>CM060448.1:172670842-173885368 GCA_030545235.1 Helianthus tuberosus | reverse complement strand
GACCTTCAGCTCCCCCAAACCGAAACCATCATCACCACTTAACACCATCATCTTCATCATATTCAAGTTCCATTCAAAGCCTTCAAGATGATCCATGGAGGTTGCATCTTGAGGAGCATTCAAAGGAGCTTTGTTATTGCTTGTTCATCATCTTTTCTCATCATCTTCTCCACTAGATTCTACCCTAGCCTTGTGCTAGTAGTAAGTCTTGTTACACCTTGCTTCATCTTGTTTCTTAGCTAAAATATGTAGTATGATGATCATGTTTAAATCACAAGAACAAGAACACTAAGATGATGAATATGAAACTTTACATGAAACTTGGACATAAAAGATTATAGGAAGATGGAATCTTGTTGGATGAGGGTTGGTTAAATCATGCATGATACTTGATCGTTGGTTTCTTGATAAACCCGTTGTTCGGACATTTGTTGATATGATTTAGTAACGTTTAAACTATAAAGAAACATGCTGAATTACATTTTTAGCCAACTTCAAAGGGCTGTAAACCGACCATAATAAATCGAAAAACAGAATTTCTGAAGCCTAAATTACGTATTTTCTAAAAACGGATCAAATGGCACTGGAATCGTAATTTTTCGAAGTCGTTTACTATTTTTAAAGGGCTATTTTTGGACAGCAGCTCAAGCTGCATTTTTACTGCCAAAAACATGTGTTATATTTTTCATCATAACTTGAACCCTGAGTAGAACCAGCCCCTGAAATTTATACCGTAGATGATCACTGATGTCATGTGACCCTCCAACTGGAATTTCGTAAATCGGACTTACGATGAATTTTAAACGAATTATTCCGTAGGCTGCGGTCAGAAAGTAACAAATCTGATCGCAATTCGGTAAATGATTTTCTATAAAATACTGATAATGAACTGGACCCCGATATTTTTCACAATAATATTTGATTCGTATAAGAAATTCTGTAAAAATTTCGGAATTATTGGAATAAGATAGCCATTTTATTAAAATGTCCGAAAACAGTCCAGTTTTATATATTAAAACTGAAACGACAAAAGTAATATCTTGCATGTTAGAATGTCGGGTTGATTATTTGAGAACGATCTAACGTGTTATATGTTAAAGAAAATGATATGCTACTTAGCATGGACACCTCCATTTACAAAGGAGACTATGGCGAAATCTTCTGAAAATCCTAACACTTAGTAAATATTTTCTAGACAAATGTTTGCTAATGTGTTCTAAACTATGCTTTTCGAATATAAACCTCGCCATAATTTTTGTAACAAAAATACACATATAACATACAAGATACATAACTCGGGTGAAAAGTGCAAAATACAAGAAACTTATATTTATTTTTGAGAGAATATTATAAGTAAGACACTTAGTTAAAAATATGAATTATTTTTAACACAAGAAAACATATACATAAAAGACAGTGACTTGTACTTGTACGATACAAGTCTAGTGACTAACGTTAAGAAAACACGTATAGGTCAAGACGTTAATTAAGCAAATCCGGTGAAGTTTACGACCCAAGGAACGCAAAGTTGTGAGTTCATGCTCCCCCTTTTCTTTTAACTGTTTTCAGTTTTATAACTTCGGGGGTGAAATACATGTTACAAATATTACAATGTTTACAAATGGTATGATGGATACAAGAATTGAGGAATGATATGAGAAATCGTGTCATGAATAGGGTACCATAAGCACCATTAATCGTGTACATACTAAGACCGCAGAACAAAAGGTTAGATCTAATGGGTTTCAGGGCAGCCCCACTCTTGGTGACCACTAGAACCGAGCAGTGTTTTTGTGTCTCAGTCGTGAATCGACTACTAGAAAAAAATGCCTATGGTTTGGTGACTTCTTATGTCGTGTCACATGTTAATGGCTTTGCAACCCATTAACACTTGATACATACAGAAATACATGATTTATACAAGAATACTTGATTTATACATGAGTACGTGGTGTACACAAGAGACTTGATTTATACAAAATACAAATTATGTTTTCATACAAAGCATACAAACGCAAAATACAAATACTTCATGAATTCACACCAACATTATGTTGACGTTTTTCCAAAACTCACATGTATTTCAGGTAACTAGTGGACGTGCGCGCGGTTTTACTCATGCTCTTGGATGTCGCTTTTGTTTATCTTTGAATAAAGTTGTAAACTTATAAGACAAAATGCTGTCTTGTGATGTAAACACTTAAACCATGTTTTCGGTTATGTAATGTTTGGCATTTTGAAATTATTTTATGAGCATGTAGTATGTTTACCTTTCGTATGCAATGAGAACCTTTCATGATCACACCTCGTGCTTCCGCCGCAGAAAGGGGTGTGACAAAAGTGATATACAATAACTTCCTTAACCGACCGATGTCTTCATACTTTTAACCCAAACCAACGTCTTCAATCCATGCTTGCAACCAGAATTGTAAAGAAGAAAAGTTCGTTAAACTAACCCAAACAGTGTTGAGGTTGTAGATGGCCCTATGAAAATCAAATTTCAACTGTATAGCAGCACGAACTACATTGCAAAAACATGTCATTAAGAGACTAGACTGATACATGGGGATGGTCTATGTTACACGTGGTTAATATTATTGTACCTCACTGATTACTTTTGACAATTATCTACTTTTCATGTGCAAAAACAACCTCACTCAGTTCCTGCGATTACCAAATGAAGACAATAAACAACAATTATGGATATGGAAATATATATTATATACATTAGGAACCGTAAGAAAAGGCTTTAAAATTGGAAAGATCATTGTGTATTAATACATATCTTTATACTAAAAGCAAATTTTTTGTTGTCCCGTTAGATATAAATGAACATTAAATGGTGGAATTTGAGCTAACCTTGAGACACCTTTACGAAGTTCATGCCCCCCCCCCCCCCCAAACACCTCCTTAATCCAACGCTCCATTAAGTCTACGACCATACATTCAATTTCCTCACCCGAAGTCTTCTCTTGTGTATTCCATTTCTGAAAAACAAACAAAACACAATATCTAAATGTATACAAATAAATTAAAAGGCTGATATGTCTTAAATATATGAAATACACTTACACGATTAATAAAGTCATGTTGACTTGTCTCAACAAACTCCCACATATGTTTTATCAACATATAACCGCATTCCCATGAGCCCAGTTTTTGGTGGCACTACAGTTTATCCACAATTAATTATTTTAAACAACGAAAAAAAGATTTAATAAAAAGAAAACTTACATTGATAACTGTCCATGTAAAATTTCTCTCGAAACCACTGGGAATTAGCTCTAAAATGAGGTAACTTTCCTCCGAATTTCCCTTTTTTATTGAATCAACAATAAATGCGCTTGAAGTGGTTGGTTCAAATATTAAAAGCTTCCAGCGATCGCTAAAAAATAAATTTTATAGAACAATTTAATATATATGTGTATGTGTATGTGTATGTGTATGTGTATGTGTATGTGTATGTATTGAGGAAAATTGTATATTACTTGTCATGATAAGGTGCAAGAAAATTTCTTTTGTCATCATGATGCTTGTATACATCTTTGATGTGTTTTACCACATCTTTCGGATCACTTTCGCATTTTGCACCACTAATTTAGTACGGATAAAAAATGCACATCGGGAATTGGAGATAGAAAAAAATACCTAATATACATATACATATATATATATAAATGATAAAGTTAGTAAATTAAATTATATCTAAAAAGTTAATGTAGCATATTAAAACAACTTACATTGCAAACGAATGTATTACGCTAACATCAAGTCGCCTTAGAAATAACTTTAACAATTCCGAATATGGGATTAGATATTGAACCGATATGGGATACATCCCTTGCGGTGAAGAAGTACGAATGTGAGTGCGGTGCTTAAAGAGTTTGTCTAATTTATCAACTACGTCTTGAATGAGACCGGTTTTGTTCCGTAAATTCTCCTTGAACGAATTTAAATCAGGGTCTTCCCATGTTTCGCCTTTGGAACCGGTTATGAGTTTTATATGTGGTTCGAGTTTGGGTTTGGGTACAATTGCAAGTATGGGTACCGATACGGGTTTGGGTACAAGTTTGGATTTGCGTACTTTTTTGGGTTTGGGTATGGATTTGGGTTTGAGTACGGGTACAGGTTTGGGCGCGGGTACAGGTTCGGGTACCCTTACAGGTTCAGATACCTGTATGGGAGCATTTGTAGCAATTTGTTTCTGTTCCATAGATACCAACTAAAAATCATTATAAAAACATTAGTAGATAAATATATGTATACACACATACACGTATATATGTATATATAAAATATATATCTATATAAAAATTGTTATATAAACAAGTTTTGGAAAACTAACCATATTTACAAAACCGTCTGAAGGGGTATGGTCCCAGATCTCGCGTCAGTATGACCGCGAAGGACCATTACCCTCATCAAAAACCTCCAACAACAATAAATTCACCTGTGTCCGCATGGGCACATGCGAACACAGCGGTCCAATCTGTCCAGTGATGAGAAGACTTAACTTAACGACAGAAACTAATGTAACGCATAGCGATGCGGCCCCGCACCGCATCCTATGAACATTTTCGTCACGACAAGGGATCTGGACAACAGGAACAGTCACTCAGCAGGCAATGCGGCATAACACCGCATCCCGCGTAAATCATGGATGGAACAACCAACGCGGGAACAACATCAAGGACCGAAAGGAGCGATGCGGCTTGGCACCGCATCCTGCCTACAAGGCAAGTGGGTTTGACACCACAGTGCAAGTGGCACTGGGAACAGTCGCCTACCGGCCCACGTACAACAGTCTGACACCACAGCAGGACTTGGCATCACCACAGTATCCGACAGGTCTGACACACCTGCAAATAGCTGTACGATGTCAGGCTAGCTACTCAACTACCCTCCTCCACTCCTCGGCTATAAATACTGACCCCAAACCAGGTTTGAGGTATCACTTCGGAACTCTCTCAATACTACTACTATCACACTTTGCTTCCCAAGCAAACTACTGATTCTCACGCCGGAGAGTGGTAACAAGGAGCACCCCCCACCTCGTCCTCCTTGTTGCGAGTCACGGTTTGTTTCCTTGTGCAGGAAACCCACCACCAGACGATCCAGCCGATGATCCTCGGAAAGAAGGGATTAACCCTCTTGACGAGACCAGTGAGTTAACCTACCTGGTTAACCATTGTTTCATCACCGTCTTTAAAAAGATCTTGATCTTCCATTTGAAGTGGACTTGGAAGTTGGTGATCGTCTTCGTCAATCTAAAATAACAAACAAAATGTTAGGACACTAACAAATATAACTAAATTAACCAAAGATATAAGTGTAAATAGGTCAGCTACCATTTGTAAGCATGGATGATAAGCTGAAGTCATTGTGGTGTCATCATCATGTATTATTGAGTCGGCTACCAATGGTGAGGCGCCTCTATGACTCTGTGACCCACGGCGCGAGTTCACAATGGGGGCGTTAGGTGACATGCTTTGTATCCCTTCATTCTTTAGCTACAATTAAAAAAAATAGTAACTATTGATATACTAAAATATATTTATATTATAATATATGCACAAAAATATATACCCTTATTGCATATCTTGGCCATTGAACATATGGAAGAACCAAATCTTCAACCAATTTAATTTCACTTGTTTTAGTGACTGAATAGACTTCCGACTTCTTATGTTTATCAACGATATTATCCACTTCCACCTTGACACAACCCTCAGATATTGGGCTAGAATCTATCATTGACGTGCTAGTCCATGCCATACCATAAGCCACCGTCTCTAACCTATCATCCATATTCATTAACAACTCACTTTTGGTGTGACTTTGCAAAATCATTCAACGCTTTTAATATATATATATATATATAACATTTAAATTTAGCAAACTATAAATGTATTACCATGATTGGTGGATAGTAGACCCGTCCATTAGATCCATAACTAGAGCCACAAAAGGTTAGCCCTGTGTCTTCTTGTGGTATTGAGTCTTGGCTCACATTTTTATATAGTCCTCCATGAACCCTAGTATGACCTACAACTCAATACAACAACATCAATTTCTATAAATATATTTAGCAATATATATATAGGGTAGGGTTCCGCTACAAAGTCCATTTTTCCTACAAAGTGTACAAAGTCATAAAACACTACAATTTCAGCCATAAAACACACTCAAAATCCACAAATAACAGAGTGAAGATCACTAAAACACAATATCTAAACCCTAACAGTCCATAGAAACTTCAAATACACCATCATAGAACTATGAATATAAAACATAACATGATAATCAACATAAGACACACTAATGTTACTCATTCGACAATCAAAGCCTTATCATTCAAAACACAACACAAAACCCACACGTATGACGTTTTAGTAATCTTCACTTTGTTATTTGTGGGTTTTGAGTGTGCTCTATGGCTGAAATTGTGGTGTTTTATGACTTTGTACACTTTGTAGGAAAAATGGACTTTGTAGCCAACTCCCACCCTATATATATATATATATTCTACACATATATACACAGAAATAGTCATTACTGATCGGAGTGTCGCAGTCCGGTCAAAGATAATATTTATAAGCCCTAATTACCCTTAACAAATAGCTAGTGGTAGTAAGGGGTCGAATCACGAAGAGTATGTGGTTTGCGAATGGACTTGATTGAATTTAAACGAGTGTCACAATTTATGAAGCTTGCTAAGTTATTTTAATGGTTTTTGTTTAGTAAAGAGATGTTGAATAAAATTACTAAAGTGATTGGATTAATTAACTACTAAAGATTAACAATTGCAAGAATGTAATTGAGTGTTTAAACAAGATAAAGAAAAAGGGTTCACACCCGGTTTCGGTAATTGCAAACCTAGGTTCCTACAAGTTTTAGAATTGACCTAATTGGATAAATGATTAATGGATTTAGTGTACTGTGACTTGGGTGCCAATAACTATCAACATTCCTAAGAATGGACAAGAATGCACTTTGTAATCAACACAAGTAAATCCTAACCAAGATAACGCATAAGTGCACAAATTCATTTCACAAAGTCATAACTTTATCATCGTTCGACAATTTGCAAATTCAATTCAAATACACGACAATTATCAAAGGTGTTCAAAATCAAAACACAATTTGTCACACAAGTCAAACTAAACACAAATTGAAACCCTAGATAATACAACTACCTACACCGGGGTGAAACCAAGGTGATTAGCCGCTCAGGGTTGAAGGAACTTCATCACCGGATGTTTGAGAATTGAGTTGGTACATCTTAAGCTTGTGGAATGATGGAGGAATGATGATTAGAGATTTGGTAAAATGATGGTGATGAGAGGATGGTAGAATGGATGAATTAGGGTTTTAGGATAGATGATGATGGTTAAATCGGTGACGATTCAAGTGATTCGGACGAAGCTTGATGGATTAGAGATGAAGTTGGTGGTGATCCTAGGCTCCAAGAACTCAATTTCAACTCCCAATAGTGTGTAACCCCCGACTTAATGGCTCAAGAACCGTTTAAACTCGTTAAAATATCAAGAAAACACAAGTTTCACGACTGAACAAACGGGAACCCGTCGCTGACTAGGGGGACCCCGTCGGCGACGACCTCTCCTGATGCCATTTTTGTCCGACGCCTTTTTTCCTGGATACGCACATATTTGGCCGACAGGCATTTCTAAAGGGCGTCGACGACGGCCTCCCCAACTTCCATTCTCCAATTTTAGCTTCTTGAGTTCCCGTTTGATCCGTAACACGTCCCGGTGGCCCGTAAAGCTCCCGAAAAGCACCTTAAACTTCTCTAGACCTGCAAAATATAAATCTAATCAAAAGTAGGCTTTTCAAGATTAAAAGTTAAGTAAAAGCTTAAACTTAAACACAAACGAGCACCGTTATTCGACCACGTATCACATCCCCACACTTGTCTTTTGTTTGCCCTCAAGCAAATCTGTTTTTCACTTTCACATGGGTCGAACAAAGAATACACTCCCCATTCCCGAGACGAAGGTTAAGGTCAATTGTCATGCACAAGTTCAAACTCTTTACAATTTTCAACATATTTAACGGTAAAGTGAATAATCACATATAAAATGGTTATCCAAGATTAACCCGCCCGTGAAACCGACAATTCATGCATATCCCTCACAATGTTCCCTCCACTCGGTTTAAAATTGGCTAATAGTTGATGCATTAGCACTTTTGAAATAATCACTCAAACTGATTAGAACACGTACCCGCATAGGCTTGCAACTCAATCATTCTCCACCACCGATCACGAATACTAAGCACAAGTCATAAGGTCTTTGTAAGGGTTGTAACGGGGCTAGGCTAAGGGTAGGAAATAGGATATTTTATAGTGGCTAAGGTGATGAAATTCGATTTTTATTACAAAACAACTTCTAAGCACGAATAACTACCAACATCAAACTAGAAGGCAACAATTTTTCGCCTTTTATTCAACAAATAGAAACATATATTTTTGTTTTTTTCTCAATGATTTTCTATTCTTTTTCGCAACATTTCCGGATTTTTTTTCACACAAACAATTCACAACTATACAAACTTAACTCCTATAATCGAATTCTCATCACACGGGTTTAAAAGAAAAGGCTTAAGGTTATGGGCTAAATGGGTGTGGTCAAACAAAAGGATTAGGCTCAAAATTGGCTACTAAGGGATAAATTTTTGGGTAAGGATATATAAATTGTGTAAAAAGAAAAAGGTTTACCTAATGCCTTAATCATTCTCGTGCTTGTATTCGGCCTATGGTCTCAAACGTATCAAAAGATGCAAGTTCTACAATACATGACTAATGATCCACTCAAACAACGAAATCTGTGTATATATCAGTGTTGTAAAAGTCGCTAGGCAGTCCCTAGTCGTCCGACTGGGGAGTTGGGAGTAATCGGAGAGTACTCGGGGAGTACGCGGACATGGTAAATATAAAGAAAATTAATTGTTATATATTATTTATGTGTTAAAATAAGCATAATTCATGTCAACTGAGTATAATTTAAAATGAAACATGTTTAAATTTCAAATATTCTGAATACAAGTCCGACTAGTCTGAGTACAAGGCCGAGTAGTCCGAGTACAAGGCTGAGTAGGCCGATTTTGACCGAGTTTGATCGATTAAAAGTCAACAAACCACGTTGACCGCCTAGACCGACTAGGCGCCGACTAGGCCGACTAGGCGCGAGGCCGACTAATTGAGACCGCCTAGGAGGAAGTCGCCTCGAAGGGGGCCGAGGACCGAGTACTCACCGAGTACTCGGCCTAGTAATCCGACTTTTACAACACTGGTATATATAATGTATACAAGTGGCTCAAAATCTCACGTATAAGGGTATGGAACATGATATACATAAATTGCAAATTTCTTAGGCGGATTATTCCCAAATAACCACCCGCTAATACCCGGCATGCTATTAATTCGAACTTGACCATGACAAAAGACCAAATGGGTTGTGTCATCCCTTGTCAACTTAGTTACTTGTGCTTTTAAGATCGCTTTTGAACCAAGACATTTTTGAAAAAAAAAATTAAATTTTCCCCGATCCCCACACTTGAGGTAAACATTGTCCTCAATGTGTAGTGTTTAAATGAATGGGTCAAAATCGAAAAACTTTTACTACTCCCCCATCCCCACACTTGAGGTAAACATTGTCCTCAATGTGTAAGAACTAGAGTTTTAAAACGCACAAGGGATGTGACACGGCTAATTCCCAAAAATTTCACCCCGGAAAATAAAATAAAATACAATTACAATCCACTTATTATTAACTAAGAATCAAGGTAAAAAGGAAACGCATGCACCTGATTTTTCTCGCTAGATGCTCATGTCTTCTTCTTCTCTTCACAAAAATGGTCGTCCCTCGAACACAATGTACCTACAAATCTTAACCCTTGTGTAGAAGCATGCTTCTCACAACCATTAAAATTTGTTAGCTACTTAGTTCTACCATTTTTATGAAAGTATTACCAAGTCATACGTTAATTTACCTTGATTTATGTGGAAAATAAATCTACAACAACAACAATCCTAACTCACTTTCGTAGGAATCACGGTTGCATTTAGCTTATGCAACAAGCCCTTTTAAACTCCCCAATAGCTTTGGAGGACGAGTAGGTCTCATGAGGGTTATGTAGGGAACACACCCACAACGTTCATTTAACTACTAAAACGAAACAACAAATTATACAACAACAACAACAACAAAACAACGAAGAAAAACTAAAACGAATTGTGAAAGAAAATATACAACAACAATTAACGTACCACCTCACGGTGGTCGAATGGCGTGCTTGCCGCCCACGAACTCCTCGAAATCACCTATCGGTGATTCATACCATTTGTTGCCAAACGGTCCAAACTTCCTCACCTCCTCTTCCTTCTTCTTTTCTTGAGGTGACTTCTTTGCTTTCTTCTTCTTGACCGTCTTCTTCTTTGTTTCTCCAAATCTGCCAACCATAACACATACCTTTTTGTTTGGATTTATGTCCTTTTCAGGACACTTATCCTCACTGAGTGGGCTAGTGAAATTTGGAAAAACATTTAAATTTAATTCTCGGTCCCCAAACTTTATGCTTACCGTTCCCGTTGCACAATTTATTATGGCATTAGCTGTTGCAAGGAACGGTCTACCCAGTATGACTATCGGTTGGGTGTCCTCAACACATCCAACATAGTCTACTACCAAAAAGTCAACTGGGTAGTAGCAATCATCCACTTTAACAATCACATCCTCCACCTTCCCCCTTGGATGCGCGGGAGTCTGATCGGCCAATACCACGGGGGTATCAAATTTTTTTAATCGACCAAAATCATATTGGTCATACAAACTCCCGGGCAAGATGCTCACACAAGCTCCAAGATCTAGGAGCGCCCTCTCAATTTTAAATGTTCCAATTTGAATTGGAATAAGAGGATCTCCCGGATCTTGAGCTTTTTGGGGAAGGGCACTCGATAAAACGAAACTCACATGAGATATCAAATCAACCGGCTCGGGTAATTTGTTGTGCCGTTTTTCGATGCTTAACTCCTTTAAGCATTCCAAATGAGCCAGAACCTTTTTAATGTCATCCAGTAACGGTAAATTAATTTTTGCTTGTTTAAAATTTTCCCACCTCTCATCCTTTGGTGGGCGCCATTCTTCAAGCTTTGATGCATTAATCGAGTTAATTTGATTTAAACAATTTTCACAAAAAGAATTTTTATTCATGTTTTCAATTTTAATTTGTGAAATCGTTTCTTGTTCATTTTTACTTTCTGACTCATCACTTGTATTTTCCACTATACCATCAACGCATTGTGGTGATGGAATGTTTTCAACACTACTACAACCTCATCATTTGAAAGAAGACTTACCGCGCTGATGTGCACATTCCTCACATTGCCCGTGCTTGAACTTTGATGCTTTGGGTTCATCGTAGTGTCACTTGGAAGCTTTCCAAAGTTTCCTCTCATTTGAGCCACTTCCTCCGCGAGTTGGCCCACTTGCTTTGCCAATGCTTCATGTGATTTGTCCCAAATCTCATTCTCTTTATTGGACTCTTGCATCATTGAAAGCATTGCATCCATTTTGGCACTCAAATCACCACCACCTCCTTAATTATTCGTCGACCTGTGACCATCTTGATTGTAACCTCTTTGGCGAGTTTGGTGCGAATACCCACCTTGATTTCCCGATTGGAAATTCGGGTTCATTTGGTTGGAGGCATTACTATACCTAAAGTTAGGATGGTTTCTCAACCCGAGGTGGTAAGTGTTGGAGTTCATATCATATTGCCTTCGGTCCCCATACACTTGATTCACCTCCACGGTGGCTTGACAATTCTCGGTCCAGTAACCGATGTCTCCGCATTCTTCACATACGACGTATTGCACCGCATTCACTTCCCTTTTCTTCATGCGAGCCAACTCCCGCTCTAATGTTTCAATTCGATCCTTAGAACTCACATCACGGTCGGGCCAAGACCTTGAGGTAGAGTGCTTTTTGGCTCGGTCGGCCGATTCTTTCGCCTTTGAGCTTAATTCCCAATCGTCGTCTTCATGATTAATCAACAACGTTCCGTTACTCGTTGACTCGAGGTGGTTCCACGTTTCATCATCCAAACCCCTCACAAAGCATTTAACCAACTCCCATTTTTCTATTTGATGATGTGGGCACTTTCGAATTAATTCCTTGTATCGAGTGAAGGCTTCATGTAATGGTTCACTTGAAAGTTGGCGAAAGGACTTAATTTCATCTCTAGCATCGTCGGTCTTCGCCATCAAATAATATTCGTCAAGAAAAACCTGTTGCATTTCAGCTCATGTACGAATACTACCCGCCGGGAGTGTGAGAAACCATTGTTTCGCCCTATCCTTCAAAGAGAACTGAAATAATCGAAGCTTGACCTCTTCCAAGGAGAAATCATGCCCTCCAATAGTACTATATATGGCTCATAATTAGTCCTCCCATTGAAGTGGGGGAGGATGTTGATGTAATGAGGCTTACAATCGAACATTCTTCGTTCACATACAATCGGTGAATCATTATCGGTGACCACCGGCCTAAAACGATCATTAACGCCCCTTGGAGGTTGTTGATGATGACGTGGACCATCAACTTCTTGATCCCTTGGTCTTCGATTATCTCTTCGATTACCACCTCGATCTCCACCTTGGTTACCTCCTCCCACGAAACGAGGAATCCGGTTATGATTCTCATTATTATTGTTATTGTAGTACCCATCATTCCGGTTCCTTTGATTGTTGTTTCGTAGGTTTCGATTGTATCCGTAACCGTCGTTTTGAGCATTCCCATAACCATAGTTTTCATTCCCCACAAAATTGGCATTTTGATAACCAAACTCTTCATCATCAA
Organism: Helianthus tuberosus; assembly: GCA_030545235.1. Lineage (NCBI taxonomy): Eukaryota > Viridiplantae > Streptophyta > Magnoliopsida > Asterales > Asteraceae > Helianthus > Helianthus tuberosus. Next base: position 173,872,490 of record CM060448.1, on the reverse strand, counting down.
ACCCTCTTACATTGGAAGTAATTGCCCCGATTTACATACCCCCAACCATCGTCTTCTCTCCCATCATAATTTCCCCCGTCATCCGAGTATTCCGAGTGAATACTCACGTGTTCCGGCGATTGATAACCGGGAATGCTATACGGTTCGTCATCAGGGATTGCATTCCTCAAGTCATTGATGCTGAAGAATGGGTCTTCATTCGCGGGATTGCCGCGATCACGATTACCCCTACGATCGGAATTTACATTTTGGTCATTGATGTTAGTAGGTAAAGGGTTTTGTCGGTTAGAATTTGGATGTGGTGGTGTGGGTGTTCTTTGGTTGTTGTTATGGCCGCGGTTTTGGAATGGGGGTGTTGGTGGTCTCGAATTGTTACCACCGCCCGGTTGGTTTTGTGAAATATTTTGAACGGCTCGAAGGTTGCCTTGATACTGAAATTGGTATTGGTTGTTTGGGTGGTTTGAGTTTTGGGGATCCATTGAACTAGGTTCAACGGATAGTGTAAGTGGTGAGTGGGTGTCGGGTGGGTCAGAAGCAAGTGTTGCTTCCAACCGGCTGGCTAGATTTCTTCGGACTACTCTCTCGATCTCCGGTTTGAATATCAACGGTGAAGTCCTCCCGGAATTTCTTGTATGCATGCACTACCTGTAACCTGCACAAATAACATACCCGCGTAACAAGGAAAAAGTGAAAGTAACAAAAAGAATTAAACCTTAAACAGTTAATCACGAAAAAAAACAAGTATCCAAACACAAAGCGCATTAACTCCCCGGCAACGGCGCCAAAATTTGATCGGAGTGTCGCGGTCCGGTCAAAGATAATATTTATAAGCCCTAATTACCCTTAACAAATAGCTCGTGGTAGTAAGGGGTCGAACCACGAAGAGTATGTGGTTTGCCAATGGACTTGATTGAATTTAAACGAGTGTCACAATTTTTGAAGCTTGCTAAGTTATTTTAATGGTTTTTGTTTAGTAAAGAGATGTTGAATAAAATTACTAAAGTGATTGGATTGATTAACTACTAAAGATTAACAATTTCAAGAATGTAATTGAGTGTTTAAACAAGATAAAGAAAAAGGGCTCACACCCGGTTTCGGTAATTGCAAACCTAGGTTCCTACAAGTTTTAGAATTGACCTAATTGGATAAATGATTAACAGATTTAGTGTACCGTGACTTAGGTGCCAATAACTATCAACATTCTTAAGAATGGACAAGAATGCACTTTGTAATCAACACAAGTAAATCCTAACCAAGATAACGCATAAGTGCACAAATTCATTTCACAAAGTCATAACTTTATCATCGTTCGACAATTTGCAAATTCAATTCAAATACACGACAATTATCAAAGGTGTTCAAAATCAACACACAATTTGTCACACAACTCAAACTAAACACAAATCGAAACCCTAGATAATACAACTACCTACACCGGGGTGAAACCAAGGTAATTAGCCGCTCATGGTTGAAGGAACTTGATCACCGGATGTTTGAGAATTGAGTTGGTACATCTTGAGCTTGTGGAATGATGGAGGAATGATGGTTAGAGATTTGGTAAAATGATGGTGATTAGAGGATGGTAGAATGGATGAATTAGGCTTTTAGGATGGATGATGATGGTGAAATCGGTGACGATTCGGGTGATTCGGATGAAGCTTGATGGATTAGAGATGAAGTTGGTGGTGATCCTAGGCTCCAAGAACTCAATTTCAACTCCCAATAGTGTGTAACCCCCGACTTAATGGCTCAAGAACCGTTTAAACTCATTAAAAGATCAAGAAAACACAAGTTTCACGACTGAACAAACGGGAACCCGTCGCTGACTAGGGGGACCCCGTCGGCGACGACCTCTCCTGATGCCATTTTTGTCCGACGCCTTGTTTTCCTGGATACGCGCATATTTGGCCGACGGGCATTTCTAAAGGGCGTCGCCGACGGCCTCCCCAACTTCCATTCTCCAATTTTAGCTTCTTGAGTTCCCGTTTGATCCGTAACACGTCCCGGTTGTCCGTTTTTTTTATCCCGGTGGCCCGTAAAGCTCCCGAAAAGTACCTTAAACTTCTCTAGACCTGCAAAATATAAATCTAATCAAAAGTAGGCTTTTCAAGATTAAAAGTTAAGTAAAAACTTAAACTTAAACACAAATGAGCACCGTTATTCGACCACATATCAATTACCTATGAACCCGGATACCGTTCGTGCTCGCCCTGGGTGCTCAGGTCCAAGAACTTGAAATAGCGGGTCTGATTTATTTTTATAATAACTTCCATCCGCCATCATCTCTTGTTCCTTTTCAAGCTATAAAAAATATTTGTTAAAACAATCTAATATAATATTAACAAATCAAGCAAAATTGATTTTATATAATTACATAACAGAATCATTTACCAAATTACGAGCCTCCAAATGTGCATCATCTTGAAGTTCATACAACTGGGTTTCTTTGTTATATTTGGCTCTACCGGCTAAATACAACTTAGAACGTGAGTTTTGAATACTTTTAATTTCTTTGTATACTGATTCAAGTTGAGGCAATATAATATGTTTCTTTTTTTTTCAATAAGATCCCACATGCCTCGTCCCGTATGGGGCACATGTTTGTTCTTGGCAGCACTAGCTTTTGCTTTCTCGCTTCGTTCCTTCACACAAATAAACATAATGTTATTAATTACTTGCAAGTGTATACATATAATAATATTTATAAAAAGAAAAAAGAATAATAATAAACATACCGGTTCCATTTTCTTTAGCACCCAAGTAAGTTCAAGAAATATTATTCGAACTTTTTTTGTGTAGTTGTTCAGGATTTGTAAAAGTGTCTCGAGGTGGACTATATTACTACAAGTCTTGTTCGAACTTGCTAAGTATTGTCCCACTACCAGATCTATTTAGAGTCTGCTTATATTTTGCCACATTTGACTTGATTAATTACAAGTTCCTAAAATTTGACCCGTTAATAATAATCAACCACATTTTGGCCGTTCGACCCGTTTCATATTAGATTTCTATATTTTAATCCGTTTTTATTTTAAATTTCCATATCTTGAGCCGTTTTGTTCACATTCTTGTATTTTGACCCATTTCGCTTCAAATTTGTATGACCCGTTACATTTTATGCTGCTACGTTATGACTATTTCATTTTGTATTCCTATAATTTACTCGTTTAATATTTATATGTTGGCCCATTTGACCTGGGCTGGGTAATGCCATTTTATTTTGATTGATCAATTCTGTTAGTATATAACCGACCATTTATATCTGTTTTTACTATCATTTTGATTTTAGCCACCAGTGTTGTTTGTTACTTTGATAGTTGTTTGTATATCATGTCGGCTAAACCATGTCAACTCTTTTTTGTGAATACTGCTTTAGTCGGTTCAAAAGTAGTGGACCTTCTTATGTTAAATATTGTTATATTTTAGATCTGATGCTATTTGAGCGTGCTACTCGTTTTGCTATTTTAACAAGTAATGGGAATTAGTGCAGGTACACACATATCATACATACAAACTCATATCACATATTCATATATATATATATATATATATAGGGAGAAGATCATGCGAGAACCACCTCTTATTGTGAGAACCGCGAGAACCAATGTGAACACACCAAAAATGCCTAAAAATAGCTAAAAATCACACAAAAAACTTTTTTTTGATATTTTTAATATTTTTTAGGTTAAAATCGCTACTTTTCGAACCCAAAAAAAAAAAATTTTTTTTTTTTAATTTTTTTTTTTGGCTTCGAAAAGTAGCGATTTTAACCTAAAAAATATTAAAAAAAATCAAAAAAATTTTTTTGGATTTTTTTTTGATTTTTTTAGATTTTTTTTAGATTTTTTTAGGTTTTTTGTGGGTTTAGTTTTTAGCATTTTAGCTTGGGGGGGGGGGGGGGGGTGGGGGTTTAGGTTTTTGGGGCGTGGGGGAGGGGGGTTTAGGCTTTTTTGGGGGGGGGGGGGGGGTGGGGGTTAGGTTTTTTTACGGTTTTTTAGGGTTTTTTTAGGTTTTTTTAGCTATTTTAGGTTGTGTTCACATTGGTTCTCATGGTTCTCACAATAAGGGTGGTTCTCGCATGAGCCCCTCCCTATATATATATATATATATATAGGGTAAGGTTCATGCGAGAACCACCCTTATTGCGAGAACCAATGTGAACACAAAATAAAATCTAAAAAAAATCAAAAAAGCACTCAAAATTTTTTTTTTATTTTTTTTAATAAAAAATCGTTATATTTCGTTCCCATAAAAAAAAAAAAAAAAAAAAAAAAAACTTTTTTTTTTCGAGTAAGAGTTATCCATGCACATGTGCATATGTATCATTACTTCAACAAATTCGGTAATACGTTATCAGGAATAGACAATTGCACTTTAATTTACAATACCATTAGTAATACACTACTTTTTACATTACCAATATTCAAAATGCACATGTGCATAATTAGGTATAACCATTATATAACGTGTTTTGGTACAAAAAGTTTGTGATTTTGAATGGAGAAGTAGACCCATATACATGTTTTTTGGTTAGTTATATCTAGTGGTTGATGGTTTGGTTATAGTTGTCAATTTTTTATGTAATATGTTGATTGGATGGTATAAATGGTGTTTACATACATGTAATAAAGTGAAAATATTGTTAATGGTATTGTATTATGGATGGTAGGAGGTAATGGTATTGTATTATGGATGGTAGGAGGTAATGGTAGTGTATTATGGATGGTATGATAGATGAAAGGGAAAGTGTATTCAAAGTGGTGTACCAAAACACCTTATTTCATGTTGATACATATGAATGCACATGTGCATTTCTAATATTGGTAATGTAAAAAGTAGTGTATTACATATGGTAGTGTAAATGAAAGTGCAATTGTCTAATATATGTAATGAATTACGGAATTTGTCAAAGAAATGACAAAAATGCACATGTGCATGCTTGTGTATTATGGATGGAATGATAGATGAAAGAGAAAGTAGTGTACCAAAACACCGTATTTTCTGTTGATACATATAGATGCACATGTGCATTTCTAACATTGGTAATGTAAAAAATAGTGTATTACACGTAGTAGTGTAAATGAAAGTGCAATTGACTATTATTTGTAATGAATTACGGAATTTGACAAAGAAACGACACATATGCACATGTGCATGGATAACTGTTACTCAAATTTTTTTTTTTTTTTTGAATTTTTTTTTATTTTTTTATTAACAAAATATAGCGATTTTTTCAAAAAAAATAGTAAAAAAATAAAAAAAAAAATTTTTGGGTGTTTTTTAGATTTTTTTAGGAATTACTGTTTGTGTTCACACTGGTTCTCGCGGTTCTCGCAATAAGGGGTGGTTCCTAACGGATCTTTGTCCTATATATATATATATATATATATATTTCAGAACTCTAAATAACTACAGAACTTTCAGAACTCCTAATAAACAGTCATTTTATATATAAGTTTTTGTATTTATGATCTTTTTATCATCTATTATATATTTCTTTGATTACATAAATGTTAAAAGTAGTTCACATATGTTTAATTGCCAAAATTATATATATGTGTCATAACTAATTACATATATGTAAAAAACTAGTTTACATATCTGTAATTATAAAATTACATATAAAAATGATAAAATTACTCTTAACATATATGTAATTGTAAAAATACACAAAATAAATGATAAAATTATCATAAACATAAAAATATATAAATAAAAAGATTGTTTATGAGGAGTTCTGCAAATATTTATGGTTCTGAAATGATCCTGGCCCTATATATATATATATATATATATATATCTTTGTCCTATATAGGGTAAGGTTCATGCGAGAACCACCCTTATTGCGAGAACCAATGTGAACACAAAATAAAATCTAAAAAAAATCAAAAAAGCACTCAAAATTTTTTTTTTTTTTTAATATTTTTTAATAAAAAAATCGCTATATTTCGTTACCATAAAAAAAAAAAAAACTTTTTTTTTCGAGTAACAGTTATCCATGCGCATGTGCATATGTATCATTACTTCAACAAATTCGGTAATACATTATCAGGAATAGACAATTGCACTTTAATTTACAATACCATTAGTAATACACTACTTTTTACATTACCAATATTCAAAATGCACATGTGCATAATTAGGTATAACCATGATATAACGTATTTTGGTACAAAAAGTTTGTGATTTTGAATGGAGAAGTAGACCCATATACATGTTTTTTGGTTAGTTATATCTAGTGGTTGATGGTTTGGTTATAGTTGTCAATTTTTTATGTAATATGTTGATTGGATGGTGTAAATGGTGTTTACATACATGTAATAAAGTGAAAATATTGTTAATGGTATTGTATTATGGATGGTAGGAGGTAATGGTATTGTATTATGGATGGTAGGAGGTAATGGTAGTGTATTATGGATGGTATGATAGATGAAAAAGGAAAGTGTATTCAAAGTGGTGTACCAAAACACCTTATTTAATGTTGATACATATAAATGCACATGTGCATTTCTAATATTGGTAATGTAAAAAGTAGTGTATTACTTATGGTAGTGTAAATAAAGTGCAATTGTCTAATATGTGTAATGAATTACGGAATTTGTCAAAGAAATGACAAAAATGCACATGTGCATGCTTGTGTATTATGGATGGAATGATAGATGAAAGAGAAAGCAGTGTACCAAAACACCTTATTTCCTGTTAATACATATAAATGCACATGTGCATTTCTAACATTGTTAACGTAAAAAGTAGTGTATTACACGTGGTAGTGTAAATGAAAGTGCAATTGACTATTATTTGTAATGAATTACGGAATTTGACAAAGAAACGATGCATATGCACATGTGCATGGATAACTGTTACTCGAATTTTTTTTTTTATTAACAAAATATTGCGATTTTTTCAAAAAAAAAAATAGTAAAAAAATAAAAAAAAAATTTTGGGTGTTTTTTAGATTTTTTTAGGAATTACTGTTTGTGTTCACACTGGTTCTCGCGGTTCTCGCAATAAGGGGTGGTTCCTAACGGATCTTTGTCCTATATATATATATGAGACCGCTAAAATGAGAACCACCTCCAGTTGTAAGAACCGCGCGAACCACTTTCTAGCCATTAGATCAAGATGATGGATGGATGAGATTAAAAGTATTTAAAAATAATATTAAGTATTTTTTGTCTTATTATGTTTTTAATATTATAATCTAAAAGGGTATTTAAGTAAAATTATTTTTTTTTGTCTTTTTATATATATTATATTTAATTGCTTTTCTGTCCTATTCTTTAATTACTTTTTATTAAAAAACAGAATTTTATATTAAACAAATATTTTAAATTCAGATTTTAATGATAATTTTTTTAAACCGTTTTTTACGTCCCGTTTTTTTACGAGCGTTTCTTTACGGAACGTTTTACGCCCTGTTTTTACGCTCCGTTTTTTCGCGTCGTTTTTTCGACCGGTTTTTTACGCGCCGTTTTTTACGTTTTACGTTAAAAATTTTTTACATAAAAGAGTACGTTTTACATTTATGCGTTAAAAAGTTTTACGAGCCGGTTTTACGTTAACATTATTTACGTTTTACGCGCTGGTTTTTTAAGTTTTACGTGCCGGTTTTTTACGTTAACGTTTTTTTACGTTTTACGAGCCAGTTTTTTATGTTAACGTTTTTTACGTTTTTACGTTTTACGCACCGGTTTTTTACGTTAACGTTTTTTTACGTTTTACGCGCCGGTTTTTTACGTTTTACGAAAAACTTTTTACGTTTTACGTAAAACTTTTTACGTTTTACGTTAAAAAGTTTACGGTTTGACTTTTTTTTTTACAAAAACTTTTTTACACAAAAACGAACGCACCCAGAAAATCGTTACTCGGTAGGTGTCTCAGATAGTTTGCTATCATCATCGACGCCTCAAAAAAATATAAAAACCCAACAAACAAAAAATAAAAAAGAACAAGTGGATTGTTGAAAAGTTTTGGTTCAGATTTCCCGATAATCAGAGGCTGCATAGTGGGGTTGCGGGTTCAAAAACTTACCCTCCACCATCTTTGCCGCGCCATCATCCGTTTTTTTTTTGCATCATCACCGCCGATTCAATAAGGCACCATATTCAACCGATTTAAACATTCAAAAGGAAACATGAACATCATTCAAACCCAGAAGGAAACATGAACATCATTCAAACAAAACCTAGCAAAAGGTAACCTGTTTAAACATTCAAAAAATTCACAAATCACCATCGATCATATTAAAACCCACAGAAGGAACATGAACATCATTCAAACAAAACATGAACATCATTCAAATAAAACCCAGCAAAAGGAACATGAACATCACTGAACATATCAAAACCCACTTCAACCACTGTTTTTTACAAAACCCACTAAAATAATCAAAACCCACCAAACTTCAAGCAGAAAAAAAACCCAATTTTTTTGAATCAAAGAACCCCAATCAAAACAGAAACAAAACGAACCTTTGGGCAAATCATCAAGAATCACAAAAAGACCCAAAATTCAAGAACACCAATCGGTTCGTTTTCAGGCGATGGGGGCCGACCAACCACCTGGCACAACCGTCTCCCCACAAAACCACCACCGCCTTCCGCCTCTGCACAACTCCCACCAAACCACCGCCCCCACCACCGCCTTCCGCCGCCCCCACCACCGCCTTCCGCCCCTGCTCTTTCTTCTTCATTCTTTCTTAGAAAAACCCTAAACACCCATTGATCCTACATCTGCACACTCCTTCCATCCCGATTTCCCCTACAAACACAGAAAAATGGAGAAAGTGGGAGAGAGTGTCGCAGAAGAGAGAGAGAGAGAGAGAGAGAGATTCGTAGTGGGGGTGTGGCGGCGGATGAGGGGCTTCAACATCAACTGTAACCGCCGGAGTGGGGGGTGTGGCGGTGGGGCTTTGGGTTTCGCCGGGGTGTGTGTTTGTTTGGAGAGATGCGTTTCAGGAGAGAGAGATGGATTTAAAAAGGTGAGAGAGAAAGGGGGGTCTGGCACATAATAAATGAGGAGAGAGAGATGGAAATGACATTTAATGGTAAATGACCAAATTACCCTTTTGAATGGCAGCATCTAATTGGTTGATAGTGGTTCTCGCGGTTCTTACAACTGGGGGTGGTTCTTATTTTAGCGGCCCCCTATATATATATTACACAAATAAATATACACATAACAAATAACCACATAAAGTTAAAATTTCATACATTTACATGATGATTGAATGAGATGTCTAAAAAAAACTTTTAAAATTCGACCTTCACCTAAATATAACAAAATATATTCAATAATATTCAATAAAACTAAAATAAAATTTCAAAAAATGAAATAATACCTTTACTTTACTTTAATGTATACATAAGATAAAACGAAGAAGATGATCAAATTTTGAAATCTATCCGTATATTGTTTCAGATATTATTAAAGGAAGAATATAAGAAGATGATAATCCAAATTTTGAATTCTTTCAAGAGATGTTGTTGTTGATTTTTCATATATAAGATGCGGTTACATTAGAACCGCATCTTTTGGGCGATGCTTTTTCAAAATGAATGTATGATTAAGATCGAAAGATGCAGAAGATGCGGTTATATTAGAACCACATCTTTTGGGCGATATTGAAATATGCAAAAGATGCGGTTACATTAGAATCGCATCTTTTGGGTGATGTTTTTTTCAAAATGAATACCTGACTTTATCAGATGAATCAAAAGATGCAGTTGCAACCTACCAACCGCATCTTTTGAAAATCCTATGGCATCTTTTGCCTATTTATATACTAGTAAATGTCGCCGCTAATACTCGAATTTCTTTTACTACGAGTACAATAGCATATGATTGTAACCATAGGAATATAGGAAAAGAGTCATATATACCGATTAAAGTAGTGAAAAGAATGAGCCAATTAGAACTCAGTGGGTGGGATTACTTGACCCTTGGAAACTTCAACGAGTATATATAACATGAATCTATGTTACATCTTAGTATGTTCAACTCCTGAGTGGAGAATCAGCTGAGTAGACCTTCACTTGCTGCCATAGTTCCTAGGATTGGACGCCTTTTTTTATATTATTTCTTCGGATTCCATTGACATGTAGTTAGCTAGTGTTGATATATATGGACGCGACTCGACTCGATGCGACTTGGTTCGGTTCGACCCGGTTAGGTTCGGCTCAAGCCCGACGTCACGACATTCCTCCGTCGTGCGTCCCAGAGTTCGTCACGTGAAACACGGAGAGCCGAGAACGTTTCCCGCTTGACACATCATCATGACATCATCATGATGATGTCATGATGATGTCATAGCTTTGACTAAACTTGGCAAATATGAATTTGATAATTCTGTTCGTGCATGCATGAGCTTAGGCCAATCATCTTCATGTTGGGCTGTTATTCACTTTGGGCTTTCTTCTCACTTGGGCCGAACCCCAATCTTAACAACATATTTATATACCGAAATCACTTTTGATTTCGGTAGACACAGGACAAGAGACAAGAACAAGGGTGTGTGTGAGAACCGGAACAAGAGAGGCAGACACAAGAGAGAACCGAGAGTTTGTTTGTAATTCTTATGATACATTTCTGTAACAAAACTCTTTCGGTTTGAATATACGATTGTGTTAAACGGTATACGCGTCTTGTGTTTTCGTGTTCTTGTTCATCTCTATCTCGGTTTGCTTTCCCGGTTGGATTCCGCACAACCGGGTTGGTTTGTACACAAGGATTAGGCGACTAGATCCTCCCCTAGCCGGACCTACAAGTGGTATCAGAGCCTTGGCTCTTCTCCTTGTTAAAACCGAGTAGTTTTCGGGTTGTTTTTCGGGTTTTAGAAGCTTGTATTTTCTGGAAATTTCTGTTTTTAGCTTCGAAAATCTTCATATTTTGCTGGAAGTTCACATAAAAACCTTGTTATTTTTCATTTTCCATTGTTAAAAGTGGGTTTTTTAGTGAATTTTCGTGCATTCACTCGTGTTCGGAAAGTTTCGGTTTACCGGAAACTTCATGAAGTTCATGGTGTTCTTCATGTTGTTCTTCAAGTTTTTTAAAAGTCTGATTTTCTGAAAAACCGGGTTTTTGCTGAGTGTGTTTATCAAAACTTTGTTATGTTCATGTTTGCATGTTTATTTTGTTGGTTTTGATTACAGTTTAGCAAAAGTTTGTGTTTGAAATATCAAAGGTTTTCCAGAATATTCTTGATGTTCACCTTTGTTCAAATTGGTTTTTGATAAAATTACCTGTTTGATCTTCGAAGATATATTTTCAAAGTTGTTTATGCTTTGAAATTTGGGTTTTGATTATAATATTGTTATTATAGATCAAGTTGGTAAGGTTAATCATCTCGGTTGGTGAAGCAGCATTGTGCAGTTGACAAAGGGGTACTTGTGTCAGACTGTTCCCACCTTCTAAATCTTCTCTTTCGGCGAATCAACTTTTTCATCTAATCAGAAACTTTTCAAAATTTTCGACGGATCAAAACATATTGTTGGGCCTGTTTTGTCATTCACAAGCCCAAGATCCATCTGGACCAGCGATATTTCAGTAACCAGCGAACACAAGCATAACTCAGCGAAGTTGGGACCTGATTTCAGCGAATTTGATTTCAGCAAATTTGTTTTCAGCGAATTTGATTTCAGTTACCAGCGAAATTGCTTGACCCGGCGAACTCAAATCCAAAGGCGACTTTGGTAACCGTGTAATCGTCCTTAGCGAGATTATTACGGTTTTTCGACGATTTTTCTGATCGTCGTAATAGCGAGAATAGGCAGCGAAATTCAGCGAACTTATAAAGCCAGCGAATTAACAGGATCGAACAATCTGATAGTGGCACAAGTAGTTGGGCTTGCACAACAAATAATTTGGGCTTCTATTTGGGCTCATTTTCGTCGTCTATCTTTCAAGAAGTGTGGTTCATCGCGTTGTATCACAAGACTTGTTCCGTCGGATTTTTGTTTCATGGGATTTTGTGTTGTCTAGATATTTAAAAAAAAAAAAAAAATTATTTGTATTAGTGGTTTAATTGCTTTGTTTGTGGTGTGATTTTCAGGTATTCTTTTTCTTGATAAAAAAAAATGAATCCAAGATGGAATACTCCGGTAAATACAGACATGTATTTTGGTACTCCGTCTCCCGCACCGGTATCTTCTAATACAACTTCTACCGGTCAATGGGCATTCGTATCAAATCAAACTCCAAGTATTCAAAGCATTCTCTTAAGCGAGAGCGAAACCGGAAGTTTAAATCGGCCTCCAAAGTTGATGCACTTATACGAATATCCAGGATGGATTGATAGATTTCATACATACGTTCTTGGTCAAAATACAGAATTGTGGTTGCGGTTCATCACAGATTTTGATCAAACAATAGAAGTTGCCGCATCATCTGCTGCTACGTTTGCAGATCTTACAGAAGATCAGAAGAAGGTTTATGATTTGGAAAAGAAGGCATACGCCATTCTTACTCAGGCGTTAAGTAAAGACATTTATCATCAATTTGTCAGCTACAAGACGACAAAGAGATTGTGGGACGCGTTGAAGACAAGGGGCGTGGGAAATGAAGCGACACGTCAACTGAGAAAAGAATTGCTAAAGAAAGAGTTTGATGGTTTTACTTGTATGGAGAATGAGTCGTTAGGCGATTTGATTAGTCGATTTAATCACTTGTTAACTGAATTGGCAAATTTTGGGGTTGTTACAACTTCTGCAGAGATTGTGAAAAGGTTTGCAGATGCGTTGCCACCTCAATGGAATACTTTCTTGGAAATCATGAAGTACAATGGTACTTTAGCTACAACGAGCTTCAACGACTTTGTTCAAATCCTGGAAAACAAGAATCAGGAAGAAACTCTGAAGGCAAAAAGAATTCCAGTGCCTCAAAATCCTGAAATGTATTTTGGAACTTCTAGTACTTCAACAAAACCGTCTTCACACGCTCCAATTCAAACAGCCTTTGTGACTAGCACAGACATGTATGGCAATACTATCCAAGTTCCGGTGCCTCCAAAGACAGACATGTATGGAAATCTGTTGGAACCAGTCCCTCAATCAGCACCACAACAGCAAAGCCAACTACCTCTCAGACCAACAAATATGTTTGGAAATCCCTTACCAGTTCGATCTCTCGGAACAACAGACATGTATGGGAATCCACTTCCTCCTCAATCTACCGTACAAACAGACATGTATGGGAATCCACTTCCTCCTCAACAGCAAGCATGTTATGGAAGCACATCATCTGCTGGTCAACAATCAAAGCCAAATACAGTACGGCTCGACACCTCAAGCTTTTCTAAAGTCAGTGTGGAAGTAGCAAAGGAACACATGGAGCTACTAAACACCTTGGTGAGCGCATACTGTGGGTTAGTGGAAGGTCAGATTGGTAATATTAATCTGACACAAGAAGACTATCAGCAGATTGATAAAGAGGAGATGGAGATGATGGACATCAAGTGGGCCTTTGCCAGTGCTGTTAGGCGAGCAAAGGATTTTATGGAGAGAACTGGGAGAACCAGCTTGGAGAGCAAGAAAGACACCAAGTATGGGTTTGATAAGCAGGCTGTTAAGTGTTTCAACTGTGGTGAACGTGGTCATTTCAAGCGTGAATGTACGAGACCATCTCAGCATGGAAACCAGAATCCCTTCAGAGGTCAAGGCAATCAGCAGAACCAGAACAGGAACAATGTTCGTACGTTGGTACCTGTCAACAACCAGAGTCAAGCAGGACCATCTAATGCCAACCAGGCACTTGTGGTTCAAGTAGATGAAGGCTGTGATTGGTCAATCCAGTTTGGAAATGATGCTCCAGATGGAACAACGTGTTTTGCTGAAGTTGTTAAGGATTTAAAGCACGCCAGTGGTGGAGAATCTTCCACCAATGGTGATGAATCTTCTGAAGATGAAGACAGTTCTGGTTATAGTGGAAGCTCAGATGAGGAAACCTCCACTTCAGGCAATGATCAGGTGGATGAGACATCAGGTGTGTCAATCGATACAGATATTGATGAGCTATTGGAAGAAGCTGCAGCAGGAATTCAAAGAAGATCTATTTTGGTGGATCAAGCTGCTTATTCTTCGTCTTCTCTCCATTCAGCCTTTATGGCTAATGTCGACAGTTCATCAAGTCAGGTATGTGTCGATGAACCCACTAATGATATCTGTGATAATTGTGATAGATTGCATGTTAGATGTGCTGATTTGGATGCAAACATGTCTGAGTTGCAAGGCAAACATGATGCTTTACAAGCTAGTTTGTTTGACTTGCAAGACAAACATGTTTCTTTGAATGATAAGTGGTGTGAATTGCAAAGCAAACACGAGGCTTTGCAAGAGAAATATGATGTGACATTCATTCACAACCAGAAGTTGACCGTTGATCTTTCAAAGTGCACAGAAGCCAACATGTTTTATGAAAACCATGAAAAGGAATATAAATCAATGATTGAAACGTTAAAGAAAGATAAAACAGAGCTAACAAAAATGGTTTCCAGAAAACAAACTGACATTAACTTGTATATATCTCGTCTTGAGGTAATGCAAAAGGAAATGGCTTGTGTTAAAACAGAAAGTGAGGCGATCCGACTCAAGTTAGACAGTTATTTGAGCTCTAGCTATGTGTTGGATCACATCATTGATGTTCAGAAGGAGAAACGGGATGTCACATGCATAGGTTACAAGAAATGTCCACCACCCGTGAGAAACAATTTTGATGCCATGCCTGATGAGGAATACAGAACTCATTTTGAACCATCTGTTCCTTTGGACGTTGAGGAATTTCCAGCAGGACTCGGATACAAGAAAGAAGTATCATCAGATTCGGATGTGTCAGCAGATACATTTGTAACTGCTGAACAGAATCAGGATCCTCCAGTTGTGATTGAGGATGTTGATTCTTCTGATGATGAGTCTGATGATACTGATTCAGCAAAGTCTGATGCGGTGATAAACGAAGAGGACATACCTCTTGAGAATCATATTCTGTGTGATCCTCCTGCAAAACCCGCTAAGACTGTTGCAATCGAGTCCTCGTGTGAAAAAGGGTCGGAGAGTGTAGATTTGCTGTACACTCTTGTTGGTGATGATAAAGTTTATTCTGACAAAGATTTTCCTATTAAGAATGTTAATCAATCATTAATCAGTAAAGTCTTTGAAAATTCAACAAGTAAGTTTTTGGGAAAGACAGGATCACGTGTTACAGTAACACAGTGCCCTCCTATCCCAAAGGCTGAAGTTAGAAAACAATTTGGCAATCAGAAATTACCAACAGTGCAAAAACAGCAAAATCATGCCAAACCAAAAGGTAAAACACCGACTCAGAGTCAAAAGAAGCCGAATCAGAAGAAGAAAAAGAATGTGAACTTTGTGAAATCTAAGGGAACGGACAAAATTGCAAAGTTTGAAAATCAATCTAATTTAGATTTTGTCAAGAAAGCAACTGTCATGAAAAGGAATGAACCAAGTAGTTCAAAACCTAGTACCTCGGGATCACAAAGTTCATCATCGGCAAGACGACCACATGATACTTCGGGGTTTGTTAAACGAAGATCATGTTTTGAATGTGGTACAATTGGGCATATTGTTCGAAATTGCCCGTATCTTCATAAGTTGAAAGGAAAAGAAGATGATCCCCGTGAACGCAATCACCAAAAGCGATCTGTTTCTGTAAAACAAGATCCCCGACTTGTAAGAGAAAGGGAAAAGAAACAGAAACGCCAACAAGTCAAGGTGGTTGAAAAGGCACTTAAAAATGAAGTGGTTCAAAAACAATCGGTTCCAGTTAAACCAGAAAGTTCAAAATTTTCAAAAACTTCAAACAATCACGAAGTTAAATTTGCAAACAATCAAACTGGTAAATTTCAACAGACATGGAAACCTAAAATAACCACAAATTCAGGGGGACCATCACAATTTTCAAATCATCAAAGAATAGAGGTTATTGTTGTTGATGAAAATGGAAGACCCAAGACCACAATGGCTTGGGTCCCCATCTCCAACTAATTATGTGAGTTCATGTGCAGGGTGTTCCAGGAGGAACTATCAGTAGTCATTGGATTGTTGATAGTGGGGCATCCAGGCACATGACAGGCGACATGAAGCTTCTCTACGACGTCAAATCTATTAGAGGAGGTTATGTTGCTTTTGCTGGAGATAAAGGCGGATATATTACGGGTGAAGGAATGATTTCCAACGGGGTTGTTAGTTTTGATAAGATCAACTTCGTACAACAACTTGATCACAATCTTCTTAGTGTTTCTCAAATTTGTGATAAGCAGTTCTCAGTACACTTTGATGCAAATGGATGTTATGTGCTGAAACCCGGCTTCAATATTCCAAAAGAATGGATTCTCTTGTCGGCTCCAAGGATAAATGATTTGTATGTCCTTGATATGAGCCAAGCTATCACAACGTCTGCACAAGCAACTTGTTTCGTTTCCAAAGCCACAGAAAAAGACACCATCTCTTGGCACAGGCGAATGGGTCACATTCACTTACGCAAAATGAATCATTTGGTGTCAAATGAATTGGTGAATGGTGTTCCACTTAAAAACTTCCATCTTCAAGACGTCTGTGTTTCGTGCCAGAAAGGAAAACAAACGAAGAAGCGACACCCGACAAAGAAAGTCAACACGGTGGCTGTTCCTCTTGAACGTTTGCACATGGATTTGTTCGGTCCTGTCAAGCACAAAAGCATTAGGAATGATCAATATTGCCTCGTGATAACTGATGATCATTCAAGATTTTCTTGGGTGGCGTTCATGGCACACAAGAGTGAAACTTTCGGTATTATCAAAAACTTGATCATTCAGATTGAGAATCTATATAACTTGAAGGTTAGGCGGATACGTAGCGACAATGGTACTGAATTCAAAAATCATGCCATGGCGGAGTTTTGCACTTCAAAAGGTATTCTTCACGAATTTAGTGCAGCTTATACTCCTCAACAGAATGGTGTCGCTGAACGTAAGAACCGCACATTGATCGAGACTGCTAGGACTATGTTGGTAGAGTCACAATTGCCGATTCCATTTTGGACTGAAGCTGTGTCCTCTGCATGTTACACGTTGAACCGAGTCCTTACAGTCAAAAGGCACAACAAGACCTGCTTTGAGCTTATTAACAAACGGAAACCAGATCTGTCATATCTTGAACCGTTTGGAGCTCCGTGCACAATAATCGATCCTAATGGAAAGTTTGGGGCAAGAGCAATTGATGGATACTTTCTTGGGTATTCCACCCCTAACTTAAGAGTCTGGAATCTAGAGACTAAAAGGGTCGAGGAATGGTCTGAAGTCAGAGTACAAAGGCACACTTTACCGGTTAGAAATCCTGGTCAGCCTTGGATGTTTGAGTACGATGACTTTTTCAATTCGATCAATGTAGAAGCAGTTGAAGAAAATGCTGCGGCAAGGATGTTTTTCGAGAGTGACAATGCAACAGATTCACCGTTGGTTCGTCCAATTATTGTCAATCAAGAACCATCTTCGGTGAACAATAATGCTCTCGACAATGAGGATTTTCACGATGCTACCGAATTGAACGAATCTTCAGAGGATGATGAATTTCTAGATGCAGATCAAGAAGCTCCAGCAACAGCAGTACATGGTACTTCAGAAGGTACACCTCCAGTGGATGTCCCTAGAACAGCTGAAGCTACTGCATCATCCTCTTCGTCAATTCCGGGCCTTGAATTGATTGTTGATCTCAATCTCAACAATCTGGGTACAAATATTCCAGTTCAAGATAATCCAGAAACAAGGATTCACAATACCCATCCTCAACAAAACATCATCGGAAATGTACAAAGTGGCGTTCAAACAAGAAACATGTTGCGAAACAACAACAATGCAGGCTTGTATGCAGATATCAGAGAATCTGGTCAACAAAATGATTGGTCCTTCGCGTGTTATGTCTCACAAGAAGAGCCAAGAACTTGGAAAGATGCTTTGAAAGATAACTCATGGGTTGAAGCAATGCAGGAAGAACTGCAACAATTCCAGAAGCTTGGTGTCTAGAAACTCGTAGAGAAACCTGCTGGTTACAAGAAGATTGGTACCCGTTGGGTGTTTAAATGCAAAAAGGACGACCGTGGAATCGTTATTCGCAACAAAGCAAGATTAGTCGTTCAAGGTTTTCGTCAGATAGAAGGGATCGACTACAACGAAGTGTATGCACCTGTTGCACGTCTAGAAGCAATTCGGATTTTTCTGGCTTATGCCTCATTCAAAGGTTTCAAGGTATACCAGATGGACGTGAAAAGTGCATTCTTACATGGTGTGGTGGAAGAAGAGGTGTACGTCGAACAGCCTCCAGGTTTTGAAGATCCTGTCCATCCCGATCGGGTTTGGTTGCTCAACAAAGCTCTCTATGGTCTACATCAAGCACCGCGAGCTTGGTACGCAACCTTATCTAATTATCTGCTGGAGAACGGTTTTCGCAGAGGTCTTATCGATTGTACTCTGTTCATCAAAGAACAAGATGGAGATCTTCTACTGGTACAGGTATACGTTGATGATATTATTTTTGGTTCTACTAATGATGTTTTGTGTAGGAATTTCGAGCGCATTATGCAGGATAAATTCGAGATGAGTGCTATGGGGGAAATGACTTTCTTTTTGGGCCTACAAGTACAACAAACCGAGTCTGGGATTTTCATCCATCAGACTAAATATGTTGGTGACATCTTGAGCCGGTTCCAGATGTCTGATGCAACGCCCATCGGTACCCCATTGCCGCAAAATCACGGAATTACTCCAGACTTGAAGGGTGAAGCTGTTAGCCCCTCATACTACCGCGCGATGATCGGATCTCTTATGTACCTCACAGCATCAAGACCAGATATAATGTACCCAACGTGCCTGCTTGCCAGATATCAAGTGAACCCAAAGGCCTCACATCTTGCAGCTGTAAAAAGGATTTTTCGTTATTTGAAGGGTTACCCTGACACCGGTCTATGGTACCCTAAGGATAATAACGTTGACTTGATCGCATTCAGTGATTCTGATTTTGGCGGATGCAAAATCGACGGCAAATCCACAACGGCTGGATGTCAGTTTTTGGGAAATCGCCTAGTCACATGGCAGTGCAAGAAGCAGACTTGTGTCGCTACATCAACATGCGAAGCTGAATACATTGCTGCCTCAAGTTGTTGCTCCCAAGTCCTATGGATCCAACAACAAATGCGCGACTACGGTTTTGAATTCCTAACTACTCCTATTTACGTTGATAATTCTGCTGCCTTACAGATCACTAAAAATCCTGTGCAGCATTCAAAGACTAAGCACATCGAAATTAAGTATCACTTCATACGTGATTGCTTTGAGAAAAGGCTAATCGATGTTGCTTATGTCCACACCGATGACCAACGTGCCGACCTTTTTACCAAAGCATTTGACAAATCAAGATTTGACTATTTATTATTGGTAAACGGCATTAAGGTCAAGCAAGAGTAAAACCAACATCGGAAAATCATTTTTGTAAATACCTTTGTGTTTTTAAATTTATCTTAGTTTGTTGATTTTAGGGGGAGTAAATCCAAAATTTGAAAATCCAAAAACATCGAAAAATTTCAAAAAAACACAAAAACAATTGAAAAACAAAAATGAGTTTCCTGGCGAGCAAAAGAGAAAGTGATAGAACATCAGTGGTCTGTCTAAATCTCTTTAAACCTTAAATGAAAAACGATAAGCAGATCTATATAAGATGTATCGGTAGGCTCACAATCATTTTAAAGTGTGCAGGGTGATATAAACTTAAATCGACTGAAGACCAGGTGGGAACCACTCATTGGCATATGGTCTTAGTACCGAAATTTCGTTTGAGAGATTGCCGAGGTTCTGAAATATTCGGTCTTTATGCTGCTTATCATCTGGGTATCATGGTTGTATCTTTTACCGAAAAATAACGGGGACGCAAGTCTAGATCTTCCATGATACTATACATACGTGTACATATTGCATACGACCTCAATAAGTGATCAACAATCACATGTCCCCAAATAAGTGATAATATATCACATTTATCCGGGAGTCAAGTTCGTCTCTCTGCTGTACGAAAGTACTGACCTGTTCACGGACTTGCTCCTGTGCCCTCATGCATCTGAAAATCAAGTTCCTCATCAATAAGTGATTCTATCACATAGGGCTTGTTTTCAAAATCAAAATAAGTGAGAATCTCACATCATATACGGTCAAACAGATGATAATCGGTATACTCACCGGTAAGATGAATCCTCGTGCATACCTTGATACGGGAATGCGTCGTGATGTGGATGAACACCGGTCGGTAAGTATAAATCATACCTTAACGTATCCCCTCGCCATGATTACAAATGATAAGTTGAGCTTAAGTGGACAACAATACCGATAATCGTTATAGGATGCTTATCTTAATGTTAACTAATTGAACAACAAGAGCGTTTTGGCATGACCGTACACTGATATGATTCTCTTACCCTCGAAACTCGCAAAAAGAATGTCTGTAAATATTTATTTAATGCTTTCAGTTTCTGCATCTTTGTATATATTTATTTACTGCTTTCAGTCTTTACATTTGAAATATTCAAAAAGTCCAAAAAGATTTTAGGTGTGTTTTAATATAAACTTTCTAAAAGCCAAAAAGATTTTATTTCTATCTTATTTTCGATTGTACGATGTTGGATCTCGAGTCTTCGTTGCCTGAAACCTGAACGAAAACCAAAACGACTAAATCTTCATAAACGGTCGAAATTTGCAAGTTTTGAAAGTTAAAGACTAAAATTGACAAATTTATTGAACTTTCAAACTGTCGGACGGTGTTTGATTAAACAATGGTCACACGTGTGTCGTTTGTTTATGTTACGATATTCCAAGCAGTTGTTCTCATTACGCGTTTAGATTTCTTGCATGTGCAGATTCTAAAGGCAAGGAGAACATGGTCGATGACAAGCTTCGGAATGAAGACACGACGTGAAGACACTCAAATGATGAAGATGATCGAGTTGCCGCTGATCCATCATCAACACCACAAGGATCTCAAGTACTGAAGATCAAGTCATTCACGAGCATAACTCAAGGGGGAGCTTATGTTTAGGGGGAGTTTGTCAACACACTTCCTACATGAAACGGGGAGTTTGTTGATACACTTTCTGCTTTCAAGACGTGAAGACTTTGAAGATCCTCCGACATAGAAGACAAGAAAGGCGAATCTCGCGAGTAGCGTCCAAGGGGGAGTTTGTTGATACATATATATGGACGCGACTCGACTCGATGCGACTTGGTTCGGTTCGACCCGGTTAGGTTCGGCTCAAGCCCGACGTCACGACATTCCTCCGTCGTGCGTCCCAGAGTTCGTCACGTGAAGCACGGAGAGCCGAGAACGTTTCCCGCTTGACACATCATCATGACATCATCATGATGATGTCATGATGATGTCATAGCTTTGACTAAACTTGGCAAATATGAATTTGATAATTCTGTTCGTGCATGCATGAGCTTAGGCCAATCATCTTCATGTTGGGCTATTATTCACTTTGGGCTTTCTTCTCACTTGGGCCGAACCCCAATCTTAACAACATATTTATATACCGAAATCACTTTTGATTTCGGTAGACACAGGACAAGAGACAAGAACAAGGGTGTGTGTGAGAACCGGAACAAGAGAGGCAGACACAAGAGAGAACCGAGAGTTTGTTTGTAATTCTTATGATACATTTCTGTAACAAAACTCTTTCGGTTTGAATATACGATTGTGTTAAACGGTATACGCGTCTTGTGTTTTCGTGTTCTTGTTCATCTCTATCTCGGTTTGCTTTCCGGGTTGGATTCCGCACAACCGGGTTGGTTTGTACACAAGGATTAGGCGACTAGATCCTCCCCTAGCCGGACCTACAGCTAGCTACCCCACACAGATGTCACTAACCTTAACGTATGATCAGTGATGAAAATGGCTATAAGTAGGTCTAACCTGAGATCCCTTTGCCAATATCTCCAACATGGCTAAATGGCAGCTTTTGTTATGTGTTATCTTACTTGTGTTTTCTCACTCGAATGCACGACAGTTGGTCGAGTCGTTTGAGCGTAGGAAGGGCCTGACCGCACCCTTCAGAGCCATGTTCGAGCAGAAGTTAGTGCGGTCAGGGTATGAAATAACAGTCCGAAATGGGTATACGCTAACACGTCTGAGCCCTGGAGGACCCGATCCTAAACACCATTAGTCGAGTTTGTGTTTGTGTTTGTGTTTGCATCTTTCATTTCTTTATGATTATTCTGTCTAATTTGTGTGTGTGTATGGTCAGCATTGTTTCTTGAAGGAAAATTTTGCAACAAAACAAATTTTTATCTATTATACTTGAATAAATTCAAAAGATCGAAGTAAATTATCATCTCCATTAGAAGTCCGTAATTATTTTTCTCTGACATAACATCATTGTCTATTTATTTATATCAAAGTTGATGGTAATTAAGTTGGTAAAACATGTATAATTTTTTATACAAATATAAGCCTAAAACGTACATAATGAACCTCGAGGTTATAAGAATTTGACTTGAATTAACATGTAGTTACGTACTCTTATATATGCATTATCGAGCTTAGCTCCAGCTCAACTCAATCAAACACGTCTAATATCCAAACTCGCTAATTAATGTGGAACTTGAATCTTTTCCCATCCGAGCCTGAACTCGTTGAGCTATCAAGTCGAGCTCTCGATCGAGCATATATTTGATTAAAATGTGAGCCATGTCGAGCTTAATTAAACTCAGCTTACATATGGTTTTTCTTGGTGATAATGAAAGCTTCTGACCTGTTCAAAAAATAATAAAAATAAAAAGGATTAACATGAAGTACGAGGGAAAATAAAGTTACAGGAAGGTGGCAACAAGCAAATTTGGAGGTGGAGTGGAGGTGAGAGAATAAAGTTATCATAGTACTTGCTAAAAATGGCACATGAATCCACTTATATCCCACTACTCTTTTTCTAGCTTCCGGGGTATTCTTGTAATATTCCTTTTTTGAACATTTCTTTTATATAGTATGGTCATTCATAAATCATAATTACATTTTTGATATTAAAAACACATGAACATACATATATATCCTGATTAGGGCTGCAAACGAACCAAACGTTCAGCGAACAGTCCGTGAACCGTTCGACGAGAAGTTTGTTTGTATTCGTTCGTTTATTAAACAAACGAACATGAACAAGAAATTTCGTTCGTTTAGTTAAATGAACAAACATGAACAGATGTCGTGTTCGTTCGTTTATGTTCGTGAACGTTCGGTAACGTGTTCGATAGTTCATTAGTGTTTTTAATGTTGGTTCAGTTCTGTTTATACATGAAGGAAAACATTAAAACATACATGTTACAACATTCAATGCAGTGGAGAATCCAGTAATGGAGTTCGGTATGCTTGTCATCGTGATCTGGTTCCTCCTTAGGGTGCTGACTGATGATGTGGACTTAGAAAACCGAAAAGGGATATCGGTTAGGAGAGGAGGTCGAATTTTATGATGTTATGACTAATGGGTGTGTCTAATTGTGTAACTGAGTAACCCTTTAACCTCCACATAATTCTCCTTATATAAGCACTCAGGAGGAAACCTAATTAGTTAATAAGGGTAATATGGTCCATCAACAATTACCAACTAATTATTTAATAGGTTATAATATATTTTGATCTATATTATGTAAATGATTATAATGGCTATAGATTAAATATTGTTACATAATATATTTAATTTTACATTCTCCTACTTAGCCGAGTAATCATTTACTATGAGTATTAGATAAGCCTGATCAGGAGTTAACACTCATTTTAGCCTTAAACAAGTACTATAGCAGAGAAATACAGCCGTTGAATCATTATGCGACTCAGGACCCCCATTAATCATACTATAGCCTTAATTTAAAACCTAATCGTTATGATCAAAATAAGCATAAGCCCTTTGTTTGATTTGTAACTTTATTTGTCAATATGCCATTATACCGGTTGAACATATTCTAAGAGACATACAAAATCAAACTGAGGAAATTTCATTAATCATAAAACATAAGCTAGTACAATATGCTCAAATAAGGTCTTTACTAAATCCCATATTCCGAACATGTTCTTCATAAACCTTAGGAGGGAGACCTTTAGTCATCGGATCCGCAAGCATATCTTTAGTACTAATATACTCGATACTAAGATTATTTTCCTCAACTCGTTCACGTACGAACAAATATTTTGTATCGAGATATAAACCAGCTCCAGTCGAACTGTTACTGTTCGAGAAACTAACGACAGCTGAATTATCACAGTAAAGCTTCAATGGTCTAGAAATGGAATTAACAATTTTGAGTCCAGTGATCAGATTTCTAAGCAACATTCCATGACAGGTTACGTTATAAACAACAATGTACTCTGCCATCATTGTGGAAGTTGTGGTCAACTGTTGTTTATGACTCTTCCATGAGATAGGGCCGCCTGCTAACATAAAGATATAGTCCGAAGTGGATTTCTTGTCATCTTTGCACTTGGCAAAGTCAGAATCAGAATAGCCCACCACTTCTAAATGATTACTTCTTCTATAAGTCAGTTTATAGTCTTTCGTCCCTTGCAGATATCGAAGTACCTTCTTAGCTGCTTTCCAGTGATCTAGGCCAGGATTAGTCTGATAACAGCCTAGCATTCCAGCAATATAAGCAATATCTGGGCGAGTACAGACTTGAGCATACATCAGGCTCCCGACTACTGACGCGTAAGGTATCTGGCTCATTTGCTCCTTCTCAACCTCTGTTGTCGGACACTGGAATGAACCGAAAACATCTCCCTTAACTACTGGAGCGACGGAGGGTTTGCACTGTTGCATGTTGTAACGTGTAAGGACACGATCTATGTAAGCCCTTTGGGACAATCCTAAGATCCCTTTGTGTCTATCTCGGTGAATTTCGATGCCAATGACGTAAGAAGCATCTCCGAGATCCTTCATGTCGAAGTTATGCGAGAGTAACCGCTTCGACTCATGCAACATGTCTAAACTATTACTTGCCAATAGAATATCATCTACGTAAAGGACAAGTATAGTAAAGTTGCTCCCACTCATCTTGAGGTAGGTGCATTGATCCACTTGATTCTTCATAAAACCTTGTTTCTTCATGACTTCATCAAACTTGAGGTACCACTGACATGATGCTTGTTTTAACCCGTAAATGGATTTCTTCAACTTACAGACTAGATGCTCCTGACCTTCAGGTTTAAAGCCTTCAGGTTGTTTCATGTAAACATCTTTGTCCAAATCCCCGTTAAGGAAAACGGTTTTAACGTCCATCTGATGCAGCTCTAAATCAAAATGAGCTACTAGGGCCATGACGATCCTTAATGAATCTTTACGAGAGACAGGTGAAAACGTCTCTTGATAATCAATTCCCTTTTTCTGAGTGTAGCCCTTTGCAACCAATCTCGCTTTGTAGCGTTCAACATTCCCATTCGGATCCAGTTTTGTTTTGAATACCCATTTACATCCTACGGGTTTGGCTCCGTTGGGTAATTCTACCAAATCCCAAACATCATTTTTCTTCATGGATTGCTTTATTCCATTCAGAAAACTGATCACTGCTAACGGCTTCATTGTAAGAGATAGGATCATTTAGCTTTCCGGGATCCATTTCAGTTAGGTAGGTAACATAATCATCCCAATTAGTAGGCCTTCTTTGCCTAGATGACCTCCTGAGTGGATTATCGGGTTCAGCATTGTCTTGGTTTTGAGCGTTTGATGTGCCTTCGTCATGAGGTATAATGGGTTCTGATTGTAGAGGTGAATTTGCAGTTGGTGCAGTAGCTTCAAGTACAGTAGTTGCATTGGGTACAAGAGGAGTAATCGGAGTAATGGTAAGCGACGAGTCTCTCCCCCCGCGTCTTGTACTTCTTGCAATTCTTCGTAAGGGTTGGTACTGCTCCCACTGACCTTGAAATCCTCCAGGAATGCGGCACGCTTGGTTTCAACAATACGGGTGACATGGGAAGGACAATAGAAACGATAACCCTTTGAGTTCTCAGGATACCCGATAAAGAAACAGGTAACTGTTTTAGGGTCAAGTTTCCTTAGGAAAGGATTGTAAAGTTTTGCTTCAGCAATGCAGCCCCATACTTTCATATATTTAAGACTCGGTTTCCTTCCTGTCCAAAGTTCATAAGGAGTTTTAGGGACAGACTTAGAAGGAACTCTATTGAGTATATGAACAGCTGCTTTTAACACTTCAGTCCAGAGGAATAATGGTAAATTAGTGTTGGCTAACATACTGCGCACCATGTTCATAAGGGTACGGTTTCTTCTTTCAGCGACTCCGTTCTGCTAAGGTGTACCAGGCATGGTGTATTGGTTCACAATCCACTGGCCCTTACAAAACTCATAAAATGGACCAGGAGCTTGACCCACATCAGTATGTCTCCCATAATATTCACCGCCTCTATCTGATCTCACAACTTTAATCTGACGATCTAATTGCTTTTCAACTTCAGCCTTATAATCTTTAAAAGTTGTTAGAGATTCAGATTTCTCCTTAATAAGATACAAGTACATGTAACGAGAATAATCATCAATGAAAGTGATAAATGAAGTATGTCCTATTATGCCAGTGATTTGGTAGGGACCACTAATGTCAGTGTGAATGAGTTCTAATAAATTAGAGCTCCTAGTGGCACCTTTCTTATTCGCTAATGTCATTTTACCTTTAAGACATTTGACACATGTTCCAAAATCAGAGAAATCGAGAGGAGGTAAGACTTCATCCTTTACAAGACGATTTAATCGTTCTTTTGAAATGTGGCCTAAACGCTGATGCCACAACATGGATGAAGTTTCTAAGTCTCGTTTCTCTTCCATCTTTGTGAGTGATTCATTAATGTTATATGACAACAAAGATTTGGAAAAGTTATCTTCTAGTTCTAATCTATAGAGACCACCATCCAGAATACCAGTACCATAAAGAACAGAATCATAGAGGATAGAGAGTTTGCGATGACCATGGGAAACAATAAAACCGTCCATGTCTAACTTTGGTCCTGATACAAGGTTCCGAGTTACCTCAGGAACATATAAGGTATCATAAAGTTTAATACATAAACCAGTTTTCATAACTAATTGTAATGTTCCAATGGCCTTCACTTCTAATTCTCGATCATCCCCAACCTTAAGCGTTCTTTGGTTTCTTTCCAGCTTCCGGATTGAAAGGAATCCCTGAGTTGAATTGGTAACATGAACCATAGAACCAGAATCAAACCACCAAGAATTAGCAGGAACACTTAAATTATAGGACTCAAGTATCATAAAATAATCGTTACCTTTCTTAGCCAGCCACTCCTTAAAGTCAGGGCATTCCTTCTGCATGTGTCCTGTCTTTTTACAGAATTTGCAGCGGATACTGCCTAAGGAGTTCTTAGAGCTGGAAGGTGCACTTGTATTAGGATTAGGATTAGGCCTTTGGACTTTTGAAGCATCCTTCCTCTGATGATTGTGCTTCCTCTTCTTAGGATTGGAGGTGGTGAAGTTTGCAACATCAGTATGGCGATCCATCCTCATACGCTCTTCCTCCTGTACGCACATAGCGACCAGTTCACTCATCGTCCATTTGTCCTTCTGAGTGTTATAATTGATCTTGAATGCTTCAAAGGACGAAGGAAGCGAAGTGATGATAAAATGAACAAGGAAACCATCACTGGTTTCCATTTCCAGCCCCTTCAGCTTATTGGCCATGTCATTCATCATCATGATGTGCTCGCGAATGCCACTCCTCCCATCATACTTAGTTGTCACCAGCTTGAGAATAAGAGTACTAGCGTGTGCTTTAGACGTCCCCTTGAATTGCGCCTCCACATGTTCCAAGTAGTTTTTAGCATCTTCAGAATCAGGAATAGCTCCTCTGATTGCATTGCTGATGGACTGCTTCATAAACATGAGAGACATGCGGTTACACCTAGTCCACTTGTCATGAGTTAACTGCTTAGCAGCAGTACTTTGAGTGGTAAGATCCGCTGGCTTATTCTCTCTTAGAGCATAATCGAAATCCAGCAGCCCAAGAGTAAGCATGAGAGCATCCTTCCATGCAGCAAAGTTATCACCAGTCAAAGGTGGAATCCCGCAATTGGGCGCTGATAGTGGAAATAAGATGAGCAAGTTATGATACTAAGGAAACAGTCCTAATGTGATCTAAGGGCACGTTAAACTAAGGCAGGTATAAATAATGATCATTTTACATTATGAAGCTGTGATATTGTCTATTACTAACATCAAAATAATAGACTTAGTTAAAAATTCTACTTAAACGAAGACAAAACAGCTTTGGCCAGAAGTGTAATCATTTAAGCATATGTGCAAAGTGGTTGTAACAAATCAGCTTTGGCCAGAAATTGAGACAATCACTTTAGTTATGCACTTGTTGAGTATGCCATCTATGAATGAATTAAATCAGCTTTGGCCAGAAATTAAGACATTCATGCTTATGATGCACACACAACATAGCTTTCGTAATACTTGAACGATAAGTAGATGTATCAAGTCAGCTTTGGCCAGAAATGATATATCAAAAGCTCATTCAAGTTAAGCTATTCTGGTTTTGTAAAACATTATCTGATTCTGATTAATTAACTAAGTAAATTACAAAACCATTTATTTAATAGCAAACCACCCGTTAGCGCGGATCGATGAAAATTTAGTTCACATTAACTGCTAAAATTTATGAACACTCATGATTTCGGATGACAGATGCGTAAGTCTAGTCATTTCGGATGATTTCGGATGATTTCGGATGATGATGCTTAGTCCGAAATTTATCCGAAATAGTCACTTCTTGATGATCCGTGATGCATTTCGGATGATTTCGGATGATAATGCTTAGTCCGAAATTCATCCGAAATGGTCAGTCCTTTTGATCATCCGTAATGCTTAGTCCGAAATGCTTACTTGCTGATCCGTAATAGGCGAACAAGTGTTCATCCAGAATGATCAGTCAGTTGCTGATCTGTAATGGGTGAATGAGTGTCCATCCGGAATGATCATCCGTAATGATCATCCGAAATGTGTTCTGCAAGTAGTTAAATCCTTAATTTTGGCAGTTAATTGTGATAAGTTTGAAATTCGAAATCTTAGGGATCATGGGATCAAATTTTCCAATTTTAATGCTGATCTAAATATATCAAAATATTTCGAAAATATTATCCGTTTATCTCATAACAGAATTTCGAAAACTTTACTAAATAAAATAGATCAAAACAATGGAAACACCCATTGATCCAAATTATATTCCAAAATAAGGGAATTTTTCGAATTTTCATTATGAACATATGATGAACCCTAATTAAAATATTCAAACATTCATCCGAAATCTGGAATTTTATTACACTTTTAAACATATTTCTGAAACTTCAGATTTCGGAACAGTAATCATGAATGAACATGTCACCCGAGATGGAATTTCGGATGACAGAAATCGAATGGTAATGATTTCGGATGATGAAAACGAATTTTAATTATCGTTTTTAAAACCTGTTTTCCAGTTTTAATCCAGATTTACAGATAGAAAACAGAACTGACTAATCAACATATGCTCTGATACCACATGTTGGTTCAGTTCTGTTTATACATGAAGGAAAACATTAAAACATACCTGTTATAGCATTCAATGCAGTGGAGAATCCAGTAATGGAGTTCGACATGCTTGTCATCGTGATCTGGTTCCTCCTTAGGGTGCTGACTGATGATGGGGACTTAGAAAACCGAAAAGAGATATCGGTTAGGAGAGGAGGTCGAATTTTATGATGTTATGACTAATGGGTGTGTCTAATTGTGTAACTGAGTAACCCTTTAACCTCCACATAATTCTCCTTATATAAGCACACAGGAGGAAACCTAATTAGTTAATAAGGGTAATATGGTCCATCAACAATTACCAACTAATTATTTAATAGGTTATAATATATTTTGATCTATATTATGTAAATGATTATAATGGCTATAGATTAAATATTGTTACATAATATATTTAATCTTACATTTAATTTTTGTATTTATTTAAATACTTCAAAATTCTGACAAATTAAATGTATAATAAGTCTCAGTGTATTATATATTATGTTTATGAACGATTGTTTGTGTTCGTCTGTTTCTATTTGTGTTCATGAACATTATTTTGTGTTCATTTGTGTTCGTCAATGTTCGTTTTGTCTGTTGTCTAAAATTAACAAACAAACACAAACGAACACGAACAAGTTCATTTTCTTAACAAACGAACACGGACATAAAATCTCGTTCGATAAGTGTTCGTGAACAGTTCGCGAACACATATATTTCTTAACAAACGAACACTAACAAGGCCTTGTTCGTGTTCGTTTGGTTCGTTTGCAGCCCTAATCCTGATATTAAAGCGGGTTGATGGGTTCAACCTAATACGAATATAAATGTTTAAACGTGTAAGCAACATGAATCCAACCACAGTGGTTGAAACGAACACGATTTGTTTAACTTTATAAGTGTTCAAATAAGTATCTAGGCAAGATATATTTTATGTATTTTCATACTTATAAGTTTTCCATTTACAATCCTAAAATCTTCATACTCTTACACCTTTGTTTACCATTAGGGTAAACTTTGGTGACTCTATCCTTCAAAACCGATTACTCTCTTTTGTGAAAATCTACGCAAATCGTGAATTCATATTTGACCCATTTTACGCTTTGAACACTAGTTGGGTTGCAACATGTAACCGTATTAAAATCACAATCACACATACAATCAATCTTATGTAAACACTCAATCCTTAAACATTCTTACTTGTTATGCTACTTGTTTATACATACTAGGATAAATCTTATGCATGCTATCTATCATTAACTTAAAAAAGCCGCATTTAACATGTATAGCGCTATAGGATTAGCACGTTGCCCCGTTTGTTGGGTCATTGTTAAGTATTTAATATTTATGGTCTTATTCACATCGGTGATATGGTTACGCTAGTGAAAACTTTAGGTTGATATTTAGTCTTGTATGCTAGTATGATTATATGACTTAGTATAAAATTAATATGTGGATTTTTTTTATTCATACTTATGCTATGTAGACAAACTAGTATGCTCACTGACATAATTTGTGTTGACGAATATTTTACACATGTTGCAGGAAATATTTGATGATGATTTCGCAAGAAAAGACTTAGGGTGGATTAGATGCTCACCTAGTTTTAATTTATGCATTTTAATATTGTTAGTTTTGAAATTCCCATTTTCGTACTTTCCATTTTCATGAACAATGTAATGCTTGATTTAGTGAAATGAAATTTTGAATTTTAATTTATTGTCACAAATTTAGTGTTATGTTGTCTTTGAGAAATCTATTACGTCTCGCATCGATGTTTCCGCCATCGGTTGGAGTGTGACAGATTGGTATCAGAGCCATAATTATAGGGAATTAAGAAAAAAATGTCATGTTCGACCTAGACTATAGCTAAGAAAACCCACACGAGTGTTACTTATGCGTATTTGACCATTCTCGTATCGTGCTTAAAAATATTTGATTCTTCCTAATTTGCTTCTTATCTATCTTTTGGTATCAAAATATGCCTTTCCTAAGGTAAAACTATGCTACGACACGAAGACACTCATATGTCACAAACAATGAGAAATCTATTAAGTCTCGCATCGATGTTTCCGCCATCGGTTGGAGTGTGACAGATTGCTATCAGAGCCATAATTATAGAGAATTAAGAAAAAATGTCATGTTCGACCTAGACTATAGCTAAGAGAACCCACACGAGTGTTACTTGTGCGTATTTGACCATTCTCGTATCGTGCTTAAAAATATTTGATTCTTCCTAATTTGCTTCTTATCTATCTTTTGGTCTCAAAATATGCCTTTCCTAAGGTAAAACTATGCTACGACACGAAGACACTCATATGTCACAAACAAAAAGAAGAATCCAGTAATGGGTGTATAACATGAGTGGGAATTCAAAAACTGAATGAATAATTTGTCAGCCCAAAAGTTGGATGAAATATTTGTACACATTAAGGTTGTACATGATGCATAAATACATGCACCTCTTGAACTCTTAAAGTTGAGTGCTTAAATATGTTGTACCTAATGCATAAACACATGGACTTCTTAATTTTCAACTTTCTCTCTTTGTTGCAAATTTTCAGGTTTTTTTAATTAAAACAACCATATGATATTGAAAGCTCATACACATTTTAGATGTTATTATGTATTTTATTCATATATTCATATCCTATGTGTTACTACTTCTAAGATTAAACATCTATGTTATGTTGCCTATTACACGCGTCGATCTGCTACAATTATTTATTTTTGGTACAATTATAATGTTATGTTGTTTTTCACACTTGGAGAACATCAATAACAACTTCCAACAAGATCTAATCCACACAAACATGGGATTGATGTTCACTCAAGCTAGATGTACAATTTACAATGGTGATTAGAAAAAAAGACGATAATAATATTTTTTTTGCGTATTAAATGTAATGTTGAAATCAAAATTCTCATTTTGTAAGATCTAATATCTCGAGTATATTCTATCATTAACTATATACATAAATGTGACTCAGGTTTTGGATTATCCCTCAATGGTGTCTATTCACTCTAAGACCTTAGTTTTGTGACTCCCAAATACTAAATTTTGATATACGACCATCAGTTATGGTTTCACACCCTTTTACTCCATGTCACTGCCACATATCATAAAGTAACTACCACCTCACTAACACATCACCAATCCACTTTCCTTCTCTTTCTTTCACTAATTGATTGATGGGCATGGGCCCCACCAATCTCTTTTCCTTCACGTTGTGAGCCCAACCTCGTCTCCCCTCTCACGCTTCTTTCCCGCCCCTTCGTCAGTGTTTGCCGCCCCACCACACTGATGTGCCATCAATTATACATATTTTTAGTGCATAATTCCCCCTAATTCTAAGTACTTTTATGACTTTTAGTTTAAAATACTACCTAAGTCGTTCATATTTGACAAATGCAGGTTTCTAAGGTATCGGGATGAAAAGAAGTGATAAACAAGCGTAAATGAGACAAAAATCCACGATTCTAAGGAAATCCGCAAACTGCCAGATTGGCACGGCCGTGCCCAACACCTAGGAGCACAAAATCAACGAGTCAACCCAAGAACGGTCAACAAAAGTCCACGATATGCGGAGGCACGACCATGCACACCTAGCCCATGCTTGGCTAAAGACAAATCATAGAAGCTTTGAGAACCAAAAAGAATGACACTTGTTCAAAACCTGTCGGGACACCTAACACACATCTTTTCTGTTGTATTTTGTACATTATTTTAGTTAATTTGTATTTTTTCTATGTTTTTGGCTTGTACTTAGTTGCATATGTTTTTATATGTGTTTGTGTGTAGATGGAGCATAAACGAGCTAAAACATGAAAGAAACGAGCACACAGGAGAATGTTTGGGCTTAGTGAAAGATTTTCATGGAATGGCAATGGATATTTAAGAATATGAGATGATAGTGAATTGAATTACGAAGACATGGGTGAAAACGGCGAAGAAAACGGAGTTGAAACGAAGAAGTTATGAAGAAAACTGTTTTCCAAAAACTTTATCACATAGAGTGACGGAATCCCATTATACACATCGTGCAACGTGAGGGGAGTGTCGGATTAGCATGAAAACATATGTCTTAACCCTATTTAAGCAACCTTTTAACCCTAATACAAAGAGAACTTATCCCAGACAAATTTTAAAGATTCCATAGGTTATTTTGGGTGGAAAGAAGGTGTCGAGATCAATTTTGACGCTTTGGGTTTGTGATTTTCACTCTAGCAAACATTTGGTTTGTTATTTATCTTTAACTTTGTGTTTTTGATATGTTTGGACATGTTTGCTTTATGTTGATTGATGTGTGCTAAACAGACTATAAAAAACAACCTAAATTAGACTCTCTAATCTAGACACTATAAGTTTTAAATTTATAGACTAGGACTCTCTAAAACCTAGACCACACAACCGGCAAGTGTACCGGTCAATGTAGTATAGCCTAAGCAAGTCCGAGTATCGAACCCTAAGACTCTATGTATTACGTAAGCTAGACTCTGACAGACACTGACAGACGCGACTTAAACTTGTTTAATTGTTTTGAGGGGGGGGGGGGTACTGAAAAACTAGGAAATCTATATTAAACTAATTAATTAACTAGATTTAGACTAAGACACGAACGAAAGCTAGGGTTGTATTCAGATGAGATTAACGACTACCTAGACTTAAATCCAGTTTGAAAGGGAATGGACTTCTAACGGTATTATTGTTGTATGGAGCCGGGATCGTAAAATACTAAACCTTAAGGTATTTCAATGCTAAGACTTCCCGACCCTTCTCAGGAAGAAACCTAGGAAACCCTACAAGGCTGTTGTGATTACCGACTGTTAGACTTCCTCTCAGTCCTCTAACGATTCTAAAAGTGCCCTAATATGACTATCTACCTCTCAGCGCGATAATCTAAGGCAATTCTAGGTTCTAACTTGGTTTACTAGACACAAATGCAATTAGGGAACTAAAACCGACTTCTCTCAAAATCTATCTTAGCTATATATTGCACTGAGACCTAATAACTAACTCGAGCCTCTCAGCGACAAGTTAAGCAGAACACTTGATTTTATTAAATCACCGAATATTACTTCTAAGGTTACTTACTAGATTTTCACCCTAAAGGATTTATGATTTATTACATGATATAGACACTCACCTAAATCAAGAACCCTAATATAACCCTATTATGTGATAAAGACCGTCACCAAGGATCATACGAAGCAACAAACAATAATAAAATAAATGTCAAGCATGCATGTGCACCAAATCAGAAATTCTAGAATACTTTACTTTAAGAAATCAATCCATGTTCAAACAATAAAAACCATTAAAAATCCAAACTTTAATCAAACTATCATCTTGTCTAGGTAGTATCTATGGTTTAGCCAAGAAACATAACGTCTAACATAAACAAATCAAGTTCAAAACAAGAATTCATGGAAAAAGATTGAAAACACGAAATTAAAGAAAACCGGGAGATAGAACCCGAACAATCTTCACTTCCACGCTTCCTAGCTTCAACCTTGTGATTCCCGCAAGCTTCAACTCTCCGTAATGCTCGAAAACTGCTCCAGACGTTGCCTTGGGTTGTGTTGGTTCGTAACCTCCTCTAATGATCATTATTTATTGATTATAAAACAAACCCTAGCCACAAAACGAAAATTCGCGATCTGCTAACCCGTCGCGTAGCGCGACTGATACTCTCTTATTGCTAGCGCTACGCGACTGCCTCTAATGTCAGCATTTTCTTGTTTGTTGGTAGCGTAGTGCGACTGATATCACTCCTAGCCGTAGCGCTACGCGACTGGCCATTTTAAACAGAATGTTGTCTCCGAAATTCAGCTTTAACACCCCAAAATTCTTAAAAATAATTCTAACTCTTTGTGACTTGTTCAAGGATGTAATGCTTCAACATTATAGCTCGTTTCCACTCAATTTACGGCCACTTAACGTATAAAGACCTGGAAAAACGAACTTTGATCAATAGCACGTAATTCTAAATAAAACTAAACTAGAATTAACGATAAAATGTACAAACTATACACGATATAAGTATGTATTTTGCAATACATCAAACATCCCCACACTTACACTTTTTTCGTCCCCGAAAAAGAATTGTGCAACGGAATCAGAGACGAATCATCACTTGGATCAAAAATTATTTATATCTTATTAAAACCAAAACTTGCATTAGCTGCGATTGCGAATATACTTATCCTCTTAAACCCGAATCTAATCCTAAGCCCTTATCATGTGAATTTATTTTAAGTGCGGTCAATCCACCTAGGGTCTCACACTAGAATTTACGGTCCATCTACTCCCACCTCAAGCTTATAGGACTAAAAGAACGATCACTGGATCAATTCCTAACCGTTTTATATCAAAACCAAAATAGTAAACAATCAACTTTTTCTTTTCTTTTCCATTTTTTTTCTCTATTTTTTTTTGTTCCGTGAGTCTAGACGATGCTTTCCCTAACCAAGAGATATTCCGGCTGTAGAGTCGCTATCCCCAACCACAGATTACTTAGGTTTCGGTACTTTTATTCGGCAAGTCGATTTCACACATCCCAGAGGCATTCCGACTGTAGAGTCGCTATCCCCAACTCGGATTACATAGGCCTGTGTTACTTTCATTTAGTTTCTAGCTCACTTATTTTTCTATTATTTTTTTTAGCATGATCACAAACTCTAACGGTTTTAACTTATAACGGTGCCCCTTATACTATTTTTGGCAGTTTTGATTTCCCATATTTCCCAGGCGAAAACCCACTAGCAGACCGACAATTTAAGGTATATTAAATCAAAGGGACTTAAAACCAAACCCGGGCCTATCCACATATCCCTAACTGGACGCAAGCTCGATTTATTATAAACTCGATTTATAATAAACTCATATTATTATTATTCACCAAACCCGAGACTTAAAACCAAACCCCAAGCAACAATTCACCTTTTCTATCATTTTCCTTTTTAATTTGCAAATTTCTCATATCGAAAGACATTTTCTGACTTTTCAATTTTTTTTGGATTTTCAATTTTTTAATTTTTTTTTTGTGTTTTTCAAATTTATGACTCAAATATTTACAAGTATCCCATCCCCACACTTAGAGATTGCATTGTCCCTAATGCAAGAACGAAAATACGACTCAATACTACCTAAAAAAATAAATACGAAAGAAATAAAATACAGAGAGAGTTGGAAAAGACTTAGCTGGTTAGGACAAAAGTCAATGCCAGCCGTACGGGTCTTGAATCCAACGAACGATCGTATAGCATTTCATTCGCGATCGTTGCCTATCCTACTTGGGTTTATCAACATGGCAGTTCCGAACTCACCCGAATGGAGATTGAATACGGGTGGTACAATCCAAACCTGCACAAACACAGCAAAACAAAACCCAAAGCAGTACCGACTCTAAAAACGACTCAAAAACTACTAATTTAGACTCATGGTACAAAATAAAAGACTCAAAATACAAACTCTACAAACGAGTAATAACTTCTCACATACTTACGGAGGATCATGGAGATGTAGCTCACCTCCAAAAACAAACTCACGGGCCGCAGCACCATTATACCTATTATTGCCCAAATCACCCCAAGCATTCTTATCTCTCTCACAACCTCGTAACGCTTCACCTGGTGGTTCGAATCGATACTCTTCATAATGAATTCTATCCCCACACTGAGCTTTGCTCAGTGTCTCTATCTTAGACTCTAAACACACCACCCTTCCTCTAATTCCTCTAATTTCCTATCCGGTGGATCCCCACACTTGAGTCCTATCACCTCCTATAGACTCGTATCACTCACTACCCTCTCCTCATCTCTCTCGTCCTTCTCACACTCCCCCACTAACGATACCTCATGCTCTATATCACTAGGCCCTTTCGAATTCGTAACCTTAAAAACTACCGATTCCTCACCCGCTCTAAGTGTAATGGTGCCTAAAAAGACATCTATAAAAGCTTTTGCGGTGTTTAAGAACGGGCGTCCTAAAATTAACGGTATGTTTTCATCGGCTTCCATGTCGAGAACGACAAAGTCTACGGGGAAAACGAATTTATCCACTTTAACTAAGAGGTTTTCTATTATACCACGTGGATACTTCATTGATCTATCGGCTAGAGACAAGGACATACGTGTAGGTGAAAGCTCTCCTAGGCCTAGCCTCTCATACAAGGAATATGGCATTAGGTTTATACTTGCTCCTAAATCGGTTAAGGCCCTACACTCGGTATCACTTCCAAACAAGCACGGGATGGTGAAAAGACCCGGATCCGTCAACTTTTCCGGGACCTTGTTCAAGACTACGGCAGAACACCCTCCACTAAGGGGGATGTTAGAAACCTCTCCTAACCTTTCCTTACGTTTTAGAAGATCTTTTAAAAATTTTGCATATTTGGGCATTGATTGAAGGGCTTCTATGAAAGGAAGGTTAATCCTAAGCTGCTTAAAGATCTCTAGAAACTTCCCGTACTCCTTAGAATATGTTTGGTTTTTAAGACGAGATGGGAAAGGAGCACGGGAAAGATCAACAGTGGGTGATGGAACGACTTGAGTGGGTTTCTTACCTAAACTCTTCTCACTTGGAAGCCCCCCGGTGTGTGCGGTACTTGCTGGGGTTAACCTAGATTGCACTTTACCGGGTGCTTCCATCTGGATCTCCTCATCTATTATATCTCCATCTTCATCAACTACCCTCTCTTCGACTCTCGGATTACCTACGGTCTTGCCACTACAGGTGGTAATGGCTTTAACAGAGGCATTAGGGTTCTTTAAGGTGTTTCCCGCAAATTGACCGGGTAATCTCTCTTCTAACTTCCTAGACATATCTCCTACAACCCTTTGAAGGTCCTGAAATGAGGCTTGATGGTTCTTAAGCATGAGATCGTGTTCACTAAGTTTCTTTTGGGTGTTTTGATCCCTAGCAATGAGTTGACTCATCATGGACTCCATTCTTTCCATGCTACCCCCTAAATCGAAACTTGGACCTTCACGACTTGTTTGACCTTGGTTATTCGAACCCCCATTCTGAACCTGTTCATTTGATCCCCCACCAAAGAGTAAACCTAGACCTCTATTTGGATTTTGAGCTATTTGAAAACCAGGAGGTCCATTTGAGCGAGAATTGTTATTAGAAGCAAAATTATTATTATTATTAGAACGCCAACCCGAACCAAAGTTATTATTACCAAAACCGCTCGACTGACCTCTACCAAACCCTCCTCCTAAATAATCACATTTCTCCTCACCAACTAGCAAAGGACACGCACTCGTATCGTGACCCCCTCGGCAAAATTCACACTTATCAACCTTAGCTCTAATCTCCTTAAGCTCTCGAGTGATGTTTTCCAAAACAGAGGCTAAACTAGGGTCCATGGTGACATGGTTCACCCCTCGGGCGGGTGCACTAGTAGTGGTATTTGAATTACCACTTTGAGACCTCTGATCGGATCGTGATTGGGATTGAGACTGAGCAAATGCCTCAAAACGCTCTAAACACTCAGCAACTGTAAGAATACCCATCATATGCCCCCCCGCATTAGTATCGAACCTATCTCTAGTCTCTTGGGTAAGACCGTTATAGAATTTCTCACATAAAGCCCAATCAGAAAGACCATGTTGGGAGCAACGAGCACAAAGGTTTTGGAAACGCTCCCATGCAAGGTAGTAAGGCTCGTCGGGCTCCATGCGAAAGGAATGGATTTGGTCTCTAAGTCGTGAAGCTTTAGCGGGCGGGAAGTACTTATTCAAAAAGGCTTGACGAAGCCCGCCCAAGTGGTAAAAGTACCGGTTGGTTGAGAGTCCAACCAAGTAGCCGCACGGCCGGCTAAGGAGAATGGGAAAAGCTGTAGGTAGGTGGCATCGTTGGGTGCACCGTGAAGGTTAAAGGTAGCTAGGATGCGAGAGAAACGGTTTATGTGGGCCGGGGCGTCCTCATCGTCTCGGCCATGGAATTGGATGCTATTAGTTATGGCCTGCATGGCATAAGATGGAATCTGCCATGAATGTTCACTAACTATAGGTGGAACGGTGATGGGTGAAGCAAGGCCGGTGAAATCCTGAGTGGCCTGCTGATGGACGGTTTGCCTAGGGTTGGCCATTTGATCTACGTTCTCTGGTTCACTAAAGGTACTAGAAGTGGGACTACTGGGTGGGGTATTCTTGGGTGAAGGGTTTGGTGAAGGTGGTGGGACGGGAATTGGATTGGTGTCGAAATCTGGAAAAACAGGCGAGGATGAAGAACTAACCTCTGGGCCTTCGCCCAGTTGAGATGATGACTGCTTGACTGGTGGCGGTGGTCCGTGCGAGCGCAGATGTGGCATCCACTACTAGAAAAAACCTGAACACAAGAAAAGCAAACACTAGTTACCGAGACACAAGATAAAACAAAGACTCAACAAAACAAAGAAAACACGTAGCACGTATATATCAATTAAGTCTATCAAAGCTAATAAACGCAATTGCCAAGAGTCCCCGGCAACGGCGCCAAAAGCTTGATGTGTGCTAAACAGACTATAAAAAACAACCTAAATTAGACTCTCTAATCTAGACACTATAAGTTTTAAATTTATAGACTAGGACTCTCTAAAACCTAGACCACACAACCGGCAAGTGTACCGGTCAATGTAGTATAGCCTAAGCAAGTCCGAGTATCGAACCCTAAGACTCTATGTATTACGTAAGCTAGACTCTGACAGACACTGACAGACGCGACTTAAACTTGTTTAATTGTTTTGAGGGGGGGGGGGGTACTGAAAAACTAGGAAATCTATATTAAACTAATTAATTAACTAGATTTAGACTAAGACACGAACGAAAGCTAGGGTTGTATTCAGATGAGATTAACGACTACCTAGACTTAAATCCAGTTTGAAAGGGAATGGACTTCTAACGGTATTATTGTTGTATGGAGCCGGGATCGTAAAATACTAAACCTTAAGGTATTTCAATGCTAAGACTTCCCGACCCTTCTCAGGAAGAAACCTAGGAAACCCTACAAGGCTGTTGTGATTACCGACTGTTAGACTTCCTCTCAGTCCTCTAACGATTCTAAAAGTGCCCTAATATGACTATCTACCTCTCAGCGCGATAATCTAAGGCAATTCTAGGTTCTAACTTGGTTTACTAGACACAAATGCAATTAGGGAACTAAAACCGACTTCTCTCAAAATCTTAGCTATATATTGCACTGAGACCTAATAACTAACTCGAGCCTCTCAGCGACAAGTTAAGCAGAACACTTGATTTTATTAAATCACCGAATATTACTTCTAAGGTTACTTACTAGATTTTCACCCTAAAGGATTTATGATTTATTACATGATATAGACACTCACCTAAATCAAGAACCCTAATATAACCCTATTATGTGATAAAGACCGTCACCAAGGATCATACGAAGCAACAAACAATAATAAAATAAATGTCAAGCATGCATGTGCACCAAATCAGAAATTCTAGAATACTTTACTTTAAGAAATCAATCCATGTTCAAACAATAAAAACCATTAAAAATCCAAACTTTAATCAAACTATCATCTTGTCTAGGTAGTATCTAGGGTTTAGCCAAGAAACATAACGTCTAACATAAACAAATCAAGTTCAAAACAAGAATTCATGGAAAAAGATTGAAAACACGAAATTAAAGAAAACTGGGAGATAGAACCCGAACAATCTTCACTTCCACGCTTCCTAGCTTCAACCTTGTGATTCCCGCAAGCTTCAACTCTCCGTAATGCTCGAAAACTGCTCCAAACGTTGCCTTGGGTTGTGTTGGTTCGTAACCTCCTCTAATGATCATTAATTATTGATTATAAAACAAACCCTAGCCACAAAACGAAAATTCGCGATCTGCTAACCCGTCGCGTAGCGCGACTGATACTCTCTTATTGCTAGCGCTACGCGACTGCCTCTAATGTCAGCATTTTCTTGTTTGTTGGTAGCGTAGCGCGACTGATATGACTCCTAGCCGTAGCGCTACGCGACTGGCCATTTTAAACAGAATGTTGTCTCCGAAATTCAGCTTTAACACCCCAAAATTCTTAAAAATAATTTTAACTCTTTGTGACTTGTTCAAGGATGTAATGCTTCAACATTATAGCTCGTTTCCACTCAATTTACAGCCACTTAACGTATAAAGACCTGGAAAAACGAAATTTGATCAATAGCACGTAATTCTAAATAAAACTAAACTAGAATTAACGATAAAATGTACAAACTATACACGATATAAGTATGTATTTTGCAATACATCATTGATGAACTTATTACTGTTTTGGATGGTGATTCTTAGCTAAACATTGTTATTACCTAGTTTTTTAGATGAATATTTGTTGATGATTGGTTTTTGAATGATTTTGGTAACAAATTGATGGTTTAATGCTTTAGTAAAGTATCGTGTTCATGAATTCAGATGTTTATGCATGCTTATTACTAATTTAGACTTTTTCATTGTTCCACTTGTGTTTTTGTGATGGTCTGTCATGTATGAATGCTAGTTAGGTCGCCTACTGTGTGTTTGCGATTAGTTTATGGTGAATTGTCAACAATTTCCGTAGGAACTATGATTGGGGATATAGGGGTTTTAAGTGTTCTACCTAGTCCAAAAGCTGTGAGGTGAGGATTAGTTAAGTTTTTCACTAGACGGTTTAGGTGTTGATTGCGTGTAAGCGGGTCTTCCTTAATTGTCTTATGATAGTTGCCTACTTAAGTCTGATGAATTGTTCTTAGATTACCCCTTTACACTTTAGGGTGCATTAAGATTGTCGTGCTGTGAGGTAGATCGTCTTTTTGGTACTTTAGTATTGTTGGATTTGCTGTGAGGCTATTCGACTAAGGGGTTGTTTGGTAGCCTCTTAATGACCATTCAGATGCTAGCTCTTAATGGTTTAAAACCTCTGAATGAATAAGAGGTAAGCTCAAGTCTGAATGGTTAAGAGGTAACCTCTGAATGGTAAATAATCACATGTCACATTCTTCTACC
This sequence comes from Helianthus tuberosus, assembly GCA_030545235.1. Lineage (NCBI taxonomy): Eukaryota > Viridiplantae > Streptophyta > Magnoliopsida > Asterales > Asteraceae > Helianthus > Helianthus tuberosus. The sequence goes on along the minus strand of CM060448.1, from coordinate 173,829,928 downwards.
TTCTCATTGGTAAAATTCTTAATGGTTCCATTAAGAGGTAGCCTCTTAATGACCATTCAGAGGCTACCAAACAGCCCCTAACTGGTGAGTTTAACAGCTTTTAGGGTTCTTTTAGGTGACACCTCAAGAAGGGTCGGGGATCCTTTAGAATTTCCTATTAGTTTAGTATACTAGATCCTGGTTCCATCTTAGTTACCATTATCGATAGAAACCATGATTCACAAATAGGATTCCAAACCTTGGTAGTGTTCTTTCCTCATGAGTATTTCCAAATAGTCAAGATTCCTTAGTTGTTAAGTTTTAATTAGATATCTTATTATATTAGTACCCCCTAAATACCATTTATGTCTTAGTCGAGACATAGTTAATTTAGCGCAACACTAGTGTCCTTTGGGTTCGATACTTGGACTTCTTAGGCTGTACTGCACTGACCGGTACACTTGCGGTTGTCTAGTCTAGGTTTAGAGAGTCTTAGTTTATAAATTTAGAACTTTGAGTGTCTAGGTTAGGTTTAAATAGGTAGTTTAGCACATCAGCCGTGCATGCCCATGCACGCCTTTGCCCATAACCAAATCTCAACCGAATGTATCGGGAAAGGACGAGAAGGACAACCAACTATCAGGGCCACGTATTAGGCACGGTCGTGCCTCCTTAGTCACTCTTTTTCTCCCCTGCCTCTATCCAGCCTATAAATAGCATCCCAAGTCTCCATTCCAAATCGTGCCATTTCTTGAGAGGCCTCATAGGTCCGGCCAAAACTCTCTTTAGAGGATTGTAGTGCCTCTCCCTTCTACCCTTTCTCTCTAAAATAAGTCACTAAGTAGCTTCCTTCACTAGAAATGTAATAATGAGATATGAGAGACATTTTGTTGCACACATACTTGCACTTGCACTTAAGCTAGTGTTTGAAGATCATGAAGAGTGGTAATCGCCATTAGTGAAAGTGTTAAGATCTTCATATGGTTGTAATCTCTATGTCTTCTCATACTCTTTGATTAGTTAATCTTATTAATCTAGTATTTTATCTTATTTAATGTGTTTACCTTTTACTAATTCTTGGTTTATTATCTTTTGTGACAGGATTGCATGACCCCTTTGAATCTAAATTAACTTAATCATTTAATTTAACCTAACTTAAGTTGACTAAGGTGTGCATACGGATTCTGGTACCCTTAATCAGATCTGGTGTTCATAACAACTCATATACTAATAAGGGAAATCAAAACTTGTCCTATCAAGACTATTATTATTATGTAGACTTCTGGTATTGAACCATATTCGGGTGACAAGCTTCTAGTATCGAACCAGATCTTGGGTTAATAAGGCTTCTGATATTACAGCGAGATCTTTTGGGAAGGCTTCTGGTAATGCACCGGATCCGATTGGGGGGGGGGGGGGTAAAAGTTAAGATAATAAATCAATGGGAGAATAAGGCAATCTGGTGTAGGGGTGTTAAGAAACTGAAACAAAATAAAAATTGAAAACCGAACCGTAACCGATCCGAATAACGAATTCGGTGTTTGGTTTGGTTTTTAACCGAAACCGAATTGTGAATTTGGTTTTGGTCCTATTTTTTATTTAGATAACCGAATAAACCGCTAATTTATTTAATTATTAAATAAAAATAATATTTAATAAATCATATAAGTTTTATTGGCCCATATGATAAATATAAAGCCTAATTCACAAATTAAGCCCACTCATTTCTATAGTTTTACTCTTCAAAATATACTAGGGTTTCTAGATTTTCACATATAAGGTTAAAATATGATCTACATTGACTATTTCTAGTTTCTATGTTCTATGTTTTGAATTTTAAACTTTGTAGTTATGTGCACCACTATTTTCTGGATGTGGTTGTTTTATTATGCATTGAAACTTTTTTTATTTACATATCGTTCAGTTTAAATTAGTTGTTAACTGGAAGTTCGGAAGTTCGAACACAAACATGAATTATAAACATAAACTGGGAAAAAAGTACTTAGGAACAATTTGGTTAAATTTGGTTGAAATTGGGTTGTTTGGTTTTTAACCGAATCCAAACCTTATTGAATTTGGTTTGGTTTGGATTGCTATTCCTAATGTGGTTTGCTTTGGATTTGGTTTGGGGTACAAAATAACCGAACCGTATAAACTGTAAACCGAGCTGATGAACACCCCTAATCCAGTGTAATAGAAGATAACCGGTGAAATAGGACCTATTTTGCTTATTCGGCAACTTAGTTAATTTGATGTCTAAATCGCTTTGGTAATTTAAAAGATCCCTAAATGTGATCCCATTTATTAAGTTAGAAATACAAGCAGTTATTAATTAAGTTATAAAAAGATAATATAACCAAGATGGCTTTAAACCAATCTTGTTGTGACATATCATTTACTAGTCGCAAGACTAGGGGAGGTTCATTTTGGACATATTTCCAGACCGATCTATCGGTTTGTTGTGACAAGATTGAGGGATGCCGATGATCGGACCAAGGAAGCCACTTCTAATCTAATCAAAAGATAAAATCGAATACTTGAACATTCTCCTCATTTAATAAAATAAACTATATTAATCAAGAAAGACTTATCCAAGAGTCCTATATTACTGTTTTAGTCTACTAAACTAATTACACATAAGGATAGTCATAATAATAATAAATGATTGAGTAGGGGAAGCGTATCCTTGGAAGATACTTAGTTCTTATCCAAAGCTATACTACACGAGATGGGTTCTCTACTTGTTGTGTGTATTTAGTTTAAATAAAAATCATTTTTATAAATATAAAACTGGATAATCATGTTTGGAATAAGTCAACGAAGTTAAGTGTGCTCAATATTATTAAATTAATACACCTAATACACACGACATAAGGTTTTCGGCGTCGTTACCGGGGATACGGTTTCTTCCATAGAAAGACGTAAATTATTATTTTGACCAATCTTATTTTCTATCTTTGTATTTCCTCTTTATTTTATTTTTTATTTTATCTTCGCTTTTATTCTCGGTACTCTCGCTCGTTTTTGTTATCTTTTGCATATTTCTTTCAAGGATCGCGACCGCGAAAGGTGTCCAGAAAAATACCAAGGAGAAAACAAATACCAATTTTCTTTGAGAAAGTTTACCCCAACTTATCTACATAAAAAATCTTTTCTATCAACACTAGTGATTCATATCCTATGAAAGAATATAGAAGTAAGTTTTCTAAACTTGCGAATTAAAGAAATGGTGGTTAATTTTCAAAAATCAACAAAGATATTTTTTTTCAGAAAACCATCGGATATGCACGCCCGTGCAGGGGCGGACCTAAGCCCAGCCCAAGCTGGGTGAGCGCACCCCCGGGAAAAAAAATTAGTTCTAAGTTCCGTCGAAAATCCCATCCGCACCCCTTGGAATTTTCCGTCCTCACCCCATGGAATTTTCTGTTTGCACCCCTTGGAATTTTTCGTCCGCACTCCTTAGGTAAAAAGTGTTATCAATTTATATTTTAAAAATATTCTTTAGTAAATTCTTATTTTATAAAAAATACTACCTAAATTATATTACTTTTAATACCTAAATAACTAAACCCAAATACCCAATACATTTAACTAGCCCACTACTAAGTTTTAGCCCAATAAACAAACCCAACAAATCAACAATATTTCAAACTAAAATAAAATAAACAAGCCCAAAACCCTTACATATTCTATCATGCTCTCGTTATCGTCCTTGCACGCCAGCGATCAGAACATCAACATCGACAACAGTGAACAGTCAGCAGCCGCATACCACCGTAATCAGCCACCATACCACTGTCGATCAAACACGGGTAAGTTTCTTTGTTATTTTTGATGATTTTTTGTTGATTTTTGATTGATATTATCCACCTCCAGCGGCCTATTATAGTCGCATACTAACCATAGTAGACATGTGCTTCGTTTTGTTTTCATTATGTTATGGTGGGTTATATTTTGTCAGTGATGATATTTTGCCTTTTTTTTTTATAGCCGCATACCACAGTATGTTTGGCTTTTTTTTTAGTGAAGAACGTTTGGCTTTTTTTATGGTGTATATGTTGTTTAAATGATTTTTAGGGTGATTTACATTATGATATTTAGGGCTTGAATAGTTGATACATTATGTAATATGTTATGGAGCCATGAAGTTATAGATCAATTTGTTTGTGATAGCCGATAGGAACAATGAGCAGGGACGTTATGGTGCGATTTCTCAAGAGGAAAGTTGATACGTCTTCCAGATTCGTTGATGCGGATACTTGCGTAATCGGATTGGCGATGAGAATTTAAGTGAAGGTTGTATATGTTATATAGTGTAACACCCCAAAATCTAATAATTGACTACTTGAATGTTTAAAAGTTTTAAATAACAATTTATTAAGTTATAATAAACAAGGGAGCTTATAAAGTTAGTAAAATGTACTAGAATGGTAACATGATTAATCCCAAGGGACTGAATGTGTAAATTAGCAAATAAATAAGAAATTAAAAGATGGAATGTGGGTGGAGTGTGGGGTGCGACGCAGGGGAACGACCAGGAAGGGAAACCCTTCTTCTTGCCCTAGTTCCTCAAATCACAAACAATTGGATGAGTTTCTGGCCCTAATTCGAATGCCTGTGATCAAATTCTCAATCACCTAAGAGTCTCATACATAGGGTAAGTCAGATTTTGTGATTTGATGCTAGTTAGTGAATGTGGGTTTTGATCAATCTGTGAATTAGTATGAAATTGAGCTTAAGTATGCTTTAGAATCATCATTTAGAAGATGTTCCATGTCTGAATTCGGTTGTATTGAAGGTTTGAAGTAAAACCCATTTAACCTAGTAGTATGGTGACTTTGTAATTCAATAAATTTAGTAGTTGAGATAGATGAATGCACGAGTACTAAGATAATTGATGAATTTCTATGTTGTAGAATGATTGGTCATGTGATTTAGATTGATAAAAAGAGTTGTGATGCCTACTAGAGAAATTATGCATAAACACTTGTACTTAGTGCTAAAATTTGTTATACGCACACCAAGTGTTCGATTAAATGCTTGAATAAGTGATTCATGTAGTTTGGGTGAATTGGGATGTCTTGCCTTGTGTGTGGAATGTGAATTTAATATGAAAACAAAAGCTATGAAAATTTATGGCATGATCTAAGTAAGAATGGGAATATGTGTAGGAATCAAGGAAGAAGGAGGAAGCTCCGGTTCACAAAAAAAATCTCAAGAACGAGGTAAGTTTAATACTTACAAGTTTATGTAATGTTAATAGTTGTATAGTTATCATTACAAATCCATGTTTATTGTTAGTCTTATAATCCGTTAGATTCTAGTTAAAATTTATAGAAGGTATGTTCTTAGTTGAAATTGTAGTCAAGAATAAGATTTCATATTGATTCGTATTGAACAGGTCAATTGGAATAGAATGGGAATGTTCACGATTTGGTTTATGAGAATGATCCATTATGAACGGGTTGATTAGAATGGAATAAGTACGAAACAGGATGATAGCATGTCGAACCGTATCTAAATGGGTCGACTGCTTAAAAGAATGAATGTTAGAAGAATTGAATGATATGTAAGATTAAATATATTATGTATTAATATTTAATCTATAGCCATTATAATCATTTACATAATATAGGTCAAAATATATTATAACCTATTAAATAATTAGTTGGTAATTGTTGATGGACCATATTACCCTTATTAACTAATTAGGTTTCCTCCTGGGTGCTTATATAAGGAGAATTATGTGGAGGTTAAGGGGTTACTCAGTTACACAATTAGACACACCCCATTAGTCATAACATCATCATCGACCTCCTTTCCTAAGCCGATACCCCTTTTCGGTTTTCTAAGTCCCCATCATCAGTCAGCACCCTATGGAGGAACCAGATCATGATGACAAGCATGTCGAACTCCATTACTGGATTCTCCAACGCACTGTCTGCTGTAACAGGTATGTTTTAATGTTTTCCTTCATGTATAAACAGAACTGATCCAACATGTGGTATCAGAGCATATGTTGATTAGTCAGTTCTGTTTTCGTATCCATTAATTCTGGGATTGAAACTTGGAAAACGGAATTTTTTGAAAATCTTATGAACAGCCAGTTTCGAGTCATTGAGAACGACTCGAGATCACTGTTTTCGGAAAAAGGATTAATTATATGTTCACTCGAATTCAACTGAGTTATGTTTTAACCGAAATCTGTTCAGAAAAACTTTTAAAATTTAGGTTTGGGTTCCAGAATTTTATTCTTATGTTTAGGGTTCATCACATGTTCTTAGAAAAATCGAAAATTCCTATATGATTTGGAATATGATTCAGATTATTGAGTGTTTTCCTATTTTGATCTGATTTTGTCCTCTAAAGATTTTCGAAAACTGTTATTAGATAAACAGATTATAATTTTTCGACATATTTGACAAAATCAGATCAGCATTAGAATAGGAAACCATATCTCATAATCCCTTAGAATTCGAATTTTCAGTTATGTTATCACAATAAACAGCTATCAACAGTGGGCTCGAGACCATCAGTCTCGACTCGAAATCATCAGGTCCTTAAACCTTCACAACTCGAGACCAACAGATCTTGACTCGAGACCATAAGGTCTCGACTCGAAATCATAAGGGCTCAAAAGTTTACAACTCGAGACAAAGGTCATAACTCGAGACCATAAGGTTGCGACTCGAGACCGTGGTTGCGACTCGAGACCTCATCATAAGTCGAGATCTCATAAGATATAGTATTCGAGACCATGGTTCCGACTCGAGACAACAAGGTTGCGACTCGAGACCTCATAACTGAATCGAGATCTCATAACTCAGTCGAGACCTGACTCGAAACCTCATTATTTTAACCTGACTCGAAACCTCATTATTTTAAACTGAATCGAGATCTTATAACTCAGTTCGATCCGCCCTAACGGGTGGTTTGCTACTAAATAATTGGTTTTTGTAATTAGTTAGTTAATTAATAAGGATCAAATAATGTTTTACAAAACCAAAATGACTTTACTTAAATGAGCTTCTGATGTATCATTTCTGGCCAAAGCTGATTTGATGCATCTACTTATCATCCAAGTATTATGAAAGCTATGTTAAGTGTGCATCATAAACATGAATGTCTTAATATCTGGCCAAAGCTGATTTAATTCCTTCATAGATGGCATACTTAACAAGTGCATAACTAAAGTGATTGTCTCAATTTCTGGCCAAAGCTGATTTGTTACAACCACTTTGCGCACATGCTTAAATGATTACACTTCTGGCCAAAGCTGATTTGTTTTCGTTTAAGTAGAACTGTAAATAAGTCTATTATTTTGATGTTAGTAATAGACATATCACAACCTCTTCACACAATGATCCTTATATTAATGATCTTTAATTAATTTTTATGATCATTTCGTCTACCTTATTCTTAGTACCCATAATTTTACTCACTATAATTTTCTTCTATAAGTCTATATCTCATCCACTCTAATTCCTAAATCTAATATGTTTTGCTTAAAGTTTCTGTAAGAATTAGCTCTTAAATTAAATCCTTGATTATCTCTTAATACACGATAATCCTATTGCTCTCTTCTGATAAAGCACTACAAAAGAAAAGTAGAGCATGATGATTAGGATAAATCGAACATGATGTCTCTTATGATAATCAAGAATAAGTGCTGTCACTAAAAGGTTATTCCAGATTAAGTCTTTCCTAAGACTAATCTATAATTGTGGAATAATCACTAGAACTCCTAAGATGTATGCCTTCATTTAAAATTATAAACTATAAAGCTAAGTGGTATATGTGAATACATAATAATGTACAATACCATGACCCATAAAGTTAAGGGCTTACGCATAGAAATAAGTACATTTTTTCCAGTACATTACATACTAAGATTTTCACTTGTACAATTTGATGCCTTATAGATCAACTATAACACTCAAAAGTACCAAAGTATAACGAGTGTGTTGACAAGCAACATATGTACAAAGAAATAAATGTTTGAAGCTGGAAAATAAGTTGTTACTCACCTTACAACCACTTAAACTTTAAAAGAGGATTGTTCTAAGGTCCATAGACAAAATACAAGTACAAAATCCCAACTCTAAGGTTCTTCAAGGGAAAATCTCACTGCATAACAATGCCATTAGACTAGGCTTAAGCAACGAGACTATCCATTATTCTAAAGAACAGTTGGATAAATTAATTAGATAGTCACTCATTAAAGATATTTAAGTCTACTAATTATAATATTCCAATTAAGACATGATTAGTTGACTCTAGTTCCATACGTTTCCTTACCAGAACTCGACAAATAACTAACATGAGAGTTAGTGACAAAACTAATTGTTAAAGCTATAAGAACCATAATAAGCAGTCTTTTAACAAAGCTTTTCGATACCTTACATATTCTTAAGATTAATCAGAATACAGTATCATTACTTAGGCTATGTCATGAAGGTTGTGAGGTTTGCATAGTTGATGTGTGTAAAATGCAAAATATAAATTACATCAAATGAGGCATAAAACTAACCCTTTTTTAGTACTAATATTGGAAAAAGAGTGTTTTTGTCTTCCTTTTGTATTTTCAGGATTAAATGAGCTCAAAAACGCAAAAGAAGCAAAAAGACAGCTAAATCCAACATAAATACAAGAAAAGGAACATTAGTGGATTGCCCGAACCCTCAACGGCACCTTCCAAAGCAAAATAGAGAAAACAGAAGGCTGAACACGCCCCGTGCTCAGCCAGCACGGGGCCGTGCCCAAGAAGCAGCAGAAAAGACAAACCTATAGAAGCTTCTATTGCTCACCACGGGCCGTGCTCAGCGGACACGGGGGGCGTGCCGAAAGTACTGCAGGCGCATTAATTGTAATTGCGAATTACAATTAATGAAGAGAGAGAGTGTCAGACGGGCACGGGGCCGTGCCCAGCGAACACGGGGCCGTGCCCAGGCTTCTGTTCAGCCTATAAATAGGAGTGCTTGGTTTCATTGCAACTCATCCCTTGGCACACCACCTCTCTCACACTTCATCCACCACCCACCACCATCACAACACCATCATCCACCACCATCATCCATTGTCCATCATAGAGTGTGTGAGTCGTCTCGGGATCCAAGATTGATCGTAAGAGTTCTTGACAATCAAGGCCATGTTTGCCTAAGTCTCTTACATCACTTGGTGAAGACAAAGTGTCTAGTATAATACTTTTTATTTGGTTTTGTATTAATGACTTTAATAACTAGTTACTTATGTTGAAGGTGATCTTTCCTTATCGTTTGTCCGTGGTGTCTTGGCATTATTTTACTGTCTATATAAAATAAAGGATTTTCACCATTCATATCTCCACGGTCTATATGGAGGTATGTTGGCTACCTGGTAGGGGGTTAAGGGAACGGTTTGGTAAAGGTCTTGCCGTTGTTCAGCGTTTAGAGGTCCTGCAATGGACCTGGGTCAAATTTAGTAGGACCTCCTTCAATACTTCACGGTATTGGATGGCGGGGGTCCAAACTCTTTGATCCCCTCATAAGTTAACTACTATTAATACTATAACCCGGCTATTTAGGACTGTATCCCTGCTGACTCAGACTACTTAGTCGAGGGTAACGTCACCGCCAAAAGCGGGGCCTACCACAATACTGCATTAATAACTTAATTCATTATCTTCCAATAATCCACCCCTTTAGGATTGTATCCCTGCTGACTCAAACTACTGGGGTGAGGGTAACGTCACCTTCAAAAGAGGGGCCTACTACAATAACTAAGATAATCTCTTAATTATGTGCAAAAGTGCGGAAATAATCAAAGGTTATACTAGATACGAGTCGGAACCAAGTGATTCATCTTGTCTATCTGTTTTTATTTTATTTTTATTTTCAGCATTTTAGTTAGTTTTTATTTTTCTTAGTTTAAAACATTTTTCTAAACTTTTATTTTGGTTAGACGTTGAGGATAAACCGGTATTAAAAGCTCTTGTGTCCTTGGACGACCTCGGTATCTTACCAACGCTATACTACACTCAACGACGGGTGCACTTGCCCATATGTGTGTTTAGTGTTAGTGAAATATCGTGTTTTATAAATTTAAAACTTGGCTAAAATAAGTGTTAAATAGGGCTTAAAATATACACCTAAAATATACGACACTTCACACGCATCAAGTTTTTGGCGCCGCTGCCGGGGACACAAGGATTTTAAGAAAGCTTAAAATCGACGGCCTAATCAGTTTTTTTTTTCAAAACCTTTTTAAACGCGCGCACATTTTTCTGCATTTAGTTTAGTTTTGCATTTACAGTATCCTGTACACGGGGCCGTGTTCACTGAACACGGGGCCGTGCTGCAGATTTTTCATAAACGCCCAGTAACAGTAGCTTGAACACGGGCCGTGCTCACTGAACACGCCCCGTGCTCAACTAGATCAGTCAATTTAATTAAAACGCCCAGATACAGAATCTGAACACGGGGCCGTGTCCACTCAACACGGGGCCGTGTCCAGCCTCTGTTTCTGTTTTTATTTTTGTTTTCTGATCTCGAGACTTGGTTGTGGTCTGCTGAGTGATTCTTATGGATCAATACTCAGGAGGTTACAACTACACCTATGATGAGGATGATTATAGGGGTAATTATTGCACAAATTGTCGCAATACACGTTCAATTCAAGATAATCACTCGTACCAACCATCCAATTCATACACTTACTATGAGGAGCCCAGGTACGAACCATCAACTTCATACACATCCTATGAAGACCAAAGGTATGAACCTCCTCCCTCATACTCATATTTTGATGAACCAAGGTATGAGCCTTCTTACTCATACTTTGAGGAACCAAGGTATGAGCCACCACCTTCATATGCTTATTATGAGGAACCTTGGCGTGAACAACCCACCTCATATGAGTATTATGAAGAACAAAATTACGAACCTTATCCATCATATGCTTACAATGAAGGGCAATGGTGTGAACCATCAACTTCATATGGGTATTATGAGGAACAAAGGATCGAACAACCGGATTCAAGCCTAGAAAATAATGATTCTTTTTCTATAACCGAAGTGACCGATAGGATATTAGAACACATTAGAGTTATCGATCGGTGTATAAAAGAAGCTCGCGCAAGGGAAGAGGAGTCCCGCGCAAGAGAAGAATTAAAAAAGGAAGAGATAACTAAAAATGAAAAAATGGAAGAACAAATAAGTGAAAAACCGACACATGAGTTAAACAACGAAAAAGGTGAGTCCGACAACGTTAAAATCCAAGAAGAGTCTAATTTTGAAGAAATTCATCTCTTATCACCTTCTTTCGAAAATCACTGTTTAATACCCACTCATGCTAAGTTTCTAAAAGAGTTAAACACTAACACTAAAATTGACGAAACGGTAAGTGTTAAGTTAACTAATGATCAAACTTCACTAATAAAAGAAGACCCATTTGAAATTAACATCACACCGGTTCCATGTTTCTTTCAAAATTCGTTTATTAGTAATGTCACAATCGATAAAGATCTTTGTGTTAACATAATGCCTAACTACCTTTTCGAAAAATTAAGTATTAGTGATTTTTCTCCACTTCAAATACCCATTTTGCTATCCAATCGGAAAGTAATAAAATCAATCGGTATAGTTGAAGATGTCTTGGTTCAAACAAATCAAATGGTAATTCCAACCGACTTTGTCATCCTCGATGACGCTCCTCTAGTGTTGGGACGACCATTTGTAAAAACTTACGAAGCTTTGAAAAACCGGAAGTTCAATAATCTACCTCTTCAATTAGGGGCATTTAAAAGAAGTGTCGATCTCGAACGATCAATGAAATATCCATTCGGAAATAATGACCCCCTAATTGAAGATGAAGATGAGCCACCCGATACAAGTGAAGAGACTGACCACTTTGTTGAAGAAGAGGTCGCCATAGAACAAACTTTTAAAGTTCTTGATCGAAACGAGCAACCAAATAAGGAGTCTCCTAAAGACCCACCACTTGAGCTCAAAGAACTTCCAAAAGGTTTGGAATATGCTTTTCTAGACAAAGATGGTAAATTACCTGTAATTATTTCGTCTAAATTAGATAACCTAGAAAAAGAAAAGCTAGTTAGTCTTTTGAAAAAACACAAAAATGCAATAGCTTGGAAACTTGTTGACATAAAAGGAATTAGTCCTTCTATGTGCACACACAAAATTTTGATGAATGATGACTACAAATCTGTCATACAACTACAACGTCGAGTAAATCCAAATGTTCAAGAGGTGGTTAAAAATGAAGTCATCAAATTACTTGACGCAGGACTTATCTATCCTATTTCCGATAGTCCTTGGGTAAGTCCCGTCCAAGTAGTTCCAAAGAAAGGAGGTATGACGGTAATTACTAACGAAAAAAATGAATTAATACCAACGAGAACCGTCACAGGATGGAGAGTATGTATAGATTATAGACGATTAAATGAAGCAACAAGAAAGGATCATTTTCCTTTACCCTTCATTGATCAGATGTTAGAAAGATTATCCGGTCATAAATTTTACTGTTTCTTGGATGGTTTTTCAGGTTACTTTCAAATCCCGATAGCACCCGAAGACCAAGAAAAGACAACGTTCACATGTCCCTATGGAACTTTTGCCTATCGACGCATGCCGTTTGGTCTATGTAATGCCCCCGCAACATTCCAACGTTGCATGGTAGCCATTTTCCATGACATGATAGAAAAGACAATGGAAGTCTTCATGGACGACTTTTCTATCTTTGGGGATTCATACGACCAATGCCTCGATAACCTTGAACAAATGCTATCCCGATGTGAGGAAACTAACCTCGCCCTTAATTGGGAAAAATGTCATTTCATGGTAACGGAGGGAATAGTACTCGGTCACAAGATCTCAAGCGAAGGAATGGAGGTGGATCGAGCCAAAATAGATACCATTTCTAGGTTACCTCCTCCATCCTCCGTAAGAGCTATTAGAAGTTTCCTAGGGCATGCCGGATTTTATAGGAGGTTTATCAAAGACTTTTCAAAAATCTCAAGACCTCTAACAAAGTTACTTGAAAAAGATGCTCCCTTCATCTTTGACAAGGATTGCAATCAAGCATTTCTAACCCTAAAGGAAATGTTAGTCAATGCACCTATCATGATAGCACCTGATTGGAAATTTCCTTTCGAAATCATGTGCGATGCTAGTGACTTTGCAGTTGGAGCTGTCTTGGGACAGAGAAAAGAAAAGCATTTCCACCCAATATATTATGCTAGTAAAAACACTTAACGATGCACAAGAAAATTACACAACAACTGAAAAAGAGTTACTAGCTGTGGTATTTGCTTTTGATAAATTTCGCTCTTATCTTGTTCTTTCTAAAACTATAGTCTACACAGACCATGCAGCCATTCGATATCTCTTTAAGAAGCAAGACGCAAAACCACGTTTGATTAGGTGGATTCTACTCCTCCAAGAATTCGACATTGAAATCAAAGACAAAAGAGGAGGAGAAAATACCGCAGCAGATCATCTTTCGCGCTTAGAAGACCCAGCTTTGGAGGCAACCAGGGGCGAGCAAATCAACGAAAAATTCCCAACTGAATCCCTGGAAATGGTGGAATTTAAGGAAGAACCATGGTACGCCGACTTTGCCAACTACTTAGCTAGTGGAATAGTCGCAAAAGGATGGCCACATCATCAAAGAAAAAAATTCTTTGCCAATGTGAAACACTATTTTTGGGAAGATCCATATCTTTTCAAAATGTGTGCCGACCAACTCGTCAGACGATGCGTACATGGCAGTGAAGCCCGAAGAATTCTTCGCCATTGTCACGAAGGTCCATACGGAGGACATCATGGTGCTGCCAGTACCGCACGAAAGGTATTTGATTCAGGATTTTATTGGCCAACCATTTACAAAGATGCCCAAAATCTTGTAAAGACATGTGATGCTTGCCAAAGAACAGGTAATATTTCTTCCAAAAACGAAATGCCACAAAATGGCATTCTTGTTTGTGAAATTTTTGATGTGTGGGGACTCGACTTTATGGGACCTTTTCTACCATCGAAAGGAAACAAATACATACTTGTGGCAGTAGATTACCTGTCTAAATGGGCCGAGGCCGAAGCACTTCCAACAAATGATGGAAGAGTAGTGGTAAAATTTCTGAAAAAATTATTCTCTCGTTTTGGCACACCCAAAGCTTTAATAAGTGATAGAGGTACCCATTTTTGTAATCATCAACTTGAAAATTTTTTAACAAGATATGGGGTCTATCACCGGGTTTCGACAGCTTATCACCCTCAAACAAACGGACAAGCCGAAGTGACCAATAGAGGGCTAAAACGAATACTTGAAAAAACCGTAGGGTTAAATAGAAAGGAATGGGCTGATAAATTAGATGATGCTTTATGGGCTTTTCGAACTGCTTATAAAACAACGATAGGTACAACCCCATATAAGCTAGTCTATGGAAAAAGTTGCCACTTGCCAGTAGAAATTGCACACAAAGCCTACTGGGCAATCAAAAATGTAAACTTAGATCTAGAATTTGCTGGTAAAAATCGATTTTGTCAAATAAATGAATTAGACGAACTTAGGAATTATGCATACTCAAACTCTGAGATTTATAAGGAAAGAATGAAAGATTGGCATGACAAACATATTAAACCTAATGAATTTCGGGTAGGAGATTTAGTTCTTTTGTTTAATTCACGACTTCGATTGTTTCCTGGTAAATTAAAGTCTAGGTGGTCAGGACCTTTTTCCGTCACCCATATTTTTCCACACGGTGCAGTGGAAATTAAACCTCGACATGGGTCACCATTTAAAGTCAATGTCCAACGGCTGAAATTCTATCAAGGATTTATTGAGGATGAGGAAGAAGAGATCTCGCTTCAAACCGTGGAAGAATAAAAACATCATGCCTGGTAAGTTATGAACGATTGAGGCGGCAAAATAAAGCGGTAAGTTTTCTAAACCATAGCTTATAGGAGAAAGGGGCACTCACACGCGCACTAAAAAAAAAAAGGGGGGCTCGGCACGAGGCCGTGTCCACTGGACACGGGGCCGTGTTCGCGCTGCAGACGGGATAAAACCCCTTTTTCAAAACAGTTTCTTCATTCCACACGCCCCGTTTCCCCACAAAAGCTCTGGTTCCAGCCGATTTTTCGCGAAATTCCAACGTCTCTTACCGATCTAACAGCGTCAAGGTATGATTCTGTCACTAGTAGTAGTTAGATTAGTCACTTGCATGTAGTTAATACACCACAAATTTGGGGAAAAATCTAGGGTTCTTGATGTTCATTCGGATCGAACCTAAAATTTTTACCTAAATCTGTTTGCATTTAGTTAGATTAGTGTTAAGGGAAGTAAATACACTTGTATTGTTCATAGATTCACCCGATTTCTTACAAAGACCCCAAACCCTTGTTCTTGAACCAAAAAAGATAAAATTGATAGGGGTAAACGGGTTATTTTGGGAAAAACGGCACTTAGGGTTTCATTTTCGGGGGAAACCGCACCTATTGGTTCAAAAATTTTCAAGTTTCGAAACCGGGTCGAAAAATGGGATTTTTGAGTAACAGACCCCTGGACACGGGGCCGTGTCCGCTGGGCACGGGGTCGTGTCCAGCCCGCTGTTTGCAGTTTTGTCCGAAAATATTTCTGTTTCATGCTAACTCTTGGTGTATTCTTGCAGATGGCCAGGAAGTTTACTAGATTCAACGCCAATGAGCTAGATGCAAGAGCTCGATACGAGCTTCTTCAAACAAGGTCGGAGGAATACCCGAGGCAGGCATGCACAGAACTACTAACCATGGTGAATCAAATTGACCGTTTCAACAACATTGTCACGGGACCACTCAGAGTCGCACTAACAACCCGACTCCGTTCTGTTCATGAATGCACCTTGGAATTCTACAGCACCTTTGCATTCAATTCAAGGTGCGACCCGTTCGATAATGAAGGGGTGTCATTCAGGTGTGGTGGAACGAGGTATTCGATCTCCATGGCACAATTCGGGTCGATTATCGGGTTGTATGCGGAGGAGGATGCGGGAGACGAAGACAATACCGGGGGATTGAGAGAGATCGAAGACAACGAGCGCCAAGCCATGTGGGCTCAGATTGGGGAAGGGTTCTACAATCCGAGCAGCACTAAGAGTACCAAGCTGAGGGATCTGCTTTACAGATACATTCATAGGCTCCTCGGCTACTCTCTTAGCCAAAGGCATGACAGTGGTGGCGTCGTTGGGTTAAGAGATTTGCTTGTCCTCCATTGCATTCACAACCGCAGGCCGCTCGATGTTCCGTTCCTCATGCTCCGAAACATGCATCACAACCGCCTTGCTAGTGCACCAACTCCTATTTTCTTCGGGGGGTGGGTGCACCGTCTCTTCAGGCACTTCGCCCACATTCCGAGGGCATTTGAGAGGAGCCCATGGTCGGGTACGGTGGATATTCACATATGCCGCTCAATGAACCTGGTTTATGAGGCAGAAGACGGGACGGTAACCTTTCAAAGGATGCAAGGTCATGCATGGAACCCGCAAGAAGCACTTGTCCTCCCAGCACCGCAACATCATCAGTACCAATACCCACCCCACGGTGATCCGGGCCAATCATCCTCCTCGGGAGGCAGTTTTCCTAATTTTCAAAGTTTGCATGATTTGTTGCAGGAAAACCTCATGTGTACTCGGAACACCTATAACATGGCGAGCAACACCTACCACCGGGTCGGAGCTATCGAGAGAAACCTATCCGAGATACAAGAAGACGTCGGATACATACGAGACCACATTGCACGCCATAGAGGAGGTGACGATGATGATGATGATGATGATGATGATGCCATGGAGTAGGCGGGAGGAGCATAGGAGGAAGCGGTTGATTGATGACTCCCCAGGTTAACCCTTTGCAATCTTGAACAATTGATGGCCTGCGTGCCAAGTGTTAGACAATTTACTTTTCCTAACTATTTTCTGCATTTTATTTTTTTTCTTTTACTTTATGCTTGGAACAATTAACTTTGGTAATGTAGGATGATTGTATTGCTTGGTGTGGTATTAAGTGTTGAAACAGGTACAAACCAAGGCTTAGGGTGTTAAGCCTCAGCACTCATAGGGCTAGAATGGAAAAACCGGAGAAGGAAACCTGTTTTTCAGGCTTCCAGACTGTCCACACGGGGACGTGTCCAGCCAACACGCCCCCGTGCTCACCTCCCTGACCTGCTGTTTGGCTTCTGTTCGGCAGAATTTTGTCAGACACGTGGCCGTGTTCAGTGGACACGGGGCCGTGTCCACCTTCTGTAAGTTCTTGTTACTGGCACCTGAACACGGGGTCGTGCCCACTCTACACGGGGCCGTGTTCAGTGCCCAGTAACACAAATTTTTGCTTTTTAAACACTATTTTACACATCTAATCAACCTAAAAATTTATTTTTGGGACACATTGAGGACAATGTGTAATTTAAGTGTGGGGGGGATGCTAAAACCTTGAATTTTGCAAGTCCTAAATACAAGCCTTACACAAAACTCTATTGGAACCGCTAATCACCCCAAATTTTTTTCAAAAATTTCATTTTTACTTGTCAAAGTTTAACTCGGGAAATTCAAGCTCTCAAAAAGGTTATATTTTTACAAATTTACAACCGATAGCGTAATGATAAAAAGAACCAACATAAGAAAATTATGAAAAGGCATGACAAACTTATTTAAAATTTGATTATATATACTTGATCACATAAAAACCCATTCCCACAAAAGTGAGTTTTGAGCCTTTATTGAGCACACAATTTCATATCATTTGACTAAATGCTCATTTTTCGTTTCTTGTGTGAATAGCCGCTTGGTTCTTACGACTCTAGAACTTGCCATAACAATACATTCCCGGTCCTTATCAACTTAAACCCGAGTAAGTAAATGATGGAGGCATTAGGACTAACATTTTTTTTTCTACACCATTATTTTTCTTTTTCTTTTACCACCTACCCAAAAATCCCCCTAGTTAGCCCCTTTGAGCCTAAACCTTTTCGTTTCATCACCCAAAACAAAAACCCTTTCACCCACCAAAACCTTTTTCATTTTTAACCCTTTATTTTAGTAACAAGTTCGGTTCTTCGTGAAAAAAAAAATGAAGCAAAAAGAAAATAAACAAACAAAGTAATCAAAAATAACTTTGTTTGAATAAAAGCTTCATCAAAAATAAAAAGTTGCAAAAATACGAAAACCGACACTTGTTACGCTTTTTAGCCCTTTTTCTACTAACCACTAACCCAACCACCTACCTTTAACCCTAGCCAACCCTTAACCCACAAAGTCCTCTTGATATCTACAAAGGTATAAAAGTTAAAAAGGAGGAGGATTGATTTTTTGGCAAGCCTATGGTAGGAATAAGTTCCGTGCCGCTCTCGAGTGATTCACTAAAAATACACCTTCGGCCGAGTGTGAGTGATTTCCCCGCGAGGTATGTGAACTTGTATATAAATAGAATTTTAAAAAGGCATGTTATGCCCAAATAAGTAATTTCTTTTATGAACAGTTCTAAATAAATCATTACGAATAGGAGTGTAAATAAATAAAAATAAAACCCCAAAAAGATCTTGGAAATCCCGACACTCTATGACAAGCCCAAAACCTTCTCTTCTACCTATTCCATTTGGGAGTGTAAGCCAAATATTAAAGAGTTTTGCTTGAGGACAAGCAAAAGTTCAAGTGTGGGGGTATTTGATGTGTGTAAAATGCAACATATAAATTACATCAAATGAGGCATAAAACTAACCTTTTTTTAGTACTAATATTGGAAAAAGAGTGTTTTTGTCTTCCTTTTGTATTTTCAGGATTAAATGAGCTCAAAAACGCAAAAGAAGCAAAAAGACAGCTAAATCCAACATAAATACAAGAAAAGGAACATTAGTGGATTGCCCGAACCCTCAACGACACCTTCCAAAGCAAAATAGAGAAAACAGAAGGCTGAACACGCCTCGTGCTCAGCCAGCACGGGGCCGTGCCCAAGAAGCAGCAGAAAAGACAAACCTATAGAAGCTTCTATTGCCCACCACGGGCCGTGCTCAGCGGACACGGGGGGCGTGCCGAAAGTACTGCAGGCGCATTAATTGTAATTGCGAATTACAATTAATGAAGAGAGAGAGTGTCAGACGGGCACGAGGCCGTGCCCAGCGAACACGGGGCCGTGCCCAGGCTTCTGTTCAGCCTATAAATAGGAGTGCTTGGTTTCATTGCAACTCATCCCTTGGCACACCACCTCTCTCACACTTCATCCACCACCCACCACCATCACAACACCATCATCCACCACCATCATCCATTGTCCATCATAGAGTGTGTGAGTCGTCTCGGGATCCAAGATTGATCGTAAGAGTTCTTGACAATCAAGGCCATGTTTGCCTAAGTCTCTTACATCACTTGGTGAAGACAAAGTGTCTAGTATAATACTTTTTATTTCTAATCTTTTGCACTTTTTATTTGGTTTTGTATTAATGACTTTAATAACTAGTTACTTATGTTGAAGGTGATCTTTCCTTATCGTTTGTCCGTGGTGTCTTGGCATTATTTTACTGTCTATATAAAATAAAGGATTTTCACCATTCATATCTCCACGGTCTATATGGAGGTATGTTGGCTACCTGGTAGGGGGTTAAGGGAACGGTTTGGTAAAGGTCTTGCCATTGTTCAGCGTTTAGAGGTCCTGCAATGGACCTGGGTCAAATTTAGTAGGACCTCCTTCAATACTTCACGGTATTGGATGGCGGGGGTCCAAACTCTTTGATCCCCTCATAAGTTAACTACTATTAATACTATAACCCGGCTATTTAGGACTGTATCCCTGCTGACTCAGACTACTTAGTCGAGGGTAACGTCACCGCCAAAAGCGGGGCCTACCACAATACTGCATTAATAACTTAATTCATTATCTTCCAATAATCCACCCCTTTAGGATTGTATCCCTGCTGACTCAAACTACTGGGGTGAGGGTAACGTCACCTTCAAAAGAGGGGCCTACTACAATAACTAAGATAATCTCTTAATTATGTGCAAAAGTGCGGAAATAATCAAAGGTTATACTAGATACGAGTCGGAACCAAGTGATTCATCTTGTCTATCTGTTTTTATTTTATTTTTATTTTCAGCATTTTAGTTAGTTTTTATTTTTCTTAGTTTAAAACATTTTTCTAAACTTTTATTTTGGTTAGACGTTGAGGATAAACCGGTATTAAAAGCTCTTGTGTCCTTGGACGACCTCGGTATCTTACCAACGCTATACTACACTCAACGATGGGTGCACTTGCCCATATGTGTGTTTAGTGTTAGTGAAATATCGTGTTTTATAAATTTAAAACTTGGCTAAAATAAGTGTTAAAAAGGGCTTAAAATATACACCTAAAATATACGACACTTCACACGCATCAATAGTTAACATAAAGTCACACTTATCTTAAACTCTCATCTTAGTTCTAAATATCTGGATTGAAACATTACTAAGATAAAACTAGATGATAACTTACACTTTCACAACTTTTGTCATCATGCAAATGAGAATTTGACAAAAGGAAAAATGAGACTTATAAATTTCATCCATTATAACCGAAATTCATGAGTAATCATGACATGGTTAATGAGGATGATTTTTTATCTAATCTGATTCTAAGTGATTTTAAATCATGACGTTATAGCCCTAAATATTACTTGGCCTAAGGAATAAGTATGGGTCCATCATAAGTCATTCATTGACATTCGTGGAACTTATTCCAAATGGAATATTCAGACATAATTCATTTATCATTTAAAAGACTATCAACTTGTCTCTACATTTTGTCGCATATGGCTCACGGTCTTAGAAGAAATCTATTCATATACATACTTTATAAGATTTCTATTAAATATGTCCCTAAAGTTTCTTATGATATCTGGACATTAAAGAAATCAAATAAAGTCTAACGTATATATGATAGGTTCCCACGTCACGTACCTCATTGAAACTTCTCTTGTAGCATTTCTAGAGAAATTAAAGATCAGTGGGAGCATTAAGTGTCTTAATAATAACTTGCAATAGTTGCAAGAGGTGGGGGAGTGAAAATTTTACATTACCTAAATTTGCACCTCTTGTACAAGACACCGCTCCATCACGACACTGTTCTATCATAACTTATCTCCTTAAAATCTAATGCTACTCTTACAAAAGTTTCATTGTTGCTTAATTGTGGGCACACTTGGATTTCTTACCTAAACTAACATAATCCTCAACAAGAGAAATCACAACGACTAACGTCATTAACTTGTTTCTCTATTAGAATTTGTTGGTCGTTAAATATTGACCCTAAGCATGCCGAGTTCCTAAAGATTTCTAAGGTCAGTGGGAGCAGTCAAAGTCCTTATTATGACTTGCAAGGAATACAAGAGGCGGGGGGAAGAGTGTCATTAAATTTCACTCTGAATTTAACTCCGATTACACCTCTTGTACACCATACTGCACCAACTCTTATAAACTTAGAATCCTGAAAATGATAGCAACCTAACCAAGAGCTAATCCATAAAACTGAAACTTCTAATGAACCCAATAATCAACTCAGGAGGTCATTTAGGTTTAAAAACCTACTAACTTTGATGATTACATAACCTCCCTAATGAAGTTGAAACGGATTTTGGAAATGTTTACTGATCCTATCTCTTCAAATTAAGCCATTAGTGTCAATCAATCTTCTAAATGGAATAAAATAGTTTTCTAGTAAAACTGATTTTATGTGTTCGTATAACGTTTGGGATTTGATTGAATTACCTAAGAGTGTTCATAACTAAATCAAATCCTAATATAAACGTTAAGACACTAAGAAAAATGATTGATTGTCAAAGGTTATACTTAGGAAGAGATAAATTATCAAAGTTTTCTTTGAGGATCATCACTGTTCTAGTAGCTTATAATAGTTTAAGGCTACATTAGATGAACATTAAAAACAATTTTCCCTAACAAACTGGCTGACACATTTACATGTTCATAAAACAACCTGAAAGTTCTAAACTGAAGGTTAAGGAACACTTTGTTTGTAAGTCAATAAAATCCATGTATAGGTTAATGCAAACATCATAATATGATGAAATCTTAACGTAAATATTTTTCATCAAGAACCAAGTGGATTAATGTATCTACCTCAAAATGAGTGGGAGCAACTAAAATAAACTTGTATATATGGATGATATTCTTTTGACAGGTATATGTTACATAAGTCAAAGCATTGTTAACACAAACTTTGATATAATAAATCTCAGAGATATCTCTTACGTGATTGATATCATAACATACTGAGATAGACCCAATGGGATATTAGTTCCGTTCCATAAGTTTAACATTAAATGGGTCCTTACATATGTAACAATCAATATTGCTCTCCTTCAGAGGATAATATGGTAAACGAGATTATTTTTTACGCTTCATTAATTGGAAGCCTTATGTAAGTTTAAGTCTATACTCGTTTAGATATTACTTACATTGCAACACACTAGATATGTCTAGATTAATGTGAAGCATCTAATGGAGTATTACAATATCTTTAAAAGAAACGAGAAGCTATAATTTGAAGAAGTGAGAATTAAAACCGGTTTATTACTCTAACTTTGAGATATTCAAAGATGACAAAATGTAATTTCGGGTATATCTTTATGTCAGCAGACAAAACCTATCTCATGGAGGAGTCATAATGCACTGATATTAACAACCTAAGTTATAACGACATAATATAGTCATTAAATGTTGTTGGAAATTTATCAGTGGACTCATAAGTTTATTAACTCCATATAATTAATGTTTTGAAGACTTAGTGTGATAAAGTCAGCTACCATGACTCCTTGAACAGTAACAGTTCAAGAGGTGCTGCATTAAGTTTTGATACACAATTAATATTCGTTTATGAACGAATTGAGGAAACTAAGCTTTGTATCGAATACATTCATGATATGCTTAAGGATCCTATAACTGAAGGGCTATTACCCATAAGTCTTATTAAGAGAGCTCATAGACGGGTATTAATTAATGGCCATGCGCAATTGCATATCGTACTATGAATGACTAAGTATTAGTTAATTTTCCTCATCAGTTTGATTTTGTATGTCTCTAAGAATATGTCAAGTCGATATAATGGCATATAGATAAATAAAGTTACAAATCAAACAAAGGGCTTATGTGTATTTTGATCATGACGATTAGGTTTTAAATTAAGGCTATAGTATGATTAATGGGGGTCCTGAGTCGCATAATGATTCAACGGCTGTATTTCTCTGCTATAGTACTTGTTTAAGGCTAAAATGAGTGTTAACTCCTGATCATGCTTACCTAATACTCATAGTAAATGATTACTCGGCTAAGTGGGAGAATGTAAGATTAAATATATTATGTATTAATATTTAATCTATAGCCATTATAATCATTTACATAATATAGGTCAAAATATATTATAACCTATTAAATAATTAGTTGGTAATTGTTGATGGACCATATTACCCTTATTAACTAATTAGGTTTCCTCCTGGGTGCTTATATAAGGAGAATTATGTGGAGGTTAAGGGGTTACTCAGTTACACAATTAGACACACCCCATTAGTCATAACATCATCATCGACCTCCTCTCCTAAGCCGATACCCCTTTTCGGTTTTCTAAGTCCCCATCATCAGTCAGCACCCTAAGGAGGAACCAGATCATGATGACAAGCATGTCGAACTCCATTACTGGATTCTCCAACGCACTGTTTATGTCTGCTGTAACAGGTATGTTTTAATGTTTTCCTTCATGTATAAACAGAACTGATCCAACATGATAATGTTGGTAGAATTTTAAGTTGTATTATGTAAAATTATTGACAAGTTTTCTTTGTTGCAATAATAGGTAAATCTCAAGCTTAAGTGCTTTGGCCTCTTTCCCGGATCGAACACGCACCACGTCAACCACATATGCGCTTCCGGTTTAAGTCGCTCACTTGAAAAGGGTCAAAATGGTTTTGTAATGTAATGTTAAACTATGTTAGGATGTTTGTAGTATCTTGGGTATTGTCCTTAAAACTTATTTTGGGCGGTATCGCCAAAATACTTGTAGTAAACTTTTGTATGGTTGTATTTCTCGTCTTTTCAAAAGATGTCTTTGCTCTTTGTTTTTAATGAAATTTGGTTAAAACAGGGAATCGTTTATGGTACGAACGGGTCATGCCCAAATTTTCTTTATTTAGTGAAAAAGATACGTGTCATGTTGTAGTCTTTTTAATGAATGAAATAGTGGGCGTTTCAAGTTGGTATCAGAGCCTAGGTTTGAGGGATTCGAACACAATGAAGTGTTCGGACTCAAACCGATAGCTCGTAAGATTGGGTGTGTTCGCTCCGAGAAGCAAAAGAGGTAAACCTTCTATGAAAATTTTATAGTAATTATTGCTATGAGTTATAAAGTAATAGAAAGGTTAGAAAAGGTTTTTATACGTAGCTTTAGTAGTGAATGGTGCATTAGGAACCCGGGGATTAGCGGAATTGAAACCATACTCGGAAACCATTCGGAATGGTTGCAAATATAAAATTTGGGTATTTTTAGCTGGGCACTACCGTACCTTACGGTGGCTACCGTAAGCTACGGTAGGTACTGGGCGAATTTGGGCTGCCGTAAGACAGTGGTTTGGTACCGTAAGGAATCAGTCAGCACCGTAAGCTACGGTAGCCACCGTAGCTTACGGTGGCTTCCTCGCGCCCCGCATAAAACCATCCCTGGGCTTTCGCGGCCCACCTGGGACCAAAAAGCTGGCAAATTTTTTTAATTGTTGCTGATTTAACTATGGAATTCGTTTTAACCAATATCTAAGGTTCCGTAACCAAAGTTAAGGCCGTTTTTGTATCAAGAATAATGAAGAAATTGTATACTAAGGAAGAAAGTATGAATTGCTAAGATCAAAGAATATGATCTAAACAATACGACATTATCGTCGATGACAATAATGTATAAAGTATGAATTGCGAAGTGGAATGAAGTATGATAAAACAAGTATGTGTTGAAGAGGTGTATAAAAAGGAACTCTAATGTGTAGAATGAATGTTTTATGTAGATGACAGACACAAGTAATGTAGATGATGCCGAAATAGCACGACAAAAGGCATTCGATAATAAGATGATGGAGGCGGCAGAAAAGGTTATGCATGCCAACCTTCTTAAGTTAGCTCAAGAAGTCGAAAGCCGTGTCTTAGGAGTTGTAGATGAGATGATGACTAGCAAGATTGAGGAGTTAAAGGAAATGATTAAAGGGTCTAGAACTAAAAGTAAGGAACGAAGGTGTACATACAAGGATTTTATGGCGTGTAATCCCTCTTCGTATAATAGGGAGGTTGATCCGATAAAGTGTCAAAGGTGGATAGCAAACATCGAAGCCGTGTTTATACGTAGTTGATGTGAGAAAGAAGATCAAGTAATGTTTGCTACGGGTCAGCTTCAGCAGCTTGCCAAGGATTGGTGGGATACCCAATGTAAGGAGTTAGGGGAAGTAAAACACTAACTTGGCAAGAATTCAAGGAGTTGTTCCTGAAGTATCATTGCCCGCAGTCGGCAATTGATAGAATACAAGATGAATTCTTGCATCTTCGCCAACATAATGAATCTATTGATGAAATCACCAACATTTTCTTCGATAAGCTAAAATTTTGTGATGATTTTGTCAAGTCTGAAAGGATGAAGATAAACCGGTATTACAGCATGCTGAAGGCCGAGTATAGGGAATTCATTACCCCCTCGAAGTGTGAAACCTTGAATGAACTCATCAACTTGGCCCGGGATAGAGAGATAGAGCTGAAGCGACAAGTGGAAAGGGGGGAGGAAAGAGTGGCTGAAAAGCCGACAACTACGAGTCCATCTAAGAAGCCTAAGCAGCACGACACTAGAAACAAGGGTGGATCTAAAAGCAGTATTCCTCCATGAAAAACTTGTGGAAAGCTTCACACCGAAGAATGTCTATTGGGAAAGAAGGGATGTTACAACTGTGGTCAGGAGGGGCATCCTTATTACAAGTGCCCTAGTCCCGTGAGGACGTGTTTCAATTGCTTTACTCCTGGTCAC
This sequence comes from Helianthus tuberosus, assembly GCA_030545235.1. NCBI lineage: Eukaryota > Viridiplantae > Streptophyta > Magnoliopsida > Asterales > Asteraceae > Helianthus > Helianthus tuberosus. The sequence goes on along the minus strand of CM060448.1, from coordinate 173,803,900 downwards.
GTCAAAGCCGAATGTCCAAAGCTTAAACAAAAGGGGCAAAAAGATGAGAAGAAGAGTGAAAATCAGAAGGCTTGGGGAAGGATGTTTCAGATTACCACCGAGGAAGCGAAGGTTCTACCGAATGTTGTATCAGGTATTTTCTTAATCAACCAAATACCCGTGAATGTGTTATTCGATTCCGGTGCTAGTAGATCTTTCGTGTCAGACGAACTTATGTGCCATACCTCCTTTAGAAAAGAATGAATGCCTGTGCCCTTAGAAGTAGAAGTAGCGGATAGCAAAAGTTATTTGTTATGTGAAGTTTGTAAAAATTGTAAGATCACCATAGAGAACGAAGATTTCGAAATTGACCTTATTCCTATGACTTTGGGGGAATTTAAAGTAGTAGTGGGGAGGGATTGGTTATCCCGTTATCACGCGGAAATACGATGCGAGGCGAAAGTCATTCATGTGTTGTCACCTAATGGGGCTCGAATAAGTATCCGTGGGGAAAAAAAATTAGAGACAAAATTGTGCACGATTGTCGAGGCGGTTAAGTACGCAAGGAATGAGGGTAAGGTATATTTGGCTTACGTTGTGGACACAAGACAGAAGGTACCTGAAATTGGAGAAGTTGAAGTTGTGAACAAGTATCCGGATGTGTTTTCGGATGAATTACCGGGATTACCACCCGAACGAGTGGTGGAATTCCGAATTGAGTTAAACCCAAGCGCCAAACCAGTGGCCAAGGCTCCCTATAGATTAGCTCCCGCTGAGATACGAGAGCTAATGACACAGATACAAGAATTGCTCAATAAGGGCTTCATACGCCCGAGTGTGTCACCCTGGGGAGCCCCGGTACTTTTTGTGAAAAAGAAAGATGGTTCGATGCGCATGTGCATCGACTATCGAGAGTTGAACAAGTTAACATTGAAAAATAAATATCTTCTACCTCTAATAGATGACCTTTTTGATCAATTGCAAGGAGCGAGCTGGTTTTCGAAAATTGATCTGCGCTCGGGATATCACCAACTTCGGGTACGAGAGGAAGATGTTGCGAAAACCGCGTTTAGAACCCAATATGGACATTACGAGTTTTTAGTAATGTCATTTGGGCTAATTAATGCACCGACCGCATTTATGGATCTTATGAATAGAGTATGTCGGCCCATGTTAGATAAGTCTGTAATAGTATTTATAGACGATATCCTGGTTTACTCTCGTAGTAGAGCCGGACATGCCAACCATTTGCATGAAGTATTAGACACTCTTCGGAAGGAAAAGCTTTATGCAAAGTTTTCAAAATGTGCCTTCTGGCTTAGAGAGGTGCAATTTCTCGGCCACGCCATTAATAAGGATGGTGTCTTGGTAGACCCAACTAAAGTAGAGGCCGTTATGAACTGGGTTCCTCCTAAGAACCCGAGTGAAGTAAGGAGTTTTCTGGGTTTGGCTGGGTATTATCGAAGGTTCATACATGAATTTTCCAGGATAGCATTACCCTTGACCAAACTGACCAAGAAGAATGAGAAATTTGTATGGGGGCTTGAGCAAGAAAAAGCATTCCAGACATTAAAAAGTAAGCTGTCTGACGCACCAATTTTAACCTTACCCGAGGGATCAGAAGACTTGGTGGTATACACCGATGCTTCACATTAGGGGTTGGGAGCTGTTCTAATGCAACGGGGTAAGGTGATAGCCTATGCTTCAAGGCAGCTTAAACCACACGAAAGCAACTACCCAACACACGATCTAGAATTAGCTGCAGTAGTATTCACGCTAAAACTGTGGCGACATTATTTGTACGGAACAAAATGCACCATATATTCAGACCACAAAAGTCTCAAGTATTTCTTTGAACAAAGAGATTTGAATATGAGACAACGAAGGTGGCTGGAATTAATTAAGGACTATGATTGTGAAATCCTTTATCACCCAGGGAAGGCCAATATCGTAGCAGATGCTTTAAGCCGGAAGGAATACCCACCACCCATACAAATTAAGTTAATGAAAATGACTGTCACCCCTAAACTTTTGGAGTTGATCAAAGAGGCCCAAACAAAATAATTAAATGCTAGTGATCTAAGGAAGGAAAGAATGAAAGGTTTAGCTGATGAATTAAAAATGAATGTTGATGGCATCATAACCAGGTATGGCCGAATCTGGGTACCTTGGTTATGTGAAGTGAAATCACTTTTATTAGAGGAGGCCCACAAATCTCGCTATGCGGTACACCCCAGAGCAACAAAAATGTATCAAGATTTGAAGAAAGGATATTGGTGGCCTGGAATGAAACGTGACATTGTTAAGTACGTGGCTAAGTGTTTGACATGTTCCCAAGTGAAGGCGGAGCACCAAAAACCGTATGGTAAATTGCAACCTTTAGAGGAACCAGTTTGGAAATGGGAAGACATAACCATGGATCTCATTACAAAGCTTCCTAAAACAAAACGAGGTCACGACGCTATTTGGGTTATAGTCGACCGACTTACCAAGAGCGCTCACTTTTTGCCCATACGAGAAACTATTTCATCTGAAAAGTTGGCGGAGATTTATACGAATGAAATAATAGCTCGTCACGGAGTACCCGTGTCTATTGTGTCAGATCGTGACACAAGATTTACATCTCGGTTTTGGCATAGATTTCACGAAGATGTGGGCACAAACTTGCGATTGAGTACCGCGTACCATCCACAGACGGATGGACAGTCAGAAAGAACTACACAAACGTTAGTAGATATGTTGAGGGCTTGTGTCATAGATTTTGGGGGTAACTGGGATGACCATTTGCCATTGGTAGAGTTCGCGTATAATAACAATTATCAGAGTAGTATTCAAATGGCGCCATACGAAATGTTGTACGGTAGAAAGTGTAGAACCCCTGTATGCTGGGGAGAAATTGGGCAACGAGAACTCGCTCCTAAAGATGTTGTGGCGATAACGAATGAGAAAATTGATCAAGTATGGGCTCGTTTGAAGGCAGCGTAGGACCGACAAAAATCTTATGCAGATAAAAGAAGGCGCCCTATTGAATTTCAAGAAGGGGATCGGGTGTTCCTAAAGGTCTCGCCGTGGAAAGGCATAATACAGTTCCGTAAACGGGTGAAGTTGGGTCCTCGGTACATTGGACCATGCAAAATTATAGCTTGTGTTGGAAAAGTGGCATACCAATTAGAGTTACCTCCAGCTTTAGATGGAATCCATAACATTTTTCACGTGTCACAACTAAGGAAATGTCTAGCGGATGAAACGGCGTATGTGCCACTTGACGATATCGAGCTGGATGAGAAAATGAACTATGTTGAAAGGCCGGTAGCTATTAAAGATTCCAAAACAACGCGTCTATGAAACAAAGCCATTCGACAAGTTCTAGTTCAATGGCAACACCGGAAAGGATCGGATCTAACATGGGAATCAGAAGATGAAATGCGAAAGCACTACCCGTCTTTATTTGGTACGTATTAAGGTTTCGGGGACGAAACCTCTTTTAAGGGGGGTAGATTTGTAACACCCCAAAATCTAATAATTGACTACTTGAATGTTTAAAAGTTTTAAATAACAATTTATTAAGTTATAATAAACAAGGGAGCTTATAAAGTTAGTAAAATGTACTAGAATGGTAACATGATTAATCCCAAGGGACTGAATGTGTAAATTAGCAAATAAATAAGAAATTAAAAGATGGAATGTGGGTGGAGTGTGGGGTGCGACGCAGGGGAACGACCAGGAAGGGAAACCCTTCTTCTTGCCCTAGTTCCTCAAATCACAAACAATTGGATGAGTTTCTGGCCCTAATTCGAATGCATGTGATCAAATTCTCAATCACCTAAGAGTCTCATACATAGGGTAAGTCAGATTTTGTGATTTGATGCTAGTTAGTGAATGTGGGTTTTGATCAATCTGTGAATTAGTATGAAATTGAGCTTAAGTATGCTTTAGAATCATCATTTAGAAGATGTTCCATGTCTGAATTCGGTTGTATTGAAGGTTTGAAGTAAAACCCATTTAACCTAGTAGTATGGTGACTTTGTAATTCAATAAATTTAGTAGTTGAGATAGATGAATGCATGAGTACTAAGATAATTGATGAATTTCTATGTTGTAGAATGATTGGTCATGTGATTTAGATTGATAAAAAGAGTTGTGATGCCTACTATAGAAATTATGCATAAACACTTGTACTTAGTGCTAAAATTTGTTATACGCACACCAAGTGTTCGATTAAATGCTTGAATAAGTGATTCATGTAGTTTGGGTGAATTGGAATGTCTTGCCTTGTGTGTGGAATGTGAATTTAATATGAAAACAAAAGCTATGAAAATTTATGGCATGATCTAAGTAAGAATGGGAATATGTGTAGGAATCAAGGAAGAAGGAGGAAGCTCCGGTTCACAACAAAAATCTCAAGAACGAGGTAAGTTCAATACTTACAAGTTTATGTAATGTTAATAGTTGGATAGTTATCATTACAAATCCATGTTTATTGTTAGTCTTATAATCCGTTAGATTTTAGTTAAAATTTATAGAAGGTATGTTCTTAGTTGAAATTGTAGTCAAGAATAAGATTTCATATTGATTCGTATTGAACGGGTCAATTGGAATAAAATGGGAATGTTCACGATTTGGTTTATGAGAATGATCCGTTATGAACGGGTTGATTAGAGTGGAATAAGTACGAAACAGGATGATAGCATGTCGAACCGTATCTAAATGGGTCGACCGCTTAAAAGAATGAATGTTAGAAGAATTGAATGATAATGTTGGTAGAATTTTAAGTTGTATTATGTAAAATTATTGACAAGTTTTCTTTGTTGCAATAATAGGTAAATCTCAAGCTTAAGTGCTTTGGCCTCTTTCCCGGATCGAACACGCACCACGTCAACCACATATGCGCTTCCGGTTTAAGTCGCTCACTTGAAAAGGGTCAAAATGGTTTTGTAATGTAATGTTAAACTAAGTTAGGATATTTGTAGTATCTTGGGTATTTTCCTTAAAACTTATTTTGGGCGGTATCGCCAAAATACTTGTAGTAAACTTTTGTATGGTTGTATTTCTCGTCTTTTCAAAAGATGTCTTTGCGCTTTGTTTTTAATGAAATTTGGTTAAAACAGGGAATCGTTTATGGTACGAACGGGTCATGCCCAAATTTTCTTTATTTAGTGAAAAAAATATGTGTCATGTTGTAGTCTTTTTAATGAATGAAATAGTGGGCGTTTTATATAGAGAAAGAGTTGCATAAGAAAGTAGGTTTAGATGATGTTTTGGATAGATTTCAAAAAATGAAAACCCGTAGGACGACATTTTAATTATGTTTGTAACAAGGTTTGACGTGTTTTTGATGATTATATAAATTTAGTTCTTTTGTTTTACATGACCCGAACCGACCCGATACGAACTGATTTTTTATTTATATAGCTTGGGGCCTAAAATTTTTAAAAATGTTCCGCACCCCATGGAAAAATTCCCGGGTTCGCCACTTTGCCCGTGCCTACCTGGGCATGGCCGTGCACCAAATATCACAGTACTTTTTCGAAGAAAAAAAGTGCACGCTCGTGCATCTATGCAATCTATATGCATGGGTGTGCATGTTTTAAAAAACAATTGCCCGGTCGTGCTGATATGCACCAAATGCAACATATAAATTATATCAAATAAGGTATAAAAACAACTCTTTTTAGTACTAATGTTGGAAAAGTGCGTTTCTTTGTATACTTTTGATTTTCAGGATTAAAAGAGCTAAAATGTACAAAGGAACAAATTAACGGCAAAAACCAGCATAAATACAGAAGAAGGGAAGTTGATACATCATACTGACCCTCCAAGCTTCACCCTAATACCAAAAACAACAGAAGCCAAGCACGGGTCATGCCTTCCAGGCATGGGGTCATGCCCCACTTAAGATTCCCTGAAGAAGAAGACAAACAGAAGCAGACAGGGGACACGAGGCAGTGTCTCACGAACACAGGCCATGGTCAACTCTCAGATTTGCAAATCTTGGGTCATACAACAAGTACATTGGCCACGAGGCTATGTCGTTGACACACAGGTCCGTGTGAGCATCTGGACTGACAAGTGCATTAAATGAAGTCAGAATGGGAGAAGGATACGGGGTCGTGCCTACCAGGCATGGCTCCGTGTAAACCTACTGTCTACAGCTATAAATAAAGGTGTTTGGTTCATTTACAGCTCATCCCTTGGCAAACCACTTATCTCACACCTTCCACCACATTCATCCATCATCTATCCTTAAAGTGTGTGTAGTAGTCTCGGGATCCAAGATTGATCGTAATAGTTTTTGTCAAACAAAGGCCATGCTTGGCTAATCTCTTATATCACTTTGTGAAGACAAATCATTTATGTATTACTTTTAATTTTCAAGTTGTGGTAACTTTTTAATTTGGTATGTATTAATGACTTTAATAACTAGTTTTTAATATTGAAAGTGAACTTTATTCTATCATCTTTTCATGTTTCATTGATTCACTCATTCATGTCTTTATAGTCTATATAAAACGCGTTAACTTCCTGGAAGATGGTTAGAAGGGAGGTTTGGGTAAAGTTCTTGCCTCGTTCAGTGTATAGATCCTGTTAGGACTTGGTTCAAGCTTATTAGGACTTCCTTTGAGGCAGATAACATCAAATCAGGGGAAGTAAGAATGACTTGAATCCCTTGTAAATAAACTACTTTAAAACTTTAACCCAGCCTTGCGGGACTGCATCCCTGCTGACTAAAACCAATGTGGCAGAGGGTAGCTGATGCGGGCCCAAGTGTGGAGGAGCGGGCCATCTTGTATTTGGAGGCCCAAAATCGTGTGACAAAAGGGGCTTCACTAAAATGGCTCTAACTTGGGCTACAGGGGTCCGTTTTGGGCGTGCGACCAGGCGAAACGATCGTGAGAATGAGATCCATCTTTCTACAAATGCCTACAGTGGTTTGGGTCATCGTTCGGGCCTAGTAATGCTTATTTCTATGAGTTATTTATCTTTTTATGTTTTTCCTACTTTTGGTTGACTTTTATTTTGCTCTAGCATTTGGCCCAATTCTGAGGCCCATTTTTAATTTCCATTTTTATTTATATGATTGTATTGGGAGTAAGCTAATCAGTTTTGAGTTATATGAAAAGTCATTTTTCTCTCCCAATTCACCAGTGAGTGTTTTGTGTGTGAAACCCCAATTTTCGGTATTCTTCGTGAATCAACGAATTTTGGAAGAATCGTTCCTGGTATTCTGTGTGAATCAACAGGTCCGATTTCGTATCCCATTTTCTAATCTACATCAGTAGCGTTGCCTCCAAAAGAGGGACATGCCACATTTTGCATTAATAACTTACTTAATTTTCTTTCAATATTCTAGTCTTGCGGGACTGTATCCCCGCTGACTCAGACCAATATGGTTGAGGGTAGCGTTGACTCCCATAGAGGGACATGCCACTATAACTAAGATAATCTCTTAAAAAGCCCAAAGTGCGGAAATCATCAAAGGATACATAATTGACGAGTCGGAACCACGTGATTCTATCATTTCTATTTGTTTCTTTTACTTATTTAGTTTCTTTATTTTGCTTATTAAAAAAATTCTTTACTCAAACTTTGATTAGATTAGACGTCGACGATATTCCGGTATTAAGAGCTCTTGTGTCCTTGGATGACCTCGGTATCTTACGATAACTATACTACGCAGACGATGGGAGCACTTGCCCTAGCATGTTGTAGAGAGTGATAGTGTTATATCGTGTTTTATAAATTTAAAACTTGATAAAAGAATAAAAAGGGTACTTAAAAATATAGCAAAAATTCGTACACGCTCGTAATCACGTCAAGTTTTTGGCGCCGTTGCCAGGGACACACGGATTTTAAGAAAGTTTAAAATCGGCGGCCTAATCATTTTTATACTTTATCTAATTTTTCTTTATAGGTTTTTCCTCTTTTTCTCCTATTTTTTTTACTTTCTGCAAGAATAAGACGAGACCGTGTTTGATCAACACGGGGCCGTGTCAAATACCTAGTAACTAAAATTGTTTCTGCCAGATATGAGCTGCAGCATGGGGCCGTGTGACAACCACACGGGGTCGTGTGACAACAACAGTTCATAAGAAAACAATATCATTTGATCCCGACGGTTAAAACTTGTCTGGTAACCATGGATGTTAATGATTATTTTTACCCCCGCCACTCTTACGGTGAATGGTGTCAATTATGTGGAGGAATGCATAAAGATTTAGAATGTTTAATTCTAAAATTTAATCCCCACTACTTAGACCCATCGTTTCTTGCGGCGATCACCTTAAGATGGGTGGGAGTAAAAACAATAACTACCATCCACCTGAATTTCATCAAACCTCTTCCATAGGAGACATAAGCTCGGAAGAATTATGTCAAATAGAAAAGAGGATTCTCCAAAAACTCAAAGAAATAGAATCCATGATGAAGGCAAGATATTCATCAAGAAATAGAAACGAAGGAGATTCGATGGAGCCACATTCAGTAATAAACAATGTCGAGGCCAAAAAATCTGCCCTAGCCCCGTGCAAAAATGAAGGCGATAGTCGTCCCTGTATCGACCTCCCAATGAAGGACTCCTTTACAGCGTGTAAATTTAACACCGACGGTTTAGACCAAAGCGTGTTGACTCACACCTTCTTTAACAAGAGCCCGGAAAAGGTAAATAAAGGAAGGTTTCACCCTCCCACTTTTAGCTTAGGATTCCACCTCCGACAACCTCGTGCGTTTTCATACCCCTCGCTGGAAACTAAGGTTCATCAGGCATTTTGGTGATGTTCCAGCCAGCAAGTAACCCCCCGATAAAACACGGTTCCTTGAAAATTCCGACGAAACTTCATAAAAACCCTAAAACACGAGGCTGTGTTCCTCGAACACAGGGCCATGTCCCATCTACTTCTAGACATGAAGGCGTGTCAGAAGAACACGGGGCCGGTCCCCCTGTATTTTTCAACACGAGGCTGTTTCTACCTTGACATGGGTCGTGTGTCACTAACGGACAACATACTCTGACTCATGCAGGCGACACAAGGCCGTGCTTTCTGGACACGGGGTCTTGTCAACGTGCTGTCACTTTCTATAAAGTAAGCCATGAGAAGAATGTTTGGACCCATTCCTAAAAGACTAAGATCTTTCCAGATCTTGCACACATACCTGAAAAGGTAGGTTCTTAAAAATTTTTCCTTAAACTTAACCACTTTTAGTCATTTCTTCTTCTTCAATTGATAGGTTAAAAGTTTGATTTTTAGCCCAAATTTTTGCAAAACTACTATTTTATAACACTATTTTAAGTTAGTTACGTTCATAAATGAAAGAAACCGAACAATTTTAACTTAAAATAAAGGTTCCTGGGCTAAAATATCAAAGCAGTTAAGACAACAAGGGGTCGTGCCTCACAAGCATAGGGCCGTGTGACTTGTCTGTTATTCCAAATCTTTAACGGTTTGTCATGTTTAACTAGCATGTCGAGCCAGCAGAGCGGTACGTCTTCAATAAGCTCATGAAACAACCGCAGGGGGAGAAGACTCTCGCTTGAAGCCACTCTAGCCCGCTATGTTTACGCTTTGAGAGAGTCCATTGAAGAAATTACAATGGTGGAGGAGGCCCTCATAGACGGGTGAACTACCTCACTCTAGCCCTGGAAGATAGCTTTAGGGAGATCAACCTTCTTCATCAAAGGTTAAACATCTTGATGATGCCCCCGATGGAGCCAATCTTACCTCAAGGCGATTGGAATATCGTGCACGAGGTGATTAATCCCACCGGGTGGGATGAGATACCCCCGAAACCTCCAATCACCGATCACTTTGAGGTTCCGATAGATCTCGCTCCTCTCCCACAAGAAGAGGTCGATGATGAACCATTTATCTTCTTACCAATGGAGATTGAGAAAATTCTCAAGGACCTTTGAAGGAGCATTCCCTGAAAATAGCTCATAGCCCTCATTTTCCTAGTTTCGGTTTTTTGCTAATCTTTCATAGATTTATCTAGGGGAAAGCTATTTGGGATAAAAATCTTCTCGTAGGGTATCCACCAATTATCTATCTATCTATCTATCTTAGGACTTAATTTTCTCTTGTATTGTTCTTTTTCTTTTTAGTTGTAATAATGGATGAATGAAATGAAATTTGGTGTGATGAAAACAAAGCGTGCAACAACGATGAAATGGCCAAAGGACGTTGAAACAGCACCCCATGCATGAAAACAGACGACTCCCGACGCAAAATCTTCAAAACCGTAAGTGCAACACGGGGTCGTGTGAGGTAAGCACGCCCCCGTGCCTCAAGTCTGCTGAAAATAATTTTGATTATGGAACCTTCACATGGGTTCGTGTCCCATAGGCACGCCCTCGTGTTTGTCTTCAGGAAAAATTCATTACTAGCACTTTTGACACGGGGCCGTGTTTCCTACACACACCCTAGTGTCCAGTGTATGATTTTGAAAAAAGTTGTTGTTTTTAACCCACATTTACACATTTAATCAAATCTAACAAATTTTGGACACATTGAGGACAATATGTAATTTAAGTGTGGGGGGGGGGGGGACTTGAATTTGTTTATCTTAAAAAAAGCCTTACAGAAAACTCTGCTTGGAACCACTAGAACACCCCAAATATTTTCCAATTCTTTTTTAGTTTGTTTTGTCTTGTTTATAGTTTAAGATACAACCGATAGCGCCGTGATAAAAAGAACCATATAAGAAAAATTCATAAAAATGCATGACAAATTTTTAAAATTTGATTGTATATATATTTTCACACTTTTACCTCTTTCCCACAAAATTGTGAGTTTTGAGCATTTAACGAGCATTCGATATCATATCCTTACTGAATGCTCATTTTTCATTTCTTGTGTGAATAGCCCGGATGGTTCTTACGAATCTAGAACTCGACAAGACAATGCATTCCCGGTCTTTACCAACTAATCCAAGTAAGTATATGATTAAGGCAATAGGACCATAAACCTTTTTTTCTTTTTTTCTACCTTATTTTCTATTGTATCTCCCCACAAAAACTTCCCTTAGTAAACCCCTTTGAGCCTAAACCTTTTTATTTCAAAACCCACAAAACACCATCACCCAAAAACCATCTTTTATTTTTACACCCCTTTATTTTAGTAAAATTCGGTTCTTTTGAAAATAGGGTTAATGGATTTAAACACCCTCAACTATGGCCATTTGGCTGATGGCACTCTGAACTTTCACTTTGGCTCAGACCACTCCCAACTTAACACTTAGGTTGTCATGGCACCCCCTCATTAAATATTCACTAACCGGGTTAGTAAATTTAGCCTATGTGGCAATTTTATCTGATGTGGCATGTATGATGTTTCATTTGAATCTGATGTGGCTAATTATTTTTTTAAAGGAAATCTATATAATAATTATTATATTTAATAATAATATATATATATATATATAGGGTAGGGTTCCAGCGTGAACAACCTCCCAAACGTGAACTGCGTGAACTGATCTGGGCCCTTGATTTCCTTTTTAGTTGTTAAGGGTAGGATTGTAATTATATAAAAAAATAGATTTAAATCATTATTTTAAGAATTAAATTAAGTTACATCTTTCCTAATTTAAATTCATTATCCACATTATGTTTTATTTATTAATAATATAATTATAAAAAAAACAACAAATCACCATATTTCAATTTTTATTTTCATTTCAGATTCATCACAATCGAATTTTGATTTTTAAGATCCACGTAACCTTCATATTTTAGCGGGATACACATGTGTACTTGGATATAAATAGAACAGTACACATGTGTACTCAGCATCGTACATATGTGTAATTAGCTACATAATACATACATAGAAACAATACCTGTAAAACTATTTTATATTTAACATAATCGGAAAAAACAGAAAACATAAACTTTTACAATTATTCGCCACGTTATATGCTGAAACATCCTTATCGACCAAGCAAACAAACATATGTGAATCATCCTTATCGACCTCATACGTGAATCATCCTTGTCGACCTTCCGTCTCCACTTTTCTCGTTACGAAATCTCCTATAATAGCACAAAAAAACTCATCAACTAATATTTTGCATAATTCACAAGTGTACATCAACAACCTTACACATTCAATACACAAAAAATTATGAGATATCACAAAAACAGACGCTATACACATGTGTACATCGCGTTAAAATCAGAATATACATGTGTACATCGCATTAAAAACAGAGCAAAATCAGAATACACATGTGTACATGGCTTTAAAACCAGAGCAAACTCAGAATACACATGTGTACATCGCATTAAAACAGAGCAAAAATCAGAATACACGTGTGTACATTGCATTAAACATTGTACCAATAATCATTAAAATTAAATATTAACTAATAAATAAATTAATTAAAACATTAAAAAAGAACCCAATATTTAGGATCTAAAATTTAGATTAGAGATGGGCATAATAACCGGTTCCAAACCCGACCCGGTGGAACCGACCTGGACCCGGTTCCGGTTCCTACCCGGCTAATAGTAGAACCGGTTCCGGGTTCAAAAAACCCGTAGGTTCCGACCCGGTTCCACATTTTATAAATAAAATCGGTTCCTACCCGGACCCGGTGCGTACCCGGAACCCGGTTCCGGGTATTAAAAAAAACCTGATATGCCCATCTCTACATGCAACCTTTTATGAGCTGACAAGTTTCAATTGTTGTTGAATAAAGATTGGGCTGCAACTATTTGATCAAAGTGATTCACGTGATTTTTTATAAAGTGCCGAAAATTGTGATCACACCTTAATTCTCATTTGACCAACACTATAGTGGATCTGACAATTCAAATCACATGCAATCACACATGAGTCTGATCACCTCATGTAGACTGACAAACAATTTCTTGGGCCGATGAACACATGTATCAATTTAAAAAACGATTGGGCCGCTGATTATGGATAATCACAAGAACTGACAATTTATCAGATCAAAACTAAAAAAAACCGGTTTCAAACAATACCCGTAAAGAGGTCAATATTGAATCATAAAAGTGAGTGCTTACGAAGAAAGGAGATACTTAGGTATGAAACTCGGAAGAAATACAGAGACTGGGACCTCGCGGCGGAGTGTCTGGTGCAGATCGTCGACGGCGAATGGTGGAGGCGGTAGGGATGGATGGAGTCGGACGGTGCTTGGGATTTTGTTCACGCTTGGGATCCGGCGAATGTGAGAGAAAAAATTGGATCTTGAATAAAGTTTGAATATTGATTTGTGAGATTGAACGAGATTTATGGAATAATTTAAAATGGAAATTACAAATGTACCCTTTTTCATTTAATTAATTAGTAACAATTAATCAAATAATTGCCATCATGCCATTGACTTAAAATCTCAAGATGATAAAAATCAAGGGCCCAGATCAGTTCACGCTTGGGATTTTGTTCACGTTTGAACCTAATCCTATATATATATATATATATATATATATATATATATATATATATATATATATATTATATGTGTATTTATATATGCAGAGCCCCAAAATTCACCTAAATTTCCCTAATTCAATCGAAATCTCTAATTCAATTGCACCCGAAATCCACTTTATGAATTCAATTAGCCAAAAATCCAGTTTTCATTCAATTAACCCTAAACATGATCGGTTCCGATGACCCCAAATCATCATCTTCCCCAATCTTCAACCGATCGTACACTATTCACTCTACAGCCACCGAGTCCACAAAACCTAACCCTAATTCTTCACTCTAACGCTCTGATTCCGTCAAGAACTTCCCCGATTCAATCAAAGGCAAAGTCATCAAACGAATCGTCTGCAATTCGATTAGCTGGAACAGAGGATCGTGTGGTGATCTACTTCACGAGCTTACGTGGAATCCGAAGAACGTACGAAGATTGTTACGCATTAAGAATGATTTTGAAGTTCTTTAGGGTTTATATCGACGAATGAGATGTTTCAATGGACTCTGCGTATAGAAATGAGTTGTTAAACATCTCTGTCGGCCACCACCACCACCACCGCCGCGGCTCCACCTCCACCACCGACATACGTCGCTTGTGTCTTCACCGTACGCCACCACCAACCGGTGGTGGCCGTTTAAATGTTCTGCAACAGGAGGGTGTCGGAAGGGGGGTATGGCCGGTAATCGGCTCCGGTCGCCGACTACCAGACACGAGAGAGGGGTGCTTGTTTGGAGTGTTTTGCCTGATTTGGGGTTCAATTTAATGATTTGGGGATTGATTTAGGTTTTATAGGTGGGTGGGTGTGGTGGTGATGTAGATGTGCAGCGGTGGTGGGCGGTGTGGTGCTCACGGTGATGAAGGTGGAGGCGTTAAATAATCACTAACCTGTTGAAGGTGGAGCTGTGGTGGTGACGGTGGTTTGCAACTTGAGAGATTGGGAGGAGATGATAGAGAGAGAGAGAGGGGGATGTTTAAGTACATAGGAGAGAAGATTTATATATTATTTATTTAATTTTATTTTACTTGAGCTCCACATCATCTTGCCACCTCATAAAAAATAAGCCATGTCATCAAAAATTGAACACGTAAGCAAAAAGAACTAACCTGGTTAGTGAATATTTAACGAGGGGGTGCCATGACAACCCAAGTGTTAAGTTGGGAGTGGTCTGAGCCAAAGTGAAAGTTGAGAGTGCCATCGGCCAAATGGCCATAGTTGGGGGTGTTTAAATCCATTAACCCTTGAAAATATACAAATATGCAAAAGTATGTGACCTTATTCTATCAAAAAAATATCTAGTTGCTTGAAACAAATAAGCAAAGTTATTGCTTATAAGTATTTAGTTGTTACATAAGTCACAAATAAATTTTCAAAAGAAAACCGGCATTTTACGCCTTTAGCCACTTTTCAAATAAAATTACCATATCCTTAACTAAAAACCTACCCTTTCAAAGTACTCTTGAAAAAGGAGGAGGTTTGGTTACTTGTCAAGCATATGGTAGGAGTAAGTTCCATACCAGGACCGAGCGCTTCACTTATACATCTTCGGCCGAGTGTTGAGTGATCACTTGTGAGGTGTGTGAATGTATATATAGCTAAATGAAATTTTAAAAGATGTGTTATGCCCAAAAATATTTATTTTTCTTAAAAAGTTCTAAATAAATCATGTCGATGAGAATTGTAAATAAAATAAAAACAAGAGTAGAAAGAACTTGGATTCCCGACAATCTACAAACAAGACCCGGAAACTTCTTTTCTACCTGTTCCATTTGAGCGTGTAAGCAATATTAAAGAGTTTTGCTTGAGGACAAGCAAATATTCAAGTGTGGGGGTATTTGATATGCACCAAATGCAACATATAAATTATATCAAATATGGTATAAAAACAACCCTTTTTAGTACTAATGTTGGAAAAGTGCGTTTCTTTGTATACTTTTGATTTTTAGTATTAAAAGAGCTTAAATGTACAAAAAGGAACAAATTAACGGCAAAAACCAACATAAATACAGAAGTAGGGAAGTTGATACATCATTCCGACCCTCCGAGCTTCACCCCAAGACCAAAACAACAAAACAGAAGCCAAGCACGGGTCTTGCCTGCCGGGCATGGGGCCTCGTTCGTGTCTTTACGGTCTATATAAAGCACGCTAACTGCCTGGAGGGGGTTAGAATGGAGGTTTGGGTAAAGTTCTTGCGTCGTTCAGTGTATAGATCTTGCGAGGACTTGGTTCAAGCTTATTAGGACTTCCTTTGAGGATAATAACATCAAATCGGGGGAAGTAAGAACGGATTGAATCCCTTATAAATAAACTACTACTAAAACTTTAAACCAGTCTTGCGGGACTGTATCCCTACTGACTCAAACCAATATGGTCGGGGGTAGCATTGCCTCCAAAAGAGGGACATGCCACATTTTGCATTAATAACTTACTTAAGTGCTGTTTGTTTTTTTCAAAAAGGTCTGCGCAGCCTCTTATGTATGTGCCACGTAGACCAAGCGCAGACAATGGCCCCTACAGACTGTTTGTTTTCCGAGAGATGTTTCATTAAAAAAGGTATGCCCGCCCTCTTCTTGGGCCAGACATGGACCAACCTCTTTTTACCTCTTCTCTCCTCTTCTCCTCTTCTCTCTAAACTTCTGCTCTCAAATAACAAAACCCTAGGAGACTCCTCCCACTTCTTCACCCCATCTCCTCCACCACCTCATCACCCTCCCACCGTCCGTCCATGTGACAACTCGTATTTCAGAACCTATCTTTGTGCTTAATGTAACGTGTATGAACTCTATGTGACTAATTGATATGTTCGTTTTAATGAATAAATGTTAAATGTTATGTGAATGTGTGTAATATATGTATATAATGTAATCTTACAACACTAGTCCAATCGTACAAGCTCATTCGGGCCACACTCTTTGTACTGGAAACCCAAGGGCAGCCCATGAAGGGTTCGGCCCACTCTCTTAGCTTGTATAACACCTAGGGTGTTAGAATAAATCCTACACTTTATCAAAACACACAAAGTTTAGCAAACCCTATTCTCTCTTCCTCTCCTCTCGAAGCCGACAGCCACATCCCCTCTTCCTCGAAGCTTTCTTGATTCAAATCATCCTTGTTTTACCTTCTAACCGGTTAGTGTTTCATGATTATTGTTTTGTTAGATGATATTGTGATTTATATGTTCCTACATAATGATTTACGAATGATAGATGATTGATTATGATATAAATTGATGAGGTTAGTGTTCATGTAAATCGGCTCACATGTGTAATATGTTAGTTCAATATAGGGTTTGATAAGCATGTGATGATAATAATGATCTAGAACCGAATGAATGTAATAGGCTATATGTGTTTGGATTCGGATGGGTTATAAGATTTGGCTGGAGTTATTGAATGATGAATTGAGGATCTTGATGTTAATCATGCTATTTTGATTCGAGGTGATGATGATGAGTTGTTATATGATTAATTAGGGTTCATACAAATTAATTGGTAAATCTGTTAGTTTGATCGAATTGTTGCAAAGTTGGAAATTGTTAGAATGGATCGGGTAAATTGAAAGTGTAACTGATTTCCATAAAATATGGAAATCTAATACTGACCGCACAAGCCGGTCGCACAATACAGTCGCACAAGATTTGGTGCAACCGTTTAAGCACATTGTATAACTTAGAAATTGCATGATCGCACAAGATATGTGGATCGCACAAGGCAGTGCTAATCGCATAAGTCTTGGCCACACATAGCTGATTGAACCTTATTATGTGGTTGGGCCTTAAAGCCCAAAGCTCAGTCGCACAAGTAGGTTCCAGTCGCACAAGCCATTTGTAATCGTACAAGTTGATACGGGTCGCACAAGATTAAATGGACCGCACAAGTTGATTTTCTATTTAATTGTTTGGGCCGTTTAGGTTTGGATTGCATGTATTGGGCTGGGTTTAGTTTCAGTCGCACAACCCGTTGTGAGTCGCACAAGATTGTGCTGGACGCACAACAGGTTGGGTCGAAGGTTTAATGGGCTTCATTTATTGAATCGCACAAGACTGTTGGGCCATTAAACTTGTGCGAGCCCAATCATCTAAGTCGCACAAGTTGAGCTTTATGTGTAGTTGACTATTAACGTGATCTTACGTGTTTGCCATGATCATTATGTCGCAACCCCCGATCCCTTATGTCCCGGGAATGGGCGGACGCGAACTCAGAGTTTCGGTGGTATCAGCTGGTTAATTTGGCAGCGGAAATTACATCAGGACCGTAGTTAGGAAATGTTTATCAGAGTAAAACCACCATATTTAATATTAATAATCACATGGGTAAAACCCAAGTTTCTTATTACAATACGTTTAGAGGGATAAACCCTATTTTATTGAATTTAAAACATCGTATTTTAGGTAACTTTTATAGCCACATTTTTCCCAAGCCTTCAGCGCTCTACAGCTGGCTTTTTACTAATTGGCTGTCACATTGTGTTACCTGAAACACGTTTTAAAAACATTTGTCATTGGGAAATACTGGTGAGTAAATCCCAGTTTAATCAAGAAACATTTTATCAATTAAAACAGTATTGAGAGCAATCACATTGTTTATTTCTACACAATTACTCATTCAGTACTGTCAATCCTGACTTGTGGGTCATATTACACATTGGCTGACTCGTTGTCCAATGGGAACGTATTGTCATCCCGACTTACTACTCGCAGTAGTAAATTTTGTATACAAAATCCCAACTTACCGGCAGTAATTGAAGAACTACAAAGACTCAATCACCGCTTAATCACATTGTAAAGCATTTAACCTTTTGAATATATTAATGATGCCCTCCCCGAGATGGTATTCCAACAACTACGTCGGGAAGAACCACGATAATTGTTATAGAACCCTAAATCAATCGGGCAGCGTATCTATTACGAAACTGGGGTTATAATACTTACAACGGAGCAGAACCTTGCTAATTAGGGGGTATAATACCAGCTTTCTATGCCTATTATTCAGAAATTGTGATTGAGAAATGAGAATTGAACGAACTGAATTGAAGCCCGAGGCCTCCTTTATATAGTTGCTGAACTGGACTCTCACATGTCATAGCCCGGGTAGGGTTTAGGTAATCCGGGTCATCGCCTAGACTCGCCACGATGTCGACACGTGTTGGCCTCTGGTGTCTCTGCGTTGTTGATCTCACGCGGCCCGCGTAAGTGTTAAGGTGAGCTTACGCGACCCGTCTTAACTTAAAATTCCACCGGAATCAAGTTTCAGTCTTGATACCGCCCACGTGAGTGTTGGGGTGGCTACGCGGCCCGCCTCAACTCAAAATTTCAATTTTATTTATTTTAAATACTATTTTATGTATTTCGGGCTCGGTTTTCACATACGGGGTGTATTTAAAGACATGATGGGACAATTTAAGATATACTAGGATGTCGGAAATATTTGAGAGTGTCGGTTTTACTGAGGGTTGTTACATCCTCCCCACCTTGTTTTAGAGCTCGTCCTCGAGATCTACTGGAACAAGTGCGGATATTTCCTTTGCATTTCAGATTCAAGCTCCCATTTGTACTCAAGTCCTCTTTTGGAGTCCCACTTCACTTTGACCAGAACTAGTCTCTTGTGCTTGAGGTTCTTAACTTTCCTGTCTTCAATTAGTAGAGGTCTTTCTATAAACTTGAGTTGTTCATTTACGTCTATATCCTTAAGAGGTATCATCTGTGATTCATCAGCTAAACACTTTTTGAGATTAGATACATGAAATACATCATGTATTCCTGCCATTTCCTCTGGCAGTTGTAGTTGATAGGCTATAGGTAGGGCTGTAAACGAACCGAACGTTCAGCGAACAGTTCGTGAACCGTTCGGCGGGAAGTTCGTTTATGTTCGTTCGTTTAATAAACGAACGAACATGAACAAGAAATTCCGTTCGATTAGTTAAATGAACGAACATGAACAAAGGTCTCGTTCGTTCAATTGTGTTCGTGAACGTTCGGTAAGGTGTTCGTGAACATTCGTTCATTTGCGTTCGTTTATGTTCGTGAACTTTCATATATTTTATCTATATTTTTTATACTATTAAAATTTTATTTATATCATTACCCTAACAATTAAACTAGAAAACCCTCTTTCACTTTGTTTATGCACAATTTCCCTTTCTTTTCTCATTATTTACATCGACGAATATGATCTACCTCCGTTCCATAATAAGGGATACAAGTTCTAGTGCTACTCTTTGGGCCATCCACCTTTATCATTCATCGTGTTCGCCAAATTTATTTGTGTTCGCTTGTGTTCGTGAACCGTTCGTGAACACGCTCATTTCCTTAATGAACGAACACGAACATAAAATCTCGTTCGGTAAGTGTTCGTGAACCGTTCGTGAACACATTTATTTCCTTAACGAACGAACACGAACAAGGCCTCGTTCGTGTTCGTTCGTTTCGTTTACAGCCCTAGCTATAGGTCCTATTCTTCTAATAATCTCAAAAGGTCTAATATACCTGGGACTTAGCTTTCCTCGTTTGATGAATCTTACTACTCCTTTCCAAGGAGAGACTTTCAACAATACTTTATCTCCTACTTGAAATTCCAAGGGTTTGCGTCGGTTATCAGCATAGCTCTTCTGTCGATCACGTGCTGCTTTCAATCGTTCCTTGATTTGAATAATCTTGTCAGTTGTTTCTTGCACTATCTCAGGTCCAGATAGTTGCTTTTCCCCAATTTCTGCCCAACAGATTGGGGTTCGGCACTTTCGTCCATAAAGTGCTTCGAATGGTGCAGCATTGATACTTGTGTGATAACTGTTATTATAAGAAAATTCTATTAATGGTAAGTGATCGTCCCAATTACATCCGAAATCAATTACACAAGCTCTAAGCATATCCTCCATTGTCTGAATTGTCCTTTCGCTTTATCCATCCGTTTGAGGATGCTAAGTTGTGCTCAACTTTAACTTGGTTCCCATTTCCTTTTGGAAACTTGACCAAAAATGAGAGGTAAATCGGCTATCTCTATCAGAAACAATTGATAAAGGAATGCCATGTAAAGAAACAATTTCATTTACATACAACTTAGCTAACTGTTCCATACTGAAAGCTTCTTTCATTGGTAGGAAATGAGCTGACTTGGTTAGCCTATCTACAATCACCCAGATTGTATCATTACCTTTCTTTGTTTTGGGTAATTTAGTAACAAAATTGTTATCAATTCCTATTTCCACACTAGCATTTCTAATTGTTGTAGAAATCCTGAGGGTTTCTGGTGTTCAGCTTTGACTTGTGAACAAGTTAAACATTTAGAAACATAGGCTGCTATATCATTTTTCATTCCTATCCACCAGAAATTCTTCCTTAAATCCTGATACATCTTATCATTTCCTGGATGCATCGTATATTTAGATTTATGGGCTTCTTCTAATATACGATGACGTAGGTTTCCTAATTTAGGTACCCATATTCTCTTTTCATGGAATCTCCAAATTCCATATGTTCCTTGTTCTAATTCTTTTAGCATACCTTTTAATTTTTCAACATCATCCTTGATTACTGATTCTTGTGCCTTTCTTATCTGGTCATTTAAATCTACTTGCAGATTTAATTTAAGAGAACGTACCCTTTTTGGCTTTTCATGATACTTTCGGCTTAAAGCATCTGCCACTACATTTGCTTTTCCTTCATGATACTGGATATCACAATCATAATCACTAAGCATCTCCATTTAGCGTCTTTGTCTCATATTCAATTCCTTTTGCTTGAAAACATACTTTAAACTCTTATGATCAGTGAATACAGTAAACTTACTACCATATAAGTAGTGTCTCCAAATCTTAAGAGCAAAAATTATAGCTCCTAATTCTAAGTCATGGGTTGAATAATTCTCTTCATGATTCTTAAGTTGTCTAGATGCGTAAGCTATAACCTTTTGTTGTTGCATTAATACACATCCATAACCTAATTTGGAAGCGTCACAATAGACTACAAAGTCTTCAGATCCTTCTGGTAATGCTAATATGGGTGTATGGGTTAATCTTTGCTTAAGGATTCTAAATGATTCTTCTTATTTTAATCCCCATTCAAACTTAACAGATTTACAGGTTAGCTTAGTTAAGGAAATGGCTATTCCAGAAAAATCTTGAATAAATCTTCTATAATAACCGGCCAATCCTAAGAAACTTCTAACCCCGGTTGGTGACTCAGGGGTTTTCCATTTAGTAATCACCTCGATTTTTGTTGGATCCACATGAATTCCTTTATGATTGACTAGGTGTCCAAGAAACTGTACCTGTTCTAACCAAAATTCGCACTTTGAAAATTTAGCATTAAGCTTTTCCTTTCTTAATAAACTTAAAAGTGCGTGCAAATGCTTTACATGATCCTCTTTATTCTTAGAGTAAATGAGAATATCATCTATAAAAACGATTATGAATTTATCCAAATATGGCTTACATATTCGGTTCATCATGTCCATAAATGCGGCTGGGGCATTGGTTAAACCAAATGGCATGACAGTAAATTCATAATGGCCATACCTTGTTCTGAATGCGGTCTTAGGAATGTCCTCTTCCTGTACCTTTAATTGATGATATCCTGACCTTAAATCGATTTTAGAAAAAAATTGAGCTCCTTGCAGTTGATCAAACAGATCATCGATTCTTGGTAATGGGTACTGGTTCTTAATCGTGACCTTGTTTAATTCACGGTAGTCAATGCACATACGCATTGTTCCGTCCTTCTTTTTAACAAACAGTATCAGCGCTCCCCATGGTGACGAACTAGGTTGTATAAATCCTTTCTCTAACAATTCGTCTAATTGTTTCTTCAATTCTTGCATTTCTGCAGGTGCCAAACGATAAGGTGTTTTGGCAATTGGTGCTGTTCCTGGTATTAAATGGATTCTGAATTCAACTTCCCTATCTGGAGGTTTCCCTGGCAATTCTTCTGGAAATACATCTGAAAACTGAGATACTACTGGAATATCTTTTAAATCCTTTCCTTTAGTGTTAGTGATTATGGAAATCAAATACACTAATGATGCTTTTCTTATGTAACTTGCAGTTTTCATCACAGAGATAAATTTTGTGGATCTAGATGATTTATCTCCTTTAATTGTGATCGTTTTACCTTTTGGTGAATTTACTTGAATTGACTTTTGATCACATAAAATACTGGCTTTATTGGCTATTAACCAATCCATTCCTAAAACAACATCAAATCCTGCCAGATTCATGGGATAAAGGTTTGCAATAAATTTCTGATTTAAAATTTCTATTCTTGCTCCCTGCAAGATTTTAGAAATCCTAACAGTTTCTCCATTAGCTGTCTCTACTAGGCATTCTTGTGGTAGTTTAGTTAATGACTGATTTAGAAATTTGCAAAATGATGTATTAATAAAACTTTGGTTTGCACCAGAGTCAAATAATACTTTAGCAAAAACACCATTAACTAAAAACGTACCAGCTATAACATCTGGAATCATCTTGGCTTCATCTGCAGTTAGAACAAATGCTCTAGCATTTTGAGTATTCTTGTTGTTTGTAGCTGGAGCTAATTTTGGGCAATTAGGCTTGATATGACCTTGTTCTCCGCAGTTCTAACATATCCTGTTATTAGCTTTCTTCCTGCAATTTTCTTCTTTGTGTCCCGATATTTTGCAAAAGTTACAGTATATGGAGCATCTTCCTGAATGCTTTCTTTTGCAATTCTTACAGTAAGGTGTAGAGGTAGAACCTATATTTTTCCCACGATTAAAATTTCCAGAACGAAATTCTTGTGTGAGCTTCTGGGTTAGGTTCCTCCTTTGATCTTCTTCTCGGGTACGGACTAATTCATCTGTCAAGATATTTGCTAGTTCTACAACTTATTCTATAGTTTGAGGTCTAGCTGCCTTGACTATGTGTCTAATCTCCCCAATTAATCCCCAGATATAACGGGAGATTAATACTGGTTCAGGTGAAGCAAGAGTTGGCACAATTCTAGCATATTCAAAGAATATTTTAGTGTATCCCTTACTATCCACACCAGTCATCCTAAGGTTTAGGAATTTGTTTGCTATCTGTTCCTTCGCATTAGGTGGGCAGAATTTCCTTTCTACCTTGTTCTTAAATTCTTCCCATTTGATATTGTAAGTTCTATCACTTCTTCTTGATTGGAGGATAGTGTTCCACCATTCTAGTGTTGAATTCTTAAATAGATTAGAAGCAAATAATATCTTATCTTCTTCAGCACACTTGCTTATTCTTAAGACTGCCTCCGTCTTCTCTATCCAGCGTAGAGTTGCAATGGCCCCTTCGTTGCCCGAGAATTCCATTGTTTTACAAGACCAGAATTCTTTATAAGAACAACCGTAAGACACGGTTCTTCTTCTTTTGGGAATGGACATTTGAAGTACAGGTCCATTGTTTACGCTGTTTTCGGGTTCGATAGGTCGCTTACTGCTATGTTTACTTTTATTATTCGCTTCTTGAATAGTTTGAATAATAAATGGCATTGCATCTATGATTCCTTGTGCCACTATATGTTAACAGCACTATTATCCATTTGGTTTCCATTGTTATTGATGCTTGGATTCTCATTAACCACATTAATGTTACTCTGGTTATCATTATTCAGATTTCCTTGGTTTCCTTCATCGGCCATCTGAATTTTAAACATTTATCCATATTAATATCACAAGATAATATTTAATATAGTTAATCACATGACACACAATCTAGCCAAAAACGTCGATCATTGCGACTTTTACTCTATTTCCATATACTATTATGCATCTATTACACACTAGTACTGAAATAAAAATTACAATACCAACAGAAATAGAATCATACTAATAGTAATAGGCATCCGTACACACATATTTTATTTTATTTTTATTTTATTATATTATATTATTATTACCGTCTCCTCCATCACATCTATGGATATGGATTTATCCAAAAATCCATATTGCGCTCATCATATTTCCATACGAGACGCTCTCCCACCTGTCGCATTCTCTCACTGCTTTCTAAAATTTCCCCACCAAAGGTCCTAAGTTCTTGCACGTTTTCTGCACTCATTGGGGGTGCAGGTTCTATGACTGGTTTCGGAATTTGGGGTGCGGGTTCCTGATATGGGGGTGAAAGTGCCTGAAATCGGTAAGGATCTTCTAAGATCTCCCTAATGTAGTTATCATGGTAATAGGGATCTAAAGGGTCCATACCTGGATAGGCTCCTATGTTTTGTATGGGTGTGTCTTCATGTATCGGGCAACGTTGCGCAAAGTCCCTATTATCGTCCCACCAGGGGTCGTAATTTGGGTCTAGAGGGTTTGGTGCTTGTACCCTGGGGATTTCCTCTAGGTTGAAGTCATGCATCTCCACTTGGTTTTCAGGGTTTTCTATCTCCATAGGTTGGTCTGGGATTAGTGGTTGTGGGGCTACTAGTTGTTCCAGACTTGGGTCAGCAGCAGTTGTAGCTAGGATATGGAAATTGGCTAGGCTTCTATTAAGCATATCCTGTGTATGGGCATCTGTCTTTCGCTTAGCAGCTGCTAAAACTCTTTGATGTTGCAACTTTCGCATTCTTTTCCTACGCGCAAAGGCTTCCTTACTGAACCATCCTCGTTTCTTATGAGGGATGGCTCTTCTGACTGAGCTTTAAAGGCAAACATTCCTTCTTCCTGATCAGCAGAATACCCAGAAAGGGCAGGCTGTGAAGAGGTACCTTCACTCCTAGGTGAATCAGACAACTGACGACTCATGTCTGAGGGTCCTTGATCACTCACACTGTAAACTAACAAATAGTCAAATAACACATAACAAATAAATACAATTATGCACGTATTTCCATAATTTATTTCCTAACACAAAGTTTAAATTTTAAATGTCAGCAGAACACTTCTTTGGCTTAGACCAGTGGCTAGGCTCTGATACCACCTTCTGTCGCATTCTCTCGATCCCTTATCTGTCCAGGGAACGGGCGGACGCGAACTCAGAGTTTCGGTGGTATCAGCTGGTTAATTTGGCAGCGGAAATTACATCAGGACCGTAGTTAGGAAATGTTTATCAGAGTAAAACCACCATATTTAATATTAATAATCACATAGGTAAAACCCAAGTTTCTTATTACAATACCTTTATAGGGATAAACCCTATTTTATTGAATTTAAAACATCGTCTTTTAGGTAACTTTTATAGCCACATTTTTCCCAACCCTTCAGCGCTCTACAGCTGGATTTTTACTAATTGGCTGTCACATTGTGTTACCTGAAACGCGTTTTAAAAACATTTGTCAGTGGGAAATACTGGTGAGTGAATCCCAGTTTAATAAGGAAACATTTTATCAATTAAAACAGTATTGAGAGTGATCACATTGTTTATTTCTACACAATTACTCATTCAGTACTGTCAATCCTGACTTGTGGGTCATATTACACATTGGCTAACTCGTTGTCCAATGGTAACGTATTGTCATCCCGACTTACTACTCGCAGTAATAAATTTTGTATACAAAACCCCAACATACTGGCAGTAATTGAAGAACTACAAAGACTCAATCACCGCTTAATCACATTGTAAAGCATTTATGGTTTTGTAAAATATTACAAAAAGGTTAACAAAAAGAGGATAAACTCACATTGCTATCTTAGATTTCGTGTAAGGGTTTCCTGGGAATAATCTATAATTTACACAAATGTACATAGGTTAGTATCATAACCTTTTGAAAATATTAATGATACCCTCCCCGAGATGGTATTCCAACAACTACGTCTGGCTGAACCACGACAATTGTTATGGAACCCTAAATCAATCGGGCAGTGTATCTATTACGAAACTGGGGTTATAATACTTACAACGGAGCAGAACCTTGCTAATTAGGGGGTATAATACCAGCTTTCTATGCCTATTATTCAGAAATTGTGATTGAGAAATGAGAATTGAACGAACTGAATTGAAGCCCGAGGCCTCCTTTATATAGTTGCTGAACTGGACTCTCACGCGGCCCGCGTAGAAGATAAGCGGGGCTTACGCTACCCGCGTCATAGCCCGGGTAGGGTTTAGGTGATCCGGGTCATCGCCTAGACTCGCCACGCTGTCGACACGTGTCGGCCTCTGGTGTCTCTGCGTTGTTGATCTCACGCGGCCCGCGTAAGTGTTAAGGTGAGCTTACGCGGCCCGTCTTAACTTAAAATTCCACCGGAATCAAGTTTCAGCCTTGATACCGCCCACGTGAGTGTTGGGGTGCGTCTACGCGGCCCGCCTCAACTCAAAATTTCAATTCTATTTATTTTAAATACTATTTAATGTATTTTGGGCTCGGTTTTCACATACGGGGTATATTTAAAGACATAATGGGACAATTTAAGATATACTAGGATGTCGGAAATATTTGAGAGTGTCGGTTTTACTGAGGGTTGTTACACATTACGTGTTCGTAACCTGTTAGTTTATGTGTAAACCTATGTGCACTACTTGAACCTAGACTTGACTTGTACGGTAACCATGTTAGGATGTGGTTGACCTCTAGCAGCTCGATTGACCTTACGTCTATCTGCCGAGCTAACCTAAGGTGAGTTCACACTTTCTACAAGGCATGGGATTCCCGGTGGTTTGGGAATGGGTTAAGGAACTATAAAGAAACCTGCATATTCTCCTTGGGTAGAATATGTACCTCCATCCTCCTTGGGAAGGATGACAACATTTAAACCTACGTGTTCTCCTTGGGTAGAATGCGTAACTCATCCTCCGTAAGAAGGATGACAACATATAACTTACTAGACAAAACTCTATCATGAAGTCCCTCATTTTTATATCGACTTAATCGCCAGGCCATTGGCGAACGGGTCATTAGTTAAATAGCGCTATTAGGTTTGACAAGCCTCACACCGTGCCGCAGAGGACGGGGGTGGACTAATGGATCTGGGCACTTAGTCAATGATGATAGACATTGGCGCAGGGCACATAAACATGTCTCCAGTCAGTAGTCGATATGGTAACAGGTCTAGTGGTTAACATGGGGTAGCCCCCACTGGTTATGGTTTGGGAAACAAGGAATTGGTTGACTCATGGTTTTCGAATGAACTTATGGTTTTTGGAACAACTTTAAAATGAACACCAACTGTGAACTCGCTCAACTTTTTTGTTGACTCGTTACTACATGCCTTGCAGGTCGTTAGGTGCTTAGATGGAGCTTGCACGAGAAGGAGAGGTCGTTGTGGGACATGGACTGTTGAGTTCCATGTTAAACATTTGAACTTTTAAACTTATGTTTTGGTTTTACACTTTATGCTTCCGCTAATAACTTAAACTTGGTTAATTTCTTTTGGGACACCAATTATATTGTGGTTGGTTTATAATTACTTTAATACATTTTTCAATATGATTGGTGGCATGATCCTGGTCATGTCATGCCTCCTGCGGTGATACTCCGCTTGTGGAATTTGGGGATATGACAGATTGGTATCAGAGCCATTGGTTATAGTGAACTTGGTTTTAAAAAGGGGAAAAGCTTTTTGACAAAACCAGACTATAACATGTACAGCGCTCGACGATCCACAACGACACTTCGCTCCACGTGCAAGGCTCAACACTATAGGTAATATGGTTTGTGTTTGTATTGACTGCATGTTAGATAAGTAGTGCATTGTTTATGGTATGTTTAGTTGACACAACAACTGATTGAAAACCCTGTGTGCTTACTCTCTTCTGTCATCCCATACTTACGCACTTTCGCGACACTTTACCTCGATGTGAAGATCATGAGTGGACGCCTGAACCTGACTCAAGCCTAGCTGATAGCTCTAATCAATGAACGAGTTGCTGAGGCTCTTGCAGCAGCTCAAGCAGGAGGTCAGAATGCTCAACCTCCCGTGTGTACGTTCAAGACCTTTATGGACTGTCGACCTAGCACCTTCAGTGGTACAGAAGGAGCCGTAGGTCTTCTCCACTGGTTCGAGAAGCTCGAATCTGTTTTCCAGATGTGTGAATGCCCTGTTGCTAGTAGGGTGAAGTTTGCTATGGGAACTCTTGAAGGTGTTGCGCTCATTTGGTGGAACGCACAGGTTCAAATGCTGGGGTTGGCCGCTGCTAATGCCACCCCATGGAACGACTTTAAGGATTTGATCAAGGAGGAGTATTGTCATCGTGATGACATTCATAAGCTGGAAGTGGAGTTTTACAACCTAAAGATGACGGGGTCTGAAAACGAGGTGTATACAAAGAGATCAAATGAACTAGCTGCTTTATATCCTACTATGGCGGATCCTCCCTGCAAACATATTGAGCTATATATCAAGGGTTTAGTTCCAGAGATTCAAAGTATGGTGACTTCGGCTAACCTTCTCACGATTCAGCAGGTCATTCGACTATCCCAGCGTCTCACTGATCAGGCAGTTGAGCAAAACAGACTGCCAAAGCATATTAGTGCTACCACTACTTCTGACGCTCCTAACGACAACAAGCGCAAGTGGGATGGAAATCCAAACAAGGGTTCAGCTTCTGTTCCATCCCAGTCTCAGCAGCGAAGGACTGACGACTACAAGAGCCCTGGTTAACAAGGAGGGTACAGGGGAAATCAACCTAAGTGCAACCGTTGTAACTTACACCACAGCGGGCCGTGTAGCAAGGGTCGCTGTCATAGATGCAACAAGCCTAGTCATGCAGCGAAGGATTGCAGGAGCCCATATCTTGCGAATCAGAATCGTCAGCAGCAGCAACAACATGGTACTAATAAAGGGTGCTTTCAGTGTGGTGCTGAAGGCCACTTCAAGAGGTACTGCCCCCAGTTGAACCAGAATCAGAACAACAACAACAACAACCAAGGAAATAGGAACAACAATGGGTGTAACAATGATGGCAATGGTGCCAGGGGACGTGCTTTCATGATTGGTCAGGGTGATGCTAGGAACGATCCCAACGTTGTGACAGGTAAGTTCCTACTGGATGATTTCTTTGTTTCTGTTTTATTCGATTCGGGTGCCGATACTAGTTATGTGTCCCAAAAAATTAGTCAGATGCTTAAGCGTGCCCCAATTCCCTTAAACACCAAGCATGTTGTAGAACTAGCGAATGGTAAAAGTCTTGAAGCCACACACATAGTTAAGGATTGTAATCTTGTTCTTGCTGGTTAGACCTTCTCTATCGACCTCATCCCCATCGTTCTTGTTAGCTTCGACGTCGTCATGGGGATGGATTGGTTATCCCAATATCGAGAAAAGATCCTTTGCAAGGAGAAAATCATCCACATTCCCCGTTCGGGTAAAGAACCTCTTATTATTCATGGCGACAAGAGTGGTGCTGTTGTGAGCGTCATCTCTTTCCTTAAGGCCCAGAAGTGTTTGCGAAAGGGCCACACAGCTATTCTAGCTCTCGTTACTGACACCTCCACGAAGGAAAAGAAGATATAAATATTCCGATCGTACGCGACTTTCATGAGGTATTCCCTGAGGAACTACTTGGTCTTCTGACTCATCGTCAGATCGAGTTTCAAATCGAACTAGCTCCTGGAGCAGCACCTATAGCTCGTGCACCTTATCGCTTAGCCCCATCAGAACTAGAAGAACTATCCGCACAACTACAAGAGCTCTTGGACAAGGGTTACATCCGTCCTAGCTCTTCGCCCTGGGGGGCTCCAGTCTTGTTTGTGAAGAAGAAAGACGGTACCTTTCGAATGTGCATTGACTATCGTGAACTCAACAAGGTGACCGTGAAGAATCGTTACCCTCTTCCTCGTATTGACGATCTGTTCGACCAATTGCAAGGGTCGAGCTTCTACTCTAAGATTGACTTGAGATCGGGCTATCATCAGCTGAGAGTCCGAGACGAGGACATCTCCAAGACAACATTCAAGACTCGTTACGGCCACTACGAGTTTCTGGTCATGCCTTTTGGGTTGACAAACGCACCTGCAATCTTCATGGATCTCATGAACCGAGTGTGCAAACCTTACTTGGATAAGTTCATTATTGTGTTCATCGACGACATCCTGATTTACTCCAAGAGTCAGGAGGAACACGAGCGTCATCTGCGACTCATTCTGGAACTTCTTCGAACAGAACAGCTGTATGCTAAGTTTTTGAAATGCGACTTTTGGCTTCGTGAAGTCCATTTTCTAGGCCACGTGGTTAATCAGGATGGGATTCACGTTGATCCATCCAAGGTTGATTCAATCAGGAATTGGCCTGCACCTCGTAATCCAACTGAAATGCACCAATTTTTTTGGGGTTGGCGGGGTACTATAGAAGGTTTATCAAGGATTTCTCACGGATTGCGCAGCCTCTTACTGTTCTTACTCAGAAGGGTGTCACCTACCGTTGGGGTGATGCTCAGGAAACCGCATTCCAGCAACTGAAGTTGAAGCTGTGTAGCGCACCTATTCTCTCGTTGCCTGAGGGCACAGACGATTTCGTGGTTTATTGTTACGCATCAATCCAAGGACTTGGTTGTGTGTTGATGCAACGTGAGAAAGTCATTGCTGACGCATCACACCAACTAAAGGTTCACGAAAAGAACTACACTACTCACGACTTGGAGTTGGGAGTGGTGGTGTTTGCTCTTAAGATATGGAGACATTACTTGTACGGTACCAAGTGCACCATTTACACCGATCACAAGAGTCTCGAGCATATCTTCAACCAGAAAGAGTTGAACATGCGACAGCGACGATGGGTCGAACTTCTTAACGACTACGAATGCGCAATCAGATACCATCCAGGCAAAGCCAATGTTGTGGCTGACGCCCTCAGTCAAAAAGAAACTAAACCTAAGCGTGTACGTGCGTTACAGCTTACCATTCACTCTAGTCTTCCTGCCCAAATTCGTAATGCTCAAGTTGAAGCATTGAAAGAAGAGAACTTCAGGGCTGAGTCCCTGCGAGGATTGGAGAAACGGTTAGAACAAAAGGAAGATGGCGCTTACTACTTGGCAGGGCGCATCTGGGTTCCATTTTATGGTAATCTACGTGAGCTTGTGATGGATGAAGCACACAAGTCCCGTTACTCAGTACATCCTGGTTCAGATAAGATGTACCACGATCTCAAGACTACGTACTGGTGGCCCCACATGAAAGCTAACATAGCGACCTACGTTAGTAAATGCTTGACTTGTGCAAGAGTCAAGGTCGAATACCAGAAGCCGTCAGGCCTGCTTCAACAACCAGAGATTCCCACATGGAAATGAGAGAAAATTTCCATGGACTTCGTTACTGGCTTACCTAGATCTCAACGGGGAAATGATACCATTTGGGTGATAGTGGATCGACTAACCAAGTCTGCACACTTCCTGCCTATCAGAGAAACATATAAGTTTTTAAGGGGTAAGGTCCCAAAAACCTCGTAATAGATACTTGGGACCATACCACAATCTTGTCTTTTTGCCCTCTTTTGACCTTGCGTGGCCGCGCATTGGCCCCACAAAGAAAGTTTAAGAGGAAGATAGCAGGCAATACCTGCGCGCCAAAGGGAAGTTACTAAACCTTTGCGCCTTCCTCCATAACAAACAAAGGATAAGAATCCTAGTTTAATACTTCCGCTTAAATAGTACCCAGACTTGGATATTATTTACTCGACTGGTACACACGATAAGAAGTCACACTAGATTATGGCAATAACCTTCTAGAAGAACTCAATCGTGCACCACCAGACGGTTATAACCGTCTGGACACGTGTCATCGTCTCAATCCTCCCTGAAATCACGATGATGGTATGAAATTGGAGAGAAACCTCCACTTGCCCACTTTCCACGTGGCAACACCCCAGCTGTCGATCAAGATCACGATCTATGTGATCCCACAATCCGATCAAGAGAATTAACGGAAGGAAAATAACCGCTTACGGTGTCAGCATCTTCCGTTAATATTTCAATAACAAGTTTTCCCGCCCAAACTCTCGGCTATAAATATGAGACTAATTCAGGTATGAACTTCAAGTTACACATACTTCGTTAATACTTCTTCTTCTTCTTCTTCATAAACGCATTCTTATTCTCACGCCGGAGTCGGGTCACGGAGAAAACCTCCATTTTCCCCATGACAAGGCTAACGGTGATCTGTTTTGCAGTGTTCACCGGAGAAGAAGATCTGTCCCATCAAATCAAACGAGAGAGAATTACCCTTTTATGCGGAGCCTAACCCCCTAGATAACTTGATTCCGGTCATTTATCTAGTGTTTCTTCATTGGCGCCCACCGATTTCTCTGTTTTATCTATTTTCTCTCGTTTTGATTCACATTTCTCCACCCTCTGTTTCATATGACAGAGAATTCCTCATTTCACCCATCAAGTCCTCGATCTAAATTCAAGGGTTTCGAAACCCAAAATAACCAGATCGACGGAATCATGGAAATTAAAAGAAACAACGACAGTTATTCGGTAGGAAATAATCCCTCAGAGGTTCATAGTCATTCAGATCCACTCCTGAAAAGAACTCCGGAATACTGGTTCAACAGATTCCAGGTCGCTGTAAATCAAATTTTCACACAAATTAACAGATCTGAGTCATTAAACATCAGATCTGATACCTTGAAAGAAAGGAAAAGTAAAACAGACACTGTAGTATTGGACCCACATATACCTGGTCAGTGGGACATCCAATCTAACAGTCATGATGAGATAGTCCGACAATCAGAAGATACCAACTGTCAGAGAGCTGGACCAAAACAGATATACATGGTACAAGGAGGTCATTCGCGAAGGCCAAATAAACGAAATCACGATCAGCATTGGAGGGAACAGCAAGTTGTGTTTCCCATTGTCCCGGGAGGCCCTCAGGAAGAACGACCAATAATTATTACTGGTATCTTCGGCCATTACAGAACGGATTATATGTTCATAGATCCAGGAAGCTCGATGGATATCATATACGAGCAATGTTTCAAACAACTTGATCCAGAGGACAAAGAACGCTTAGAGCCGGTTGATTTCCCTCTCACCGGTTTTTGCAACGAAGTTGTATTCCCCTTAGGGCAAATTGCATTTCCTGTGACACTACCAGATGGCGAACATTCGCGCACAGTCACAGTAAATTTCATTTTCATGCCAGCTACATCGTGTCACGATTTCTTACTAGGGAGAAGGTCACAAATAGAATTCAGCATGATTACTTCTATTCCACATGCTGCATGCGGATTTCTAACAGAAACTGGAGTGGCGATTCTATACTCAAGTAAGGAGGTCATGTACGTTGACGATGAGCCACCAGCAAAAGCAGCCAAGCCCTCAGCACCAAATGAACCGGAGAAATGGGTCCTAAACGAAGAATACCCAGAGCAGACCATCTTACTAGGGCACGCCATTTCACCCACAATACGAATGCAATTAAAGGAGTTACTGTCCGACAATAAGGACATATTCGCTTGGTGTCCAGCGGACATGACTGGGGTTCCGCGAGATATAGCGCAACATTTTCTGAACGTCCAACCCTCTGCAGAACCTGTAGCGCAGGGAAGACGTAGCCTTAGCGCCGAAAAAGCAGAAGCCATGAACGAACAAGTCACAGAGTTACTCAACGCTGGAATCTTGCGTGAAGTTCAGTATCACACCTGGGTAGCCAACCCAGTAATGGTTCAAAAACACAGTGGCGGATGGCGAATGTGCGTCGACTTTAAAGACTTAAATAAAGCATGCCCAAAAGACTGCTATGCGCTTCCCGAGATATACAAAAAAGTTGACTCTCTAGCATCGTTCCGCTAGAAGTGCTTCCTTGACTGTTATAAAGGCTATCATCAAGTCCAAATGAAAAAGGAGGACGATGACAAGACCGCCTTCCGCACGTACAAGGGCATCTTCT
Organism: Helianthus tuberosus; assembly: GCA_030545235.1. Taxonomy (NCBI): domain Eukaryota; kingdom Viridiplantae; phylum Streptophyta; class Magnoliopsida; order Asterales; family Asteraceae; genus Helianthus; species Helianthus tuberosus. The sequence continues at coordinate 173,769,739 of CM060448.1, read as the reverse complement.
GCTACACAAAAATGCCTTTTGGCCTCCGCAACGCAGGAGCTACTTACCAACGCTTAATGGATACAGTCTTCGGGGAAGACATTGGTAAAATAGTCGAAGTATACATGGATGACCTCGTCATCATGAGCCACGAAGAGGAAACAATGCTCGCAAATATCCAGCGCACATTCGATTCTTTGCGCAGCGTAAACTTAAAACTTAACCCAACGAAGTGTTCCTTCAGGATGGAAGAAGGAAAATTTTTGGGTTTTATAGTGACAAGAGATGGTTTTAAAGTAAACTCGGAGAAAGTGCAAGCCATTCAGATGATTCCGTCACCTGCAACAATAAAAGAGATGCAAAGACTCGCAGGGAGATTAGCAGCCTTGAACAGATTCCTGGCAAATCATGCTGCAAAGTCCTATCCGTTCATTAGCACACTGCACAACTGTGCCAAAAAAACTCACTTCCAGTGGACACCAGAAGCGGAAATAGCCTTCAAGCAAATGAAAGAATGTTTAATTCAATTACCAACGCTAACGGCACCACGAGAAAAAGAACCACTGATCTTGTATTTATCCGCTGCGGAAGTAGCGGTTGGTGCAGTGTTAATGGTGGAGCGAGAAAACATTCAGACTCCGATTTATTACATCAGCAAGATGCTCACTGGACCAGAGACACGCTATTCAATGATAGAAAAACTGGTCCTTGCTCTGGTGCATGCATCACGACGCCTGCGTCGGTACTTCTCTGGTCATGTAATTACCGTTCTCACCAACTATCACTTAGGGCAGATTCTGTCCAAACCCGACGTTGCGGGACGATTAGCCAAGTGGGCTATTGAGCTGGGAGGATACAATATCCTATATAGACCGCGACCAGCAATCAAAGGGCAAGTTTTAGCGGACTTTTCCACAGAAGTTCCCGTAGATAAAGTACAAGAGTGCGAAGCAATCCAAAACCCTGCTCCAGTTTTCGACGATAGGGTCTGGAATCTGCACACAGACGGAGCTTCTAATGACGACGGGGCAGGCGCGGGTCTCCGATTGGTCAGCCCAGATAATCACGAACTTACATATGCGATACGCCTGGATTTCTGAAGCACAAACAACAAAGCAGAATACAAAGCGTTTCTAGCGGGCCTTCGTTTAGCACTTAAGATGGGTGCGAAAAACCTCGAAGCTAACGTTGATTCAAAACTAGTGGCTGAGCAAGTTAATGGGAACTACGATGCGAAAGGCGAAGCTATGACGCTATATCTGGAACAAGCACGGATGTTAATCAGCCAATTCCAAACGTTCAAGATAAATCATATAAACAGAAGCAAAAACAAGCACGCGGATGCACTAAGCAAATTGGTTGCCGCCAGCTTCAGACACTTAGCAAAAGAGGTGTGCATCGAGGTATTGTCCAATCCTTCTGTCCCTCTCAAACAAGTAAACATCATAGAGATCGGCAATCCATCCTGGATGTCTCCGATCATCTTGTACCTACAACATGGGAAACTTCTGGAAGGAAAGGCAGAAGCTAGAAAAATCCAGAACAAGGCAATAAACTATGAGATGGCGGACGGAATTCTATACCGAAAGTCATTCATGGGACCGCTCCTGCGCTGTGTCGACAAAACAGACGCGCAATACTTAGTCAGGGAAATACATGCAGGTCTCTGTGGGATACACGCCGGCCCGCGCATGGTAGTGGCAAAAATAATGAATGCGGGCTACTATTGGCCGGGAATGCACGTGGACGCTGTAGAGTTACTTCGAAAATGCGCCGGATGTCAGCGCCATGCGCCAAAGACCCTCCGACCAAAAAATCCGCTCGTACCAGTCACGTCCGCCTGGCCCTTCCAGCAATGGGGCATTGATCTTTTTGGTGCATTCCTTGACGCGCCAGGCGCAGTAAAATTCATAATCGTAGCAGTAGATTATTTCACAAAATGGGTCGAAGCCAAGGCATTAGCTTCAACCACAGCAATGGTAATTCGCAAATTCATATGGGAACATATTATTTGCAGATTCGGTTTACCATTGCGCATTATCTCCGACAACGGCACCAATTTCGCCTCGGAGGATCTTCAGAAATGGTTCAAAGAAATGAAGATCGAACACAACTTTGCCTCTGTGGCGCACCCACAAGCAAACGGCCAAGTCGAGAGTATCAACAAACAAATAGTCGATGGCATAAAAGTGTGACTCGGAACAGCGCGCAGAGGATGGGTCGATGAACTCCCCAACATTTTATGGGCTCATCGTACCATGCCAAAGACCAGCACGGGGGAAACCCCATTCAGTCTTGTCTACGGATCGGTGGCAGTAATCCCAGCCGAAATTGGCCTTCCATCGCCGCGCATGCTTGCTATGGAGAAGCAAAACAATGAGCAGGAACGAAGAATGGATTTAGACCTTCTTGAAGAAAGGCGCGAAAACGCCGCTATCGCGGAGGCAAGGTACAAATCCAAACTTGAAAAATACTACAACGCGCGCGTACGCGTATGTACTTTCGTTCTGGGAGACTTCGTCTTGCGCGACAATGAAGCTTCCAATGCAGAAAAACCAGGCAAACTAGCGCCAAAATGGGAAGGACCATACATTATCAACGAGGTCCTAGGCAAAGGGGCATACACCCTGAAAACAATTGACAGGACACTGGTCCCTCGCACCTGGAACGTGCAGCAGCTGCGCAGGTGTTATATATAACCGAGCTATTCAACAAGACAAATCTATACAGGCAATGTATTTTTTTCATTTTGTATTATTGGCCCTGCGCCCTACTAATGCAAACGTTATCCTTATACTATTGTTTGTTACAAATTGCATATAATTCTTTTGGTCCACGCGAAAACGATATGGTGAACATTGTACGCCTCATGAACAATCTAAAAAAGCACAGTCTCGCGCACATTTTAGACATACGTTCACACATGAGCACAATACCATTCTCATTCGCTCTACCTACTCAAAGCAATCCAGCATATGCAACATATTGTAATCCAAACATAAACTAGTAAAACACCAAGGCATACATGCACGACAATGCATCAAAAAATATGTATCATTAAGTGCAGCAAAAGCACTCTAAACAAACCATTTACAAAAGAACACAACTGTGACAACCCTCGTAATTACATGTATCCGTACGATTATTTAATGATAATTAAAGTGCTTGATGACTGTGCTGAATCCCTTAATTTCTTTCTGATTACTGTGTTATACTTATATGTGCTTGTTAACATACTAGTACTGTACAGAAAAGTTACTAAATAGTTCGGTATGCTTTCCTGAGTGTTGAGAATTAAAAATGTTACAAAAAATATATATATAGGACACTTTACGGATTAATTAAGCACTTTAACGGAACAGTATCAAACCGAACAACCAGACATTACCCGAAACACCAAAATAATGCTAGAAGCATTGCTTTTACTTTTCTGAACTAGTTATGGTCACCGAACGTCATAACACACTATATAACATCTGGTAACTAATTAACCTAACTATATACTTGAAATCTAACTATATAAACTAACTAATACTTACAAACTAACCAAGACCCCCCCCCCCCTAACTACACGGTTACAAGTGGTCCCCACCTTGGATTTTATTTGGTTATTCTATTTGATCTTGTCTCCCCTTTTTGAGCATATTATACAATAGATAATTTTGTGTTGGAAGATATTATAAATAACCACAAGATCAAGACTTCTCATTTCACAAACTCATCAACCTTTCACCCTCATTCTTCCTCTCTTCTTACCTCACGGCCATAACCCCATCACCATAAACCACCCTCATTCAACCTTCATCCATCCATTCCATTACTACTCAAAGGTGTAAGAAGCATAGTAAGGAAGCTTGGAGCTTTCGGAAGTTCAAAGACCTTCTTCGTTTGCTATTAACCACCTCATTTCTTCTCTTGAACATCCCTAGCCTTGAGCTAGTGGTAAGAACATTCTACACTTCATATTTCATCTTATTTTAGTGGTTAATAGATGTATTATGAAGAAAACATATGAACACCATAAGATCTTACACTTAAAACTTGAACATAAGCTTAAACAAGATGATACATGAAGAAATGATGTTAGAATGATGTTGTTTGGTGTATGATGATTATGTGCTGATATGAAGGACTTATAATCTGCTGTAAGTATCGTTGTTTATCGCTAAACATGTTAACGGAATCAATCGAGCGCGCTTTAGAATGTTAAAAACTGAAAACGGGAGGCTGTTTGGTGATTACAGCCAACTTCAGTTGGCTGTAACAGGACCTTAATAAAATGGAAAATGTATTTTCTGAAGTCTAGATTCATGTATTATGAAATACGGTTCTAATGGCACTGGAATCGTAATTTTTGGACTTCGTTTACTATTTTTAAAGGGTCGTTTTGTAACAGCAGCAAAAGCTGCATTTTTGCTGCTGAAAATATGTGTTATATTCTTCATCATAACTTGAAACCTGAGTAGAACTAGGTCATGAAATTTGTACTGTAAATGACCACTGATGTATTTGTAATCCTCCCACTGGAATTTCGTCAATCGGACTTACGATGAATTTTTAATAAATTATTCCGTGGACTGCAGTCAGAAAAAGAGGAATCTGATTGCAGTCCGGAAAATGATTTTTTATAAAATATTGGTGATGAATTGGATCCCGAGATTTTTACACAATAATATTTGGATCTTTTAAGACCTTCTGTAAAAAGTTGGGAATTTTTGGAGTAAGTTAACTATTTTATTAAAATACACGAAAACAGCCCAGTTTTGAATGTAAAAGTTGAAACGACATAAGTAGTAATTTGCGTGTCTAAATGTCTGGTAGGTTATCTGAGAATGATCTAACATGTTATACGTCAATAAAAGTGTTATGTGCAATATCGTGTGCTTGCTCTTGAGTAGCTATAGGCGGAATGTTTATATGGGCGTGAACTGTTAAAGTGTATACATGTTATGTGGTAGATACATGTAGGAACTTTGTGCTCTATTTGAGACCACTAAATGACTAACTGGTAATCATATTAGGGTGTGATTGACCGACCTTGACTGTTAGCTATTTTATAGAGTCAAACCGAGTAACCAAAGGTGAGTTCACACACTTTCTAAGGCATGGGATTCCCGGTGGTTTGGGAATGGGTTAAAGAATTAAAACGGAATCTACATATCCTACCTAGGTAGGATATGTACGGCCATCCTCCTTGGGTAGGATGCCAATATTAATCCTGCGTATTCTCTTTGGGGAGAATACGTACGTTCGTCCTCCTTGGGTAGGACAACAACCTTAAAACTTACTAGACAAAACTCTATCATGAAGTCCCTCAAATTATATCAACTTAATCGCCGAGGCCAATGGCGAGCGGGTCATTAGTTAATAGCGCTATTAGGTTTAACAAACCCCACACCGTGTCGTCCGAACGGGCGTGTACTAATGGACTATGGCAAACTGTCAGTGATGATAGACACTGATGTAGGGCACAACTATTGTTCGTCAGTTGTCGATATCTTAACGGTCTAGTACTTCACATGGGGAAGCCCCCACTGATTATGGATATGGTTTGGGTAATAAAAGGAACTGGTTAAACATACTTTCAACTATAGGGTAACCCCCACGGCAAATAAGCCAACGAAAGTCAAACCACGTTTTTCAGAAACAACTTAAAACTAAATAACCAAACGTGAACTCACTCAACTTTGTTGTTGACTCGTTGTTACATGCCTTACAGATCGCTAGATGCGATGGAGCTTGCACGAGGATGAGGTTGTTGTGGGATAAGGACTGTTATGTCCCGTACTTAATAATTAAACCTTATAAACTTATGGAACTTATGTTTTGAAGTCTTTAAACTTATGAACTACGAACTTATGTTTTGGGTTTTACCTTTAATGCTTCTGCTGTTCAATTTGAACTTGGTTAACTAGCTTTTGGTCACCAATTGTATTGTGGTTGGTTTTATTTACTTAATTACGTTATTCAATATGATTGGTGGCTCGATCCTGGTCATGTCACGCCTCCAAGCGGTGATACTCCGCATGGTGGATTTTGGGGGTGTGACAACAACAGTGTTTCTTCAAAAAAAAGAGAAGAAGAAAAGAGTACTAGTTACATAAAAAACAAACTAGGAAAGCTGATCTAACACCCCATATGGAGTATGGAGAACCTCACCATACTCAGATAGGGGACGAGGATCAATGATCCAAGGGTTAACATCTTCATCTTCAGACACAACAGCCGGAAGAACAGCACGGGGACGTCGCCGGTAAACGATTGGCGAACTCCCTCTCCGACCAACCGGAAAAACCTGGGTCACAAGGTGTGCTGACAGTCGAGTCACTCCACCATCGTTGTCGTCTGCAAGACGAAGACGAATCCGGTTCTCCAAAGCATCCCGACGGTCTGCATTTTCGACACCTTCGTCTCTAACGGCAAGATCAGTCACCAGGTTGGAAAGCAGCAGCAAACCATCAGCGGCGTCAAGCACCGACAAAAGCTTAGAGAGTCTTTTCCATCGAATCGGCCTCCTATTCTCCATTTTTTTCCAAATTTAGGAAAAGAACATCACACAAAAAAGTGAATATATAGAACAAGAAAGAGAAGTGGTAACATCGAGATAAGAGTTGTGATGATTGAGTGTCAAATCAACTGCCGTCTCAACGGCACTGCCACTGCAGGTATCACATCTCATTAAAAACCCTCTGACAGGGTCCACACACATTCCCAGGAACTACAGTTAAGCCAGAAGACGAAGAGTCAGCACAAAGTATAAGAAATGACGTCAGCCACCGTCACCTCATAATTACACAAACTCTTCGCCCAAGGTATAAATATCTTTCCTCACAAACTGTTCACCTTACCCAAAGTCAAAGATTTTCAAAATCACCATAAAAAGCAAAGTAAATATTCTCATAGAAGATTCCCTACTTTCGCGCCAAAAGCATTTTTCTCATATAGTCCAATGCTCCACTTATTTGCATAAGAGCAACACTAGACTGGGGGGACTTGAAGGGGTAAGGTCCCAAAAACCTCATAATAGATACTTGGGACCATACCACAATCTTGTCTTTTAGCCCTCTTTCGACCTTGCGCGGCCGCGCATTGGCCCCACAAAGAAAGTTTAAGAGGAAGATAGCAGGCAATACATGCGCACCAAAGGGAAGTTACTAAACCTTTGCGCCTTCCTCCATAACAAACAAAGGATAAGAATCCTAGTTTAATACTTCCGCTTAAATAGTACCCAGACTTGGATATTATTTACTCGACTGGTACACACGATAAGAAGTCACACTAGATTATGGCAATAACCTTCTAGAAGAACTCAATCGTGCACCACCAGACGGTTATAACCGTCTGGACACGTGTCATCGTCTCAGGCCTCCCTGAAATCATGATGATGGTATGAAATTGGAGAGAAACCTCCACTTGCCCACTTTCCACGTGGCAACACCCCAGCTGTCGATCAAGATCACGATCTGTGTGATCCCACAATCCGATCAAGAGAATTAACGGAAGGAAAATAACCGCTTACGGTGTCAGCATCTTTCGTTAATATTTCAATAACAAGTTTTCCCGCCCAAACTCTCGGCTATAAATATGAGACTAATTCAGGTATGAACTTCAAGTTACACATACTTCATCAATACTTCTTCTTCTTCATAAACGCATACTTATTCTCAACCCGGAGTCGGGTCACGGAGAAAACCTCCATTTTCCCCGTAACGAGGCTAACGGTGATCTGTTTTGCAGTGTTCACCGGAAAAGAAGATTTGTCCCATCAAATCAAATGAGAGAGAATTACCCTTTTATGCGGAACCTAACCCCCTAGATAACTTGATTCCGGTCATTTATCTAGTGTTTCTTCAGTTTTCCACTCTAGCAGACGTCTACCTGAAGGAAGTAGTTTTGAGGCACGGGGTGCCAACCTCCATCATTTCTGATCGTGATCCATGTTTTACCTCTGATTTGTGGCAAGTGATGCACAAATCCTTTGGCTCGCGTCTAGTCATGAGCACAGCATATCATCCACAGACGGATGGGCAGTCGGAACGCATCATTCAAACTCTTGAAGACATGCTTCGAGCATGCGTAATCGACTTTGGTAACGGCTGGGAAAGACACCTACCTTTGGTGGAGTTTTCGTATAACAACAGTTATCACACCAGCATCCAGGCCGCTCTGTTTGAGGCATTGTATAGATGGAAATGCCGATCACCCCTATGCTGGGCAGAAGTTGGTGACAGCCAAATCACTGGCCCAGAACTCGTCGTCGACACGACAGAAAAGATTGCCCAAACACCACAACGAATGGCGGCAGCTCATGACCGTCAGAAAAGCTATGCTAATAAGCGCAGGAAACCGCTCGAGTTCCAGGTTGGGGATCGAGTGCTACTTAAAGTTTCACCTTGGAAAGGTGTGGTTTGTTTTGGTAAACGAGGCAAGCTAAATCCACGCTATGTTGGACCTTTCGAAATTACTGAGAGAATTAGCAAGGTAGCCTATAGATTGAATTTACCTGAAGAACTCAGTGGAGTTCACAACGTATTCTATGTGTCAAATCTGAAGAAGTGTCTGTCAGATGAGACCCTCATAGTTCCTCTCAAGGTACTCACCATCGACGATCAGCTGCGATTCATCGAGGAACCAGTAGAGATTACAGACCGAGACGTTAAGGTTCTCAAGCGTACTAGGATACACCTTGTTTGAGTTCGTTGGAACTTCCGTCGTGGCCCAGAGTTTACCTAAGAATGAGAAGACCAAATGAAAGACAAGTATCCCCAGTTGTTTGAGAAAAGTGAACCCACTACTGAGGCCGAAGCTACTGCGGAATTTCGGGATGAAATTCCAAACCAACGGGGGAAGGATGTGACACCCCAGGAAAACCAGGAAACCACACAACTTAACTAGCTTCCTCGGTAACTGCGTGCAAAATTTCGTGACGAAATTTCTTTCAACTTGGGGATGATGTGACAACTCGTATTTCATAACCTATCTTTGTGCTTAATGTAATGTGTATGAACTCTATGTGACTAATTGATATGTTGGTTTTAATGAATAAATGTTAAATGTTATGTGAATGTGTGTAATGTATGTATATAATGTAATCGCACAACACTAGTCCAATCGTACAAGCTCATTCGGGCCACACTCTTTGTACTCGAAACCCAAGGGCAGCCCATGAAGGGTTAGGCCCACTCTCTTAGCTCGTATAACACCTAGGGTGTTAGAATAAATCCTACACTTTATCAAAACACACAAAGTTTAGCAAACCCTATTCTCTCTTCCTCTCCTCTCGAAGCCGACAGCCACATCCCCTCTTCCTCGAAGCTTTCTTGATTCGAATCATCCTTGTTTTACCTTCTAACCGGTTAGTGTTTCATGATTATTGTTTTGTTAGATGATATTGTGATTTATATGTTCCTACATAATGATTTACGAATGATAGATGATTGATTGTGATATAAATTGATAAGGTTAGTGTTATGATTGATTATGATATAAATTGATAAGGTTAGTGTTCATGTAAATCGGCTCACATGTGTAATATGTTAGTTCAATATAGGGTTTGATAAGCATGTGATGATAATAATGATCTAGAACCGAATGAATGTAATCGGCTATATGTGTTTGGATTCGGATGGGTTATAAGATTTGGATGGAGTTATTGAATGATGAATTGAGGATCTTGATGTTAATCATGTTATTTTGATTCGAGGTGATGATGATGAGTTGTTATATGATTAATTAGGGTTCACACAAATTAATTGGTAAATCTGTTAGTTTGATCGAATTGTTGCAAAGTTGGAAATTGTTAGAATGGATCGGGTAAATGGAAAGTGTAACTGATTTCCATAAAATATGGAAATCTAATACTGGCCGCACAAGCCGGTTGCACAATACAGTCGCACAAGATTTGGTGCAACCATTTAAGCACAGTGTACAACTTAGAAATTGCATGATCGCACAAGACATGTGGATCGCACAAGCCAGTGCTGATCGCACAAGTCTTGGGCCACACACAGCTGATTGAACCTTATTATGTGGTTGGGCCTTAAAGCCCAAAGCTCAGCCGCACAAGTAGGTTCTAGTCGCACAAGCCATTTATAATCGTACAAGTTGATACGGGTCGCACAAGATTAAATGGACCGCACAAGTTGATTTTCTGTTTAATTGTTTGGGCCGCATAGGTTTGGATTGCATGTATTGGGCTGGGTTTGGTTTCAGTCGCACAACCCGTTGTGAGTCGCACAAGATTGTGCTGGACGCACAACAGGTTGGGCCGAAGGTTTAATGGGCTTCATTTATTGAATCGCACAAGACTGTTGGGCCATTGAACTTGTGCGAGCCCAATCATCTAAGTCGCATAAGTTGAGCTTTATGTGTAGTTGACTGTTAACGTGATCTTACATGTTTGCCATGATCATTACGTGTTCGTAACTTGTTAGTTTATGTGTAAACCTATGTGCACTACTTGAACCTAGACCTGACTTGTATGGTAACCATGTTAGGACGTGGTTGACCTCTAGCAGCTCGATTGACCTTATGTCTATCTTCCGAGCTAACCTAAGGTGAGTTCACACTTTCTACTAGGCATGGGATTCCCGGTGGTTTGGGAATGGGTTAAGGAACTATAAAGAAACCTGCATATTCTCCTTGGGTAGAATATGTACCTCCATCCTCCTTGGGAAGGATGACAACATTTAAACCTGCGTGTTCTCCTTGGGTAGAATGCGTACCTCCATCTTCCATAGGAAGGATGACAACATATAACTTACTAGACAAAACTCTATCATGAAGTCCCTTATTTTTATATCGACTTAATCACCGGGCCATTGGCGAACGGGTCATTAGTTAAATAGCACTATTAGGTTTGACAAGCCTCACACCGTGCTGCAGAGGACGAGAGTGGACTAATGGATCTGGGCACTTAGTCAATGATGATAGACATTGACGCAGGGCACATAAACATGTCTCCAGTCAGTATTCGATATGGTAACGGGTCTAGTGGTTAACATGGGGTAGCCCCCACTGGTTATGGTTTGGGAAACAAGGAATTGGTTAACTCATGGTTTTTGAATGAACTTATGGTTTTTGGAACAACTTTAAAATGAACACCAACTGTGAACTCGCTCAACTTTGTTGTTGACTCGTTGCTACATGCCTTGCAGGTCGTTAGGTGCTTAGATGGAGCTTGTACGAGAAGGAGAGGTCGTTGTGGGATATGGACTGTTAAGTTCCATGTTAAACATTTGACCTTTTAAACTTATGTTTTGGTTTTACACTTTATGCTTCCGCTGATAACTTAAACTTGGTTAATTTCTTTTGGGACACCAATTATATTGTGGTTGGTTTATAATTACTTTGATACATTGTTCAATTGATTGGTGGCATGATCCTGGTCATGTCATGCCTCCTGCGGTGATACTCCGCTTGTGGAATTTGGGGGTGTGACAGTCCGCCACCCACCTCCCTCCTCACCAGCCCCAGCCACCTCGTCGAGCCTACCACCGGAGCCATCCTCCTCCTCCCACATCGTTCGTCTTCGATCCTCTTCCGCCACCGCCTAGAGGCAGCGCTGAACAGAGGGGAGGTTCACGTTAAACTTCATCGTCTCCTTCACCTACTTCGGTGATGATGGTGATTAGGTATGCTGGAAGCGGTGGAGATGGTGTTATATGGAGGTTGTGTTGTTTGTTAGATGTTCACGATGAGTCGGTGATGGTTGCTGGGTGTTCGGAGGTGACCGACGACTAAAGTAGAGGTGGTGCGGTGGTCGTCGTTTTCTGCTACAGAGGTTGTCTTCTGCTACAGAGGTGGTTGACAAAATTAATTTAAGGGTTTATAAGGAATTAGAGTATGCAGGTTTAATTGATGTTAGGAATTTTATTGTGATTTAAGAACAAGACCTTTAATTGACAGATTCATGTTTGGGGGTTTAAGTTTATGTTAATTGTGTATGTTTAGGTTTATGGTTTTTGTTTCAGATTCATGTTTATATAATGTTTATTGTTTACGTTTAGATTTAGGTTTATGTTAATTGTTTACGTTTAGGTTTAGGTTTATGTTAATTGTTTATTTCAGCAGCTTGCAGAAGTTAAAAAACAAACAGTCTTCTTCTTGCAGACTGCAGAGCTTTGGTCCACCTCTTCTGCTACAGATGTCTGCAGATGTGGTCCGCAGACTACAGACATTTTACCTCTGAAAAAACAAACAACACCTTGATTATCTTTCAATATTCTAGTCTTGTGGGACTGTATCCCTGCTGACTCAGACCAATATGGCTAAGGGTAGCATTGCCTCCCAAAGAGGTACATGCCACTATAACTAAGTTAATCTCTTACAAAACCCAAAGTGCGGAAATCATCAAAGGATACATAAATGACAAGTCGGAACCATGTGATTCTATCTTGTCTATTTCTTTCTTTTATTTATTTAGTTTCTTTATTTGAATTATTAAAAAAAATATTTACTCAAAATTTGATTAGATTAGAAGTCAATGATATTCCGGTATGTAAAGCTCTTGTGTTCATGGACGACCTCGGTATCTTACCATCACTATACCACGCCAACGATGGGTGCACTTGCCCTAGTGTGTTGTAGAGAGTGATAGTGTTATATCATGTTTTATAATTTTAAAACTTGTTAAAAGAGTAAAAAGGGTACTTAAAATATAGAAAAAATTCGTACACGCTTGCAAACACGTCACGTGCCATTTAAGGCACAACCATGCATCGCAGACAGAGGCTGGTATAAAATCCCAGTTGACTTTGGTCAAAATTAGAAGCCCGTCTTCTTCTTCCTCTGAACCAGTGACCCAACCACCATCCATTTTTAATTATACCCTAATTCTCCCGATTTGTTTGAGATTCATCATCTCCAGGTACGTATTACTCATCTTTAACACTTTGTGTTTGCTCTTGAGTCTTTGATTTGTCAGTTTCACCACATTTCGAGATAAAACTCACTTTTTACTAAAACCTACAAATTCAAGTTTTAAACAGTAGCTTTTCAAGACAAAACTTGTATGGAAACAATTAAGGTATTATTAACAAGGTAATGAATGGTGAAAATCTGAGAAATTTGCAAAAAAAAAAACAATAGTTGGAAAACTGACATGATTTAACCAACTGGCGTAGTTTGACCGTCGTGCACTACCGTGTTTGTCTATAAGCACGAGATATGTTAATAGTGGATGTTTCAAATGAGAAGAATTTTTTTGTAAGAAGAAAAAAGAAGAAGTTTCAACCAATAAGAATGCTTCATTTTACTTCATTTAATATTTGCATTTAATTTTAATATAAGGGTATATTGGTAAACTTAAAAAAATCATTAATTTGTATTCTTCCCCTTTAATAACTAACTAAATTAAATTTGTAACTCCTTTTCAAAATATATATTTTTTCCAAACTAAAAAAACAACTTAATTTAAAGTGTAGAATAAATTACTAGTTGTGTAGGATAAATTATGAGTTGTGTATGATATATTTTGAGGTGTGTATGATAAATTTCGACTGTGTAGGATAAAATTCTATAATGTGTAGGGTATATGTAGGGTATATGTAGGAAAATTTTGATATGTGTAGGTTTTGTAGATTATATGTAGAATAATTAATGATTAGTTGACTAATTAATTAAAGAGTTAAAAATTAATGATATGAGTTATAAATGAAATAGTATTTTACTAATATGCCCTTTATTCTTTTTCTTCTCACATTAAATTTCTTCTCAATTGAACCTTCCCCTATGTTAATAACAGCTTAAACACTAAGTGTTGATCCCAAAAAAAAAAAGAAATTATGCCCGACCATGCATGTTTTAAACAAAAACATTTCTAGACAAAAACTGTTCTATTCAGAATTTCATTCCAAACCTAATATGGTTTCAACCATGGTTCATTGTTTCGAGTTCACTTCAGCATCTGAATAAGAAAACTGTTTAAATTTTTTTGCAAACTATTTAACAAGCCACACATAATACACAAATTTAAAAGTGGGGTGGGAAAACAAATTTGAAAAACTAATCAGTAGCATAAACAAAGGAGCACGATCGTGCACACTCATGCATGCCCGTGCCTGACCTCCCGAAACAGTTTTTTCTCTTAAAATACAAACAGTTGAGCACGGTCGTGCACGCCCATGCACGCCCGTGCCTAGCTTCCAAAACCAACTGTTTGCATTTTTCTTAAAATTGCTAAAAATTGTTTTCGAAACTTAAACACTTACTAGTGCACAAGCAGGTACTGCAGACTGCTAGTGCACGACCATTCACACCATGTGGCACACCCATGCTTATGCGGAAATGGAATAGTAAACGGCTGATTGATTTTTCTGTTAATACACTGTTAACAAATTGCAAGATTGGGACATATTCAAGCTGAAGCACACCCATGCACACCTATGCATACTCGTGCTTAAGCTAGAACAAAACCATCCATTTTAGGCGGTTGCGGGTTTCAACCGCACATTCAGCACAGTGACTTGATCAGGGGAGTACCAGTTTCTTTACTTGTACACTTGCACACTTGCACATTACATTACATGAACTGGTGCATTGGACACTTGCTTTGTTGTCTCATCAACCTCTCCATTTTTATTACCATTTTTCAAAAAAAAATCAAAACCATTTTTAAACATACTTTTCAAAAGATTAGAAGTCTGAATGATAGAACACGTGCAATCTGGAAGGGTGAGTGCCAGTACATCGAGTTTTCTTTCTAGGCTAGACTGTTTGTACAAATCCACATAATCAGACCCGTCACTCTTACCTAAGAACTCTTGGCATGAACGCTTACTTATAGGCTAAAGCATGTCTTCATCAAATATCATAGGACCAATAGTCTTCCAAAGATTAATAAAGTTTTCAAACCATCTAAGTTCAATAAAATAAATTGTATTAATTAAGAAAAATTGATCCCAGAATCCTATATTACTATTTTAGTCTACTAAACTAACTACATATAAGGATGGTCATGATAATAATAAACGGTTGAGTAGGGAAAGCGTATCATTGGACGATACTTGGTTCTTCTCCAAAGCTATACTACACGCGATGAGTTCTCTACCCTTATTTAGTTTAAGTAAAAAACATTTTATGAATTTAAAACTACATAATCATGTTTTGAAGTTGTTAAGTAAATGCACTTAAGTGTCCTCGTTATTATTATTATTAAATTAATACATCTTCACACAACAACACACGCGCACCAAAGTCCACCTGGACATGGGCATTAGCCCATAGTGGACAATCTAAGCATCTTAGTAGAAAGTTGAAGAGGTATGGTCCCAATTTCTTGCCCACATGGCAAGGACCACACCACTTTTCCACCCTATGTGGCGCTGACATCAGATCATCCAGAAGCTTCTAGAAGCTTCTGGAAAACATCAAGGTGGCACCAAAGATGCTCCATCCGACAAAAAGGACAACACGTGTCACCAGTCATCGAGCGCCAGGTAGGCCTGCGACGAATCAAGGAGCAATCCGACAGTACCAGTACGACGTCTCCAAAACAGGCAAATGTAAGCATGCCACGTATACCACTACGCTGACCACGACAGAGGAGACCAAAAGGATATTCCCCTTGGCCGGACAGCTGGCGCGCAACCACAGCTGGCACTGCTTGCTCCTCCCTCCTTCACCCTCCGGCTATAAATAGGACCCTTCATCATCCAGGTTGAATCACCTTGCTCTCTATACTCTCACACTTAACACACACTATCTATTCACCCTCAGAACAGTACTTATTCTCACGCCGGAGCCTGGTTAAGAGGGAAACCCCCATATTCCCCTCTTAGCGAGACTAACGGTGTTGCTGTTTTGCAGGAACCAGGTCATTTTCTACGAGTAAGAAAGGAGATTGAACCCACAGAAGGAATAACCCCACAGATTAACCCTGGTGTTAACCTGTGTTTCATCATTGGCGCCATCCGCTTTTAGCAAAAACCACTCTCACCTCTTTTCTTTTTTGAAAAACACTCGTCAAAATGGCTAAAACAAACCCTTCCCACCAAGTGGACGGAGACGTTTCTTCCTTTGAGCTCGTTTCGGACACTGTGCACGTCCAAAGGGGCCAGAGGAACGAGATTATCCAGGAAGGACAAATGAACAACGAATTTCCTAGTATCTTTGGGAGTGCATCCAGGGTTGTTAGCCAAAATACAACTGGTGCTACTTTCCAAACTCCACCTAGGATCATCACCCAAACTACAAACAGAGCCACTTTCCAACCTCCGTCGGGGGTAGTCCAACAAACACCTCCACCAGTGCAAACACAGAGCCATGGAGTTGGCCCCTCAACCCCATCGGACCAAACACAACTGAACTTCTCCGCACTACTAGGGCTACCCGAAGGAAAAACTCTGGCTTCCTGGTACGCCGAACAAATGGCGTCTATAAACCTTGTTTACACACAGCTCAGCGCGCAGCAAGCTCTGCTCCAAGTATAAGCCAACCAGTCCACATTTGTTACCCCACCGTAAAGGCCTTTGAGCGCTCCCATGCCTCAAGAAGCCAATGCATTCAACTTACGCCCTGAATCAGTACTAGCACCAAACTCAGAAGGCCAAGCGCGCACGACACGCGCGATACATACGGTGAAACAGAAAGCAATTATGTGCAGTACTCTCACCCACCAAGGAAGCCAATACAAAGTCGTTTAGCTCCGCGCAACATAAATGACGAGCTCGATAACTATGAAGAGGAAGAAGACGAGACGTACAAAGAAAGTACAGTGTTCAGTAGGTTGCCGCCGGAGCATGAAGCATACAAACCTCGCAAGCGCGCAGGTTATAACCCAAAAGCAGAGCATGATTACACCTTGAGCTATCGTCCAGACGACATGGCTGAGAATTCAAAATTCATTAGAGAGATTGCCACGGCCGCTATCGATAAAACGAAATTTCCACACAACGTAGGCAAATACAACGGGTTGACAGACCTAGATGATCACCTCAAAGTTTCAATGGTGCTGGAGCAACATGTGGATGGAACTTACCAACATGGTGCCATCTTTTTGCTCAAACCTTCGTCAGCGCAACGCGCGTTTGGTTTGACAGCCTACCAATAGGAAAAATCAAGTCATGGGTTGATTTCCGAGAGAAGTTCCTTGCACACTTCTCTCAGCAACGTAGACACACTAGAGACCCAGCTGATTGTCTAAACATATGGCGCAGAGACCACGAGAGTGTGGAAGACTTCATCACTAGGTACAACAAAGAATGTCTGGAAATAGGAGACGTAGGCGAAAAGATGATGCGCGCACACTTCATAAGGGCAGTCAAGTGCGACGATCTAATCAAACGCGTAAAAGGAAGAGACGAAGGACCCAAAGATTGGGAAACCTTCATTGAATCAGCAAAAACCATTGCGCAGTCTGACAGACAGTTGACCGGTGATGACAACCGTCAGTGCGGATACAACCACAACCACCGGCATAACAAGAAAGGCAGAGGCCAACCATGGAAAGCATCCGGTCACAGACAGAGAAGCCCAGCAAGGGAGGATGCGCGCCACACAATCAATCAGATAGCCCACCAGAAAGAGGTAAAAAGAGAAAACAGGGAGAAACAGTGGACACCACTAACAAAGACCCCTTCCGAAGTCTTGGCCACTGAAAATCACCAGTTCAAACCACCCCTACAAATGCAAAACAAAAGGGGTCAAGATCCCAATCTTTTCTGCGAGTTTCACAAAGACACGGGTCACTTAACTGACGACTGTTTCAGTTTAAAGCAAGAAATAGAAAGGGCCTTAAGAGATGGAAAACTTACTCATTTGGTAAAGGGCGGAAAACGCGATTACCGCCAAATACAAAGAAGAGAAGAAGGACCAGATAACAAAAAACTCTGAAAATTAGAAACCCACATGATCCAGGGAGGTCAGCGAAGGCCAAAGAAAAACTACAACAAGTGCACACAAGACGACTCGTAGCGCAAAAGGCAGGTTATTTTCCCTATTGTAAGAGGAGGCCCAAGAGAAAGAAGACCCATAGTCATCTCGGGCGTGATCGGACAATACCAAACCGATTACATTTTCATTGATCCAGGGAGCACCACGGATATCATATACGAACAATGTTTCAATCAATTCGATCAGGAGGATAAGGCGCGCTTAGAACCAGTTGATTACCCACTCACTGGTTTCTGCAATGAAGCCGTTTTTCCCCTTGGACAGATATCGTTCCCGGTGTTACTCTCGGATGGAAGGAATTCAAGAACAGAAGATGTTACATTCATGGTGTTACCCGCACATTCAAGACATGACATCCTCTTGGGAAGAGAGTCCCAAGGAGACTTCAGTATGATTTGCTCCGGTCCACATTCAGCTGTGGGATTCCCAACAGAAACGGGGGTAGCAATCATATACGCAAGCAAGGAAGTCTTAGCAACAGATGAACTCAGACCTGCAAAAGCAAGTAAACCAGCACCACGCGCGGAAGCAGAAAAATGGGTGTTGAACAGCGCATACCCGGAACAGACAGTCACCTTAGGACCTGCAATGTCTGATCTAACGCGGGCGGTGCTAAAAAAGTTGTTGTTCCAAAACATGGATGTGTTCGCCTGGACACCAGCAGACATGGTGGGTGTTCCACGGCACATAGCCGAACATCGATTAAAAGTCTCAGAAGAAGCAAAACCAGTGGTGCATGCCAAACGCCACCTGGGAGACATAAAACACGACGCTATGAAAGAGCAGGTGATGGAGCTGTTAAATGCGGGAATCATCAGAGAAGTCAGATAGCAAACATGGGTGGCGAGCCTAGTAATGGTACAGAAGCAAAATGGTAGTTGGAGAATGTGCGTAGATTACAAGGATCTAAACAAAGCATGCCCGCGCGACTGTTACGCCCTACCGGACATAGATGAAAAGATTGACTCGCTGGCAACATTCCGATGGAAATGTTTCCTTGATTGTTACAAGGGGTACCACCAGGTACAGATGGTTGTGCAAGATGAAGACAAAACCGCATTCCGAACGCCGACAGGGCTATACTGCTACACCAAGATGCCTTTCGGTTTAAAGAATGCGGGCGCGACCTATCAGAGGCTGATGAATGAAACATTCCCCGATGCTATCAGCAAGTACATCGAAGTGTATATGGATGACTTAGTCATTATGAGCAAAGAAGAGAATACAATGCTGATAAACATCAAAAATAGTTCGACACCTTGCGCGGAGTAAGTATCAAGCTAAACCCAGCGAAATGCTCCTTCGGCATGGAAGAGGGAAAATTCCTGGGTTTCATCATCACAAAAGATGGTTTCAAAGTGAATCCTGATAAGATACAAGCAATCGAACGCATGCCTTCACCTTCGACGATCAAAGAGATGCAAAAATTGGCAGGGCGGTTGGCAGCACTTAACCGTTTCCTAGCCAATCACGCAGCCAAATCTTTCCCGTTTATCAAAACACTCCGCAATTGCAGGAAGAAAAGCCAATTTCAGTGGACCCCGGAAGCAGAAAGCGCATTCCGCGAAATGAAAGATTGCCTCATCAGGTTACCAACATTAACTGCACCAGTCAAGGGAGAACCTTTGGTGCTATACTTATCAGCCTCCGACAGAGCAGTAGGAGCAGTGTTACTTGTTGATCGACAAGCTGTCCAAACACCAGTTTACTATGTATCACGAACCTTGACCGATCCAGAAACCCGATATGCCATCATGGAGAAGCTAGTACTCGCATTGATCCATGCATCAAGACGGCTGCGCAGGTACTTTGCCAACCACGTCATTCACGTGCTAACAAACTACAATATCGACAACATCCTCGCAAGGCCAGAAATTTCAGGAAGACTAGCAAAGTGGGCGATAGAACTCGGGGGCCATAATGTGGTTTTCAGGCCAAGACCAGTAATCAAGGGCCAAGTGCTAGCAGACTTCATAACAGAAGTGCC
Organism: Helianthus tuberosus; assembly: GCA_030545235.1. Lineage (NCBI taxonomy): Eukaryota > Viridiplantae > Streptophyta > Magnoliopsida > Asterales > Asteraceae > Helianthus > Helianthus tuberosus. Next base: position 173,749,881 of record CM060448.1, on the reverse strand, counting down.
TGATGACAAGGATCGGGAATGTAAAGCAATGGAAAAAGCCGAAAAACAGCAAGTAGAAGAACTGTGGTTGTTATACACAGACAGCACGTCCAACGAAGACGGCGCGGGTGCAGGGCTTCGACTGGTGAGCCCTGACAAACATGAATTCACCTACGCCATACGTTTAGATTTCAAGAGCACGAACAATGAAGCCGAATATGAAGCTTTCCTTGCTGGCTTAAGATTGGCAATCAAAATGGGAGTTAGACACATTGAAGCACATGTGGACTCCATGTTAGTGGCCGGACAAATCAACGGGCAATATGAAGCCAAAGGAGATGTAATGGCGCTATACCTGAATCAAGCAAAGACGTTGCTACAAACCTTCTATTCTTACAAAGTGCACCACATCAATCGAAGTGAGAACAAACCAGCCGACGCACTGAGTAAGTTGGCATCTACAAGCTTCCAGCATTTGGCCAAGGATGTACGCATCGAAGTCTTGAGCAACCCATCGGTTCCGTTGAGGCAAGTGAATGTGATTCAGTTAGGTACGACGTCTTGGATGACCCCCATAATCATGTTCCTGCAGTCTGGGATCTTAATAGAAAACAAGGCTGAAGCACGAAAGATTCAATACAAAGCCGAGCATTACCAAATGGTCGACGGAATCCTGTACCTAAAATCATACCTCGGACCTTTGTTAAGGTGTGTCGATCCAGAAGACGCGAACTATTTGATCAGAGAAGTGCACGAGGGGATCTGCGGCATACACGCCGGACCGAGAATGGTTGTAGCAAAAGTGATGAATGATGGGTACTACTGGCTTGGAATGCATTTAGACGCAGTGAAAGTTCTGAGAAAATGCAGCGGGTGTCAGAGACACGCCCCAAAGACGATGCGTCCCAAGAACGAGCTAGTCCCCGTGACAACGGCGTGGCCGTTTCAACAATGGGGGATAGATATGGTCGGCCCCTTTCCTGAGGCCCCAGGTGCTGTAAAATTCATAATAGTCGTCGTCGACTATTTTACAAAATGGGTAGAGGCAAAGGCACTCGCGTCAACCACATCCACGGTCGTAAAAAGATTCATATGGGAACAAATTGTATGCCGTTTCGGACTACCACTCAGGATCATCACCGACAACGGAACGAACTTTGCCGCAGATGATCTCCAACAGTGGTTTAAAGAGTTACACATTGAGCACACCTTCTCCTTGGTTGCACACCCGCAGGGGAATGGTCAAGTGGAAGCCGTCAACAAAAGCATCGTAGATGGCATCAAAGCACGACTGGGAGAGAAAAGAAGAGGCTGGGTCGATGAATTGCCCAGCATCTTATGGGCCCATAGGACGATGCCCAAGACAAGTAACGGGGAAACACCGTTCAGTTTAGTCTATGGGTCCGAGGTTGTGATACCAGCAGAGATCGGGCTGCCGTCGCCAAGAATGCTTTCCATGAACCTGATCAACAATGAAGAAGAACGGGGATTAGACCTTGACCTCCAAGAAGAAAGGAGGGAGATGGCGGCAATAAATGAAGCAAAGTACAAGACAAAACTGGAGAAGTATTACAACTCCAAAGTCCGCATCTGCACCTTCAACCCAGGAGATTACGTTCTGAGGGACAATGAGGCGTCTAACGCCAAAAAACCGGGAAAGCTAGCCCCCAAGTGGGAGGGGCCTTATGCAGTAGATGTGGTACTCAGAAAAGGGGTATACAAGTTACGCACCCTAGACGGCAAGGAAGTTCCAAGAACCTGGAACCCCCAACAGTTAAGAAAATGCTACATGTAAAAGGCCGAAGTTTCTATGTACTTGTAACGGCCGCGCGCCAACACAGTTAGCATTAATACAAGAAGTGTTTGGCTATTCCTTTGCATGCAAATTTCTTGTCACAACTGCATACATTACTTTGGGCATACACGAAAACATCAATGGCTCGACCACTAGGAAACGTTGTAGACCTCCAAGGCCTGTCACAAACAAGTGCACAACCGGGTCAAAAACACAACTAAAGCCTAAAAAACGCCAAATAAATACTTCGTGCCCACCTAAACACGAAAGCATCGAACACAGGATAAACAAACATTGTAAACACCCCCAAGGCTAAGCACAGCTGGGTCCACACAATAACCTGCAAATTCGATCACTTCGTATTCACGAACCAACCTGCGCACATGAACGACAGAATAAAACGTTGTAACTAACACAACACAACACAACACAACACAACCTGCCAGCGCCATCATTCATTCGTGATACCTGAACCAAAGTAATTATACATGCACATATTATGACGATAACAAAATTCGCATAAAACAAAGGAGAATATTAAAATAAGAAATGTCAAGCATAGTCAAATGTTCACAGTCATAACAAGTACGCAAAAATTAAAATTGTTCACAAAGTTGTCAAATGATTACAGGACCGTCTAAGGCCATACGCGGCACGCAGGCCGGAATCCTTCACTCGGGATGACTGGTCCCAGCACCTCAAGCCGCGTTACCATCATCACCAAGAGCCTGCTTTAGTAAGGCGACTCCATTTGGTTTCCGGGATAGCTTGTGAGCAGCCTTAACAACGGCAAACTCCAGAGATGCGAACTCCTTGCGCTTAGCAGCATATTTATCATCATAATCCTCTTTGTAAAGCTCGAAGTTGTGATCTTTTTCATTACTAATAGCCGCAGCTTTACCTTCAGAATAGCCATACTTCCGACCACTATTGTACCCTGCCTGACCGAGCTCAAACATGTAAGTAGCAAGTTCGCGAGAGTTAACAATACGATCCGCAATCTGCAAAATACAACACGATAAGAAGGAAATACGACAAACCAGAAAACAAAATAAACAAAGGAAATTACCAAAGGCACAGCGCGTGAAAGAAGCCACTTGCAATCAGCAGAAACTTCTTCAACCAGAAGTTCAGAGGCCTTGCACTCAGCAACTTTCTCCTCAAGAAGACGTTCAGCAGCTTCACACTCAGCAGCCTTCTGCTTAGCAAGGTTTTCCAGTTTAGCAATGCGATCGACATAGTCTTTTTCTTTCTTTTCAAACGTGACACGCGCCTGTTGAGCTTCCTCATCAATCTCTGCCTTTTCACCAGATAAGCGCACAATAGCGTCACATTGAGATTGCATCTCGGCATTAGTACGTTCACAGGCAGACTCCCAGTCCTTCTGCTTTTGAACGTTGACCTGTTTCTCTTGCTCGAATTTCCGTTCAGCATCCACAACCCTCCATAGCAAACCCTTCTTCTCCGCATTAAATTTTTCTTTCTCCTCAGCAAATGCCTTCTTCTCATCGTCAAATTCAGTTGTCTCCTCTCCCATCAATCTCCATTCACGCACAATCTCTTGAGAAGTGGCGAAATAGTTAACCCCAGCGCGCACATGATCATCTAACAACTCAAACCGATTGCGTTTCTTTTGAAACATCCTCTCAGCTGGGGGGAGAGATAGCGAGAAGAAATCATGACAGTTACCCAGATCATTCATCCTGGAACCTTGGGTTAGATTCCAGTGAGGGGCATGTGGGAGATCATCACAAGCAGGGTTATTTGTATCTCAAGAATCAGCACGAACATTCTCAAACTGGGGGCTGTGGACAACACCTGAAATAGCCCCACCGTCGCCACCCGGAGGGCGTTTAGTGTAAATGGTTTGATGTGGAGCAGTTTGACTGGACTCCACTGTAGTGTCAGCACCCTTACCTCTACCATCACCACCTATACCATCGCCACCTGCACCACCACCACCTTCACCCACATGCTCAGTGGTCACATCATCCTTCTTCTCCTTCCCGGGATCATCACGAGGAGGAGACAAGTCAATGGTCCTTGACGGTGGAGAGGTAGGTAGAGTAATTTTTGAAACATCAACCCTGCGAGGTAGTCCACCTGACTTGACACCTGAGACAAGATAAAAACAAAATTAAAAAACAAGCAAAAAACCCAGACGACAAAGCCCACGACCACAAATGCCTCACCTGTAGGAGCAGAGGCAGCATATATTTCTTCCAAGAGGTTATCGCGACCACCACTAAATACACCCATATCAATCTCAGATTCAGAAGGTGCAGGAGGAGCTTCCTTCTGGAGTTTAACCCTTTTTGACGCAAGCATAGCAGCAGCTTGCTCATCGAGCTTCCGCTTTTTATCCTCAAGAGCCTTCTTCTGCATCATCTCTGCCAAAGTAGCGCGATCTTCAGGATCAGAACTATGATGTTTCTCTCCGGCCCCTAAACCGGACAATGTATCAGAAACTATAACGTAATCTAGGACAGGAAGAGTAGAAGGTCGCTTACGAGGAGTCTCAGTGGCGTGTTCCCCAGCTCCCTTCTCCTTCCCCTCCGGCGCGTCACCCTTTGATTTTTTCCTCGTTTCCAATCTATCAGCAGTCTCAACCGGAATTTCCACATCATCATCAATAGGCTCGTTCACCGGCTCATGCACAACCCCCTGCGTCGGACCTGCACACAGGGAACGAGAAGTTAGGCCTTCAAAAGATCTGCCAGACCCATCACTCGAGAGAACAATAACTTCCTCTCGAATAAGATCAAAAGCATCATCATCATCATCCTCACTATCTTCACCTAAGACAGCGTTGGCATAGGTGGTAAAACTCTCATTGGTCGGATGCAAGAAACGACCGCGAATCTGATCCAACCAGGGTCGTTTCTCAACCTTTTGAATCGCCTCAACCATGGCGCCACCGGCTTTCGGATCCAGAACATTCAACAAGGTGTAACCCACTGCAAAAACACGAAGATAAAGAGTAATGATGGAAACAACACAAAAATATATATATATAATATATAAAAGAGAGACGAAAAGATATGGAACTATACATACGTTTGCCATTATAACCATAAACTGGGATCCCCAAAGGATGCTTCAGAACCCACAACATACTCATACCGGCACCCACCAGCGCCATCTCCTCAAGCTGCAGAATAGGGGTGGCTTTGTGAGTCAACTTTTTATACCAAGTTTGTTCCGAAAAATCTGCAATCACATCAACCTTGGGGATCCCCTCACTCCCTGCCCGGTAATGCATATCTACCGGGATAACCCCACGGCGAATATAGAAAATTTTTGCTTCCAGTCATGAAGACTCTTCAAAGGAACGGAACAAACTGGAGCAACACCGGTCCGAGAGTTAAAAGAATAAAAACCACTTGTATACGACACGGTATAGAAGACGTTGAACATCGCAAAAGTTGGCTCCACACGGTTAGCCATACAAACATACTCAAAATGAGTAATATGGGGAAGCCCGATAGCATTGATCTGAGAAAGATGGAGCCCATAGTTCCTCAAGACGTCGGCAGTAAACCTGGTGATTGGGAGCCGGAAGTTGCCCTCTCGAAAAAACGCAGCATACAAAGTCATATAGCCAGGGGGTGCATCCATAGCAGTCGAACCGGCAGTCGGATACTGGGCCCCCCATTCAGGCAAGAAACCCATCTTTCTCACCAGATTGTGAAACTCCTCTTCTTTCCACCCTATGACCGTCTGGTCAGGACCCGGGGGAGTTTTCCCTTTATTTCTTTTCTTCCTTTGAGAAGGATTCACCCCAGACATAACGAAGATAATCAGAAGTTAGACGGAAATTCTCAAAGAAACGGAAGAGAAAAGATGAACGAATGGGAGAGAATCAAACTTCAAATTTGGAAAAGTGAGGAAGAAAGAGAGAACAGCTGTGTACTTATACCCATCGCATTTAATGCAATGGGTAGTGGGCCGCCAGAATCCAGAAAGGCACCCAATGGGGGAGAAACACGTCATAAGAGAGAGAAGACGTCACCTCTTTTTTCGGGAGCGTGGAAAACAGACGCCTGCCACCTTGACATAAAGTAACTGACATGACTGAAAAGGCGCCTGTTCACCTCCGATAAGACAGGGGACACCAGACAGTCACATCAGTTGCTCCATCCCAAGACAACAAAACTTCTTTCAGAAGTAAACAACAAGTGCCATTGCGCCATGTGCCATGCGTCCATTTGGCTCAACTTTTATAAGTTGCCAAAACCCATGCGCCATGCGTCCATTTGGCTCAACTTTTACAAGGTGCCAAAACCCATGCGCCATACGTCCATTTGGCTCAACTTTCACAAGGTGCCAAAACCCATGCGCCATGCGTCCATTTGGCTCAACTTTCATAAGGTGCCAAAACCCGTGTGCCATGCGTCCATTTGGCTCGACTCTCACAAATGGCCAAAACCCATGCGCCATGCGTCCATTTGGTTTACCTTTTACAAGTTGCCAAAACCCATGCGCCATGCGTCCATTTAGTTCAATTTTTCAAGTTTCCCATAACAAACACACGCCATACAAACCACTACCTTCATAAGTCCAGAATCCCTCCTAGACGATCAGCTCAACTAGAAGGCACTCTGGACTGGGGGGACTTGAAGAGGTATGGTCCCAATTCCTTGCCCACATGGCAAGGACCACACCACTTTTCCACCCTATGTGGCGCTGACATCAACAAGATCATCCAGAAGCTTCTAGAAGCTTCTGGAAAACATCAAGGTGGCACCAAAGATGCTCCATCCAACAAAAAGGACAACACGTGTCACCAGTCATCGAGCGCCAGGTAGGCCTGTGACGAATCAAGGAGCAGTCCGACAGTACCAGTACGACGTCTCCAAAACAGGCAAATGTAAGAGCGCCACGTGTACCACTACACTGACCACGACAGAGGAGACCAAAAGGATATTCCCCTTGGTCGGACAGCTGGCGCACAACCACAGCTGGCACTGCTTGCTCCTCCCTCCTTCACCCTCCAGCTATAAATAGGACCCTTCATCATCCAGGTTGAATCACCTTGCTCTCTATACTCTCACACTTAACACACACTGTCTATTCACCCTCAGAACAGTACTTATTCTCACGCCGGAGCCTAGCTAAGAGGGAAACCCCCATATTCCCCTCTTAGCGAGACTAACGGTGTTGCTGTTTTGCAGGAACCAGGTCATTTTCTACGAGTAAGAAAGGAGATTGAACCCACAGAAGGAATAACCCCACAGATTAACCCTGGTGTTAACCTGTGTTTCATCAAAAGTAAACCTATAAAAACTTGGGAGATACCAAAGGAGGTGCAAGGTAAGCAACATATTTTAGAAAGATCTTGGAGGTGTTTCAGCCCGAACCGTAAATGAACAAAACTCAACGTTAGCAAACTATCTTCACATGCATCAAGATATGGTTCACCAACCACATCACGACAATCGAATTCGATATTCGAATATCGAAAATCAAAATCTATGAATACACAAACTCTTTTAATCACAGAGTTATTCGGCCTATGAACCAGTCAAATAGTTATAACAAACCAATACTCAATATAAATTTATTCAATAACTTAATAAAGCTAATCTTTCTATACTAATAAACTAGGTTATATACCCGTGAGCTTCACGGGTTATGGGTTGTGTTAAAAAAAATCTATATATATATATAAAAGTATTTTTTTGTATGATTTATAACCAGACATCTCTTCATGCTAAGACCCATGTTTGGCAAACCATACCAAAAAGAAAAAACAGAAATTGAATTACTTAGGGCATTTACTTCAATATGACAATAAGTAATAGAAATTGCAATACTATTAATTCTCTACAAAATACCTATTTAATTTTAGATGGACACGGATCCGAATGAATATGGATCGGACCTTTTGATTCGGATCATCCAACTTCCCGGGTAGTTTTATTTTATTACTTATTAAAAATTTATACTTTTTTTTAAAAATATAACATATTAATAGGTTATCACCCGTAAATACTCACGGGTTTGGAAATTTAAATTTTATGAAACACAATTGTATATATATTACTTAAACATTAAGAACGTCTTCAAAATTAAAAATAGTTATCTAATATAAGGGAAAGAACAAAATTGATCATATTCGTTAACATGATCATTAAAAGAATCTTGAATTACTGAACCCCAACTTCTTGCTTAACATGTGCAATAAAGGAAGTTGAAATTTCAAAGGTCCAAAAATACAATACCATACTACCAATTGCGATCATGGGTGGCTTTTTGCCTTTGGGGGTATCCGGACGGCTGAGATTTGTTAGGCCGTTAAAAAAAACTATGTTGAAACAAAGCAGAACGGTTACAATTACAAAAAAATAGAGTAAATTACGATTTTGGCCCCTATGGTTATATCACTTTCACCCTTTTAGCCCAAAAAGGAATCTTTTAACATCTGAGCCTCCAACTTTTTTTTTCTAACACTTTTGGCCTCTAACACTAACCTCATCCATTTGATTTTAGGAGCCAAAATGGTTAGAAAAAAAGACGTTGGGGGCTCAGAGGTTAAAAAATTCCTTTTTGAGCTAAAAGGGTAAAAGTGATATAACCACAGAGGCTAAAATCGTAATCATAAGTGTATAGATAAAATTAATGCAAATAAAGTGACATATTACATAATTTACTAACAAAGCGGATTGTATTGAAGTTTTCTATATAAGTTGTGTAGGTCGGCTTATGAATTGAATAAGATCTTTGAATCTAATTGTTTGAGGTTGTGGTTGTAAACTTTTGGGTGCAGTTGATGATGCAAATAAGCTAGCAAATACACAATGGTACTCTATTTTTAAGCACACTGACCTGCAGTTGCGTACCCACTGCCATCTTTATCAAAAATTTAGAGGTTACAAAGAAACTTACATCTCTCTCAAGCTTGTCCGTGTGCAAAGGTGCTAGAAGAAATTCACCATATTCTATTGTGCCATTGATGTCAATGTCAACCTATTTTTAACTAAAATTTAAACTCTATATGTGACATATGGTCACCACCGCATCTAGCCGCTTGTTCCCTGGAATATGTTACAGGAACCTGGAGACATTTCTGTATCCAAACACCTTGTGCATGGCTGCGAAATGGATCGCACCTTGTTCCTAATTGAAATACGGTGCAAATATGCAGCTTGCCACGCACTTTCTTCTTAAGAACTTGCAAGCCCCACACGACTCACCAACACCTGCCCTTCCATTGCCGCTCCGATAATACACTTGCTGAAAAGAATTTGACATTAGTTCTATACCTTGTCACATATAAAACGAATAAGGTTAATATCATAAAATGACCATTATACATTCTCATTTTGCACCAAAAAAATTCTGTTAATCCAATTTTGTTGTATTGAAGTCCCTAAACTGGTACGAAATACATGATGTATTTATGAAAATAATTCAATAGAATGACTGGTTACCCCTTAAACACATCAAAATTTGATGCAAATAATACAAATGTGCGAAAATGCTAAACTAGTATTTTGTTGTTGTATTGAAGTCCCTAAACTAGTATACCTTTTCTTTACCATATAAGATGATATTAAGTTGTATATAAGAAGAAAAAAATGATGAGGTGGCAGACGATAAAAAAATAATAGGGTGGCATTCTATGTCAAGAAAAGAGTCTACATGACATCCATCCACCTAAAAAAAGCCACATACACAACTTCCACATATTTAAACCAGCGTGCCATCAGCCAAGTACGTTTCTTGTTGATTTCACAAATACGATCATTTTAAACAACTTTTAGTATACTAAAATTGGATAAAGAGACTTTTTACCACAAAGATATGAAAGTATACATTGGTTTTAAAGTTTATCAACCCTATTAATAATATTAAACCACATGATGAAAACTGAAAAAAGAAGAGATATGTGAAGACATACATATATCAAAGAAAAAAAAAACCATCGTGATGTGGAGTCACTTCTACTCCTATTATCACAACTCTTAAAAGATCCTTTCTCCCTTCTTAAACCCTAACATATATCATATCTGCAATCAAACAACAAAAATAATTTAATCCAAATGTTAAAAAAATTAGAAAACTAATCGAGAGTTAGCAAAACAAACCAGGCAAATTCCTCTCAGGAACCCTCCATTCTTCATAATTTTTTTAGCCCAATGATTGGTGGCTGCAAATTGTTAAAAAAAGAATCATTGGAAATTGAAAATTTCATAAAATAAACAAATAAAATAAATAAAGTTGAAAATACACTTGAATATAGGAATGAGCAAATGGTACCCGATATCGGTACCGAATTTACCGAACCGAGTACATTTTTGGTACCAGTTCGGTACCGACTTTTGACATTTTCGGTACTGGTACCCACTTTTGGGGATTTTCAGTACCGGAATATTTGGTACCGGTACTGGTCAATACCGAGCTCATCCCTACTTGCCTGCCACCATGATGATTTTGATTTTATATAGCGCTAAATTGAATAGTCCTCAACAACATCAAACTTCTTGAAGTTCATATACTTCCTCTTAACATCTCTTGAATATACTTCGATGAAGCCCTAAAAACATGGAATCAAATCCCTAGCCTACACAAACCAACACCATATAAAAAATCACAAATTAGCATAGTACAAATCCACTCTTAATTATAAAACATTACACCTATGAATCGAACAACATTAAATTAACATCAATCATAAACAAATTTATCAAGAGAAAGGGATAATGGCGATTACCTTAATCGATGAGAAGGTTGAATTCAATTCCCATTGCTTTTCACCTGTAAAAAAAATTGCTTTCACTTTATGATATGGGCTTTTTTATATTGACATTACTAACCATTGCATTAACAATACATAATTCATGTTTTCGCATTAGTTTATCGATTTTAAAAGGAAACAATGGTATTACATATTGCTAATCTCATGCCAATTAATCTAGCGCACACATTCAAGCATACACAAACCACCATAAATGTTCACACAGTCAAAGTTAAGGGTGATTTTGAGTCCCCTTCACAGCAACGCAAGCCCTATGTATCAAGTCTAGTTATCCAAAACGTATTTGTTATATTAATCATCCACTTGCAAGTGTCTTTCTGACCAACGCAAGCCCTATGTGATCAATTCAGTTGATATATGAATTAATGATGAAAAGAAAGCACATGTTGTTTATAAAGTGGTTGACCATAAGATAATGACTAGAGACTATGAGGATTTTCAAATAACTAAGTTAATCTGGTGAATCATGACGAGAAACTTATGGGCCGAGTATGGGGACAACTGTTGCTAGTTTGGGCTACGTATGAGTGGGTTACATGACCGGTGAGTGGGCCACGGGTTTTGGGGCTGTACACTTCCTGGAGGTACCGGGCCGCGCGGCATAAATGCACTCCCTAGTTGGGCCTGAAACCAACTGGGTCGCACACTAATATGTGTGTCGTGTTGGGCTGTTAAGTTGATGTTTGTTTTACTCGTGATACGAAATTGTTGCGGCCAAATGAATCTTGTGTGTTATGGGATGATTTTATGCTAGCTGGGCCGGTTGGTTTGGGTATTAAGGATTGGGCCACTAATCGATCATAATTGGTATAAAATTATCTCAGATCATACCAAGCCCAAGTAAGTTATTTTGGTTATTTTGCGAGTACTTGTGTTGAAGGATAAAGTGTTGTATGTGTGTAAACATGAGATCATCAGGTGAACCTGCTTAGGAATCGAAGACATGCTAGATGACTAGTTATTGATATTAAATTGATAGATTGACTGTTATGGTTTGGACTATATGTGTGAGATACATGTACAATAATTGAGTGTTATGTGAACAAGTATTACGTGAATTGATTGTACATGAGATAAGTAGTTTATGTGCATACAAAACTGATCGATATCGATAACCATACTAGGACGTGTTTGATCAACTGGAAAACAAGTAATCAATCTTACCGAGCAAACCAAAGGTGAGTTCATCTCTCTTGAGCATGCGTCCCGGTGGTTGGGACAGTCAGTGGGTATCCCGGGGAGGGATAAGTCTTTTGGATAAAAACGGGAATGTTGGATAATATACTCATCCTATCACCTTTAAAGTCCCTCCGTGTTGTTTAGTTACTTGAGAGGTAACATGGTATTAGTTAATAGCACTACTTAGGTTTGGCAACCTCACCCCGTACCTGGGAGGACGGGTGTTGAACTAATGACCTAGTCATGACCAATGCTTTGATAAGAGCATTGGAGAAAGGGCAATGTAAATCAGAAGTCGTCTTGTATTCGGGGTATTATCAACATTAAATTCAATGGATTAACTAAACACTTGGTAACTAACGTTTTCGTAAAACTATGAACTCACCAGCGTTGTTTGATACACTTGTTGCATGCTCGCAGGTCGTTAGATATCTTGGATTTGAGAACTTGCTGTCTGGAGTAGCTGGAGTGGTCATGGGTCGACTGGAGGGATTCATGTGACTAAACTATTGATGTCATACATTGGTTTTTGAAACAATTTAACTTTGGTTTACTATTTGCTTCCGCTGAACATGTTGGTTTTCATTTAAACTTATTGATGGCACTTTTCATTAATAATTGATGATTATATTTACCAACTTGTGATTGGTTCAATATGATTAGTGGCTCGTTATGGTTTGTCACACGCCTAGTAGGGTTTTCCATGGGTGGTATTTTGGGGGTGTGACAGTTTGGTATCAGAGCCACTGGTTATAGTGAACTTGGTTCTAAAAACGTTTTTATAAAACCAGACTATAACCAAACAGTACCGAAATCGACCATGAAACTCAGCTCCAGACTGCAAGGTTCGTTTCTCATTTACTATTGCATAGTATATCTAGTGTACACTTATGTATAACATTACACGTGAATGCACACTTGGCACAGCAGTATGAGCCCTTATGTTACCAATCCCTGTTATGTGATCTGTTAGTGTGACACTACCCATTGACTATTGTGATTCTTAACCCTGTAATACCTTTCGTTTGCTGTTTGGATGAGGGGAACCGTTTAGCGCGAGTTAAGAGGCACTGAGATAAGCATGCAAATTGCCTTATTATTATGGGTGCACACATAATAATAATGTGGGGTGCATGTGAGTCCTAGTGATGCTTAACGAGTGTGAGAGGGGTTCCGCTCTGTTGTTTGATGTGAACTCTGTAGTTTGTAAAAGTCATTAGCTATGATGCACTAGGACGGGTACGGGAACGGGAAACGGCAAAATTAAAAAATTCAAGAAGCGGGGACGGGACGGGTACGGGAATAAAAACATATAAAAAATAAATATATATTAAAGATAATGTAACACAAAACCCCAAAATAGTTATATATTGATGTAAAGTTCAAAAATCTCATATCTTCCTAATCTAATCAAACGTTAACAAGTTATTTATTAGGTTGTATTGATATTAAAGATATTAAATAATGTATTAATTTTCAACAATTAGTTTTTGACTCTTAGTCTGTTCAAAGCACAGCAACATTTCTATTACAAAAAGGGTTTATTAGCTTTTAACTGGGCCGTCAAACTAAAATTTTAAAAGCCCATTAACAAAAGAATTAGGGCATAAAGTCGTAAAACATCTTTATCACTTTTTAGTCTTCATTGTCCAACCACCAGCACCAACCTCCGACCTCTGAACTTCCATCACGCCGGAGAAATAGTTTATGGAGTTAACTTCTCGAGTTCTCGCTTCTATTTTTCTTTCGACTAGGAAGATAATTTGAGGGTCAAAGTGTTAATATCCTTCACCGTTAGATCTTGGTTTGTCTGAAACTTGATCGCAGGTTGGTCGAAGAGGATGAAGGTGGTCGCCGGAAACATGCCGGAAACGTTTCCTACACATCCCCAAACCCCGTCCCCTTCTGCATCACGTTTCCACACCGTACCCAACATGCCGGGGACGTTTCCCGGCCGTTCCCGTGTCGTTTCCGTCCCCTAGTAGTCCCCGGGATGGGAGACGGCACCTCATAGGCATTTCCGTGCTTCCGAGGTCATTAGGAGGTTTGACTCCTACCTTATTTCGACTCGTAACCTTTTCTCTCTTCTCCTATAGAATCATGAGCGGACGAGGCCATGGACGCGGCCACATTGCTATGACACAAGCCGAATTAACCAACTTGATCAACACTCGTGTAGCTGAAGCCCTAGCGGCTTACCAGGCTAGTATGATATGTGCCAATTACCTTCTATCCTTGTGTCGTCTACTTGAATCTTACCTGTGCGTTGTATGTTCTTTCGTTTTAGGTTAACCTGCGAATCAAAACAATCCACCTGCTCCACCTGCTTGTACGTACAAGATGTTCATGGATTGTAAGCCACAGACCTTCGGTGGGACTGAAGGGGCTGTAGGACTCCTGTGATGGTTCGAGAAGGCAGAATCGGTATTTGCAATGTGTAACTGTCCGGCTAGGGACAGAGTGAAGTATGCCACGGGCACACTCGAGGATGGTGCCCTGACATGGTGGAATGCCCAGGTTCAGATGTTCGGTATTGAGATGGCGAATGCCACTGCTTGGGATGATTTCAAGGAGTTGATACGAGAGGAGTATTGTCCTCGTGATGAGGTTCAGAAACTGGAGAACGAGTACTACAATATGAAAATGGAGGGATCTAAGATTGAAGCGTTCACTAGGAGGTCTAATGATCTAGCAACTTTGTGCCCTAACCTGTCTCGACCCCCACATCGGTGAATTGAGTTGTATCTCAAGGGCTTAGCACCAGCTGTTAAGGGGTACGTTACTGCTGCAAACCTAGACAATCTGCCCCGTATCGTCTGATTGGCACATAAGATTACTGACCAAGAGGTCGAATGTGGCAACTTGCCGCCACGTGTTTCTGCTACTACCTCGACTGCTACACCTACCACACCTGCTAGTGATAACAAGCAAAAATGGAACGATACTAACAAAGCAACCAGTGCCAGCCAATCTCAGAAAGGGGCAGACAACAGCATCCACCGTAGTTTCAGCCAGTCGTCTTCTGTGAACCAGAATCCGAGCAACAATTCAAATCAGGGTTCTTACGCGGGAAAGTTACCAAAGTGTGATAAGTGTATATTCCACCATCGCGGGCCATGCACTCGGGTATGTCATAGGTGCAACAAGGTGGGTCATATGGCCAAAGATTGTAAGGTCTGGCTTCCTAAGCAGCCGCAGCAGCAGCAGCCACAACAACAGGAGAGACAGCAGCCTCAACAGAATCAGGGTAATCGAAAGGGGTGCTTTCAGTGTGGTGATGAGGGTCATTTTAAGAGGGATTGCCCTCAGCTTAATCAGAATGCTGGCAACAACAACAATACTGGGAATAACAACAATGGGAACCATGGTGGGAACGGAGCAAGTGGAAGAGTATTTACTATTGGCGTTGGGGAAGCTCGCAATGAAGGGCAATGCTGAGACCGGTACGTCTTCTTTGAATGATATTTTTGTTTCTGTTTTATTCGACTCTGGTGCCGATGGGAGTTATGTGTCTTTGGAGTTCAGTCGTCAGTTAGGACTGACTCCCACCCTTCTTGTAAATAAGCATGTAGTAGAATTAGCTGATAGCAAAACGATAGAAGCTTCTCATGTTCTTTTTGGTTGTAAGCTTGATCTCATGGGTCAAGTGTTCGACATTGACCTACTTCCCGATACTCTTGTAAGTTTTGATGTGGTCATTGACATGGATTTGGTTATCTATGCATCAAGCGTAAATTCTCTGTAAAGAGGAAATCGTGCATACCCCTCTCCCTAGTGGGGAATCCTTATCAGTTCAATGTCATCGTAGTGGTGCCATGGTTGGCATCATCTCAGCCATGAGAGCCCAGAAGTGTCTACGAAAGGGCTACCCTGCTATACTAGCTTTCGTTACCGATTCGCAACCTGAAGAAAGGAAGATCGAGGATCTTCCAGTTGTTTGTGAATTTTCTGACGTGTTTTCTGAAGAGTTACCTGGTTTACCTCCACATCGTCAAGTGGAATTTCAGATTGACCTTATGAAATTTCAGATTGACCTTATGCAATTTCAGATTTCTTCTGGGATACAGCAATCCCTTGGGTTTGCTGGATACTACCGCAGATTCATCATGGGATTTTCGAAGATGGCGCAACTTCAACCTCCTTAGCACAGCGAGGAGCTGTGAATTCATGGGAAATAAAACAGGGGAAGGTTTCTTCAGCTTTTGAAACCCAACCCTGCAATGCATTGAGCATCACTTCTATCTGAGGGTACTGATGATCTGGCGGTATACCATGATGGTTCGAATCAGAGTCCCAGTTACACATTAATGTAGCACGAGAAGTAGATGGCCTACGTGGTGGACTTACAGGAAGAATTGCATGAGTCACGACCTACGGTGGAAGCCATGGTCTTTGGATTTAAGTTGGAGGCATTACTTGGACGGTACCAAATGCATTACCTAGACCGATCACAAGGGCCTCCCGTATACCCTTGTTTCGAAGGAGCTAAACATGTAACGACATCGCTGGATGGAGC
Organism: Helianthus tuberosus; assembly: GCA_030545235.1. Lineage (NCBI taxonomy): Eukaryota > Viridiplantae > Streptophyta > Magnoliopsida > Asterales > Asteraceae > Helianthus > Helianthus tuberosus. Next base: position 173,733,651 of record CM060448.1, on the reverse strand, counting down.
TATTGGATGAATACGACCGTGAAACCTGGACGTGCATGAGCCTTGCAGCCTGCTATCGACTTTAACATACCTGATCAAACTCGCCTTGTCAAATTGAAGAACTGAAGGAAGAGAGTTCTCAAGATTGACCCATGCGGGGCATGGGGAAGTAACCTTTGGCAGGTCGGACGATATTTGCTACTTCATGGAATGAATATGGACTTCACTATACATCAACCTTAGGGGACTGGTGCAGGCGAAGCACATGGGTCTCGATATCCTATTCATCTGAGTATTAAAACCTGAAGACCATGTAGGGGTGACCGGTCCTGAAGGCCCACATAGCCACGCATGGGAACGAAGTTTGACTTGTGGGAAAGTCGAGGTGGAGTATCAGTAACCGGAAACACCCATAGGGAAATAAGAACAGACTGCCATGGATTTTGTCATTGGTTTACTTACAACTCGAAACAGAAACATTATCACCTGGTTGATCATTGATGGACTCACGTTACTAGCACACTTTCTTGCAATCGATGAACTGATGAGTCTTCACAGCTTGTGAATATTCCTCAGAGAGAGGCAGCTTTAAGGCACGAGGTGCCAACTCCTGTCATCTCTGATTTTGATTTATCCATGATTCATGACAGGAAATACACAACATCCTTGGCTCACGTCTAGACATGAGCATTGCTTGTCACCGTAGGATAAATGGTCAGAATAAACGAACCCCCCTGACACTCGAAGACATGCTGCGAGCATGTGTGTGACTGGATTTGGTGCAAATTTAAAGGACTCTTACCTATGGTTGAGTACTACTGCGGCAGCTATCATTCTGGTGACCAGACAGCTCTATTGAGACAATACATAGACGATAATGCCAACCTTCTTGCCAGACTGAGATGGTTGACAACTTAACTACTGGTCCAGGACCGGTCCTCGAAACTCTTGGGAAGCGTGTATGGATCGGGAAGTCAAGGTTCGTAAGCATAGTCGAATTCTTGTGAGAGTTCATTGGAACTCAAGACGTGGACCGGAGTTCACGTGGGAGCACCAAGATTAGATGAAGCTCAAATATCCTCAACTTTTTCCTGGTGATCAATCTAATTCTGGTGAAGCTGGTGAATTTCGGGACGATATTCCGTTTCAAGTTGGGGATGATGTGGCACCTGGGGGAAAACCTGCAACAATCTTGATTTGTCAAATTTGTCAAATTTTGGGACGAAATTTCTTTCAAGTTTTGGGACGAAATTTCTTTCAAGTTGGGGATTATGTGACAACCCGAACTTTCAAGGTTTGCACCGTTTGCTCTTGTGATTCTAACTGCTCGTAATCCTCTCCTTTCACGCTTTCGTTATGTTAAACTTTTAACTTCTTGCTATGATAAACTTGTCGAACGTGAACCTATTTGATTATAACTTGACGTGGTTGGATCTATTTAAGTGTCGGGTTTACGGTTAGGAGTCGCACATGGTATTGGGCCGCCACCATTTATGCCTTGGGCTGCGAGTGTGATGGGTCACGTATGGGCCACACACACACACTCTCGCACATTTCAATTTGTGGACTGGAGTTCGGCCAAACTGTTGAGCCCACACAAACATCTTAATCTCACAACTTGAACCCAATTTTGGCCCAAGCCCATGTCGCATGATTATGTAAGTAGAATACGTATTAGGTGTGATCCCAAACTTTAAACAAACCCTACTTTTCACAAACATACGTGCGACAGAAGAATTTTCCCCTACGATAGCCTGGTTAGTACGACTATCACTATTTTATTTGTTATTTGCATGTTCTTGTTAATTGGATTGGTATGAACTAGATGAAAGTGCATGTGAAGTGAGTATTTGTTATTTTCACGTGAATTGGATTGCATGTACTTGTTATTTGCATGTTCTTGTTTGCAAACTCAATTGAGTCTGAATGATCTGACGTAATCAGTTATGTAAGTAATTAGGGTTGCGGTGAACTGTTAATAATGGCGATCGTTATTCCGAACCCGGCAGCACGCTGATGTTATCAATGATTCAGTTCTTATAGGAAGAATGTATAGACTTGATTTATATATATATGAAGGGGTCTGATCAATTGAAATTTGATATGTACGAACAGTTGTATTAATATGAATATTTGAATCGAATGTTTAGCAATAGATGAGGGTACTGCATGAATTAAATTTGGTGATGACGTACATATGTGGTGTTAATCTGATTGGGCATGAGTATGTAGCTTAGTTAGGGTATATGGATTCGTGACAGGGGAAATCACTATAACATAAATTAATAACTTGATTCTTGAAATAAATTATGTGATCAATTTAGTTGATATATGAATTAGTGATGAAAAGAAAGCACATGTTGTTGATAAAGTGGTTAACCATACGATAATGATTAGAGACTATGAGGATTTGCAAATAACAAAGTTAATCTGGTGCATCATGACGAGAAACTTGTGGGTCGAGTATGGGGACAACTGTTGCTAGTTTGGGCTACGTATAAGTGGGTTACATGTCTGGTGAGTGGGCCACTGTCACACCCAGACCACGTTAAAACAACAAACCGTGGCGGAAATGTCAGGGAGTGTCGTGGCTGAATTATCGTTTCATAACCATGGATACAAAAAGAGTTTCGTTTTATTGATATTATTAAACTTTAACATTGTCTTAACACACAACAACCAAGTACATATCGTCTATCATTATTATTATGTCACTAAGGCCTCGTCCAGATCCTATGTGACGCATGCATCCTAGAAATCAATCAAACAACAACACCTGAAACATATGTAAAAACAAAGTCAGCAAAGAAATGCAGGCGAGTACATAGGTTTTATAAGAGTATCGGAATCATGGCTTCCTTTACATGTTGCAGTACTTTATTAGACTACAAGAGTCAAAATACAAACCTCGTTTTGAAAAGTGTATTGCAACATAGCTAACCAACTCAAATCACGTTGGTTATAGTTCATAAAATCTCGTAGCCATGATTCTTAACCCAAAAACATTTGTTTTAGAAACCCAATTTGTAAAACATCTCATAAAAATTTGTTAATAAAACTCGTATGGTTCATATCTTTTAGAAAACATCGTTGCGTGACATCGTTTCAAAATCGTTTACCCAAGTGAACTAAATAACGTCACGGTATGTAATATGTTGAAAACACTTATATATAAGAAGTACCAACGGCGTATCTACCATGCTTTCACCACATTACACCCGTCTCGTTATCTAAACACTTAACCAAAAACCAATCGTTTATCCAATTTGTTTAACTTGTTCAAATCGTTTCCAAACCGTTAACTCGTTTAAATCATCCTCGTTTTAATTGTGAAAACTATTTATGGTCGTCTCGCTAATAACATTCAAACCTTCGTGACTCGACTATCTCGTTTCTCGCTTCTCGTATTAACAAACCACCAAAGGGTAAGTTAACAATCACAGATTCAGTCGTTACCCACAACACCCACACATAACCATGGGTGTATGTTAAAGCACCGGATCGATGACGAACATCAAACATTGCACTTGATTCAAGACATGAAGAACAAAATATGAACAAGATAGAAATATGTAGAAGATGAACCCTTTATTATTGAATCAGTCATCACAGATTACACAAACCAAAGGAGTATACATCATCTACAAGCTGGTTTAGATCACAAAAATCTAAACCTAGCTTTCTCTCACTAACACATAGTCTCCCTCTCTCTCTAGAATTCACACACTGATGGAGAGGTGCACCCAGCTTTCTCAAGGGTTGCCCTAATCTACCCTATACAACACATATATATAGACTAGGGACTAAACTCGGACAAAACATATTATCCGGGAACAAATAATTCGGACAACAATGATAATCAACGTATTCCGAGTTTAACATCATAAACTCGGAACTGATAAAACTTCCGAATCCTTGACTTTGCTTTGACTTTGTTGACCTTTGACCAGAACTGATAAAGCACAGTTACCCGGCAGGAACTGCACTTACAGACTCCCCCTTAACTGTTGCTATCAGTTCTGTCTGACACTGATATCTTCAGTCACCGGATACTGCACTTACAGACTCCCCGTTGACTGATGATATCATGGTTGCTTTCAACTTTGGATGAGACTTGATCTTTCTGGCAAAGCACAACGATCTTCAACTCTTCTAATAAAAGACTTGCTGACGATCACTTAAGGCCTCTTTGAGAAACCCGAAGAATCCAACATCAAACACTGTAGATCCTCCCCCTCAATCTATTCCCAAATCAAGTTAACGCGTACCGACCTACAACCACATGTAAGAATATCGCTCGATACAATAATCTTCAACCCTAACCGGCAACAGAAAGAAACATTGGATCTCCAATGCCCGACCTTGAACACTTCAAATTCCGCAAAGACATGAAGCTCAGTTCGATAAGTTAATAACAAACCGAACTTTGTAAAAGTACATCCACCATCATGATCAAAATCTGCAACCCTTCATGTATGATCTCATCTCGTCACGAATCTTCATGAATCAATCTCCTATCTTCATGAATCCACTGAATCCCTGATGGCTTTCATATCTGATATTCCCCTCAAATCAAGAAGCCCCACATTATTTCGAGACCAGAACAAATCTTCTCTACTCTAAACAACAACTTAATAAGGCCCAATCTTCAACTAGTCGCCAACTGAGAATTCGACTTCATCACGTCAATACTTGATTAAAAACACGAACACACTTGACAAAACTCCATCACACACGAGCTATTTAACGTACAAGCTTTATATTTACGAAGAAAATAGGAAATTTTTACTCCCCCTATTTCTTCGTAAACCGTCAAAGTCCAATCAAGTCTTATTTCATTCACCTCTAATGCTCGATAATAGTCTCAACTTGTTACACAAATCTCCAGTAAGAACCACATTCCAACACTGGGTATCTTGTAAATAACCATGAACCGCCATTACCGAACAAAAATTCACCGAAAATTTTTCATCACAAATTTTCCCTAACACTCTACTTACCAAAATCCATCATTTACGAAAAATGGAATTTTTGACATATTAATGGCCTTTTTTGCTCATCCTCACTTAATCCGGAGTAACACTGCAAGCAAACTGAATGATTATCCCGGAAGCACCAAACCCCAGTCAAACAGTTTGATACTCATAAAAACCCGGACATCCGTGTTGTACATTTATAAAACACCGAAACACATTTGATTCAGCAAACTCGGAGAGAAGCAAGTGAATCAAACTCGGAGAGAAGCAACTTTAATAAATCCGGACGATTTATTGATTTGTTTTTTTAACTCAGACTTGAAATCCGAATAGAATTTTTGAAACGGTTGAAATCCAGACATAATTTACTCTGAAACCCAGACACATAATATCTTTCAAAAACCCTGACCAAATTAACTTTCAAAACCTGGAAACAGAATATCTTTCAAAAACCCAGACCAGATAATCGCTGAAACCCGGAATACACGGAATACAGAAACATTACAGATTTAACGTGTAAATCCGGACCATGTCAACTATCCAAAACCCGGACCAGATAATCTTAAACTCTGAACGATTGACTTAAAACCCTGAACTAAAAAAGTTGTTTAAAAATCCTGAACTGGTATAAAAATCCTGAAACTTTCAAAGTCCTGAACATATTTTCGGTAACTGATTAAAACTCTGACCAATTTTTTTTTTTTAACCCTGAACGATTGATGTAAAAACCCTGAATGAAAAACCCGGATCGCATTTATGAAAAACCTGAACTGATTTCGAAACTCTGATGGTTTAAAACCTTGATCAGAAAAATCAATTCGAAACCGGAAACCAAAGGAAGCCCTGAACAGATTCTTAGAAAACTTTGAAGAATCGATAATTCTCAATCAGACTTGGATTTGAAAACTTAAACCCGGACCAGACCAGATAACGTTTAAACCCGTACCAAATAACCATTCAAAACCCGGAACCATTTAAAAAGCTCGGACCTGAATTGATTAAGCTTGATTGTTTATCGAAACCCGGAACGACTTGTAGAACTGTTTTAATTTGTTTTAATATCAAAACTGAAACTCGGAGCAACCTTTTGTTGAAAAAGAAACCCAGACCCAAGAACTGTCAAGATGAAGTAAAGTCGGAACTTTGATTCCGGAAAACCTGAAACTCGGATTGATTCAAAGACTCGGACCTATGTAAAATTCTATAAACTCCGACCTATGTTGATTAGAAACTCTGAACTTCATAAATTTTTTAAACTCTGAATAGTGAAACTCGGACCAATTAATGATGGATATAAGAGAAACTCGGAATCCTTTTCCTATTAAGAATAAACTCTGAATGAAAATATGAAGTTAAAACCCTGAATTTTTTAACTCTGGCCTTTTAAAAAACGAAAACCCTGATCTCCAAAGCCCGGACCACAAAGTCCTGACCACTTAAAGAAGGAAACCCTGACTTCTTAGTCGAACAAGAGGAAATTGCTTCAGGATATCTCACAAGTGTGACTTCACACTAGTTCATCAATAATCCTGAAGCACAAACACTGAAAGGAAACTCTGAAGGAAAACTCTGAAGGGAAAACACTAAAGGAAAACTCTGAACAAAATAAAATGGATCAAACACGGAATCTTTACTAACCTTCAAAAACCCTTCAAAAGCCCCTGATGAAGATCTTCAAGCTCTGTAAAAACCCAGATGAATGTATATCCTAAATAGCTCTTTTCTAATCACAATCCATCATCCAGAATGAATAAACACAAGAATGATTGATGAAAAACACTCAAAACACAGCAAACAACACAAAAACCCAATCAAAATGTGATATTTCTCAACTAAACCTCTAAACCCAAACCTACAGTAGTATGAGCACACTGCTCTGATACCACTTGTAAGGTCTCCTACCCAAGGAACTCACTCAGACAACAATCACCAGGTGTGCGGAATCCACATAGCAATCACTACTGTATGGTATTGGATCAAGAAAGTGTAGAACAAGAATGATGAAGAATGATGAATCCTTTATTATTGAATCAGTCATCACAGATTACACAAACCAAAGGAGTATACATCATCTACAAGCTGGTTTAGATCACAAAAATCTAAACCTAGCTTTCTCTCACTAACACATAGTCTCCCTCTCTCTCTAGAATTCACACACTGATGGAGAATGGATGGGATCTTGTGAGAGGTGCACCCAGCTTTCTCAAGGGTTGCCCTAATCTACCCTATGCAACACATATATATAGACTAGGGACTAAACCCGGACAAAACATATTGTCCGGGAACAAATAATTCGGACAACAATGATAATCAACGTATTCCGAGTTTAACATCATAAACTCGGAACTGATAAAACTTCCGAATCCTTGACTTTGCTTTGACTTTGTTGACCTTTGACCAGAACTGATAAAGCACAGTTACCCGGCAGGAACTGCACTTACAGTGTAGTCGATAACGGGGTTTGTCAGATCCTATGGTACCATAACCTAATATTGGTCGGTTCGGCCAAAATTAATGAATATCATTCGGTATGTAACTACAACCAACAAGTTCGTTCACATTATCGAAATCGTTATTAGTTTAGTATAAACCATCTTAATCGTTTTTGAAACCATCGTTAAAATATTGAAAATCGTTTTTGTACATATGAATCACCCCAAAACAATTGAAAACAGTAAAATAGGGGAACTATGTACTCACATGAATTGCAAAGTATCCTCAATAAATAGAACTTCAACAAACTCAAGTAAACCCAAGAAATTAAGCAGCACCTAGTAATCGAACCACTAGTCAAACAATCGACACCTCAATCGGAAGATCGGATAGAATGAGGTCTTGTAAACCAAATGAGTGTTGGAACTCATGTGATATGGTTTAACAAAGCCTATATTCTAGATCGGAACCTAACCTAAGTGCTTTCGACCCGTTGCGACCCATTAAGGTAGCTCACGCTACATTAACGTGGCGTGTGCTCAAAGCGCGTTCGAGACGTCTAACTAGTCCTATGACAAGTATTATATGCCTAAACATATTACACAATTAGTTTAAGTGGCAAAAGTTAAGTTACATATGCTTAATTACCAATTATACATGAAAAGGGCGTTTTGGTCATTTACCTAAGGCATATAAACTACCTATCATACAACTACTTAAACTAAGTGACCATAAGGTATAACCTCGGAAGGTTATTCCCTATACAACTATGGTCACTAAACATGCTTGGTCGGATCCTAATGATCGACCAAATGGGTCGAGTTCGAAAGTCTAAGCGGGTGTTTAGTCCGCTTGACTTACGACTCTACACAAGCACTAAACTAAAAGTGACGAGCTAAATATGCTAAAACATGTTTAGTTAAGTTAGAAAACAGGTTTTGATATCAAAACAAACGGTTTTGATACCCAAGAGTAGTTTGGTTACAAAATACGCGGGAATGCGCATTTTGCCGAAACTACGACTCGTCACTGAGCCTAGATAACGTCGTAATCAGTATGTATAGTCACTAAGGACTATAACCATCGTGATTACGCTCACGTTATGAAGTTCAAACGAACTTCGCATTGACCATAAACTGGTCAATGCAGAAAGTCAAACGCAGTTTGACTTTTAAGCTAAAAACGCAAAAAGAACGAAAGAGGACTTACAAAAGGTCCAAGAATGGAGTCTTGATCCCAAGTATTCTCAGGTATGGAGTGCTAAAGCTCCAACTTAGAGAAATTTCAGGATCAAGTGTGCTTTGAGAGTGAAGTGGGGTGGGCTATTTATAGTTTTTGCAAACTGTTAGGATCATTTCTTGGTAAGGAGGGAAAGATCTAATCCATACAAGTGTTAGGGAATGATTGGGGGACTTGTTCATCACACAAACCAGCCCATAGCAACCATAAAACCATTTGCAAGACTTGGGAACAGCTGGTTCAAGCTGGAACACAATTCTGCTGATCTGGTGATGGCTTACGGACCATAAGCCCATCCCCATACGGTCCGTAAGGACCTTGCAGGTCAGCAAGTTTCAAAAATGGCAGATTTAGTCCCTGAAGCCCCAAAACTTGGTTTTCGATGCATTTTGGACACGTTTAAGCCCCGTTAACCTCATTTCAAAGCTCTAAAATGAAGTTAAAGTATAGGGAACTTAAAATGTGCTCAAAAATATCTCGTATGTCGGCTCATTTGGTCGTACGGTTGCGTTGTTCGGTTAATTACGACGGAAGTCGTAATGAACGCAAAAACGATCCAAATTAAGCGACGAATGGATTTTTATCATGCCAATCACTAAAATAAAATATTTTAATGATTACATAAATTTTTGGATGTCCAGATATATTCAGAACGTAAGATATGCGCGAAAATGCAAACTTGTGCACTTTTTGACGCTTTTAGTCCCTGAATGACCAATAAAGTTTGTTTTAGCATACCGAACCCCTCAAAGCCTATTTCTAAGCTATGTAAAGGATAGTTAGGGTATGTTTAACTTATGATCAAGTTCCGGAATGTTCGTTACTATACAAATCGATATAGTTTCGCATTTTGACACAAATAGTCCCTGCGATCGAACAAACTTTATTTCAACACACCAAACCATCCAAAACTTATTTCTAAGTTATGTGGAGGTTATTTAAGGTATGTTAATCCTATTTCACTATTCCAAAGTGTTCGTTGCATTAAACTGGTTATATTTACGCATCAGTGCGCGTATAACCTTCTAGAAAGCGATTTAAAGCTTGAAATCGGAATCGAATCGAATTGAAAAATCACCAAACACAAATACACACATAAAAACACCAAAACACATATAATAAAACCAAAGCACATTTTTTTATTGATAATTAACATTGTTTTACATCGTACATTGATTACAGAACACAGTTGTCACAGTCTTCCCTACTTCAGGAAATTTCGTCCCGAAATTTTAACTAGAGGAAGCTTGTGAAAACAAATGCGGATACTTCGTATTCATCTGGTCCTCACGTTCCCAAGTAAACTCTGGGCCACGTTTGGACTCCCAACGAACCTTGACCAATCGAATCTGTTTGTTCTTCAACTGTTTGAATGCACGGTCCGTTATCTTCACAGGTTTCTCGACAAAGTGCATCGTTTCATCGATTTGGACTTCGTCGAGAGGAATGTGAAGATCTGCATCAGCTAAACACTTTCGCAAATTGGACACGTGAAAAGTCAGATGAATATTTCCAAGCTCTGGAGGTAGCTCTAGTCGATAGGCAACCTTCCCAATTCTTTCCACAATCTTAAATGGTCCCACATATCGAGGTGCAAGTTTTCCTTTCTTTCCAAATCTCACCACTCCCTTCCAAGGTGACACCTTGAGTAGGACACGGTCTCCGACTTGAAATTCTAAGGGCTTGCATCGTATATCCGCGTAACTCTTTTGATGGCTTCGAGCTGTCACAAGATTGTCGCGAATTTTCTTGATTTTGTCTGTTGTTTCCAGAATGAGCTCAGGTCCAGTAAGCTGAGCTTCACCGATCTCATTCCAACAGACAGGTGAACTATTTCGACCGTAGAGAGCTTCGAATGGTGCCATATTAATGCTAGCATGATAACTATTATTGTATGAGAACTCGATCAATGGCAGATGAGAATCCCAATTACCACAAAAGTCTATCACGCATGCTCTAAGCATATCCTCCAAAGTTTGAATCGTTCTCTCAGATTGACCATCTATTTGGGGATGATAAGAAGTGCTTAGATTTAGTTGGGTTCCCATAGCAGATTGCATGGTCTTCCAAAAATGAGATGAAAATCGAGCATCACGATCAGAAATGATATCAAGGGAACACCATGTCGTGATACAATCTCGTCAACATAAATCTTTGCAAGTTTATCAGCAGATAGATCCTCGCGAATCGGAATAAAACGAGCTAATTTCGTTAATCGATCGATAATAACCCAAATAGCATCATGACCTTTAGACGTACGCAGTAACTTAGTGATGAGATCCATTGCAATGTTCTCCCACTTCCAAACCGGTATCTCTGGCTGTACAAACAAGCCAGAAGGTCGTTGATGTTCAGCCTTGACTTTGAGACAAGTTAGGCATTTCGATACATACAAGGCAACATCCTTCTTCATACCAGGCCACCAATACTGAGTACGAAGATCCTTGTACATTTTATCAGCACCGGGATGGATAGAATATCAAGACTTGTGAGATTCGTCCATCACTAGGGTGCGAAGATTGTCTTGTTTCGGAATCAACAAACGATCCTTGAAGTAGAGAAAACCATCGTCTTTCCTTTCGAGATTAAGCTCGAGTTGAAGCGGTAGCTCATTTTTCAATAAGCCTTTGATCACACAAGATCGTTGAGCTTGAAGGGCACAAGATTGAATATCAGATAGAGTTCAAACAGAATGAAGCTTGACTCGTTCCTTTCGACTAAGCGCATCAGCCACGACATTCGCCTTACCAGGATGGTAGCGAATCTCGCAATCAAAATCGTTTAAGAACTCAACCCAACGTCGTTGCCTCATGTTCAACTCCTTCTGATTGAGAATATGCTGGAGACTTTTGTGATCTGTGAAAACCACACACTTCGTGCCATAGAGGTAGTGTCTCCAGATTTTAAGGGCAAAAACTACAGCACCTAACTCAAGATCATGAGTCGTGTAGTTTTTCTCGTGAATTTTCAATTGTCTAGACGCATATGCAATAACTTTGCCTCGTTGCATAAGGACACAACCAAGGACTAAGTTGGACGCATCGCACTAGACAACAAAATCATCGCTTCCCTCGGGCAGAGATAGAACAGGAGCATCACAAAGCTTCTGTTTTAGCGTTTGAAACGCTTCTTCTTACTTGGGTCCCCACTCAAAAGGCTTATTCTTCTGAGTTAAAGCAGTGAGTGGAACCGCGATCTTCGAGAAATTTGAAATGAAACGTCGATAATATCCAGCAAGACCAAGAAAAGATCGAATCTATGTAGGTGTCATCGGTGTACTCCAGTCTTTAATAGCAGCAATCTTGGATGGATCCACATGAATACCCTGCTCGTTGACTATATGACCCAAAAACTGAACTTCTTTAAGCCAAAATTCACACTTGGAGAATTTAGCAAAAAGTTCTTCCTTCTTCAGGAGTTCCAAAGTCAAACGAAGGTGTTGCTCATGATCGGCTCGAGACTTCGAATAAATGAGAATATCGTCGACAAACACAAAGATGAACTTGTCTAAATAAGGTTTACAGACCCTATTCATTAAGTCCATAAAGATAGCTGGGGCATTTGTCAAACCAAAAGGCATGACAGTGAACGCGTAATGCCCATATCTCGTGCGGAATGCAGTTTTGGGAATATCTTCTTCAAGAACACGAAGTTGATGATACCCAGAACGCAGATCGATCTTGGAAAAGCATGAAGCACCTTGCAGCTGGTCGAAGAGATCATCAATTCGAGGTAGGGGATATCGATTCTTGATGGTAAGCTTATTAAGCTCACGATAATCGATACACATTCGAAAAGAACCATCTTTCTTTTTCACGAAGAGGACAGGAGCACCCCAAGGCAAAAAGCTCGGACGGATGAATCCTTTATCAGATAACTCTTGAAGCTGTTTCGATAACTCTTGCATCTCAGACGGTGCAAGACAATAAGGTGCTTTCTCAATTGGGTTGGCATTGGGTACAAGGTCAATATGAAACTTGACTTGACGAACTGGAGGCAAACCAGGCAGTTCATCAGGAAAAACCTCTGGATAATCCCGAACAATCGGAATATCCTGAATACTCTTGCTCTTGCCTTTCTCCTCGGTGACATGTGCTAGAAAAGCAACATATCCTTTTCGTAAATACCTTTGGGCTTCCATACACGACATAAGCTTCAATCCACCTGAAGGTTTCTCGCCACGAACTTCTAAAACTTCACCAGACGAAAGAGGAATACGAACGATCTTATCAAAACAAACCACCTCAGCATGATGTTTGGTTAACCAATCCATTCCAACGATAATGTCGAAACTCCCAAGTTGCATCGGGGTGAGGTCAATAGGAAAAAGATGGTCATCAAGGTTTAACTGACAATCACGAATAACATAATCGAGAACATGAGGTTTACCAGTAGCAACTTCGACAGATAAGGGTTTCCTCAGTTTAGTTCTAGGTATCGCAAGCAAAGGTTCAAATGACAATGAAACAAAACTTCTATCGGCACCAGAATCAAAAAGAATAGACGCATGTCGATTATTAACAAGAAACGTACCATTAACCACCTCGTTGTCAGCCCTTGCTTCGTTTGCATTCAAATTGTACGCTCGTCCACGAGCGGGATTCACGTTTGCATTGACATTCGCATTCGGGTTCGCATTAGCATTCGCGTTTGCATTCACCAGCCTCGGACAGTTGTTGCGAAAGTGACCAAACTCTCCACAATTGAAACATGAACCCGGTGGGAATCTCGCATCATTCCCCTGAATCGGAGCTTGAACCTGGGCAACCTGATTCTGTCCCAGACGACAAATATTGGCCAAATGCCCAAGTTTACCACACGTTGTGCATTGGTTGCAAGCTTGTTGTGCAACATGATGACCGTTGCAGCAAGCATAGTGAGGTGCGGTACCAGCATACACCTTCTTCGCAGGCGGTTGAGCCGGTGGGTTCTGCGGGTTCTGAGCAGTCTGTGCTGTAACAGCAAAATTCTGAGCACCCTTTCGCTTTCTCGACTTCTTCGATGACTCGCCTTTCTTACCCTTACCCTTACCCTTTTCCTTGTCAGAATCGGTCGACTTCTTTTTATCACCCTTGCGGGTGAGTTTACCCTTCCTGACTTGAGACTCACTCAGGGTAGCCGACAACTCGATCGCGTGATGAACAGTAGTAGGATTAATGCCAGTCACAATATCCTGTATGGAATCGGGTAAACCATCGCTATATCTCTCGATTGCTTTCTCTAGAGGGGTAACCATAGTGGGACACAACAGACTGAGTTCCTCAAAACGATCCGTATATGCACGGTGTTCAACCCCATCTTGCTTTAAATCGTCAAACTCTCATTCCAAAGCTCGAATTTCATGACGGGGACAAAACTCTTTCATCATGAGAGCTCGAAGCTCTTCCCATGTTTATGCCATAGCCACTTCGGCACCCCTATCGCGCATAATACTGTTCCACCAAGTAAGAGCTCGCTTCTCAAACACACTTGATGCGAATTCAACCTTACGCGCATTCAGACACTGCACATGTTTGAATGTGCTCTCGATACTCTCGAACCACTGCAGGAGCGCAGTTGCTCCTTGTGACCCAGAAAACTTAAGCGGCTTTGCAGAATTGAAATTCTTGAAATTACACGGTGCGTTATTGTTGTTATTATTGTTGTTGTTGTATAACTCGTGGATTTGGGTCACAACGCCTGGAAGTACAGCAGCCATTTGCTGAGAGACAAGGGCTACGACTTCTTCAGCAGTAAAAGTTTGAGCATCGCGTCGAGGAGGCATTGTCTAACAAGGAAATATGAGAAATGAGTGAGGTCGACAATTAGGAAAAACAAAAGAGGTATTAAAAACATCGACAAAACACAAGGAAGACGATCATTTGTCCGTTACCTCGAACAAACAAACGATACGCAGTGACTAATCAAAGTAAATGAGTCAAAATAATGTATCGCGAAGACATGCTCGCCTATAAGTGAACACTCACCCCAAGAGTTCCCAGGTAAGAGTGACTGGTCCGATTATGTGGATTTGTACGAACACTCTAGCCTTAGACAGAAAACTCAGAGTACAGGCACTCACTCAGAAAACTCAGAGTACAGGCACTCACTCTTCCAGTTTGCACGTGTTCACACTATTTAGACCCAAACTTTGACGAGATTCTGAAAACTTAAAGGGTTCAAAACCTTATAACAGAGGTTTCAAAACCTAGTAATCAATCATCCTAAAACAGATGGTTGGTTTTCAATGCGGATTTGAATTTGTGTTCTCGTTGTGGTTATCACCTATGGGTAGGTCACGGTTTTGTTTTAAAATCTAAACGCAAATTTCCTTGCGTTAGGGTCCTAAAAGTTATAGTCTAGGTCAAAGCATTACTAATAACCTAATTCCCTATAACCATTGGCTCTGATACCAACTCTTCGGTCACACCCCGACCACATTAAAACAACAAACCGTGGCGGAAACGTCGAGGAGTGTCGTGGCAGAATTATCATTTCATAACCATGGATACAAAAAGAGTTTCGTTTTATTGATATTATTAAACTTTAACATTGTCTTAACACACAACAACCAAGTACATATCGTCTATCATTATTATTATGTCGCTAAGGCCTCGTCCAGATCCTATGTGACGCATGCATCCTAGAAATCAATCAAGCAACAACACCTGAAACATATGTAAAAACAAAGTTAGCAAAGAAATGCTGGCGAGTACATAGGTTTTATAAGAGTGTCGGAATCATGGCTTCGTTTACATGTTGCAGTACTTTATTAGACTACAAGAGTCAAAATACAAACCTCGTTTTGAAAAGTGTATTGCAACATAGCTAACCAACTCAAATCAAGTTGGTTATAGTTCATAAAATCTCGTAGCCATGATTCTTAACCCAAAAACATTTGTTTTAGAAAACCAATTTGTAAAACATCTCGTAAAAATTTGTTAATAAAACTCGTATGGTTCATATCTTTTAGAAAACATCGTTGCGTGACATCGTTTCAAAATCGTTTACCCAAGTGAACTAAATAACGTCACGGTATTTAATATGTTGAAAACACTTATATATAAGAAGTACCAGCGGCGTATCTACCATGCTTTCACCACATTACACCCGTCTCGTTATCTAAACACTTAACCAAAAACCAATCGTTTATCCAATTCATTTAACTTGTTCAAATCGTTTCCAAATCGTTTCCAAATCGTTAACTCGTTTAAATCATCCTCGTTTTAATTGTGAAAACTATTTATGGTCGTCTCGCTAATAACATTCAAACCTTCATGACTCGACTATCTCGTTTCTCGCTTCTCGTATTAACAAACCACCAAAGGGTAAGTTACCAATCACAGATTCAGTCGTTGCCCACAACACCCACACATAACCATGGGTGTAGTCGATAACGGGATTTGTCAGATCCTATGGTACCATAAGCTAATATTGGTCGGTTCGGCCAAAATTAATGAATATCATTCGTTATGTAACTACAACCAACAAGTTCGTTCACATTATCGAAATCGTTATTAGTTTAGTATAAACCATCTTAATCGTTTTTGAAACCATCGTTAAAATATTGAAAATCGTTTTTGTACATATGAATCACCCCAAAACAATTGAAAATAGTAAAATAGGGGAACTATGTACTCACATGAAGTGCAAAGTATCCTCAATCAATAGAACTTCAACAAACTCAAGTAAACCCAAGAAATCAAGCAGCACCTAGTAATCGAACCACTAGTCAAACAATCGACACCTCAATCGGAAGATCGGATAGAATGAGGTCTTGTAAACCAAATGAGTGTTGGAACTCATGTGATATGGTTTAACAAAGCCTACATTCTAGATCGAAACCTAACCTAAGTGCTTTCGACCCGTTGCGACCCATTAAGGTAGCTCACGCTACATTAACGTGTCGTGTGCGCAAAGCGCGTTCGAGACGTCTAACTAGTCCTATGGCAAGTATTATATGCCTAAACATGTTACATAATTAGTTTAAGTGGCAAAAGTTAAGTTACATATGCTTAATTACCAATTATACATGAAAAGGGCATTTTGGTCATTTACCTAAGGCATATAAACTACCTATCATACAACTACTTAAACTAAGTGACCATAAGGTATAATGTTGGTGCAGTTGTCTGTCGACTTCATCTTCGTTCGAGTCTTAGTTTAGTATTGACAGAACTAGGCACGTTGTACGAGAAAATGTCGAAATTAGGGTTGAAGCTAATTCCACATGAAATTACTAAGGGTAATTTCGCACGGAATTAACTACCTAATTCCGCTTGAAGTGTGTAATCTCGTTTGAACAAGTAATTCCGCTTGAGTCATGTTCAAGCGGAATTACCAAGTCTATAAATAGGTGCTAGGTTGTGTCATTTGAAACGGAATTAGAGAAGGTGTTTTCCGACGGCGAAGCTCTGTCGAATTGTTTCCGTGCTGTAAATTGTTACTAGATCAATAAACAAGACAGTTAATAGTGATTACAAGCTAAACAAAGACAGAATCAATGAATTTCGCCTCTGATTCTGTCTGAGTACTTTTCTGATCGACTCGTTTGGGTCACAAAACGATCCTACATGTGGTATCAGAGCTCAGGAGGAAGAGTTCTTACCGTTTAGCTCGTTTTCGCTGGAAAATTCTGATTTCTACACCTTCTTTTCAAGTTTAATCAAGTTTTAACGGACAAAATGGACTGATTTTCTGATATTGTGTGTAAAACATTGTTTTAACAAACCCTTGAAAGAATCAGACCTAAATTCAGGCTAAAAATGACAAAAATGGACCAAAAACCTGATTCCGTTTGAACGAGTATAACTAATTCCGTTTGAAAAGTTGTGGTAATTTCACACGAAATTACCTATTCCGTTTGAAAAGGTAATTCCGTTTGGCTAATTCCATTTGAAAAACAGGTTGTTGGTTAATTTCGTTTGAAAAGCATCTGATTCCGTTTGAAAACTAATTCCGTTTGAAACATTTCAAACGAAATCAGGTTATTCCGTTTGAAAGGGTGATTTCGTTTGAGAAGTGATATCGTTTGAAAGTAATTCTGTTTGAACTTGTAATTTTGTGAAATATTTGCCGAAACATGGATTCTGAAGAAGATATAGCATTGTATTATTTTGTATCTCAACAAGAGAGTTATATTGAGATTAAAGAAGAACCAGTTTTCGAAAAATCAATTTCAAGAGAACCAGTTTCAATAAAAAAGGATTCAGAAAGTGTTTTAGATAAAACTGAAAAGGATTTAGAAGTTGATTCAGAAAAAACTGATAATCTTACAGAAGTTGTTTCAAAAAAAGCTCTGGTGTTTGATCACACATCAGATGAAAAGAGTGACGATGACAGTGAAGAAATTGAAAAACTTGAAAATTATAAAAGAATGTTTGGACCTGAATTGTTTGATATGTTTTATGCAGGTACACTGGAAAAGCTTAAAAATAAACAAGCTGCAAAGACAAAGTTTGATGAGGCAGTTATTGTGAAAGAAAGTATAAAATCTAAGAAAAATCAGGTTGTCAGTCTTCATCAAGAAATACCTGAACAAAATGAGACAATTGGGTTGTCACAGAATGATGAACTCAAACCTGATGAAAGTGTTCAAGTTGAAAAGGAACAAGTTGACAAAATTCATCAAGAAACACCTGAACAAAAAGAGACAACTGGATTGTCACATGTTGATGAAGTCAAACCTGAAGTAAATGTTCAAATGGTAAAAGAACAGGTTGAAGAAATTCCAACTCTCAAGACTGAGAAGAAAGCTGAGGTTGAAAAGATGCCTGGGAAATGTTCAGAATGTGATCAATCTAGAGCAGAAAATGTCAAACTCTTGAAACAAGTAGAGAGTTTGACATTGGAAAACAAAATTTTGAAAGAAAAAGATTTTGAAAATAATATAAAAATGTTTGAAAATGAAAAATTAAAAATTGAAAAAGATTTTCAAAATCAAATAAAGATTTTAGAAGATGAAAAATCTGTTATTTTTAAAAATAATATTGAAAAACAGATTGAAATCGGCTTGAAAAAGTAGCTGAATTTGATATAAATAAAATCAAGGAGTTAGAGAATAAATTGAAAGGTTTTGTGAACTCAACAGTACCAAATTATATTTGTCCAAAACCGATCAATTCTGTTCCAATAAGTGACAATGTCACAAATTTTGACAAAGTCAAAATTGAAGATTGTGATGAAAGATTTGGTGATGAAAATGAAAGAAAGAAAATGTTTCTGAAATTAAAAGAAAAGTTTCAAGAAACTGTTTTGCAATCTACAGAAAAAGGTGAATGTTCAACACAGAAACCTTTGAAGAAGATTGCAGAACAAAAACAAAGTGTTAAAAATTCAAAAAAAATTCAAAAAGAAAATAAAAGGTCATCAGTTCAATCATCCAATCGTGATAAAAAACCACAAAAAATTGAAAATCAAAATTCAAAAAATGCTGGTAATAAGTGGTGCAGGTTTGACCACAGTGCTCAAAAGCCAAATCCAGCAAACAAGAAGAGAAATGATTACCAAGCTAAACAGTGCTATGATCTGAATGTTTAGACTGAAAGTGGTGATTGGTACGATAACAGAGTGTGTTACACTTGTGGTGTGAGAGGACACATTGCTGTTAACTGCCAGAGTTGGAGTTTTGAGAAAAGAAGATGCTTTGAATGCAATATCAAAGGTCACATTGCCAGAGATTGCCCAATGAGATCAAAGGGAAGATCGAGGGTTGAATCTCAGAAAATGGCAAAGAAACCAGTCAATGTCAAGCCCAAAGAACAGAAAGTTCAAGAACCTAAAGTTCAAGAACAGAAAGTTCACGAACAGAAAGTGAAGCTTTCACAAGGGCAGAAAGACAGACTGAGGAAGAAGAGAAAGAAAGCGAGGGAGTATCTGGAAAGGATTTTGTCCTCGGGTATACCGGTTGGGTCAAATAAGAGTTCTGATGAATCGATTCAATCGACTGCAAAGTCAAGTAAAACGAATTCATCAGATACAAATCTGAGGACAAAAGAGAAGAAAAAGAAAGTTATTGGCAATGAATCTGTTTCTTCGGAAACAAAGGAGCCATGTGTTGGCGATGAATCTGGCTCATCAAAGTCAGACAAGCCACATTCAGGAAATGATTCTGGTTCGTTAAAGCCAGAAAAGCCATCTGTTGAGGTAAAAGTTGAGAATTCTGTTCTAACAATGGATGATGCAAATTTTCCACCATTGTTGAACAAGAATTCAAAATCACCCAAGGACCGTCAGGCTTGGGTGAATCTGTTTAAATAAAAAAAAACCTGACTTGCCAGAGCTCCCAGGTTGGTAAGCGAGGAGCAGGTATTGGCATCTTTCTTGAGAAATTCACGAAAGTGATTTCGACTTACAAGTGGTTTTTGGTTGGTTACTTACTAGTGGTAAATCAGGGACATTAAGTTGTACTTGATTTTCTACAAGTGGTTTGTGTTTGAACTTTAAAATGTTAAAATTTTCTAATGGTTGAAAGAACAATGTGATGAATTGAACCCCGAACCTATAATTGGTTTTAACAAAACTAATTCTTCCAGAAAAACCATTTGATTAAAACAAACTTAAGTGTTTTGAAATCACTATGGGAAAATGTTTTGTTGTCAGGGGGAGTTCTGATTGTTTAAGCCAAGTGAATGGAGAATTGAAGTAATTCTCGTCATGTTGTCACTTTACCTTGTACAGTTTGTTTTCAAATTTTCTTTAAATGTGTTTGAATTTTAGGGGGAGTAAGAAATTTTTTTAAATATAAAAACATTTGAAAATTTGAAAAAGTCAAAAATATTGAAAAATGCTAAAATGAGTTTCGTTGTAAAAAGAGGAAATGATAGTAGATCAGTTAGACTGTCACAGCATGCTAAAGAAATGGAAAGATAAAATGTGATAAGCGATCTCACTAAAGATGTGACGGTAGGCTCAGCTAGACTAGTAGATTTGCGATAATGATACAAACCTAAATGAAAAAGCCTAGTTCTAGTGGGAAACACGGTTGAAAGCATAGTACTTAGTTTTGTCCTTCTTGATTGTGTGCCTACTCAGTAATCGCTGATTGTCGAAAGACATAAAACTGGTTAAGTTTGTGAACTTTCACAACTTTGCTGAAAAGTCGCTGTGATTGTGCATTTTGTTTTGCAAAGATTTATACTTGTTTTATTTCTTTATTTTGATTAAGCATTGGACATCCTCTGCGTATACGTGAGTATCAAATTGGATGTTAGTGCCTAAACGTTCTGCTTTATTTTTCTTGGTGTTTCGTTTAAATCTTGGATCACCTCTGCGTATATGTGAATATCGAACTGGTGGTTAAGATCTAAACATTTTCAACTTGTTTTTATTTCTTATTTTGTTTAAACATTGGACTTTCTCTGCGTATCGAAAGATCGACCTGATTGTTAATGTTTAAACATTCTGCGTTGTTTTCGCACAAATCACAGTTGATAAAAGTTTAAAGGCATTATTTGAGTCTGTGTATTGCATGATGAGGGGATATGCTGAGATCGTGGGGTCCATAAGAATTTAGTGCAAAATTAATGTACCTTAAAGTATCGGTAAGCATGTCGAAAGTTTTTAGATTGAGTTTAAGTGGACAACAATATCGTCAATCTATGTGAATCGTTTAAAACTGAAAATGTTGAAAGCTTAACGGTGCTAGTGATTAGTCACATAAACTGATATGATCCTCTTTCACAAACTCACAAAAAATACTGTTTGTAAATATTTTTTAATGCATTTCATTTCGTTTAAATTCAAAATTCAAAAAGATTTTCGACAACTGATGTTGGAAAGCTGATATTCAAAATTCCATGTGCTAAACAGGATGAATTTTGGGTTGGAGAATGTGTGTTGAATTGTAGAATTTTTTTTTAAAGAGAGGTTAAGATTAGTTAATCAAGGTCATCAATTTGAACTTGATGTAACTATTATGATTGAATGGTTTCTACCAGTAAGTTTTTCTTATTGATTTAAGTAAAAACTTATGTTTTGGTGAGAAAATGTGTGCAGGAAATATTGAAGTAGCTAGGTTTCTAATCCTGTTGCTACGAAGAGCCAGGAGATGTTTCAGAACCTGTAGAGGTCTTAAACAGAGCTAAAGTCAGGGTGTTATCTCAAGGTGATAGCTAATTCCAGACAGCGATCCCAGCATGATGAAAGGGGGAGTCTGACGAGGTTAGAGCCAAAGAGAAGATCCTGATACATGCTAAGAAAGAAAGGAGACCGTTCAAGATTGAAGATTCGTTATGATGAAGACTCTCACTGAAGATTCCATCAACATTCAAGGGGGAGTCTGTTGGTGCAGTTGTCTGTCGACTTCATCTTCGTTCGAGTCTTAGTTTAGTATTGACAGATCTAGGCACGTTGTACGAGAAAAAGTCAAAATTAGGGTTGAAGCTAATTCCGCACGAAATTACCAAGGGTAATTCCACACGGAATTAACTACCTAATTCCGCTTGAAGTGTGTAATCTCGTTTGTAATGTAATTCTGTTTGAACAAGTAATTCCGCTTGAGTCATGTTCAAGCGGAATTACCAAGTCTATAAATAGGTGCTAGGTTGTGTCATTTGAAACGGAATTAGAGAAGGTGTTTTCCGACGGCGAAGCTCTGTCGAAGTGTTTCCGTGCTGTAAATTGTTACCGGATCAATAAACAAGACAGTTAATAGTGATTACAAGCTAAACAAAGACAGAATCAATGAATTCCGCCTCTGATTCTGTCTGAGTACTCTTCTGATCGACTCGTTTGGGTCACAAAACGATCCTACATGTGGTATCAGTCTTGATCCCAAGTATTCTCAGTTATGGAGTGCTAAAGCTCCAATTTAGAGAAATTTCAGGATCAAGTGTGCTTTGAGAGTGAAGTGGGGTGGGCTATTTATAGTTTTCGCAAACCGTTAGGATCATTTCTTGGTAAGGAGGGAAAGATCTAATCCATACAAGTGTTAGGGAATGATTGGGGGACTTGTTCATCACACAAACCAGCCCATAGCAACCATAAAACCATTTGCAAGACTTGGGAACAACTGGTTCAAGCTGGAACACAATTCTGCTGATCTGGTGATGGCTTACGGACCGCAAGCCCATCCCCATACGGTCCGTAAGGACCTTGAAGGTCAGCAAGTTTCAAAAATGGCAGATTTAGTCCCTGAAGCCCCAAAACTTGGTTTTCGATGCATTTTTGACACGTTTAAGCCCCGTTAACCTCATTTCAAAACTCTAAAATGAAGTTAAAGTATAGGGAACTTAAAATGTGCTCAAAAATATCTCGGATGTCAGCTCGTTTGGTCGTACGGTTGCGTTGTTTGGTTAATTACGACGGAAGTCGTAACGAACGCAAAAACGATCCAAATTAAGCGACGAATGGATTTTTATCATGCCAATCACTAAAATAAAATATTTTAATGATTACATAAATTTTTAGATGTCCGGATATATTCAGAACGTAAGATATGCGCGAAAATGCAAAGTTGTGCACTTTTTGACGCTTTTAGTCCCTGAATGACCAATAAAGTTTGTTTTAGCATACCGAACCCCTCAAAGCCTATTTCTAAGCTATGTAAAGGATATTTAGGGTATGTTTAACTTATGATCAAGTTCCTGAATGTTCGTTACTATACAAATCGATATAGTTTCGCAGTTTGACACAAATAGTCCCTACGATCGAACAAACTTGATTTCAACACACCAAACCATCCAAAACTTATTTCTAAGTTATGTGGAGGTAATTTAAGGTATGTTAAGCCTATTTCACTCTTCTGGAGTGTTCGTTGCATTAAACTGGTTATATTTACACATCAGTGCGCGTATAACCTTTCAGAAAGCGATTTAAAGCTTGAAATCGGAATTGAATCGAATTGAAAAATCACCAAACAAAAATACACACATAAAAACACCAAAACACATATAATAACATCAAATAACATTGTTTTATTGATAATTAACATTGTTTTACATCATACATTGATTACAGAACACAGTTGTCACAGCCACGGGTTTTGGGGCCGTACACTTCCTGGAGGTACCGGGCCGCGCGGCATAAATGCACTCCCTAGTTGGGCCTGAAACCAACTGGGTCGCACACTAATATGTGTGCCGTGTTGGGCTGTTAAGTTGATGTTTGTTTTACTCGTGATACGAAATTGTTGCGGCCAAATGAATCTTGTATGCTATGGGATGATTTTATGCTAGCTGGGCCGGTTGGTTTGGGTATTAAGGATTGGGCCGCTAATCGATCATAATTGGTATAAAATTATCTCAGATCATACCAAGCCCAAGTAAGTTATTTTGGTTATTTTGCGAGTACTTGTGTTGAAGGATAAAGTGTTGTATGTGTGTAAACATGAGATCATCAGGTGAACCTGCTTAGGAATCGAAGACATGCTAGATGACTACTTATTGATATTAAATTGATAGATTGATTGTTATGGTTTGGACTATATGTGTGAGATACATGTACAATAATTGAGTGTTATGTGAACAAGTATTACGTGAATTAATTGTACATGAGATAAGTAGTTTATGTGCACACAAAACTGATCGATATCGATAACCATATTAGGACGTGTTTGATCAACTGGAAAACAAGTAATCAATCTTACCGAGCAAACCAAAGGTGAGTTCATCTCTCTTGAGCATGCGTCCCGGTGGTTGGGACAGTCAGTGGGTATCCCAGGGAGGGATAAGTCTTTTGGGTAAAAACGAGAATGTTGGATAATATACTCATCTTATCACCTTTAAAGTCCCTCTGTGTTGTTTGGTTACCTGAGAGGTAACATGGTATTAGTTAGTAGCGCTACTTAGGTTTGGCAACCTCACCCCGTACCTGGGAGGACGGGTGTTGAACTAATGACCTAGTCATGACCAATGCTTTGATAGGAGCATTGGAGAAATGGCAATGTAAATCAGAAGTCGTCTTGTATTCGGGGTATTATCAACATTAAATTCAATGGATTAACTAAACACTTGGTAACTAACGTTTTTCGTAAAACGATGAACTCACCAGCGTTGTCTGATACACTTGTTGCATGCTCGCAGGTCGTTAGATATCTTGGATTTGGGAACTTGCTGTCTGGAGTAGCTGGAGTGGTCATGGGTCGACTGGAGGGATTCATGTGACTAAACTATTGATGTCATACATTGGTTTTTTAAACAATTTAACTTTGGTTTACTATTTGCTTCCGCTGAACATGTTGGTTTTCATTTAAACTTATTGATGGAACTTTTCATTAATAATTGATGATTATATTTACCAACTTGTGATTGGTTCAATATGATTAGTGGCTCGTTATTGGTTTGTCACACGCCTAGTAGGGTTTTCCATGGGTGGTATTTTGGGGGTGTGACAAATCATGAAAAAAATGTTAGGTTTACATGACCCGTTACCCCTCCCCCCCACACACAGGGCCATTCACATTCAAGATATAAAAGATGAACACGAACCTGAAATGCACAGGAGAAAGGCTTCGGAAAACAACTTGTGTCTTATTTGTATCTACTTCTTTACTGATCCAATTCAAAACTGTATCGGCTGATTTTTGGTATGCAGTTTCGATGCTCATATTCATTTTCACATCAGTATTATCAAGCAATACTATATTTGAAATCATTTGAGGATTAGCAAGTGGTAATGTTTAGTTATTAAGATGGTTCAAACAGAATACTTGTCAAATTATATTTTTCATTCTGCAAGACTTTATTATTTAAGCGTCTAAACCATTAAACATTAGAGAAGGTTTTTTGTATTCATAAAGAAGAAAACTGCTAGTTTAAAAACTAAGTACCTTGATGAGCTAACCAATTAAGTTCATTTTCAGGGGGTAAATAGCTTTTGATGAAGAACATGAGAAGCTTTATTGGCTAAATAGTGCTTAAGCATGTCGGCCTCATCGTCTGCAATCATAAAAACCACAGTCGTCAACCTCTAAACCAATAATATCCAATAATCAATTGTTTGTTTTTTAACAGCCACAAGTTATAGGCATTAGTAGTACATCACTAACCTCACAGTTATCAAGAATTAAAGATTTAAGCAAGGGGCATCCGCATCCACTGCGATCACTAAAATCCTCACAGTGTACTTACCACCAAAGTGTATGTCCCAATTGAGTTTAGCAAATTTTGGTCGGATTGACCCAAGAACATACACTTGTAAGAACCTTTCAAAGCCATATCTCGCCTTAAGGCTCCAGCAAGAACCTTTTCTACAGCCTGGACATATGCTAAAACATTAATAAGACCAAGAATGAAAAAAAACATCACCATGTTGCATACAGTAGACCATAACCAAAAGTCTAAATACCCTAATTACCAAAGCTCCTAAAAACTAATCCGAATCTAGTGAATAATAATATGAAAAAAACGACAACACCGTCACCAATTTGCATACAGTCGACCAAAACCACACCTCAATGTTACTGTTAATATTCTTTTCATATTTTTTAACGGGTCAAATAAAAAATTAGCGAAAAAAATGTGGAAAGCAAGTCAAATAGGTCGATAGCCGTGCAAAGTGTACTTTTGGTACATAAAATTTTTGAATCAGTTTATTCAAAGGAGTATAGCGTCTGTTAAGTTTTAACCTACACAAACTCAGATCTTAACATGACAATCAGTAATACAATATTAGACATAATTGCATCTTAATATAGAATATTCATCTCTTTCTCAGAACCCAAGTTATGATCGGAACGCAATGCATCTGTATCCATTACATGAGCTATATTTCATAACGAACATACTTACATACAGATCTAACTAAATAGTAATATAGCAACAACTCGCTGAATCGTGTTACACCCAATTTGTGAATCAATCAACCGATGATACATAAAACAAAAAAACTAATTAACGGAGTGTACCTTTTGTTTGTGAGATATCCGATGGCTGCCCTGAGTCGTTCGTAGTTGACCTAAACCGTGGTGGGAACCAAAATCAGATATCCAAAATAATTTAATTCCCATACTACTGTTGGCAAAAGGGCTTATGAGTTATGTTTACAATTTAGATGAAAATCTAGTTTAGTGTAGGAATTGAGAGGATTGACTTAGAGATTTGTCGACAAACTGGAGTATATAATTACATTTTAGGGCTTTTGATTTGGAGCAGTAGAAAGGAAATAGGAAAGTGTGAGGTGTAAGAGAGAGAGATAGGATTTTGATTCAATACTGAGAATGAGTTGAATTTGAATTTTAAATTTGAATGTGATAAGTTATTTTTGGCAAACTGGAAAGGCAGAGATGTTTGAACCAGATAAGCTGGTTTGGGGAGAGAGAAATATCAGAGATAGGTAGAACTTCGAGCCTTGACTTTTGTTATTAGGTTTATAAAAAAAAACCAGGAATTGACAAGTGGATGGAGATGAAGGGAGAACTTGCCAAGTAGGAAAGGGAGAAAGGGGGATGCTTGTGGTGTTGACACCTTAGCCCAAACCCTTTTGATTTATTAGATTAGGAAGATAAAAATCCTTTTTTGTACACGTGTCATTCTCTGGTAATTTCTCACCCTTATTTTTTTATTTATATTTTTTATTAACTAATAATAATAATAATAAACAATTTAACTAAATCTATTTATCTATTTTGTTTTCATAATCTGAAATTGATTTCTTTTTTAACTCTAAAGTTTCAATCTTTGGCAAGTCTAAAGTTTCAATCTTTGGTGTTTTAACCTCTTTGATTAATTTGATTTTTCACTTCTAATTCAAAAGTTTTCATCTTTTGCAATTTAACCCCTTTATTTTTTTTTACTTTCAACTTAAAGCTTTTCATCTTTTCAATTTAATCTCAACACTTTTTTTACTTTTAACTTTAGTCTCTTATATACTTTTCATCTTTCATAAGTTCTCCGTTTACCGCGTCGTTCTAAATTTCCGAGTTAACACGCCGCAATGTGCGAGTGGGGTTCAATTTTTCATCTATTTTTTTCTGTTTGACATGTCCGTCGCAGCACGTCTATTTTTCCTAGTTTGATAGGTCTGTCGCAACTTGCGATTCAGAGATCGACTTCGTTATTTTTTTCACAGTTTTACACACATGCTCGTGGTCATGTGAGAAACGTTTGTCTTTCATCTAACATGATATATAACTAATGAATCTTCCGCCGCATTGCGGCGGGTGGTAATTCTAGTATCATCTATAACAAAATAACTAATTTTCTTATATGAGTAATTTCTTAAATTTAATCTAAAATTCTTCACAAATTGAATCATCATGTAGCTTTCAATATGAGTAATTTCTTAAAATTAATCTAAAATTCTTTAGAAATTGAATCATGACATGAATACATGATGTAGCTTTCAAGAGGGTCAAAGTTGGACATCCTACAAATATGAGGGATTTGAAAACTAGAATCGACACCGTAGTAAATTACACGCGCCACCATCGCGCGTGCGCGGGCCCTCTCTATTATACACCATTACAGTCAGCCCACAATCTCTTAATCTCATCCGTTCATCCATCAAGCCCACGTCATCTTCACAAAACCTCAGCCCTCCGATCCTCTCCACTCCGTCGAACCACCCTTGGTGCCTTCACTCCTGTATCGGTGATCCTTCAGTAAGTTTTAGAGTGAGAGTAGAGAGAGAAACATATAAGCGAAGAATCCAATGGCTGAAACAGGATTCGAACTTCGTGCAAACGGTACCGTTTCGTAACTCTTAATGTGTTGTTATGCTTTGTTCGTGTTTAATAATTGATTAATAGTTGATGCTGTATTAATCGGTACATGTTTTTACAATTGAAGCAGATTGAGTTAGGGTTTATCGGTTTCGTGTACGGATTCAAGCAAGTTTATTGTTCGTAAGTGTTCTCGAGGTTACGAGTTGAACGGTAATGGAAGCTGTGTTAATCGGTACATGTGTGTGCAATTGAAGCAGGTTAAGTTAGGGTTTTTCGGTTTCATGTACGAATTCGAGCAAGTTTATTGTTCATAAGTGTTCTAGAGGTTAAGAATTGAACAATAATTGAAGTTGTGTTGATTAGTACATGTGGAGTTAGGGTTTTTCCGTTTCGTTTATGGATTCGAGCAAGCTTATAGTTCGTAAGTGTTCTAGAGGTTAAGAATTGAACGATAAATGAAGCGGTGTTAACAGTTACATGTGTGTACAATCGAAGCAGGATGAGTTAGGGTTTTACGGTTTTGTGTATGGATTCGAGCAAGTTTGTAGTCGTAAGTGTTCTAGAGTTGAACGATAATTGAAGCTGTGTCAACCGGTGCATGTGTGTACAATCGAAGCAGAATGAGTTAGGGTTTATAGTCGTAAGCAGCGTTCTAGAGGTTAAGAATTGAACAGTTATATAGTCAAAACGTAGCTTCTGAAGACGCAAACGTGAACGAGGTAGTAGCGATGGCTTCTAGGGTTCCTCCTGGAAATGGAGGGGGAAAGTTTGGGTTTCGAAGACAGGAGAATCGAATTACTATTCAGTTAACATCGAGGTCAAAGCAAGAGATGAAGGAGATCAAAAGGAAGCTTGTGAGTGAGCTTGAGCTGGTTAGAAGATTGGTGTCGAAGATAGAGGAAACGCGATCAAAGCCTTTACATCAGTTGAGTATATCTGTTTTGGAGAACAGTCAGGGTGCAAGTGAGAATGTTGAGAAAGATAACCGAACTCCAAAATCAAACCAGTTTTACAGAAAACCGGATGTTCTTCCTGTTAAGGATAGAGTTCCCGCTGCCGAGAGCTACAAGAAAGCAAAATCCGGTGCCAAGAGGCAAGATACTGTTGATGCGAAGTTTTCTAACAAAGTGTTCAAGAGTTGTGGTACTTTGCTTGAGAAGTTAATGAAGCATAAACATGGTTGGGTGTTTAATACGCCGGTTGATCCGTTAGCTCTTGGTTTGCATGATTACTTCGACATCATTAAGCATCCGATGGATTTAGGTACGGTGAAATCTCGTCTTGAGAAAAACTGGTATAATTCTCCGATGGAGTTTGCTGAGGATGTAAGACTAACGTTTCAAAACGCTTTGACGTATAATCTGAAAGGGCAAGATGTTCATGCTATGGCAGAGCTTCTATTAAAGTTATTTGAAGAAAAATGGAAACTTATAGAAGCGGACTATATAAAGGAAACAAAGCGTGCGGTAAATAACGAAGTTGGTTTACCAACTCCAACATCAAGACCGACACCTCCTCAGTTATTACCGGTATCCAGTAGGGTGGAAGTACCTGTTCCCACCATTGATCCTAAACCGCAGCCTCCGGTTGTTTCGAGCACGGGTAGAACTCCTTCGTTAAAGAAGCCAAAAGCTAAAGATCCAAATAAACGGGAAATGACTTATGAGGAGAAGCAGAAACTTAGCATAAATTTGCAGAATTTACCGTCTGAAAAGCTGGATAACGTTGTCAAGATTATCAAGAAAAGGAATCCGTCGTTATCCCAAAAAGACGATGAAATTGAGGTGGATATCGACACGTTTGATACTGAAACTCTGTGGGAGCTTGACCGATTCGTCACCTACTACAAAAAAGAAGTAAGCAAGAACAAAAGGAAAGCTGAAACTGAATTCACTAATCTAGAAACAATTGACATTGAACCGAACGTCCAAGACAATGTGAGTATATACCCGTTTACCCGTACCGTTTAATTTTGTTAAATTTGGGTAACAAAATATGTTGAATTATGCGTTGTCAGATTCAGAACCTAGCACTCGTTGTGGTCGATGCTCCCAAAGAAGCTGAAATGGGTGAGAAACCAAAACCAAAACCAGAGTCAAATTCGTAATTTGATTCTAAAAGAATTGAACTCTTATGGTTATCATACTCTGTATGCAGATGAAAGAATCGCTTCGGCTAATTCTCCGATTCAGATCAAGAAACCGGTGGAAGAACAGGTTGCTCATGGAGATAAGTCAAGCAGCTCTAGCAGTTCTAGTAGCGTATCTGGATCTTCTTCTAGTGGTATTAAAAACATTTACTTTTTCTGGATTTTACCCAAAATAGTTTACGCACTTGATGTGATTTACTTCAGATCAAGCGGCATCATTAATCTTATTATTAATCTTAATTGTTGTGATTTGATTGCAGATTCTGATAGCGACAGTTCGTCTGGAGCGCGATCTGATGCAGCTCATTCTTCTAAAGCATAATTACAGAAGGTATATACAATAATAAGTAAATTTCTTAATTGGAAGCTTATGATTTTTTAGAATACTTATGGTTTGATTCTGAACTGCATTCTATAAATTTGGTATGTATCGTTCGAATACATTATTCACTTACCCATATAGCACAGATGGTTGTTCATAGTTGGCCAGATATGATGTATGATGGGGCGGTTCTTGATAAGTAATCACGTCATCAGTACGGTTATCCTTGGTTTAAAAAAGCGCGCCTGAGGCGCGCCTAGGCGCGAGGCGCACTGAGGCGCAGGTCATGGGGCTTTTAGGCCTGAGGCGCGCGCCTCCTGTACCTGAGGCGTTTTTCCTGCATAAAAATGTTGTACCTTGGATTTTTTGACTTGTACATGTAAGTAAAATGGTATAAAAGCCTTATTTATAGCTATATTTTGGTTAAAGGAAGCTATTTTGGTTAAAGGAAGCTAAAAACCTATGGGATGTGTATGGGATATATATAAAAAATTATATAAACACCTTGCGCTTCGGGTACGAAAAGCCCACCGCTTTTGCGCTTTGCGCTTCGCGCCTCAATTTTAGACCTCGTCGCTTTTGTGCGCCTCTCGCTTTTTAAAACCAAGCGGTTATCTAAATTATACACATCTTTTACATATCCTATTGGAGTGTATATTTATGATTTCATCATTGCTACTCTGCTGTAATAAAATGATTCTCAATTCATTGGTGGAACATTATCGCTATGTTCCCAAGTTTCATTAAACAAGAGAAAAGAAAAGATTTGGAAGGAAATAATTTTTAGTTGTGTTCCAGAGTTTCATCAAAGGAGAGAAAAGAAGAGAAAATGAGAGATATTTTATCTAAAATTAATCTTTCCAATTTGGAAAGAACCAGAGAGAATAGAAAAGAAAATGAAAGAATCTTTTTTTTTCTCTCTTCAATTTAACTCGGGTATGGGAATATTAACTCTTATTTATGGTGATTCCTTTCATGTTAAAGGTTCCTTTTTTTGTTTAGCAGATTTCTGAAACGGTACCAGATATGAATTGAGTAGTAATGTTTTTTTTTTCCTTTTTTGTACCAACTTTTCTCCAGGACATGAAGTTGGCAAATCCCGGGCAAATGTACAACTTTTAATGCATAAGGTGCCGCTTTCCATTGCAGTATTGCTTCTAATTTAGTGATTCTAGCTCTAGTGAAAGGATATGTTGTTTGTTTTGTTTGTAACTGTTAAACTTATTTTAGCAAAGGTAGCGTGGAATCATGTATGTAACCGTATGTAATCAACTCCGCATATCGCATGGTCTTAGATTTAATTCTAGTTTGTTTCAGGTTTTTCGACTACACCATTTATCTCATAAATTTGTAATTATGATAACATGTATGTGATATGGATATGATGATCTGTACGGGTTAATGACCCGTATGGAGGATCGCAACAAAGGGATAATTAGATGTTGTAGGCTGAGTCACCAGTGTTCATTTTCTAGTACATAACGACCGCCTTTAATCTTGGTTTCTTCCATATGTAAACATTAATAGTACAGTTTCATTTGACAATAGCTTTGTTTTGTATTTGGTTGTCTTTGTTGCTAAAAACATGCACAACCAAACATGAATCCTCTAAATAGTAACCTAGCTTTTATGTTTCCAAGAAATAATATTGCATGTTCATCTTATCATGGTTTACAAAGTTGGCTGATTATGAAGAAGAGTACAAATCCATGAAAACCGTTAGCGCTATAATTGCACAACCATAGATGGGAGTTAGGACCTATAAGACCACTCCCGTCGGTGGCAGAACCTTCACTGCTTAGTTGAGGTAGGTAAGTATAGAGTTTCCATTTTATGCGCGCTACAACTAAGGTTCAACGCAATTATTCCTGAAATAACATAGTTTCTATAAAAAAAATTATGACGAAGTTAGGTGGCAAGGTGGGCCCCCTTAACCCTTGGTTCCGCCGATGACTCCCATCGTCCTACTTTAGTTTTTTAACATATTCAAACGTATACAATGATATATACAAGAAGGTAGATACAACTATTATGTGACTCGTAAATGTATATAGTGCTTTTCTACTGGTCCACATTGTATGCTCGTTTTTTGTCTCTCGACCTCTCTCTCTCACACACATTTATGGAGATGATGAGTCTGAACAAGTGGATTGCAAGCTCTTGTGGTGTGGCTATAGTGGTGCTTGTGGCCTGGACCGTTTTGAAGTGGGTGTGGGTGCAACCAAGGAGGCTAGAGAGGCACCTAAGGCTCCAAGGGATCAATGGAACCTCCTACAAGTTATTGTTTGGGGACTCAAAAAAGATGGGACAAATGGCCAAAGAAGCCAACCAAAACCCCATCAGTATACATGATGACATTGTTCCAAGACTCATGCCCTTTGTTTATCAGGCAACCAAAACTTATGGTATTAGTTTTTTTCTCCCTAAATCAAATCCTTAACAGTTTTGAGTATTCGATTAAGTAGTCGTTAACATGATATGATCGACTTGACACGTAGTCAAAGGAGTTCAGATCATATTTAAACAGATAGACATATTCATGGCACGGTTAAAAACGTGTTTAAGCGAGTCAACCCCTAAACCCTTTATGACACGTTTGACTTACTATGTTAAATGTGTCATGTCGTTTCATTCTCATAAACTTGTTGTGTCATGTAACCCGCTTATTAAACATGCATGCGTTAGTGTTCAAGGAAATGACACATTTAGCTAAATGTGTCATGTCAAGCATGACCCACAGCTAAATGTGTCATGTCAATCATGACCCATAACGCAAACACGGTAAGTTTTCCACTCTATTAATGAGTTAATAATTTCTCAAGGATTGACTTCATACGCAGGTAATATGTTCTTTACGTGGTTTGGGCCAACACCAGTGGTTCATGTTCTTGATCCTGGTCTTGCCAAAGATGTATTGTCTAGATTCAATGATTTCCAAAAGCTTAGGAGAACTAATCCCTATGTCAAGATATTATTTCAAGGATTAATCGATTACGAAGGTGATAAATGGTTCAAACACCGAAAGATCATCAATCCCGCATTCCTTGCTCACAAGTTTAAGGTTTGGTAATCCCGTTTTTTGCGTATATAGCATCCGAGATGTTTCAGTTTTGGGAAAAGTCTATGAAAATCACTAACACGACACGAAATAAACAAGTTTTAAATTTCCATATCTAAACCATATTTACTAAACTGATCAACCTCTCAACCCAACTTGTTTACAACCCGTTCAAATCATTACAATCTGTCAACCTGTTTATGATTAGTTTAACCCGTTTACAACTTAATCACAAGCTATTTACAACCCACCAACCCGTTTGAATTGTTTAGAAAACTGGATTAAAAGGGTTGTGTTCAGGTTGCACCGTTTCAAGTGTATCTGGTTAGGGTTGGTATCTTTTACACAAATAAATATGTCTGGGTCGTGTTTGGGTTCATCAATGCATTGAGCTGATGCTTCTAAATTACATGAATGGCCGATTTCATTATGCAGTACATGGCTCCTGCTATCCATTTAAGTTGTACCGAGATGATCAACAAATGGCGAATGTTGTTAGCGCGCGAGCACTCATACGAGCTCGATGTTTTTCCATATCTTCAAACATTGACAAGCGATGTAATCTCACGCACTGCATTTGGTAGTAATTATGAAGAAGGGAGAAGGATATTTGAACTTCAGAAAGAAGTAGTTCCTTTAGTATTAGAAATCACACGACATTCGGTATATATCCCTGGATCATGGTAATTACGTCTTGAACTACTTGAGATCGACTTATTAAATGTCATGATGTTCATGGAACCATTCATTGTGCTAATTTACTGGACCATGCCTCTACTACAAAAATAAGGATCTGCGACCTCATAATGGTCACAAGTCTGTCACTAAAGACCGAAGTTTTCTGTCGCAAAAATCTTTATAGTTAATCTGTTTTGTGAAAAGTTTTGCAAACAAAAATTATTTTGCGACAGACTTGTGACGGATTTAAATCCTTCGCAAAATTTGCGACTGATATGCGAAGAATTTCAATGGTTCATATTTATTTATTTCTTATTTTACCTGATTTAGGACGATTTTAAATCAGTCACAACGTTAGCGACGAATTTGTGACAAACTGAAATCAGTTTAGTTTTTAGTTTGGAATTTTAAGTGATTTGCGACAGATTAAAA
The DNA here is from genome assembly GCA_030545235.1 of Helianthus tuberosus. Classification (NCBI taxonomy): domain Eukaryota; kingdom Viridiplantae; phylum Streptophyta; class Magnoliopsida; order Asterales; family Asteraceae; genus Helianthus; species Helianthus tuberosus. The sequence continues at coordinate 173,698,803 of CM060448.1, read as the reverse complement.
TCAGATGTGAAATTAGCCACGGATGTCTAACTTAATCGGTCGCTGATTTTGTAGCTAACTTATATCGTCGTTAATCGGTCACTAATTTCACGATAGGTTTTCATATCGCAAACAACGGTCGCCAATACATATGTGTGTTGTGCAAATAGGTATATTATATATCACAATGCTTGTGTTTCTTCATCTAGGTTTTTGCCAACTAAAAAGAACTTAAGGATAAAGAAGATTGACAAACATGTGAAGGGTTCAATAAGAGGTATTATCAATAAAAGATTAAAGGCAATGGAAAGTGGTCAACCTAGTCAAGATGACTTATTGGGCATATTATTGGAGTCAAACCAAAAAGAAGTCCAACAAATGAGCATTGAAGATGTTATAGAAGAATGCAAACTATTTTACTTTGCAGGCCAAGAAACCACCTCTAATTTGCTTGTATGGTCAATGATCTTGCTAAGCCAATACCAATGTTGGCAAGAACAAGCAAGAGATGAAGTTTTTCGTGTCTTTGGACGGGATAAACCAGATATCGATGGACTAAGTCGCTTAAAAACTGTAAGTCATGCAGTTCATGAAGTTGTAAAAATATATCCTACAGTTTATTTAATTTGTTTTTCTTTGATTGGTATAGGTTACTATGATTTTGCATGAAGTTTTAAGGATATATCCTGCAGTTCAATCATTATACCGATTGACTAACCAAGAAACTAAGTTGGGCAAGATGAGTTTACCATCAAGGACAGCAGTCATAGTGCCTGTGCTATTGTTGCACCATGACCATGAGACATGGGGTGACGATGTCAATGAGTTCAAGCCCGAGAGGTTCTCTGAGGGCGTTTTGAAGGCGACAAAGGGGCACATGTCGTATTTCCCATTTGGTTGGGGACCTCGTATATGTATCGGCCAAAATTTTGCGATGATGGAAGCTAAAATCGCGTTGGCTATGATTCTGCAACACTTCTCATTTGTGCTTTCACCATCTTATGTACATGCTCCTCAGTCGATTATCACTCTTCAACCTCAGTTTGGAGCTCACCTAATTATTGAACGGGTTGATCCTTAAATGTTCGTCATGAAAACCTATGATCGGGTGTAAGTTTCTGGTTTTGAGTTTGAGCTTTAGTTCGAACTCGACAAATATGCATTTGTTTTTGAATAGTTTTCTTTTAATAAAAATTTGGTCATAATGTATGTTATATAAAGATTAATTTTTATTTTCTTAAATTAGTGTAAAAATTTAAAATGTTGTTTGAGTTGCAAAAGAAAATTATTTAGTTATTGGTAAGAAAATCCTTCATCCTATACTTGTGTATCTGATTTGGATTCAACTGTTTTCTACCCATTATAATTCATGACAACCTAATAAGACTTCTTACAACCTAACTTAACCCATAAGCTCACCTATGAAGGCCTCTCATATCCAATCAATAGCAATCATGATTCGTAAGACACAATACGACCCATTCGTAAGACACAACGCGGCGGAAGACCGTAGTCTAATGAGCGGCAGCGGCACGGCGGCAAGGGGCGGCTTGACGGAGATGCGAAATCAACAAGATGAGCCGTAGCATCATCTGTGCGGTAAGAGACCGTAAGAAGACCGGTGAATCTAGAACGTAAGAAGACCGGTGAATCTAGAACCGAAGACGAAGCTTTATTTGAACACAAAACGGGGAAAAAACGGAAACGAACAGAGACCGGACAGGGCGACAGTGACGGCACGCCGCCCTGTCTAGGGTTTTTCTCAAGTGGTGACGGCTAGGGTTTTGTTATTTGTGTGTGACGCGGCGGAAACGATAGTTTGGCTTTGATACCATGTAAGATTATTAAAGACTGATTGATTATTATTATTGAATGAGTAGGTTACAAAAAATTGGGACTAAGAGTAACCCTAGAAACCTAACTGAGCCCGTAAGCCCATAGTTTAATAGTTATAAGTAATTGCAATATAATAGGGTTGAGTTATAATACAAAAGATATAAAAATAAGAAGGGTAAGAAGGCACCAGAGAGTGACAAGTGTCCTATGAGTAATTAAATGGAAAGGGTAATTTTGTCTACAAGAGGAAAGAGAATATGCACATGCAAGTCACATGCTATTTCCCCCCTAACTTTTAAACGTCCGTAACTTTTTTATACATCATTTGTTTTAAAAAAAAATTATACCATAAAATCGAGCGTTTTTTTATCTTTAATATGAGTACCATATTGTTATATTTTTCAAAAAAATTTCAAAAACCCAGTTGCATATTACACAATGGACGTGATGTAAAACACAATGTAAATTAGATTAAAAGCACAATCAATGACAACAGATAAAGACACAATGGACAACATACTAAAACACAATGAACATAACGTATAACACAATGACAATAACATATAACACAATAAGAATCAGACTAAATAAAAACACAATTGATGACAACAGATAAAAGACAAAATTAATGACAGCAAATAAAAGACACAATGGAGAGCAGATGAATACACAATGAAAAACAAACTAAAAACACAATACTTAACAAACTAAAACACAATGAACAAGATAATAAAAAAATTGAACAAATTATTAAACCACAATGGACAACATATTAAAACACACTGAATAACATATTACACAATGGACATGATGTAAAACACAATGTAAATTAGATTAAAAACACAATCAATGACAACAGATAAAGACACAATGGACAACATACTAAAACACAATGAACATAACGTATAACACAATAAGAATCAGACTAAATAAAAACACAATTGATGACAACAGATAAAAGACACAATTAATGACAGCAAATAAAAGACACAATGGAGAGTAGATGAAGACACAATGAAAAACAAACTAAAAACACAATACATAACAAACTAAAACACAATGAACAAGATAATAAAAAAATTGAACAAATTATAAAACCACAATGGACAACATATTAAAACACAATGAATAACATATTACACAATGGACATGATGTAAAACACAATGTAAATTAGAATAAAAACACAATCAATGACAACTGATAAAGACACAATAGACAACATACTAAAACACAATGACCATAACGTATAACACAATGGCGATAACATATAACACAATAAGAATCAGACTAAAAAAAACACAATTGATGACAACAGATAAAAGACACAATTAATGACAGCAGATAAAAGACACAATGGAGAGCAGATGAAGACACAATGAAAAACAAACTAAAAACACAATACATAACAAACCAAAACACAATGAACAAGATAATAAAAAAATTGAACAAATTATTAAAACACAATGGACAATATATTAAAACACAATGAATAACATATTAAACACAATGACCTGAACTAATAACACAATTTATAGAAAACCCAGATATAACAAAATCTTCATTGTGTCATATATTGTGTTATAGGTTTTTATAAAAACGCAATGGATAGAACTCAAATTAACATTGTGTTATAGGTTTTGATAATAACACAATGTATAGAAACTCTACTGACCAAAACCCAGTTAAAAGACACAATGACCTGAACCTTTAACACAATGCCAAAAAACCCAGTAAAAATTAAAATTTTTATTTTATTTTTATATGATAATATGGTACTCATATTAAAGATAAAAAAACGCTCGTTATTATGGTGAATTTTTTTTGAAAAAAAATGTCCTATGAAAAAGTTATGGACGTTTTAAATCGATGGGGGAATTGGCATGTGCCTTGCATGTGGAGAGAGAAAATCCATAAATATAAGATTCCTTTTATGCCCTTCTATTATCTTCTTTTCCCTACAACCAATCTCAACCCTTCAAATCTAAAATCAATGGACTAGAATCCTTCTTACACTTCTTATTTATTTTATCCTTTGTATTTGATCCTAACCCCAATATAATATAACTCGATAGAACTCATTACAAGCCTTTAAGATCTAATATGGATATATTGAGGCCTATCATGAGTTGTCATTGCTCTTATAACCCAATATTACTCATTAAAACATGGATGACTTGTAGTTCTAATTAGTTAAATATTACAATGCTTGATCAACTGTTGATTAAACTCGATCAAAATTGGTCAATCATAACCACTACATAATGTGTGTGTTGCAATCCTTCAACTAATTTGCCATAAGACTAGTGGGTATGGGAGGCTCATCCTCATGAGGATGGGCCGTCATGTAGGCGCCACATCACCATCCCATGAAAATTGGGCCTCCTTGCTTTTTGAGGGGGGTGGAGGATGGGGCTACCCCACATAATTTTGTATTGTTTAATTTATTTTATTTGTTTAACTTTTATTGTTTAATTTTTATTGTTTAACTTTTTTATTTGTTTAACTTTATAAAAACAATTCGAAATTTAAATAAAAATAAGACATAAAAGAAGATAATAAAATCCATACATGACATAAATAAAAATTACATAACCTAAAAAAATTACACTACCTAAAATTTATAAAAAAAAGACAACATTTAAAAATTTATAAAAACTACACTACTCGTCTTCGTCTTCGTCACCGTCCCCGTCGTTTGCGTTGTTCTATATATGTTCTACCAAATCCTGTTGAAGGTTTGCATGCGTGTAGTCGTTGGTTAGCGCGAACGAGTTTAAATCCTGTTGCGTCGGATCTACCGGGACAGTATTCCCGTAAGATGCATTCTCGTCATACGCACAAATCGCCCGACCTTCTTCTTCAATAATCATGTTATGGAGCAAAATGCAAGCGTACATACAAAGGCGCAACCTCTTCGGTGTGAACGCACGTGCCGGTTGTTGAATGATGGCCCATTTTTTTTGTAAAACACCAAAACAACGTTCGATGTCTTTTCTTGCAGCTTCTTGACGCTTGGCGAATTTTTTCGTCCTCGGGAAATGGAATAGTCTTGACAATTGTAGACCAAGACGGATATATTCCGTCAGCAAGATAATACCCGCGTCTATACTCAACCCCAGAAACTGTAAAACGGGTGTCCGGACCGGTTCCATTAACGACATCGCTAAAGATCGCCGATTGGTATAGCACGTTGAGGTCGTTGAGTGAACCAGGGAGACCAAAGAAAGAATGCCAGATCCACAAATCCTGTGACACCACGACCTCAAGTATTAAGGTTGGATGGTCGTGATCACCTCGCGTGTATTGGCCTCGCCACGCATTCGGGCAGTTATGCCACGCCCAATGCATATAATCAATGCTACCAAGCATTCCCGGAAACCCGTGCCGTGCTTCATGAGCTTGGTACAACTGTTGAACATCATACGCGTTTGGTTTCCGCAAATATTGTTTGCTATACAGTTTCACCACATTATGGCAAAACCGATACAAACATTCCCGCGTAGTTCTTGCCGACATCTGTAAGTACTCGTCCAAAGCGTCGGCCACTGTCCCGTACGCCAGTTGGCGAATGGCCGCAGTACACTTTTGTAACGTGGTGAACCCTTCATAATTCCAAGCATCGGGTCGTTACGTGAAAAACGGGTTTAGCTCCGCCAAATCATCAGCAATCCGTGTGAATAACCGGCGACTCATTCGGAACCTTCGTCTGAAAATGTCGGCATTGTAAATGTAACACCCCGTGTTTTCACGAGTGAAAGTCAAAGTCAAGGTCAAAGTCAACGACCGATTTCACGCGACTTGACTCGTAGAAATGTTTTTATTTTATTTATATTATGTGGAGTAAGTGTTGTTCATTACAATAATCAAATCGTGTTAACCATATTTCAATCGACCTACGACTGCGAACGATAGGAAGTAACAATGCGATAAAGTTAATCAAGCTATGCTAATCAAATCGACATCGAACCGCAACTCGAACTGTGTATTTTACTTGTGTTGATACGTGTGTGTGTGCCTTACGTGTTACCTGTGCATGTTTATTTTATGTTATGTTGTGATAATCAAGCGAACTCAATCGAACTCGAAGTCTAACTCGAATGTAAACGAACCCGAACCCGAATTCCGAGTCGAACCATATAAGAAGTAGTTGGGACTGTAAGTAATTTGACTAGGAAACCCTATCGAATCGCTCGCAAATCGAAACCGAAGCAACATCGCACCGAACGCACCTATTCAGGCGACATCTGCACAGATGGTCAATCCGCACGGATTGCCAATCCGCACGGATTGCCAATCCGGACGGATGACCTATCCGCGCGGATAGCCCATCCGGGTTACGTGCCATCCGCACGGCTCACCCCTTTCCTCTTTTAGCATCCTATAAATACACGGGTCACTCTCCAACTTTTCCACTTTTGGCAAGTGACGTCCGAACCGCACGCATTCTTCACTTTTCTCAGATTTCTCTCAATCCAGGTAAGATCTTGCACTAATTCTTGTACATCTTTGATCACTACACAATTCTACACCTTTCCATCTTTCAAATCTCAACTTCCAACCATGAAATCATCCAGATTTGAGGTATACTCGGGTGACGTCATCATGAAGTTCTTATGAACTTCAAGCTTGACTTCCTTCCACCAAGAATAACTCAGATCTAAACGATTTCCACAAGATTTCACAACAACATCACCTAAATCTAAACTTTTCTAAGGATAAAAGAGTTGAAAGAAATAAACCTAAGCTCTCTCCTTCTTTTACCCTTAAGATCGGTACGAATCTGATCGGTTCTAGTCTCTACTCGATAATAGAGATGCACTAGTCCTAGATCTGGAATTCTACCGCAAGACACCTGATTTCGGGGTCAACCGGAATGACCGCTCTGAGTCGCCGACATGTCGAGTCAGGGTGGTTCCTGGCCGGCTTAGTCGTGCGGGTAAGAATACGATTCCAAGTGGTTGCCACGTAATCAGAACGTCTCGATAAACGACAACAGAAACCAAGAGTAGACGAACGGAACAATCAGACAAGCTGTCCGCACGGACGAGCTGTGCGCACGGACTAGCTGTCCGCACGTACAGGTCATCCGGACGGGTTGTCACCCGGGCGAGCTACTTTTGGGACCCACTTTCCAAACGAGGTTTGAGTATCGACGAATGAGCAATCCGGACGGACGACCTCTGAATGGATTACTCTTCGGATCATGAGATACTAAGACCTTGAATAAATTCAAACAATGTTCATCCGCACGGCCAAGTCGTACGCACGGACAGGTTATCCGGACGGATTGTCTCTGCCCGCGCGCACAGACTGTCCGCATGGATTACCATCGTCCGCACGGACTACCATCCGTACGGATTGTTGTCCGCGCGACCGGCTTGAAAGGTAGAAACACTTAAATGTTTTCTAAATGCTCCAACGAAAACTCCAAAGCACAAGCCATCATACACAAACACCTCCTTAACTTAGGAAGAAACAATCCACTTGAACGTTTATCCGCACGAACAACATGTCCGTACGGATAAGCAATCCGCACGCATGACTAGTCCGGACGGATTATCGTCCGCACGGACAGCCCACGCGCACGGATAGCTTATCCGGATGGGTCACCATCCGCACGGATAGTTCACCCGCATGGATGACTTCCTCACACGGATAGCTGATCCGCACGATCAGTTATCCTACCCACTCTCACGTTGTACTGTTTTACGCGCCACTTATCGTTACGTTATCGAATCTATTCAGGCTAACCGTACTCGCTGTAAAGCGCTCCCTTCAATCCATAATCGCTGTGAGTATACTCGAACCCATTTTGCTTTTAGCACTTTTGGGTGTTACATACGTTACGAATATTCAAACTACAATTATCACACTACTCAAGGTATTTTAACGCTAAACCATTTACGCATGTTATACATGGCTTATGAATGCTTGTTTGTTATGTTTACACATGGAATGCTGTCTACCTGCCTTAGCAACGATAGTACTATAGTTTGGACTCAGCACCCGTTCACACGGGGGTTGTTAAGGATCTTTTACTTGCATGGATTACGGTGGTAATCATGTATTGCGAACTGCCTCGGGCAGTCAACCCGCAGTCATTGGTATCGATGGATCTATGTCGATAACTAACGTGCTTCATTTCACTATGTGTACGTGCTGGTTATGCGTAAACGAATTCGAACTCTATTATGCTATTATCAAACTTGTATGCTCACCTTTACGTTATATGTATTGACTTTATTTTAACGTATGTGACAGGTGCCTAGGTTGTTTATATGCTTCTCGGGCTGTGATGAAATTGAAGCTAGGAACTGGAGTCCTAGAAACCAACGAATAAATAGTTATGTTTAAATCTGAGTTGTCGGAACAGAGTATTTGTTTTGATGTTATCTGTAATAACTTGTGTGACTATTTAAGATACGGTATGGGACGTATTGCTTTAATTAAATGGTAATGATAGTTGTTATGGAAACTTCTGGACAATCTGTTTCGCTCAGTGCCACGCCCCGATGATTCCGCCATCGGTTGGGGTGTGACAGATTGGTATCAGAGCCATAACTATAGGGAATTAGGCAAGACTCGACCTAGTCCGGGTCGAAGTCTTAGAGACCTAGTCTATAGTTAAGAACCAACAGACCAACTCGCGCGTATGCGTAAACTCGCCACTATCACTCGCTCTTTTCTACCACTGCACTTGGATTTTGAAGTTATGAACAGGTAATGAGGCCGAGAATAGGTGTGAAAACCGTAAACTCTCGACTAAAGTCACCTATTCAGCTTGCATTTTAGCTACAAACGAGGAGAATCATACCAAATTAGGAGTGAAATCCATATTTTGATGAATAATCTCCTCAAATTTTATCAAAAACAGGGACAGAAGTTGCAAGATAGGGGTGAAACCCTAACCTTGACTACTCGTCCTGCTTTTATACAAAAACTCCCACCAAAGTTTCGATGGACTCCAACGATCCAAAGACACAATATAACCAATGGGAATTGCGCCGACGCCCAAGAATCGAGGCAAAGGCATAGTCCTGGAGGTAATTGTGCACACAGGATTGATATTCGTTAATTTACACATATTTTAGTCCCCCGTTTTACCCCTATTTTATGCGTTTTTGGCCGTAAAACCGTCATTCGGATACTTAATTATTTACACTTTTGTTTACAGGCCTAAAACTGCATTCCAGACAAGATGATAGCAAAAACGAGGACTTTCCGGACAAAACGACACAGCTGCGAAGATTCTGTTAAGAAAACTGACCTGGGCCTCTGGAACGGTCGTGCCACATGATGCACGACCGTGCATCTCCGACAAGTATTGATCAGCTCGGTGATGAACGAGAGGTGCGACTGGGCGTTCTAGGAAAACAAGGCGGCTCGGTGAAGAACGGACGTTCCATCTGAGGAACGACCGTGCGTATCCGTTGAACCAACAGAGTCTCGGTGATGAACGACCAGTGCGACTCGGCGTGCAACAAGACCTCGGTGAGGAACGACCGTGCCAAATGAAGAACGGTCGTGCCATTTCGAATCTGGTCAACGATCTGATGACGTCATGCAGTATGGTGTGCCCATCCCCAATAATTGCTTAAAGTGCACGGTCGTGCCATATGGAGAACAACCGTGCGACAGAGAAAAATATAAAAACAGAACAGAAACATTCTGTTCGACATTCTGGATTTTTGGAGAGCTTCACAGGCGATTTTCAGGCTCCGGAGGCATTAGCTTTCACCCGGATTCAAGCCACATTGTCCCGTTTAGCTCGATTACTACCCGGATCCTTAGTCTAGTACTTGTTTATGGTTTGATTTTCTAATCTTTCCATGTTTTTGTTAATCTTTCAAGTACTTAGATTATTGTTTATGTATTCTTGTAGCCTTTGGGCAAAAACACAAACAATCCCTTGCTAGATTATTGCCATTAGTATGTTAAGCTTTGTTTGTAATGACACTTGAAGTATTTTCTATGTTAATCTTTGATGATTAGTTTGCAACCTTGTTATTGATATTGAATTCTTGATTATAAGTAATTATGTTGGATGATTGATGCTTGGTTAGTTAAGATAGTTGAAAAATGAAGCTTAATTAATCTTGTATTAGTAAACTTTGAATTTGGTTAACTAGTTTAACTTGGTTTAAATGTATGCATCATGATACTAGAAATGGTTAGTGATTTAATAAAATGTAATTATTGTTAATCAAGAGAGCTTGCCGTCACGTAAGGACCTTAACGGGTTAGATGGTGTCGTTATAAATTCTTGCCATGATTTGTTAGCTTAGTTAGTAGTTTAGGCCAAAATTGCTATCTTAGTGAATTATTGTGCAAGATTTGTAAAATGAACTCGGTTGTGATTTAATCTAGTTTATGCTTGTCTCGGTGGTTGCATTGTGTTTATCGGTGTCTCTTTCCTTGATTAAGTGCGGTTAGAAAACTCCTAACGGATGACTAACTTATTTTTAAGAGATTTTCATAGACATTTATCAATTGCACGTTAAAGAACAATTTTAGGTGGTTAAAGTGTGTTTATCGTTTTAGCTTTCCGAATGATTGTCATGTTAGGATTCCCGAAAGGGATACTAATTGTCTTAAATTGGAAAATTGACCGAATGCTTCTAGTGCCAAAACCGACTTAGTTGACATGCTGTGGTTGTGTATTTAGCAAGGCTTTTTATCTATATTCTATTATGTTTTTATTATGTATTTATTTATGCTTACTTTAGTTTAGTTAAAATCAACCAAACTTATGTTTTTACCGGTAGTTTGGTGACAAAGGTCTAGTATTATTTCTCCGCCCATTTCCTTGGATCGATACTTGGTTCTTACCGATACTTTATTACATATATGACGGGGTACACTTGCCTCTTTCGTGTGTGTTTTGATGTAAAAATAATAATCACTTTTATAAATTTAAAACCAAATCGTGTGTAAATTCATTGCAAAATTATGTATATATACGCACACGTCAAGTTTTTGGCGCCGTTGCCGGGGACCGGAGCTTCGGATCTTGGATCGGAGACTCTGTTGGTTCAACGGATACGCACGGTCGTTCCTCAGATGGAACGTCCGTTCTTCACCGAGCCGCCTTGTTTTCCTAGAACGCCCAGTCGCACCTCTCGTTCATCACCGAGCTGATCAATACTTGTCGGAGATGCACGGTCGTGCATCATGTAGCACGACCGTTCCAGAGGCCCAGGTCAGTTTTCTTAACAGAATCTTCGCAGCTGTGTCCTTTTGTCCGGAAAGTCCTCGTTTTTGCTATCATCTTGTCTGGAATGCAGTTTTAGGCCTGTAAACAAAAGTGTAGATAATTAAGTATCCGAATGACGGTTTTACGGCCAAAAACGCATAAAATAGGGGTAAAACGGGGGACTAAAATATGTGTAAATTAACGAATATCAAATCTCCCCACACTTGAACCTTGCTTGTCCTCAAGCAAGCTAAACTAAAAAGCAATAAAAGACATAAACAAACAAGAACGATAATTTACACACTATTTTATTGAAAACTAATATAAACGGTTAGCCGGTTTGTCGAAAGACAACATCAAAAGACTCAAACCCAACAAGCATATGCAATTAAAAAGCGACAACCAAAAAGCCGTGAATTCACATTTAATTGACTCACATGTTAATCTTCACACGACTCACAACGTTCACACACACTCGGTTTTATTTATGAAACATACATAAAATGTGTATGTGAAAACACTCAATGCCTCGTCAATGAAATGTGCAATATCATAAGCTTGTCATAAGATCTCGTCTCCACCAACTAACATGCGAACAAGTGTAAATCAAGAGGTCTTTACGGGTTATAACGTTAGGCTTGGGCGAAGGGTATGGAAATGGACATTTAAAGTGGCGAAAATGGTTAAAACTCGGTAGTAGCGTTTAACTAGCAAGAAAATAATACAACTATACATACAAACGCCTTAAAAAGGCGACTAAAGCGCAATCGAGCTTATCAACGATATTTTTAACATTTAAGCATTCAAAATTGCTCGATTTCTATCAACTTCACCCTATTTTAGGGTGTTTTTTTTTTTTTTTGCAAACTAAACTATACAATGAAATATAAACAAAAACAAGCTAGTTAAACTATTATTTTAACCGAGTTTCAACACTAAAAAGGTTTAAAAACATAAAAAGGCTAAATTTGGTTAAGTGGGCGATAATGTGGGTAAACAAAGGTGAACGGGAAGGCTCGACATGGTTAATCCTAAAGGGTAATATAAGGTGAACGGGAAGCACAACACAAAGAACAAGTACACAACAAAGGGGTAATCTAAGTGCCTCTATCACTTCTACACGAATTCACAAGTTCATGGTCTTAACAAGCATACTAGTGACAAGTTCTAAATTGCAAATAACATCCGGCTCACTCCTATATCCGAAATGAACAAATATATAACAATCAAGGCTCAAATATGCTCACGTAACGGAAGGAATGGGTAAAAGTATGAAAACTATCATGTAAGTCTTTCTTTGTTTGTCACGCTTTCCGGTTTCCTTTTTCAAAAATATTTTGCTTGTCGAGTTTTTATCAAGTCCTATGCTTTCTAAAACACAACCAACCGGTTTATTTACAAAAATATATACAAAATACAAGTATTTTTGAATGATTTTTCTGATTTTCTGATTTTTTTATATATAAGAGGACAAACAAAGTTAAGTTAACAAAGTTAACCCCCTCCCCACACTTGAACTTCGCATTGTCCCCAATGCGAGACCCGAAATATAGAGAAAGGGATAAAAAATAATCCCCTCAAGATGATGTTGGTGCCACGAGACTTCCGAAGCTCTATCTGGTACGTGCTCCGGTCCAAGATCCGATAGATAAAACCTGCGAGTATGTCACATGTGCACCCAAAAACATAACAGAAATAGAAAAATCACCAAACAACCATAATATACATAAATACTAAAATCCAAACAAAACACAAAGGAAATTGTCTGAAATACATAACCGGGGTGTTTTAAATACTAGTCAAAATAAACACCCAAAAGTAAATAAAGTACTGAAAAAGAAAACACCACCAAATGCTATCACCACCGCCAACTACTCATCATCATCATCATGTCTCGTGCCAGATGGGCCCTGATCGCCATAGCCAGGGGGGTTCCACGGTGGGAACTCCGGAGGGTGCTGAAAGTAGTCGGGGTATGCGTGATGCATCTCCCCGAAAAGATATGAGAATCCCGCACTGACCCCCTGATATAAAGTATCCTGGCTCTGCCGAAGCTGGTCATGTGTGGCCCGAATCTGAGCCTGACTGGCTCGAATCTCGTCCTGGTTAGCCCGGATCTGGTCCTGGCTAGATCTAATCTCATCGAAGTAGGTACCATGCTGCTCCTGCGTCACACGCATATCCTGGAACTGCTGGTAGAATGTGGGCCAGTCCTCATGCAGATGAAATGCATGGTGTTGCGGCGAGTGTGGTGGTGTCGGTGGCTGGTGCTGCTCTCCCATCTCAACATCCTCATCTTCCTCCTCATGCTCCTCCTCAGCTGGAGGCAACGGGTCCCAGACCACGTTATTCAATCCCCTCAACCTATCCCCCCTATCAAGCTCTACAATCACCCCCATGAACTTCAGTGACTGGATATCGACATGAACCCCCTCCGTAATCAAAGTGAGACCCTGAAGCACCCCCGGCGTCATATAGCGCTCATTGTACGCTATTTTGGTCACATACTGACCGCCATGTATCTCACTGTTCGGAGTCCGCCCCGAACACTTGACAAAGTACTCAGCCATTCGTGCGGCTAGGTTGATTGGTGCTTTGTCAACCAACGCATATAGAAAAAGCAAGTCAGGTGTGGGACAGTTACCGAGACTGTCCATGCGACCGCATATCGAATGGCTGAATACATGGTGCATCACTCGCACCAGAGGGTCTCGGAGTCGCGAAGCCTTTGACATCCTCGGGTTGTAGGGTTCCCCAATAGCGTTTTCTGCCCAAAATTCATCCCGCGCTGCATCATTAAGGAAGTTGAACTGATCGTTGAAGACGTCGGGATCATCCATGTCGTCCCTAGTATAAATCCCGAGCCTTCTTCCCAAACGACCAACCGACCATGTATGCCATCGTCTACATAACCTGAAGGTTACCCGCTCCCCGTAGCGGAATTCGGGCTGTGTATGTGCAACCGGCCTTTCATAGGCATACGATGCGAAGAATTCAATTGTCAACTCCCGGTAAACGGGTCGGTTGCAAGCGACCAGATTTGCAAGCGGGCAACTCATCATTTCGTCCAGTCGATCATACTGATTGAGTTCATGCATGACTTCCCAATCTAACCATCGGGGGACTCCAAACTGCCCCCGTCTCGCCCACAATGCGTCTCGTTTCGGGATACACAAACGCTCTTTCTCAATGTTGGGGTCAAACTGAAGGAAGGGATGGTTCATCTGTATGAGGAAAAACATTAGAAAGACAGAAACAGGAGAGATATGAATTGAAAACAGCCGAGCAGCAAATTATGAAGAAACTGTCAAACTGATCTGGGCATATGGCACGGTCGTGCGACGAGACGCACGGTCGTGCGTCACCGACGACAACGGAACATCTGCCCAGAAATGTCGAAACTATCGTGAAACACCGGCGAGGCACGACCGTTCCATTCGAGGAACGACCGTGCAACTTGGTTTTCTGCAGATTTTTGACCCAGGCTCTAAGTAGCCCGATTTTTTCACAAATCTTCAAGTTTTTACACAAACGGGGGTCAGAAAAATGCACCAGATGTTCACGATACAACGATTCAACAAGGGTTAGGGTTTCGATTTGTTTATGAAGAGAACCCTAAAAATTTCCTTGAAGAAACGGAAGAAATCTAACCTAGAAAGCAAGAAAATGAGAAATCTACAACTAGGAACGTACCGTGCGAAGAAGGGTGTGAGATCGTGCGAAAAACCATGCGATATGATGAAGAATCGCCCTGGAACGGCCTGCAGCGACTAGGGTTCGCGAATGAGGGATTTTGCAGCAGATGAGGGTATATATAATGTGCAAAATGACAAAATTGCCCTCAGCCTGACGCATGGTCGTTCGACCTATGGCACGGTCGTGCGTCACCGACGTCGCTCAAACCCAGACCACTTTTCTCGGAAATGCACCGGGGGTGCGATCTGCCGTGCCCGCCCTCGGTGACGCACGGTCGTGCGACCCGAGGAACGGTCGTGCATCAGGTGCAGATCAGAATTTTTCCGCAGAAGCCATTTCCAGCAACTGTTTCGGCCGTTTTTCGCCGTTTTTTTTCGACACACCAACTGTTCTAACAATATTGCAATACAGAACCTTCGCTCGGCACGTACGAAAACTAAACAAACTAACGTAAACTACCTAACTAACCTAAATTACGCTAAAACTACAAAAATACAAAAAAAGACTATTTTACCCTTACAGCGCCAAAGACGCTCCTGCTGCATTTTTGTCGGCGAGTCAGCAGCGTAGACTCATGCTAAATTTTTGTCGGCGAGTCGATAGCAAGACTCATACTAAATTTTTGTCGGCGAGTCGATAGCAAGACTCATGTCCCCACACTTTACGTGTGCGGGCCATTACCACGCCCCTTCGGATTCTGCTCCGTGTTGCCTGGAAGTCCACCTGGGGGTCTCTCCGACAACATTTTTGCTAACTGGCCCACTTGATTCTCGACATTCTGAATGGAAGCCTTTTGACTCCGCATTTCTCCTTCGTTGACCAAGAATCGCTCCTCATGCTGCTGATATCGCTTTTCAGCCATTTGATTAGCACTATTGGAGTTTTTCAGCAGTTGTGCCATCATTTCCTCTAGCTTTGCGTTGCTTTGAGAGGCGTGCGGCTGTGAACTGCTTTCTGAGCCTTGATTATGATATTGAGGCTGAAAGGATTGACCGTGAGATTGTTGTGGCGCGGGAGCATGTTGAGCAAAACCAAGCGCGTTTTGGTTCCCAGAACCAGATTTCCACCCAAAGTTTGGGTGATTTCTCCACCCTGGATTGTACGTGTTACTGTAGGGGTTATTTTGGGGCTTGATTTGATTGCCCATGTAGTTCACCTCTTCGTGACCGGTAAACATAACACCCTGCTCACACGTACCTGGCACATGTGACACTCCACACTGGTCACATCCAGGGCCAACTTGCGCGACTGTTTGGGATTTATCGAATTTCGTCGCCAGAGCCGAGATTTGCGCAGTAATGGCTGTGTAATCGTCCACAGCGTGAGCTCCTGGGCGAGATGATGATGATGTAGCCCGACCTCTATCGCCTTCCCGACGCGAGCTGGATTTCAACGCAGCTTTCTCTATGATATCGTATGCTTCCGTCGGCGTCTTCGTTCCAAGATCGCCTCCTGCGTTAACATCTAATCGCTCCTGCGTGTTGTAGCTGAGCCCCTGATAGAATGTCAAAACCAGCTGTCTCTTGGAGAAGCCATGATGTGGCACATCAATCAACAAATCCTTGAATCTCTCCCAAGCTGCATGCAATGATTCGCCCTCGTCCTGGCGAAATGAAGTAATCCGGTTTCGTAGCTTGTTCGTTTTCTCAGGTGGAAAGTATTTATGCATAAACTGCTCCGCCAACTGATTCCAGGTCCTGATGGACCCGGCTGGGAGTGACATAAGCCAAGCTCTGGCTTTTTCACGTAATGAAAACGGAAACAACCTCAACCGAATTGCATCCTCCGAAACATCCCTAATCTTGAATGTGGAGCAAACATGGAGGAAAGCCGCAATGTGTCTCCCGGGATCCTCGTGCTCACGCCCGTCGAACTGCACTGAATTCTGCACCATGTTAATAATACTAGATTTTATTTCAAATGAAGGTGCATCAATAGTAGGTCTAATAATACTGGGCTCCAAGCCCTCTCGTCCGGGCTGATTCGTCTCATTCAAAGGTTGATTATCGTCTGCCATGATTTCGTCCCCTGAGTTTTCGCTTTCAGAAAGTATCACCGGGTCGTCAATCGCGTTTGCAATCCGTTGTGCAATGACACGTGCCCTTTCTCGCAGCCTCCTACTTCTCCTAAGATTATGCGCTGGTTCGTCAACCGGCTCAGCAATATTAGGCGCGGGAGTTGAGGACATTAACCTGCAAATGAAAATTTGACACAATGAATATTTTATTAATATAATAATTCTGCCCCCTTTTTTTCAGCTGAATAGAAGCAGAAACTTATTAAAAATGGGCTGAAAATTTTATAAAAATCCGAAAATGGGCCCGAAATTTTATAAAAATCAACACAATAAAAATAATCGAATCAGCTAAAGTAAAAATGATACCCGAAGCTGAAAACTCAAAGAATAAACAAATAAATAAATCCGGATCGAATAAATAAATGGAACAAAAATTTACAAGTGTACCAAAAATGACTTGGAAAACGAATAAATGAAAATAAAAACAAGAAATATTAACAAATAAATAAACAAATAAATAATCAAGAAATTATACACAAATATTAACAAGTATATACACCGATAACCAAATGACTCGGGTCGTTCCTAAAACTCGCCATTTCCCCGGCAACGGCGCCAAAAACTTGACGTGTGCGTATATATACATAATTTTACAATGAATTTACACACGATTGGGTTTTAAATTTATAAAAGTGATTATTACTTTTACATCAAAACACACACGAAAGAGGCAAGTGTACCCCGTCACATATGTAATAAAGTATCGGTAAGAACCAAGTATCGATCCAAGGAAATGGGCGGAGAATTAATACTAGACCTTTGTCACTAAACTACCGGTAAAAACATAAGTTTGTTGTTTTAAACTAAACTAAAGTAAGCATAAACAAATACATAATAAAAACATAATAGATAATAGATAAAAAGCCTTGCTAAATACACAACCACAGCATGTCAACTAAGTCGGTTTTGGCACTAGAAGCATTCGATCAATTTTCCAATTTAAGACAATTAGTATCCCTTTCGGGAATCCTAACATGACAATCATTCAGAAAGCTAAAATGATAAACACACTTTAACCACCTAAAATTGTTCTTTAACGTGCAATTGATAAATGTCTATGAAAATCTCTTAAAAATAAGTTAGTCATCCGTTAGGAGTTTTCTAACCGCACTTAATCAAGGAAAGAGACACCAATAAACACAAAGCAACCACCAAGACAAGCATAAACTAGATTAAATCACAACCGAGTTCATTTTACAAATCTTGCATAATAATTCACCAAGATAGCAATTTTGGCCTAAACTACTAACTAAGCTAACAAATTATGGCAAGAATTTATAACGACACCATCTAACCCGTTTAGGTCCTTACGTGACGGCAAGCTCTCTTGATTAACAATAATTACATTTTATTAAATCACTAACCATTTCTAGTATCATGATGCATACATTTAAACCAAGTTAAACTAGTTAACCAAATTCAAAGTTTACTAATACAAGATTAATTAAGCTTCATTTTTCAACTATCTTAACTAACCAAGCATCAATCATCCAACATAATTACTTATAATCAAGAATTTAATATCAATAACAAGGTTGCAAACTAATCATCAAAGATTAACATAGAAAATACTTCAAGTGTCATTACAAACAAAGCTTAACACACTAATGGCAATAATCTAGCAAGGGATTGTTTGTGTTTTTGCCCAAAGGCTACAATAATACATAAACAATAATCTAAGTACTTGAAAGATTAACAAAAACATGGAAAGATTAGAAAATCAAACCATAAACAAGTACTAGACTAAGGATCCGGGTAGTAATCGAGCTAAACGGGACAATGTGGCTAATCCGGGTGAAAGCTAACGCCTCCGGAGCCTGAAAATTGCCTGTGAAGCTCTCCAAAAATCCAGAATGTCGAACAGAATGTTTCTGTTCTGTTTTTATATTTTTCGCTGTCGCACGGTCGTTCTCCAAATGGCACGACCGTGCACTTTAAGCAATTATTGGGGATGGGTCACCATACTGCATACGTCATCAGATCTTTGACCGGATACGATATCGCACGACCGTTCTTTGGATGGAACGGTCGTTCAGTTCCGGGTTGTTGTTGCACGCCGAGTCGCACTGGTCGTTCATCATCGAGACTCTGTTGGTTCATCGGATACGCACGGTCGTTCCTCAGATGGAACGCCCGTTCTTCACCGAGCCGCCTTGTTTTTCTAGAATGCCCAGTCGCACCTCTCGTTCATTGCCGGGTTGATCAACTTTGTCGGAGATGCACGACCGTGCATCAGGTGGAACGGTCGTTCCACACGCCCAGGTCAGTTTTCTTAACAGAATCTTCGCAGCTTTGTCGTTTTGTCCGGAAAGTCCTCGTTTTTGCTATCATCTTGTCTGGAATGCAGTTTTAAGCCTGTAAACAAAAGTGTAGATAATTAAGTATCCGAATGACGGTTTTACGGCCAAAAACGCATAAAATAGGGGTAAAACGGGGGACTAAAATATGTGTAAATTAACGAATATCAAGGATCCTTGCGAATAGTCGAGCCACTTTGGTTAGTCGAAGTCTATTAGCCGCAGACAATCTACCTTTGATTTATCGACCTTTATGAAGATTTACGTGTTTTCTACTTATTTGTTAACGTTTTGAGGTACTATTGGTTTCGACTAAACACTATTGCTTCTGCTACAACACAAAACCCACACAACACACCATTAACAAATCGCTCGCACTGCACTACATTCGAACGCTCGCGAACTTTAAAAACTAGGTTTCTGTTTTCTGACTGCTCCTAGTGACTCAAGCGTATATGTGTTTCTCGCTACTGTGCTTACATGTTTAGGAATACTGTGATTATGTGCTCTATGTGCTTATGTGATTTTGTGCAATTCTGTGATTTTGTGACTACCTGCGTTTACATGGTACGTGTTACTGAGCTTTAGTAGTAGTAGACGTGTGAGGTGAGATTCGAATACATGTGTTGAGTTCCGTGGAGATGTCTATTGCAGACAATGTCGTCTGGATCTCGTCATACACTCACTCGTCAGGAAAAGAGGGACAGACGTCTTGCCTCTATTATCGCGAAGAGTGTGGCAAAAGCTGTGAGTGATGCCTATGAGCACGCCAGCAAATCATCCAAGGAATCAGGGACTGAAGGTCCGAAAGCTGTCGCAAGACCTTTCAGTTTCAAACAGTTCAAGTCATGTGGGTCGAAGGAATTCACAGGCGAAGGAGGTCCTACTGCACTATTTCACTGGTTTGACTCTATCGAGGTTACTCTGCGACAAAGTGGTTGCCCTGATGACCTTAGAACTCTGAACGCTACCGGCGTCTTTCAGTCCCGTGCCTTGGACTGGTGGACGGCCGAGAGGAACAAGCGAGGGAATGATGCAGCCTACGGTTTGTCGTGGGACGAGCTCAAGGAAGTCATGCTAGAGGAATTATGCCCTCCTCACGAGCGTCAAAAGCTTGAAGATGAATTTTGGCACATACATCAGAAGGATGGAGACAATGCTGGTCTTACTGCTCGTTTCAAACAGCTCAGCATTATCTGTCCCGACCAGGTCAAGACTCCTAAGATGACCATCAAGAAGTACATCCGAGCTTTGCCCGACTGCGTTGCTGATTTCGTGCAAGCGGCTAAGACTACCACAATCGAGGAAACCTATCTGCTAGCCGCTGAAATCAATGACAAAAGGGTCAAGGCTGGGGTGTGGGATAAGACCTCCAAGCATCTGCATCAAGCTACCGCCGCCGCACCGACTGCTGAACCTACCTCATCAAGCAACAAGAGAAAGAACAAGAGAAAGAACAGCTCCACCAACAAGAACTGTGCGATTACTGCTGCACCGATCCAAGCTGTACCTGCCCAACAGCGTCAAGTAGCGGCGCCTGTGGCCAATGCACCGCCTGCAAAGCGTGCATATACTGGACCACACCCGCTCTGCCCTACTTGCACCTATCATCACCCGACAGCTATTCAATGCCGCTTCTGTGCTCACTGCAATGTGTACGGCCACTTTACTGCCAACTGCCGTATTCGCCAAGCTCCTGCCAATCAAGCCCTACTCGCTGCCCCACAGGGTCAACAAGCTCCTCCGGCACCCGCAGTCAAAGCCAGAGCATGCTTCACGTGTGGCGACCCGAATCATTTCGCCAACATGTGCCCGAACAGGGTAGTGAAACAAGAACCGCAACAGCAGCAGCCACAACAGCAACAACAGCAGCAACAGCAACAACAGGCAGCACGCGCCAGAACTTTCAATCTCAATGTGCGTCAAGCCCAGGCCGACAACAACGTGGTCAATGGTACGTTCCTCGTGAATGGTATTTATGCTTCATGTTTGTTTGATACTGGAGCCGATAATTGCTTTGTGTCGCTCGAATTTGAGAAACTCCTTAGTCGTAAACGTTCTCGACTCTCCTCTGCATTCGATGTCGAAGTCGCTACCGGAAGAACCGTTGCTGTAAACTCTGTTATTCGTGATTGCACTCTCGAGCTCAACAATCACATCTTCTCAATTGATCTCATTCCGATGTAACTCGGAAGCTTTGACGTCATAGTAGGCATGGACTTCCTTCGAGAAAACCATGCCGAAGTTGTGTGCTTTGATAAAATGATTCGTTTTTCGCTCGCAAACGGTGATTCATTGCGCGTTTATGGTGATACTACTTCGAAGGGTCTCAAGCTTATGTCATGCCTCCAAGCTAGCAAGTATCTCCGCAAGGAATACAGGGCTTTCTTGGCTAACGTCGTAGTAGCGGAGAAGGAAAAGAAAGAGAAAAAGGAAGTGAAAGACGTACCCGTGGTTCGAGAGTTTCCTAATGTTTTTCCAGAGGATCTTCCCGGACTACCTCCCAAGCGCGATATTGATTTTCGCATTGATCTCATTCCTGGAGCTAATCCTATCACCAGAGCTCCTTACCGACTCGCGCCGTCCGAAATGCGCGAACTCTCAACCCAACTACAGGAATTGCTTGAAAAAAGCTTTATTCGCCCGAGCACCTCTCCCTGGGGCGCACCAGTCCTTTTTGTCAAAAAGAAGGACGGGTCGTTCCGGATGTGCATCGACTACCGGGAATTGAATAAGTTGACTATCAAGAACCGCTATCCTCTGCCCCGAATCGACGATTTGTTTGACCAACTACAAGGCGCTACGTGTTTCTCGAAGATCGATCTATGTTCAGGATATCATCAGCTGCGTATACAAGAGGAGGATATACCCAAAACCGCATTTCGTACTCGCTACGGCCATTATGAATTCGTTGTCATGCCTTTTGGCCTAACCAACGCACCAGCGGTTTTCATGGATCTGATGAATCGCGTGTGTAAACCATATCTCGACCGTTTCGTCATCGTATTCATCGACGATGTCTTGATCTATTCCAAAACGAGAGCCGAACACGCGCAACATCTACGTTTGGTTCTCGAGTTACTCCAGGGGAACCAACTCTACGCCAAATTCTCCAAGTGCGAGTTTTGGTTGGGGTGGTTCAGTTTCTGGGTCACATCGTAAATAGTCAGGGTATTCACGTCGATCCTGCGAAGATTGAAGCTGTTAAGAGCTGGGTTACGCCTAAGAATCCGTCTGAAGTCCATTATTTTCTCGGACTAGCGGGCTATTATCGACGATTTATCGAAGGATTCTCGAAGATTGCTGTACCACTTACCTCTCTTACTCACAAGGACCAGCCTTTTGTCTGGGGGACCAAACAAGAGTCTGCCTTTCGAACCCTCAAACACATGCTTTGCAATGCTCCTGTTCTCACACTACCCGACGGAAACGATAATTTCATTGTCTACTGTGATGCTTCCAACCTTGGTCTCGGTTGTGTCCTAATGCAACGAGACAAGGTCATAGCTTACGCATCTCGTCAGCTCAAAGTCCACGAGAAGAACTATACAACCCACGATCTCGAGCTAGGCGCAGTTGTTTTTGCATTAAAGATTTGGCGACACTACCTGTATGGTACAAGGTGTACGATCTTCACCGATCATAAGAGCCTACAACACATCTTTAATCAGAGGGAACTAAATATGCGTCAACGCCGATGGGTAGAACTTCTCAACGATTACGACTGTGAGATTCGTTATCACCCAGGCAAAGCAAATGTTGTTGCCGACGCACTTAGCAGACGGAGCTATCTGCTTAGCACTCGTAATGTTCAAGCCCAGCACAACCTCGAAGCTCTCATCCGCGACGCCCAGCATGCATGTTTCAACGAACGCACCTTGAAGAAAGAAAGAATCTACCACGATGGAGCCCAGCTTGTGAGCAAATCAAATGGAATATTCCACTTCTTGGACCGAATTTGGATTCCCAAGCGAACCAATTTGCGATAGATTATCATGGATGAAGCCCACAAATCCCGATACTCTATCCATCCCGGTGCTGACAAAATGTCCCACGATCTTCGCTATAGGTACTGGTGGCCGGGTATGAAACGAGATATCGCTCTCTACGTTGGAAAATGCCTAACCTGTGCTAGGATCAAGGCTGAACATCAAAGACCCTCTGGCTTGCTCGAACAACCACCAATTCCCATGTGGAAATGGGAGAGCATAGCTATGGATTTCGTAACCAAGCTTCCAACCACGCCATCAGGTCATGACAGCATTTGGGTTGTTATTGACCGTTTGACTAAATCAGCACACTTTCTACCAATACGAGAAGACTACAAGGTAGAACGATTAGCCCGAATCTACACCGACGAGATCATTTGTCGACATGGGACGCCTCGTGACATCATCTCTGATCGTGATGCTCGGTTTACTTCACGATTGTGGGAAACTTTCCAAATGGCACTCGGTACAACGCTTAATCTAAGTACTGCGTTCCACCCACAAACCGACGGTCAGACTGAAAGAACGATTCGTACTCTTGAAGACATGCTCCGTTCGTGTGTTCTAGACTTCGGTGGTAATTGGGATAGACACCTTCCGTTAGTCGAATTCTCGTATAACAACAGCTACCAGGCTAGCATCCAGATGGCACCTTTCGAGGCCTTATACGGAAGAAGATGTCGATCGCCTATTGTGTGGCACGAGATCGGTCACTCGCAACTAACCGGTCCGGAGCTACTATAAGAAACGACAGACAAAATTTTCCAGATTCGAGACAACCTAGCGAAAGCTCGGGATCGACAGAAAGTTTACGCCGATAAAAAGCGCAAGCCCCGTGAATATGGCGTTGGTGACTACGTACTCCTAAAGGTATCACCTTGGAAGGGTGTAGTCCGATTCGGCAAGAAGGGGAAACTCGCGCCTCGATACGTAGGACCTTTTAAGATTCTGGAAAGGATCGGAAAAGTCGCCTACAGACTCAAATTACCGGAGGAACTTAGCAATGTCCATCCGACTTTCCACGTGTCAAACCTCCGAAAGTGCATCGCCGACCACGATCTACATGTCTCTCTAGATGATCTACAAGTGAACGAAACATTACACTTCGTGGAAAAACCTGTCGAAATCATGGATCGCCAAACCAAGCAGCTCAGGCGCTCACGCATTCCTATTGTGAAGGTCCGATGGGAAGGCAAACGCGGCGCGGAGTTCACTTGGGAACTCGAAGGCGACATGAAGACAAAGTATCCACAGTTGTTTAAAGGCAAGGTGGCATAATTGTAAATAAAGAAAGATTCCTGATTCCCTTGGCCTATAAATAGGAGCCTTACGGTTTCAATTAGGGACTTGTGCTCTTTGGCATTCGCGTGATTCAAGTGCTTGTACGATTTCAGATTTATCGATAGAATCATCGATTTTGTTACATTCTAGTATATTTGATATGCGCAATCGAGCACCTGCTCAGATACCACTTGTAGGATCGGTTTTGACTCCGTTACGATTATGTTTAGTCACACGCGTTCACGGATTCCGCACGACTCCAAGTCAGAGCGAATAAGCTAGTCAACAAAAGTCAATACGGATATGTTATCCGACGGATTGCCATCCGTACGGTGAACATCAACCGCAAACTTTCAACATTTTTTTTTCTAACAAAAATTCAAATTTCTCACAAATGGCTTCGAATTAAGATCTGAAACTTTATAGGCTTTTAGATCAGGCAATTTCGCATATCATATCCAAAAATCAGCAATTCTTATCCGTAAGAAGTCGATTAATTTAACGATTTTCAATGGTCCAAACGAAGAACTCTCACATGTGATCCACGGTTAGTTACTGCTTTCAGCTTAATTTCGGGACGAAATTCCCTAAACAAGGGGAGGCTGTAACACCCCGTGTTTTCACGAGTCAAAGTCAAGGTCAAAGTCAACGACCGATTTCGCGCGACTTGACTCGCAGAAATGTTTTTATTTTATTTATATTATGTGGAGTAAGTGTCGTTCATTACAATAATCAAATCGTGTTAACCATATTTCAATCGACCTACGACTACGAACGATAGGAAGTAACAATGCGATAAAGTTAATCAAGCTATGCTAATCAAATCGACATAGAACCGCAACTCGAACTGTGTATTTTACTTATGTTTATACGTGTGTGTGTGCCTTACGTGTTACCTGTGCATGTTTATTTTATGTTACGTTGTGATAATCAAGCGAACTCAATCGAACTCGAAGTCTAACTCGAATGTAAACGAACCCGAACCCGAATTCCGAGTCGAACCATATAAGAAGTAGTTGGGACTGTAAGTAATTTGACTAGGAAACCCTATCGAATCGCTCGCAAATCGAAACCGAAGCAACATCGCACCGAACGCACCTATTCAGGCGACATCCGCACGGATTGCCAATCCGCACGGATTGCCAATCCGCACGGATTGCCAATCCGGACGGATGACCTATCCGCGCGGATAGCCCATCCGGATTACGTGCCATCCGCACGGCTCACCCCTTTCCTCTTTTAGCATCCTATAAATACACGGGTCACTCTCCAACTTTTCCACTTTTGGCAAGTGACGTCCGAACCGCACGCATTCTTCACTTTTCTCAGATTTCTCTCAATCCAGGTAAGATCTTGCACTAATTCTTGTACATCTTTGATCACTACACAATTCTACACCTTTCCATCTTTCAAATCTCAACTTCCAACCATGAAATCATCCAGATTTGAGGTATACTCGGGTGACGTCATCATGAAGTTCTTATGAACTTCAAGCTTGACTTCCTTCCACCAAGAATAACTCAGATCTAAACGATTTCCACAAGATTTCACAACAACATCACCTAAATCTAAACTTTTCTAAGGATAAAAGAGTTGAAAGAAATAAACCTAAGCTCTCTCCTTCTTTTACCCTTAAGATCGGTACGAATCTGATCGGTTCTAGTCTCTACTCGATAATAGTGATGCACTAGTCCTAGATCTGGAATTCTACCGCAAGACACCTGATTTCGGGGTCAACCGGAATGACCGCTCTGAGTCGCCGACATGTCGAGTCAGGGTGGTTCCTGGCCGGCTTAGTCGTGCGGGTAAGAATACGATTCCAAGTGGTTGCCACGTAATCAGAACGTCTCGATAAACGACAACAGAAACCAAGAGTAGACGAACGGAACAATCAGACAAGCTGTCCGCACGGACGAGCTGTGCGCACGGACTAGCTGTCCGCACGTACAGGTCATCCGGACGGGTTGTCACCCGGACGAGCTACTCTTGAGACCCACTTTCCAAACGAGGTTTGAGTATCGACGAATGAGCAATCCGGACGGACGACCTCTGAATGGATTACTCTTCGGATCATGAGATACTAAGGCCTTGAATAAATTCAAACAATGTTCATCCGCACGGCCAAGTCGTACGCTCGGACAGGTTATCCGGACGGATTGTCTCTGCCCGCGTGCACAGACTGTCCGCACGGATTACCATCGTCCGCATGGACTACCATCCGTACGGATTGTTGTCCGCGCGACCGGCTTGAAAGGTAGAAACACTTAAATGTTTTCTAAATGCTCCAACGAAAACTCCAAAGCACAAGCCATCATACACAAACACCTCCTTAACTTAGGAAGAAACAATCCACTTGAACGTTTATCCGCACGGACAACATGTCCGTACGGATAAGCAATCCGCACGCATGACTAGTCCGGACGGATTATCGTCCGCACGGACAGCCCACGCGCACGGATAGCTTATTCGGATGGGTCACCATCCGCACGGATAGTTCACCCGCACGGATGACTTCCTCACACGGATAGCTGATCCGCACGATCAGTTATCCTACCCACTCTCACGTTGTACTGTTTTACGCGCCACTTATCGTTACGTTATCGAATCTATTCAGGCTAACCGTACTCGCTGTAAAGCGCTCCCTTCAATCCATAATCGTTGTGAGTATACTCGAACCCTTTTTGCTTTTAGCACTTTTGGGTGTTACATACGTTACGAATATTCAAACTACAATTATCACACTACTCAAGCTATTTTAACGCTAAACCATTTACGCATGTTATACGTGGCTTATGAATGCTTGTTTGTTATGTTTACACATGGAATGCTGTCAACCTGCCTTAGCAACGATAGTACTATAGTTTGGACTCAGCACCCGTTCACACGGGGGTTGTTAAGGATCTTTTACTTGCATGGATTACGGTGGTAATCATGTATTGCGAACTGCCTCGGGCAGTCAACCCGCAGTCATTGGTATCGATGGATCTATGTCGATAACTAACGTGCTTCATTTCACTATGTGTACGTGCTGGTTAATAACTGGAACCGGTTTTTGAAAAAAACCCGATTTGTACACCTCTTTTTTTTTGAAAAAAACCGATTCGGTTAATAACTGGAACCGGTTTATAATATTCTTTCTTCGTATTAGTTACGAAAAAGAAAAACACCTAATTGAGATATGGTGTTCCGGCGTGTAGTCGTACGGAACAAGATAATCAAATATGATAAGAAAACATAGTGATGGCTAAAAATGAGTTAAATCGGTAATTCGATCATATTATGACGAATGAAACATGTATTTTTAATGGTTATCATATAAGTTAAATCACAATAACCATTAAGGGAAAAATGGTAATTTGACAATATTTGACAATGGTAATTGGCATTTAGACCAAACGGGTCAAAAGGTGAAATTATCACCCTTTGACAATATCGACTAATGGGTTGTCAAGTTGTATGATTTTAGGAAATAAATAGCACATGGATGCTTACATCGCTATCACTTGGCAACCACTAAGGAAAGGTATTGAAACGGGTCAATATATTGATCCGAGCCAGCTATGTATAATGATACAACTCATCATGTAGAATTTGGAGTTCTATAAGAGTTAGACAAGGTTAAAATATAGATATTTGGTTATCGTTTAGGTAAACCGAATAAATTTAGTAATGATTATGACGTTTTAGAAACATAATGGTTTCTAAACAAGACTATAGTTAGAAAGTCGGATTTTTGGGTCAAACATGTACTAAAAGTCCTTCGTCGTAAAAGAGGGACTAAAATTGACTAAAACACCATTGTAAGAGAAATTGAGCAAACGCACCATAAAGGTTGTTTGGAAATAAGTGATAGGATGAAATAAATACTTTGAATATGTATGAAAAGCGAAAGATGTAAAATATTGTTTCAATGACTCTATAAAGAGTCTTTGCCGTAAAATAATGATTTGAAGGGTAAAATTTGGAATATATAAATCACCACATTGAATCCACCACAAATATAGTTGTGGTGGGAGATCATTTGATAAGAAATGTGGACATATGTATTTAGAAACGAATGAAAGCGTTTGGTGCTTAAAATATGCTTAAATACCCTTAACGGGTCAAAATACGCATATGAGCGTAAACGGGTTTAAGATACGTAAGAGACTCGTGACTTGAACCTAATAGGATAGGAATTATTGAAATTATGAATATCATGAGAATAAGGATCAAATAAACATGTTTGTGAGATAAAATCACGAACGGGTCAAATTTGGTAAAAAGGGGTAATAAGTCGAAGACTTAAAAGTCTGAAATTTTATTAATCCGGGTATTGGATTTTAACTCCATAAGATGGAGATTCAAATTACAAACACGTAGGAAGAAACGGTAGGTCAAACGGATAAACGGATTAAAAGATACGAAAGTTTTCGTGTCAAATAACGGCAAAATGGAAGGGAGTTCTGATACAGGGGCCACCGTAACTTACGGTGCCACCGTAAGTTACGGTGGAGCTGAAATAGTTACGGTAGAACACCCCTGATTTACGGTGGAAACATATCAAAACAGGGGCTACCGCACCGTAATTTACGGTGGACCCTGTACAAAAGTATATTTTATTCAGTTTTTATTCTCGGACTCGTTTAGATACGTTTTAAACCCCGTATGACTAAAGCATTTCATGTTTATGAAATGTAGGTACTCTTTGGATGCCGGAAGACGATCAAGCTCAACGAAGAACCGAACACGATAAAGATACATGCTTCCGCACATTGCATTGTCATAAATTTTAAACGACGAATCTGATCACGTTATGTCGAATAACTTTTGATTGGCGAAAAGTTTTAATAAATCCATATTTTTATAGTATGTGTAGTCTTAACTACACATCTAATTGTTGGTATTTACATGTAAAACTGTTTAATAGAAACTAGGGTGTTACAGGTCGAGATGGGAGGGATGGAATATTGAGGTGAGTGGGCACTAACCAAGTGGGGTCTAGTAGATGGATTTTGAGTGGATGAAGAAACAGAGGAAGTTGGAGGAGTAGTGGGGAGTGTGTCAGATAAAGTGACATGTGGTGGAGAAATGCATGGGAGGGTAGAGGTAGAAGAGTTTGGATTAGCATGCAAGAATGATTCCAAGGTTGTGGCAGTATGGTTGCGTATTATTTTTTGGAAGGGGAAGATGATGCGTGTGAAGTGTTATATATATTAGGTGTATATTTTAAGCCCCTTTAACACTTATTTTTAGCCAAGTTTTAAATTTATAAAACACGATATTTTATTAACACTAAACACACATATGGGCAAGTGCACCCATCGTGAGCGTAGTATAGTGTTGGCAAGATACCGAGGTCGTCCAAGGACACAAGAGCTTTTAGTACCGGTTTATCCTCAACGTCTAATCAAAATAAAAAGTTTAGAAAAATGTTTTAAACTAAGAAAAATAAAAACTAATTAAAAATGCTGAAAAGAAAATAAAAGAAAAATCAGATAGACAAGATGAATCACTTGGTTCCGACTCGTATCTAGTGTAACCTTTTATTATTTCCGCACTTTTGCACTATTTTAAGAGATTATCTTAGTTATTGTAGTAGGCCCCTCTTTTGAAGGTGACGTTACCCTCACCCCAGTAGTTTGAGTCAGCAAGGATACAATCCTAAAAGGGTGGATTATTGGAAGATAATTAATTAAGTTATTAATGCAAATTATGGTAGGTCCCTCTTTTGGAGGTGACGTTACCCTCGACTAAGTAGTCTGAGTCAGCAGGGATACAGTCCTAAATAGCCGGGTTATAGTATTAATAGTAGTTAACTTATGAGGGGATCAAAGAGTTTGGACCCCCGCCATCCAATACCGTTAAGTATTGAAGGAGGTCCTACTAAATTTGACCCAGGTCCATTGCAGGACCTCTAAACGCTGAACAATGGCAAGACCTTTACCAAACCGTTCCCTTAACCCCCGACCAGGTAGCCAACATACCTCCATATAGACCGTGGAGTATGAATGGTGAAAATCTTTTATTTTACATAGACAGTAAAATAATGCCAAGACACCACGGACAAACGATAAGGAAAGATCACCTTCAACATAAGCAACTAGTTATTAAAGTCATTAATACAAAACCAAGTAAAAAGTGCGAAAAGATTAGAAATAAAAAGTATTACACTAGACACTTTGTCTTCACCAAGTGATGTAAGAGACTTAGGCAAACATGGCCTTGATTGTCAAGAACTCTTACGATCAATCTTGGATCCCGAGACGACTCACACACTCTATGATGGACAATGGATGATGGTGGTGGATGATGGTGTTATGGTGGTGGTGGGTGGTGGGTGGTGGGTGAAGTGTGAGAGAGGTGGTGTGCCAAGGGATGGTTTGAGCTTGAGCCAAGCACTCCTATTTATAGGCTGAACAGAAGCTCGGGCACGGCCCCGTGTCCACATCCTCTCTTTCTTCATTTAATGCAGCTTTGTCTTATTAGTTGACCACGCCCCCGTGTCCGCTGAGCACGACCCCGTGTGCAGAAGAATCTTTGTACTATGAAGATTTTCCTGGATTATGCGAATCTTATAGTTGACCACGGCCCCGTGTCCGCTAAGCACAGCCCCGTGGTGGGCAATAGATGCTTCTACCACTTTGTCTTTTCTGCTGACACTTGGGCACGTCCCCGTGCTGGCTGAGCACGGGGCGTGTTCAGTCTTCTGATGTCTTGTTTTGCTTGGGAAGATGTTGTCGTGGGGTCGGGCATGTCACGTCTTGTTCCTTTTCTTATATTTATGTTAGATTTTGATGTCTTTTTGCTTCTTTTGTTAATTTGAGCTCATTTAATCCTGAAAATACAAAAGGAAGACAAAAGCACACTTTTTCCAACATTAGTACTAAAAAAGGGTTAGTTTTATGCCACAATTGATGAAATTTATATGTTGCATTTTGAACACATCAAATACCCCCACACTTGAATCTTTCCTTGTCCTCAAGCAAAACTCTTTAATATGTGGCTATTACACTCCCAAATGGAATGGGTAGAAAAGAAGGTTTTGGGCTTGTCATAGAGTGTCGGGATTTCCAAGATTCTTTATTTAGTTTTATTTTTATTTATTTACAATCCTATTCGTCATGATTTATTTAAAACTTTTCATAAGATAAATTACTTATTAGGGCATAACATGCCTTTGTAAAAATTCTATTTATATACAAGTTCACATACCTCACGGGGATCACTCAACACTCGGCCGAAAATGTATTTTTGTGGATCACTCGAGAGCGGCATTGAACTTACTCCTACCATAGGCTTTCCAAGCAATCAATCCTCCTCCTTTTTAACTTATATACCTTTGTAAATATCAAGAGGACTTTTTGGGTGAAGGGTTAGGCTTGGGTTAAAGGTAGGTGGTTGGGTTAGTGGTTAGTGGTTAGTAGAAAAAAGTGAAAAGCGTAACAAGTGTCGGTTTTCGTAAGACTTTCTATTTTTGTAACTTTTATTTTGATGAAGCTATTATTCAAACAAAGTTGTTTTTGATGAACTTGTTTGTTTATTTTCTTGTGCTTCATCATCAACACAATTTTTTTTTTTGAATAGTCATACGAAGAACCGAACTTGTTACTAAAACAAAGGGTTTAAAATGAAAAAGGTTTTGGTGGGTAAAAGGGTGTTTGGTTTGGGCTATGAAATGAAAAGGTTTAGGCTCAAAGGGGCTAACTAGGGGGATTTTGGGTAGGTGGTAAAAAAAAAGAAAATAATGGTGTAGAAATAAAAAGGGTTAGTCCTAATGCCTCCATCATTTACTTACTCGGGTTTAAGTTGGTAAGGACCGGGAATGTATTGTCATGGCAAGTTCTAGAGTCGTAAGAACCAAGCGGCTATTCACACAAGAAACGAAAATGAGCATTTAGTCAAATGATATGTAAGTGTTTGCTCAATAAAGGCTCAAAACTCACTTTTGTGGGAATGGGTTTTTATGTGATCAAGTATATATAATTAAATTTTAACTAAGCTTGCCATGCCTTTTCATAATTTTCTTATGTTGGTTCTTTTTATCACGACGCTATCGGTTGTAAATTTGTAAAAATATAACCTTATTGAGAACTTGAATTTCCCGAGTTAAACCTAGACAAGTAAAAAAAATGAAATTTTTTGAAAAAAATTTGGGGTGATTAGCGGTTCCAATAGAGTTTTGTGTAAGGCTTGTATTTAGGACTTGCAAGATTCAAGGTTTTAGCATCCCCCCACACTTAAATTACACATTGTCCTCAATGTGTCCCAAAAATAAGTTTTTAGGTTGATTGAATGTGTAAAAAGGTGTAAAAAGCAAAATTTTTGTGTTACTGGGCGCTGAACACGGCCCCGTGGTGTCCGGGCACGGCCCCGTGTTCAAGTGCCAGTAACAAAATTAAAACAGAAGAAACAGAATCCTGGACACGGGGGCGTGTTGGATGAACATGGCCCGTGTCCAGTTACCTGAACTGGGTCTTTTTCTGCAGACTGTGCAGCACGGGGCCGTGTTGGGCGGACACGGCCCGTGCCGAACTTACTGTAAACGAAGAAATTTGTCGGACGGTTTTGTTTTCCTGCATGGGGTGCTGGTTCAAGTTTCCCTTGTATCCCTTGTCATCTCAAGTGTGTTTTATTCCTGAAAATTAAAACTAACTAGAAAACATAAAAATTAACCTAAGCTAAACTAAGGATAGTTCCGCGGAATGCCTCCGTGGTGCGCCACGTTTATAAGGGTCCTTGGCTAGACCCAAAGCCTGGTCATATGTTACCCAAGTGGGATGTATTGCATCCCATGTTACACCGTCGGAGAGCATCATCCAAGCTTGAGTCTATGACCTTCATGTAGTTGACCGGGTCTTCGTCTTCTACTCTTTTTCCACATTCAAACTTCACTTCCTTGTCCCCAAACTTCAATGTTAACGTTCCGTCATTCATGTCCACCACCGCTTGGGCGGTGGCTAGAAATGGCCTCCCGAGGATGAGAGGGACATCGGTGTCTTCTTCCATGTCTAGGATGACAAAGTCGGTTGGGAAAACAAAGTTGTCAACTTTTACCAATAGATTTTCAGCGACACCTTGTGGGAATTTGACGAATCTGTCGGCGAGTTGTATGCTCATCTTTGTAGGGCTTGTTGTTCCTAGGCCGAGTCGTTTGAACATTGATGTGGGCATGAGGTTAATGCTAGCCCCAAGATCGGCTAATGCATTACGAACGGGGGATTCCCCAATCGAGCAAGGAATTGTGAAGCTTTCGGGGTCGATTTTCTTTTGTGGAAGCTTGTTGAGTACTAAGGCGGAGCATTCTTCGCCTAAGTTAACTAATTGCAATGATTCAATTTTCCTTTTGTTAGTGAGGAAATCCCTCATGAATTTTGTATATTTAGGCATTTGGGTTAGGACCTCAATAAAAGGAATATTAACATGCAATTGTTTTAGTAAATTTTCGAACTTTGCGAATTGCTCATCGGTCTTTTGACGATTTAACCTACCGGGGTACGGAATTGGAGGAGTTTTGGTGGGCTCTTGAATTGGTGGAGAAGCCTTTTCTGGTTGAAGTGTGGGTGAAGTCGTGCTTTGGCTGAGTTGACTTCCTTCAACCGGTGGTAGCGGGGCATCTTCGGGACCCACGGTTCGGTTTCTTAATGTGATGAGGTGTACTTGTGCCTTTGGGTTGGTTTCGGTATTACCAGGTAACGCGCCTTGTGGTCTCTCGGAGAAATTTTGAGCTAGTTGATTTAATTGTTTTTCGATGTTTTGAATGCTAGCTTTGTTGATTTCTAAAATTCGATTTCAATTGTTGAAATCGATCCGAGTTTTTCTTTTCGGTGTCGGAGATGAGGCGAGATACAGTATCTTCAAGCCTTTCTCGTCCACCTTGTTGTTGAGAGAAATTTTGTGGTTGTTGAAAGTTAGTTCGTTGGTTTTGTTGGTTACTACTATTGCCGGGATCTCTCCAACCAAGATTAGGGTGGTTACGCCATCCTTGGTTGTAGGTACCCATTGGTGGACCTGACGGCCTAGGTCTATTATCAATGTAGTTTACCGTTTCCGTTTGTTCATCTAATTCTTTCATACAACTCCAATTTTCATGTGGCCCACCACACCCTTCACAAGCCATAACCGAGGCCGTTTTTGTCATTTCTAGCTTTTTGATTTTCGAAGAGAGGGCCTCGATTTGGGCTTGTAAAGAGGTGCTTTCATCAACCTTATGGGCGCCCGGGGAAATAGATTTATTACCTCGGGGAGTGTACCATTGAAAATTGGTTTGAGCAATTTCCTCAATTTGATTATATATTTCATTTGGGCGACGATTACCTAAAAGTCCCCCGGAGCTAGAATCGAGTGTTTGTCTTGTGTGTGGCAACAACCCATTGTAGAAAGTGGATAATTGTTGCCACACCGCTAGACCGTGATGAGGACACTTTCTTAGTAGCTCCTTGAACCTTTCCCAAGTTTCATATAAGGATTCCCCATCCTCTTGTGAGTATGTATTAATTTCAGTCATTAATTTAGCCGTTTTAGCAGGAGGGAAATACTTATATAGAAACTTTTGGGCTAGTTCATCCCAGGTGTTTACCGAGCCAACTGGGAGGGTGTTAAGCCAAGCCTTAGCTCGGTCTTTTAGTGAAAATGGAAACATTCGAAGGCGGATGGCGTCATTTGATGCTCCATTGATCCGAAAGGTATCACATATTTCTAAGAAATTAGTAATATGTAGATGGGGATCCTCGTACGCAAGCCCATGGAAGGTTGCGGAGTTTTGAAGCATTTGTATCAAATGTGGCCGAAGTTCGAAGTTATTGGCTTCAACATTCGGTGCATTGATAGCGGCGCCGAGATTACCTACAGTGGGCCGTAGGTAATCCATGAGAGTACGTTGGTCCGCCATTGGAAGTGGGTCCCCCGAAACTTTCTCTTGATTTTTAGCTTTAAGTCTTTTTCTGAGAAAGCGTTCGGGTTCTTCTAGAGGTTCTTTTATGTCTCTACTAGAACTGGAGCTCATGCACTACGTAGGAGGTTCAAATGTGGCACCTGGGTTCCAAGTCCTGCAATAAAAACAGAAAAGAACGTTGGTCAGAAAGTTCGCCACGGCCCCGTGCTCAGTGAACACGGCCCATGGTCAGAGGTACAGTAATTGTTTTCCGGATCCCTGTTACTGGGAGTTGGACACGGCCCCGTGTTGCACCGACACGGCCCCGTGCTCAGCTCTCTGTAACTCGGAAAAAAAAACTGCCAGTAAGGATGCTGGGCACGGCCCGTGTCCGACCAGGCACGGCCCGTGTCCGACCAGGCACGGCCCGTGCTGAGCTCTGCAGAAACAGAAAAACTAAAAAAAATCCTAAAAAATGAAAAATAAGAAAAACGATTAGGCCGCTGATTCCTAACTTTCTTAAAAATCCTTGTGTCCCCGGCAACGGCGCCAAAAATTTGATGCGTGTGAAGTGTTATATATATTAGGTGTATATTTTAAGCCCCTTTAACACTTATTTTTAGCCAAGTTTTAAATTTATAAAACACGATATTTTACTAACACTAAACACACATATGGGCAAGTGCACCCATCATGAGCGTAGTATAGTGTTGGCAAGATACCGAGGTCGTCTAAGGACACAAGAGCTTTTAGTACCGGTTTATCCTCAACGTCTAATCAAAATAAAAAGCTTAGAAAAATGTTTTAAACTAAGAAAAATAAAAACTAATTAAAAATGCTGAAAAGAAAATAAAAGAAAAAATAGATAGACAAGATGAATCACTTGGTTCCGACTCGTATCTAGTGTAACCTTTGATTATTTCCGCACTTTTGCACTATTTTAAGAGATTATCTTAGTTATTGTAGTAGGCCCCTCTTTTGAAGGTGACGTTACCCTCACCCTAGTAGTTTGAGTCAGCAAGGATACAATCCTAAAAGGGTGGATTATTGGAAGATAATTAATTAAGTTATTAATGCAAATTATGGTAGGCCCCTCTTTTGGAGGTGACGTTACCCTCGACTAAGTAGTCTGAGTCAGCAGGGATACAGTCCTAAATAGCCGGGTTATAGTATTAATAGTAGTTAACTTATGAGGGGATCAAAGAGTTTGGACCCCGGCCATCCAATACCGTTAAGTATTGAAGGAGGTCCTACTAAATTTGACCCAGGTCCATTGCAGGACCTCTAAACGCTGAACAATGGAAAGACCTTTACCAAACCGTTCCCTTAACCCCCGACCAGGTATCCAACATACCTCCATATAGACCGTGGAGATATGAATGGTGAAAATCTTTTATTTTATATAGACAATAAAATAATGCCAAGACACCATGGACAAACGATAAGGAAAGATCACCTTCAACATAAGCAACTAGTTATTAAAGTCATTAATACAAAACCAAGTAAAAAGTGCGAAAAGATTAGAAATAAAAAGTATTACACTAGACACTTTGTCTTCACCAAGTGATGTAAGAGACTTAGGCAAACATGGCCTTGATTGTCAAGAACTCTTACGATCAATCTTGGATCCCGAGACGACTCACACACTCTATGATGGACAATGGATGATGGTGGTGGATGATGGTGTTATGGTGGTGGTGGGTGGTGGGTGGTGGGTGAAGTGTGAGAGAGGTGGTGTGCCAAGGGATGGTTTGAGCTTGAGCCAAGCACTCCTATTTATAGGCTGAACAGAAGCTCGGGCACGGCCCCGTGTCCAGTGGGCACGGCCCCGTGTCCACATCCTCTCTTTCTTCATTTAATGCAGCTTTGTCTTATTAGTTGACCACGCCCCCGTGTGCAGAAGAATCTTTGTACTATGAAGATTTGCCTGGATTGTGCGAATCTTATAGTTGACCACGGGCCTGTGTCCGCTGAGCACGGCCCCGTGGTGGGCAATAGAAGCTTCTACCACTTTGTCTTTTCTGCTGACACTTGGGCACGTCCCCGTGCTGGCTGAGCACGGGGCGTGTTCAGTCTTCTGATGTCTTGTTTTGCTTGGGAAGATGCTGTCGTGGGGTCGGGCATGTCACGTCTTGTTCCTTTGCTTGTATTTATGTTAGATTTTGATGTCTTTTTGCTTCTTTTGTTAATTTGAGCTCATTTAATCCTGAAAATACAAAAGGAAGACAAAAGCACACTTTTTCCAACATTAGTACTAAAAAAGGGTTAGTTTTATGCCACAATTGATGAAATTTATATGTTGCATTTTGAACACATCAGAAGACATGAGATATAAATTCAACATGTCTTGAATGAAATAATTTTTCGGTTAATGGATCGTAACATTTATACGCCGACTTAGATGATGAATAACCTAGAAAAATACATGATTTCGAGTGCGGTTGTAGTTTGGAAGTGGTGTAGGGACGTAACCACGGATAACATAGACAACCGAAAGGTTTAAGTTTAGAATAAGTGGGAGTAGTGTTGAACATTATTTCGTACGACGATTTGTTGTTAAGAATAGAGGTGGGAAGTTGATTTATTAGATATGTGGCAGTTTGGAAAGCATGGGACCAAAATTTTTGTGGTAGATGGGCATAATGAAGCAAAGCTAGTCCAGTTTCAACCACATGTCGGTGACGTCGTTCGGCGACACCATTTTGCTCGGGTGTGTGAGGAGGTGTTGTGTAGTGGGAAATACCTTGGGAAGTGAGGTATGATGCGAGTCCAATATATTCTCCCCCGTTATCGGTAAATAATGCAAGTAGATGTGTCTTGAAGAATTTTTCAACTAACGTTTTAAACTGCGGGAAAAGCGTAGACACGTCCGATTTGCGCTTTATGGGGTATAGCCAAATATATTTCGAATAGTAGTCAACAAATATAACATAATATTTGAACCCGTCGATTGAGGTTTGATTCAAGCTAAATATATTTCCAATATATTCGAAGGTAACTCGCAAGAGTTTGTGATTCAAGCTCTGATACCATATGAAACGAACATTAGTGGCGGAAATTGGTATTGGAAACTGTTGTCATTCTCATTATCACAAAACAATATTTAAAGAGATTACAACATAAATTATGGAGGAATATCGGGAAGTGATACAACAGATATTTGACTTCCTAATTTACAAATATTTTAAAATTCAAAAAGTGTGGGAAAACAAATAATGTATAGAATTAAATAAATAGCTTTTATATATTGTTAATAGTCCTAACTTGTGATGATGTCGTAGTCTAATCGAGCCCTGCCGGTACAGTTGTAGCTTCACGTACACCCAATCATTAAGCTCAAACGACAGATCCTGACTATAGCGATCAATTAGGAGTTTCACACGAAATTGAGCCTTAAGCAGATTAGTCTTAATAAAAGTAAGCACATCATCCCTTTTTCTAGTAATTGGGCAGCAACGATAGGAATACCCGTGGAAACCTTGATGTACATGTTGATAGTTGGAGGTAGGGATGAGCAAGTGGTGTCAAATACCGATCCCATCCCGATCCCGATAATCCATACCGAAGAGGTTTCGGTATCCACTTTTAGGTTTTTTCGGTATCGGTACGGTATGGTATCGGTATAATACCGAATTTTACCCTCAAAATGCCGACACCGTACCGAACCGACGTATTTCGGTATCGGTATCAGTACCTAGTTTTCACAAAATTCGGTATCGGGATTTGTCGGTATCGGGACGGTATGGTATCGGGATCGGGATTTGCCCATCCCTAGTTGGAGGCTTATGTCCATAGAGGACTTCAAAGGGAGTCATCTTGGCTAAAGTTTGATAAGACGTGTTGTACCAATATTCAGCCCATGGAAGAAAATGAATCCATTCGTCGGGAAAATTAGCCGAAGAGAAATGCATAAAAAATGTTGGGAGGTATTACTTGATGAACGTAGTTGCATTTTTTGAGTTTGGTAAGTTAAAGGTATTCCATGTGTGCATGGAGTTGAGTTTATCGCTTTCAATAAGGAAATAGATTGGGTCAAATATGTTGATTCGTTTTTGCTATCGAGAAATATAAAGAGGCTTATGCTCTAAAAGTTGCTCTTATGCCTGCAAATGATCAGTAGGTGCACATAGATTCCGAGGAGAAGATACACCAGCTTACTTATAAACGTCCACCGGGAAGACCAAGAAAAAAAAGGATTAAAACAGATGATGAGCCCAAAAAAAGACATACATATGTCCGCGTTATTGTGAGTTTGGACACCAAGATAACACATGGAAAAATCTAGCTTTTTTATATTCTAATCAATACCAAACATCAAGAAGTAAAAGAGGACGGTGAAAGCATACAAAAGTTGAGATATATGAGAGAGTTGTATATTAAAATGTGGTTGAGAGGATTGACCACTTCGTCACGGGTGGTGGTTTAGGGAGGAGAGAAGAAATGAAGAGTGATGCATAGAGATGAGTCGTATATAAGGATGATGTGCTCGAAACGGGTTAACTAAATTAACTAAATTTACCCTAATTCTAGACTCTCTAAGCTTTAAATTTATAAAACTAAGACTCTCTAAACCCTAAACCACACGACCGGCAAGTGTACCGATCACTGTAGTATAGCCTAAGGAAGTCCGAGTATCGAACCCAAGAGACTCTACTGATTACGCTAATGACTCTATCTAGACTTAAACTGACACGACTTAACTAAATGTTTGTTGATTGGGGGGGTTTCCTAAAAATCCTAAGAATGCAAATAACGAATACTAACTAGACTAGATAAAAGACTAACACGAACTTGGACGAAGACTCTGACCAGTGGGGAATGAAGACTACCTAGGCTAGACGCAAGCTAAACTCAGAATGAATCTCTATTCGATGATTTTGTGGTGTGGAACCGGGATCTTAAGATGCTAAACCTATTAAGACAACCACTAAGCCCCTCGAACACTCTCAAGGCGATTCTTGTGGCACTACCTAGGCTGTTACGCTTACCGGTTTTCTAGATTTCTTTTCCGTCCTCTAGTTTCTTGAAAGTGCCTATATAAGACGCTCTACTTTGCCGCGCGAACGTCTAAAGCGACTACGGGTTCTAATCTTGGTTTAATAGACTATGGAATGTTAAGGACTTATAACCAAACCTAGACCTATTAATACCCTCGAGCCTTTCCGCGACGAGTTTAGCAGCACACTTGATTTTATTAAATTACCGAATATTACTTCTAAGGTTACTTACGCGTTTTCACCCTAAAAGATTAATGATCTATTATGTGATAAAGACCGTCACCTAAATCAAGAACCCTAGCTCGACCCTATTCCGTGATAAAGACCGTCACCAAGAATCGAACGAAGCAACAAACAATAATAGAATAATCACAAGCACACATACGCACCAAGTTAGAAATCCATAGCTTTTACAGTACAAGAAAGATCCACAACCACGACAAAAATCGAATAAAGAAACAAACTTTATTAAGCTATTGTCATAACCTAGGTAGTACGAGAAATTTAGCCAATAATCATGTCTAAAAACATAGCAACAATCAATATCGATTCAGAATTCATCATTGAACAATTAAAAACAAACGAAACACAAAGAAACAAGATAATAAAACCCGTATTCTTCGATCCCGAGTGCTCCCGAATGCTTCACGATGATTCCTCAACTTCCCGAGCACTCCAAAACCTTCAAATCAGCCTCTAATGATCGTCCAAGAACCCTAAATTTCGTCCAAAGTTGTGATGATTCGTCTCTGATGTTGCGTCCCCCTGCTGTGTTCGTTCTCTGTTGATATATATTTTATTCCTGTTCCTTCCCGTCCAAGTATAATATCTGCCGCCTTCCAAAATTCTTGCAAAGCCCACAAAAGATCCTTCACAATTCCAGTAATTGCTGTTGGGCTTGTAGCCTTTAGCGGCCCACCTCCTCTGATGTTGGCGAAAACAATAATAAGAATACTGTTCCCTCCTTTCAATGTTGTCCAACCAAAATTAGGAATAAATAAATCCCACTAATGTTGTCGAATAAAATATATGAATGCCCGAACAATTCTCTAGCCGCCTTACTTCGTATATGGTCCAATAGCCTCCAAGTTTTATTATATGGTATATATAATATCAATTAGGGTATATGCATGTGCTTCTGATCATCCAACTTGAATTAGAATTCAAGTATTATATTATGGCTCAATGTAGTCCACGTGAACATTCAAAAACTTGATTGTTTCTTTTTGCGGCCCATTATTTCAACTCCAACAATATTAATAGTAATATATATAGATGGCAGCACTTTTTAGATAACATAGAAATAGCGGGCTCGACCTACTCAGCGGCAATTTTACTTCGGTCCTTGACACACCACTCTGCCCAACTGGCTGGTTATTTCTTTATTACTCTTTTTCACTCCATTTGCACCAAGACCTGCCAAAACACAATATAATATAATATCACACTAAAACTAAATAAAAACGAATAAAACCTATACAAAAATTATACAATTTACACGGGACAAATATGTGTATTCTACCCTACATCAAAGGATAAATTACATGTTTTGTCCTTTATGTTAATAGCCTTTTTCAAGCGGTCTTCTTTAGATTCAAATTTGACTGGTTTTAAATTTTGTGTCTCAAATTGTTACACGTTCTGTCCTTTACACCAAACTTAGTTAAATTTCTCAGTTAACTCTTGGCATGTGCATGTCACACGAGGGTAAAAAGTTTTTTTCCCCTTACCATTCATTTCCCCCATTTATATCCCACCTAAACCTTAATTTACAAGTTCCAACAGTAATCGTTTAGGGGCTCTGAAATTAGAGCTTTCTATCCATCTTCAAATCTTGTGATTAATCATGGTTTCTGCCAATGTTGGAAATAGGCAGTATTCCTAACATCATGGACAAGCAGGAACCTTGGTCGTCGATTTTACTCTTGTCCTGACCCAGTAAGTAATGTCGATTTCAATGGCATTTGTCCAAATTGGTGATCTAAGTCTTAATTTTTGTATGTATTATAGGGCCAAAATTGTGGATTTATTAGTTGGTTCGATCAAGAAAGGTGTCTGGACATCATACCTGGTTTGCTTAGGGGTAAGAATAACTTAGAAGAAGCTAATGTTAATCTGGAATAAGCAAACAATTTTCTTGAAGGCAAACTGAAAGAAAGTGAAGTAAAATCAAGCAAGTTGAAGAAGTGTTTGGTTTTTAGTTGGACTGGTTTTATCTTGTATGTACTGTTGTTTTAGGCTAACAGTTATGTAATGCATGTAACATGATGTAATGTAGGTTATTAGGGTGTTTTTGTGATGGAGGTTATGGTCATGATGTACAATCCAACTATTAATGCAATGCAACTGTTATTGCGTTTTAGCATTATGTGCAATTGTTTATGCATAAATACAACTTGGTCAAAAAGACCATAATTCATAACAAAAAACAACAAGCAAAATGACCAAATTAACGCACAAAAAACAGTAAACAACTATGACCAAACTGATGCACAAATGAAAATGACCGAACAAATGAGTAAAGTATGATGCACACACAAAATGACCAAACTGATGTACACAAATACCAAACGAAATGACCATAACAAAAGATTGATGCACAGATTGACCAATGACCATAACAAACATTTGACCCATAACAGATGACCCACTAACTGCACAAACCAATCACACACGGCACAAACTGATGACCCAAAACCAAACAACTTACCATAATTGTAACACCTATGCCTCCACGGCCATCAAACAAATACCGAACCAATTAAATATTATATTTCATACTTGGGATTTGTAAAAATATGTGTATCATTTGCACATATCAATTTTTGTTCAATTCCAAACTCTAAATCGCTTTCTGGAAGGTTATACGCGCACCGATGCGTAAATATAACCAGTTTAATGCAACGAACACTCCGTAATAGTGAAATAGGCTTAACATACCTTAAATAACCTTTACATAACTTAGAAATAAGTTTTGAAGGCTTTGGTATGGCAAAATCAAGTTAAATCGCTTACAGGGACTAAAGTTGACAAACTGTGAAAGTATGCCAATTTGAACTGTAACAGACATTCCGGAACATGACCATAAGTTAAACATACCATAAATATCCTTTACATAGTTTAGAAATAGGCTTTGAGGGATTCGGTATGCTAAAATAAACTTTTGGGTCATTCAGGGACTAAAAGTGTCAAAAAGTGCACAAGTTTGCACTTTCGCGCATAACTCACGTTCTGAATACATCCGGACATCCAAAAATTTATGTAAGCATGACTATATTATGCTTTAGTGTTTGGCTTAAGAAAAATCCATTCGTCGCGTCATTTGGATCGTTTTTCGCGCTTATGCGCATTCCGTCGTAATTAAGCGAACATCGCGATCGTACGGCCAAACGAACCATCATCCGACATATTTTTGAGCATGTTCCATGTCCACAATGTTTAGGCAACATTTTAGGGCCTTAAAGTTGGCTTTACGGGCCTTGGAAGTGTCGGGAATGGCCTTAAACACGTGCAGGGACCAAAACTATAGATTCTGAAACTTATTTCTGATCTGTGCAGCCCAGGCGGCCCGCCTCAGTTTCTGTACATCCCCACGCGGGCCGCGTCCGACTTCCTGACCAGATTAACTGCATTTAACAGCAGTTTGCAGCTGTTTAATCCTCCTCCACATGTTCTCACTTGTCTAGTCAGCAGATAAGAACTCATTTTTAGCCACCATAACTTTCCAACACTTGTACGGATGGGATTCGAGCACGGTTTCCATGAAACGATTTTAACGGTGGACCGAAAACTATATATACCCATCCACCCCCATTGCTAAACTCACTAGAATTCTGATTTGAGGAGCTCTAAGTTGAAACTATTGTTTCATACCTGAGCTACTTGAATCGGGATTAGCATTCGGGGACCCTTCGTAAGTATTCTTTCGTTCTTTTCTTTATTTTATTGCTTTTAGAGTCAGAAAGTCAAACTTTGTTTGACTTTCAGCGTTGACCAGCTTATGGTCAATGCGAAGTTCGTTTGAACTTCGCAACGTGAGTGTAATCACGTTGGTCATAGTCCCTTGGGACTATGCCTACTGATTACCACGTTGTCTAGGGTCGTAGGGTAAGCGATCTAATAAATCGCTTATACCTTCGAACCCGACCCAGTTTGGTCGATCATTAGGATCCGACCAAATACATTAGGTGACCATAGTGTATAGGGAATAACCTTCCGAGGTTATACCTTATGGTCACATCGTTTAAGTAGTTGTATGATAGGTAGTTTATATGCCTTAGGTAAATTACCAGAATACCCTTTTCATGTATAATTGGTAATTAAGCATATGTAACCTAAACTTTTGTCACATAACTAATTATGTAACATGTTTAGGCATATAACACTTTTCATAGGGCTAGTTAGGCGGTCCGAACGCGTTTCACGCGAACGACGCGTTAAAGTAGCATAAGCTACCTAAACGGGTCGTAATGGGTCGTAAACACTTAGGTTAGGTTTCATTTAGCATGTAGGTTTTGTTGAACCATACTACACGAGTCTCCATACTCGTTTGGTTTACAAACCCTC
The DNA here is from genome assembly GCA_030545235.1 of Helianthus tuberosus. Lineage (NCBI taxonomy): Eukaryota > Viridiplantae > Streptophyta > Magnoliopsida > Asterales > Asteraceae > Helianthus > Helianthus tuberosus. The sequence goes on along the minus strand of CM060448.1, from coordinate 173,654,039 downwards.
ATGCTACCCGATCTTCCGATCTAGGTCCGGTTTATTAACACAGTTACCTATATTAGGTGCCGTTTGATTCCGTGATCTCTAGCATTGTTTGGTTGTTACTCAAGGACTACTGAGCAATCTCAAGTGAGTACATAGACCCCTCTTTTATTGTTTTCCAAAACGTTTTGGGGTGAAACACATGTGCCTACTTGTTACTTTCATGCTTTCTTGTTTTCACATCATATACTTGCTATGTTTATTAGTACATTATAGTACATGATTTCATTACATTTCTGCTATGTATGTTGACTGATAGCATGCTAGCACATTGATTTACATGACTTTTCTACTTTGTATGTTAACTTAGCATACTTAGTACATTATTTTACATTGCAGCTCTGTTGCATATGTTCCAGTAACATATGGACACATTGTTTTACAGCTCTACCTTGTATGTTTACTCTAGCATACTAGGTACATTATCTTCATCACATGCTTACATTTTGGTATGACATTTGGTTTGTTTAAATGAGACAATGTACATTCATTAACACCGATCATGCCGCTCGGTAGTAGGTAGTGGTACCACAGGACTTGACAAATCCCATTCCTGAAATCTCGGGTTTGTTTGGACGTAAGGAATGACCGAATCCGAATACAATTCTTTTGATAACTCATTTTTACATAGTTATCCGACTGTCTCAAGGCTTGGATGTATGAATTTTCACAATACCGCATAAATGTTCATATTCAGTATAGCATGCATATATTTTACAAAACATAACTTTTTGATTTACTCAAAATACTTTGTTTTGTACATTTTTACTTATGGTTTAAGTAGTCTTATTTTACTTACCATACATAAACATTTGTTACACATTACTTGACTACTTTTGGACTATCAACATTTGACATGGTTTATACAAGGACTTTTGACATAAACATTCAACATAGAAATTAGACATTTGATTATACATAAACATTTTACTTCGGGGGTTTGGTTTGAGTAAGTGATTTAAGTAACGAGGCGTGTGTAATATGATACAAGCATGGTGGATACGCCGCTGGTACTTCCTATATATAAGTGCTTGTATGACATCACATATTGTAGCGTTATTCGAATCATTTCAATTTGAGATATATAACATTTTATACAAATAACATACTTTTCACAAGACATTGTTTTACAAAACAACTTATCTTTTACAAACTCATTTTACTTGGTTATTCATTTAACCATACATAATTCTCTTACTTATACATATCATCTGATCTTATTGCTTTTTAAACGATTTACAAAACAAAGCAAACAAAAAGGTTCATGACTAAACATTTTCTTAAACATAAGTCATGAATCTCATTTTCACAAAACCTATGTATCTCACAGGCATTTTTATGCTGACGTACCTATTTTCACATGTGTTTTCAGGAGATGATGCATAGGACTTATCAAGACATACTTAGGCGGACCTGTGCCTTAGTGACTTAAAACGAGACAAGAACTAGTTAATTTATGTTATGTACTCTTTACTTCTTGTTTAAAGACAATGTAACTCGCTTGTTTGATGAATAAAACGAAACTTTAATATCCATGGTTGTGAAACATTAATTCTGTTACAACACTCCCCGATGTTTCCGCCACGTTTTGTATGTTCTACGTGGTCGGGGTGTGACAATAATTGTTAAAAAGGTTGCACATGCTCTAAACATCCATAACATAAAGTGAATCAATTTGCATACATAATCCATAATCCACAATCCAAAAGAAAACAAGTTCTAAAGTAGCAAAATAAAGACAACTTCAAAATATATCAACCATCCTACATGTTTAAAATACAAAAACTGTTACTAAAGCTGCACAATTCTAAAAAACCCCAACCAACATCCCATCAAGCTTTTCCACCTTTCATTCCTTTTCCACCCTTCACAATTTTACCCTTGCATGTCCTAACATTGTGGCCTTTCTCTTTATACTTGACACATTCCCCCTTAGTGTGCTTCTTGACTTCTTTGGTATGCCCATTTAAGTGTGATGCTTTGGTGGTGTAATAGTTGTAGGAAGCTCAATCTTTGTCCACAAACACCTGCCATTAATGGGGTTAATCTTATGAGATTAAACCAATTTCCACTAATCCATTGTGTATACTAGATGAACCCAACTCTCTAAAGCCCCCACCATTCCTCCATTAGCAGCCTTCACCCAAAATGCTGCCACAACATGTATGCATGGCATACATGTGAATCATAAATATAACAAACTCATCAATTGTGTACACTAAACATTTATACCATCACCAACTGAGTTTGTTACCTGTTATTTCCCAGCCCCTGCAACTACATGTCCTTGAAGCCAAATTCACCACACGTGCATTATTTGGTTTGCCACTGACTTCATAGTAACCCCCTCTATTCCATTGAACATGGTATGAAGTTGCATCTTTCTTGATCCCTTTTAACACTTCTGTGGCCTTTGGTGTGAGCAATCAATCACTTTTCTCTATTACATTCAAGATAGTCACATCCTCCTCATGACACATTCCCTGATGTATTTAATTATAACACTATTGTTAAGCAAAACATCAGAAACTGCCCTTCCTGTGACAAGGGTACAATACATCAATACAATTGCACATGTTCTAATACATAAACTATTGAATGAACTACATACCGGAAAAGTGTAACCTCGATCAGTATACAGGTGGAATCTTTGACAGCCAGAAGTGTGTTTTCTTGTTGACAACATTTAACTCATCCATATCAGTTTTAAATTCAGGAATTGTTGTTATAGAAGCACAGTTCCATAGCATATCTTTGTACAGGTCTCCTTTAAAGGTTCCCCTATATTTTCATGGATGTGCCTAAAGCAGTAAGTATATATGCTCAGCACAAGGAAACAACTTTGTAATGACAGGTTGTATTTACAATTTAACACACACAAACAAACATGATTAATGACCTGAAAGAGTTTTTATATCCAAAGAAAGTAACAAATACCATACATTTTGCCTATCACTTATGAAAGTGAAATTTGAGTTCCTTTCTAAACCAAGATCATCACTGATGTAGTTGTCGTGGGCTAATAAAAAAACAAGTATTTTTACTTAAATAGCTACACGAATATAGGTAAGTAAGGTTGTATTCACAAGGAATTTGTGGTCATTGTTTAGTAATTGAACTAATTAACGAATGTTGAACTAAATTAGGGGGGGGTTGTTTAATTGATTAAAAGAACATGCAAATTGTTTGAGAAAATGTTATCATATTAAGAAGAAGTAACCCCTGCCCGGAATCCTGATTACAAGTTTAACACAAAATTCTGTTTCGCTGATTCAAACACCGCATAAACATGGCCTTGGAATTAATGAATTTGATTAACTATTAAGGACATTTTTAATACTAATCGTACGGCGTAATAATCCGTTACGATATACCAACTACCCACCTAATCACCAACCCGCTAACGATGCAAGAAAATAGCCAATACGCTTGATAAAAGACAAATAGTTCAAATACAAATACAAATAACGTTTACCAAAATCAACACAAGTGGTGTATCGATTACAAGAATCAGAAAAACAAAGTATTTGTGCGAAACCTAGCAATCATTCATTCGAGGAAGCTACAAGGGTTTTAGCCACGTATGTTCATCATCACAGCTTCAGATCTTGGCTTAGAATGATTAAACATGAAGAAACTGGAAGATTCAGGTGGAAGAATGCCTGAAATCGCCTATCTCTTGCTTTGGATTCATAATTTCATGTTAGAAGCTGAATTGGCCTCCTAAAATGCGATTTAGGTCAAAACCCATGTTTTCCCTAGTCGGTCGTCCCTCGCGCGTTGCTGGGAGGCTCCTCTTCCTTTCATGGTGGCACGACAAAGCAATGTCTACGAGCCCACCTTTTTTCATCTTCGCGTGTCACGGATTGTCCTTCCATCCTCACCCGTGTAGTGCGGGGGAGCTACTTTTTCAAAATCTTGTTTTCGGCTACTCACTTGACCTGTACAATCCAATATCCTGCATTTATGCTCGTTTTCCATCATTTATCACCCATCAAACCTATAAAACCCGGCACACAATAAGTACAACATACTGGTACAAAACGACGCGTTAAAAGTACTAAAATTTGTACAAAACTCATACAAATGCAATGTGTTGTTACCAACACATCAATCACCCAAGAACTCTAAAAACCATGTCCATGAGCTAAGATTTTCAGATTCTACGATTGCATAAGCAACAAGGTAGATTCCAATGTTGTAGTCCACAACCATTAAAGTTAACATTTTACCTGGGAATGACCCTTTCATAAATGACCCAAAAACAGGTTTGGTAATCAAACCACGTTAATATTAATGATGGGTAAAATACCGTTAGTGGTGAAAATTTACCCGGTAAATATTAGGATTTAAAAAAGTAAACCTAATATTACTTAAAATGAGGATAAATACTTTAAGAAAACAAAGTATATAAAAGGCCCGAGTTAACGGGACTTAAAATATAACGGGTTATAACTTCCCGAACCTATTAAGTTAACTAGGAATAATTAACCTAGTTAGTAGTATGTGTCTAAGTGATAAATGGTGAGTTGTAGCTTCAATTGATCAAGATAAAACATGAGGGACTAATATTGCCAAGTGAGGAAACTTGTTTTAATTAAAACAAGTAACCACACACAACATACACACTAAGAGTGTGTGTGTGTTTGTGTGTGTTTGTGTACGTGTGCGACTAGGAGACCAAAAAGAAAAGGGAATGGACCCTAGTTCAACAAATCCTCAAATTGAAGAGCAATTCATAACCCAAATTGAAGCACGGATGTGAATAAACGATCACCAAGTCAAGGGGATCGTAAGGTATGTCGAATTTTTGACATTCATGAAGTTGTGAAATTTTGATTAACATTACGAGATGCGATTTAAGTATGAATCGTAGAGGCTATGGCCGAATTAGTGAAGTTTGATTGCTTAGGAACAAACCCTAAGTAGAAATTTGAAGTAGAATTGCCATGATTAGGTGTTTGAGTGGATAATCACACCTAGCTAAGTGGGTTTCATGACAATATGATGAACACATGGAATTAGAGTGTTAAATGAGTGAACGTTGATGTTGTGATGTAAGTTCTAGATGTAGTTCATGAACACTAGATATAAGGGCGTGATATTAATGCTAAAATTTGATTAAAATTTTAATCATAAACTTGATAAAAGAAGTATAAAAATCATGCCCGCAAGGTGTTTGTTAAAATTCCTAAATGAACATTTATATGTCGAAATTATGAATGAAACGCGTAATTGCCTAATTTGATTAATTATGGGTGATATGTGATAATACAGATTCCAACCGTGATGTTGATTTAAATTAATTAAACATATCATATGATTAAAGATAGTTAACTTTTTGGAAAGTTAAAATAATCAATGACGAAGTCGACTAGTAGTTCGACGTAGAATTCGTAAAATGGAATAGTCGTAAGTGATAGTGACTAATCTAACCGTCTTATGGATTATGCTGATAGTTTGACGCTTGACAAGCTAGGTGGAGGCTTGGGAAAGAAGCGGCTCAAACGGATAGAGTACGCGGAAAAAGAGCTTAATCGGAAACGAGGTAAATTAAGCTTACACCCCCTTTTTAATTACAATACACTTACTTGTGAGTATTGTTTACGAATTACGATAAGTAGTCGAAATATGATGTTCCGGCATGATACAATGCAAGTCGGGATAAATAAAATGGTAAGAAACCATAAGTTACGGTAAAAAGGGTAAAATGGTAAACTAGTCGGGTGAAGACTAACAAACAAGAAATTTTGAATATCACGTTGTGGGGTGAACTACAACGGGTAAAAGTGGTCAAATAATAATCCGTACACGAGTTGACGGATAGATAAACGATTTGAAAAGGCACCTTTTGGTGAAAGTCATAATGGGTCAAACAATTTAAGAAAATGTCTGTTAAGTAAATAAAACTCACGGTGCAAACCAGAATAGGTTCAAGGGGCGAGATGGTATTAAAAAAATACCCTCATATGTTGAAAAATGGTCATTTCGAATAAACAGGTCAAATGGTGTGTTAATACCATTTGACATTAATAACTGACGACCACTTGTTGAGTTTTTGTGATCACAGGAAATAACATATATTCGCGTTGCTTTAGCTAGAAAATTTAAAGCAAAAGGTATGTAAACGGGTCAATGCTATGACCCGAGCCAGGTACGTATAAGTAAGATTATGGCAAAAGGTGTGATTTTGGTCAAATATATTGTTGAAAGTCCTTTGTCGTAAAAGAAGAGACTAAGGTTGACCAAAATGCCCATGAATGTTAAACCGGGTATACGGTCCTTATGAGTCATTTAGAAACGAGTATTATGATAAAGTAAGGTTAGTTAAGTGTCAAAGTATAGGCATAAACTCTATTTGGATCAAATGCCTCAAAACGGCTCCTTGCCGTAAATTAACAATCCGAAATGTTAAATTTGGAATAAATAATTAATACACATAAAATCCACCACAATAATAGTCGTGGTGGAAGACCACTCGATAGTAATGTGAAAATGTGATGCTAGAAATGAATGAGCGTGGTTTATATGTAAAAGCGCTTAAATACCCCTAACGGGTCAAAATAAGCGCATAATCATAGACGGGTTAATGATGCATAATAACCTGTGATTTAAATCTTGTGTCATAGGAAACATTTAAAAAATGATGTTCATGAGAATTTAGGTATAACAAACAAGTTGGTTTGATGAATGTATGAACGGGTCAAAATCTTGTTAAAAAGTTTAATAAATAAAATTTAGCCGAGGGCTTAAAACCTAGAAATTTGTTAATCCGGATGTCGGATTTTAACTCCATGTGATGGAGAATCAAATTACGGTCGCATAGGAAAAAGAATCGTGTAAAACGGATCAATAACGAATAAGTTATGGTTGTTTCCGTAAAAACTAGTAGTGCTGGGAAAATGCAGGTCTCAAAAAAACGAACCTACTGGAAAAAGTGCTCCATCGCGCCACGCGAGGGAGCCATGTGGGGCTGGCGCGTGACGCGACGGAGGGCAGTTTGGCTAAAATAGTTTTTTTTAATCAGTTTTGCCTCACGAACTCGTTTAAACACATTTTAAACTATGTATGACTAATTCAATTCATGTTTTATGAATTGTAGGTATAACTTATAGTACCGGAGGACGATCAAGCTCAACGAAGAACCGAACACGATCAAGATACAAGCTTCCGCACATTGTTTCGTCGTCAGTTGAACGATGAACTTATTTACATTATGTTGTATTGTTTTAATATTAAGTAAAGTTTTAATAAACCTGTATTTTCATAAGTATGTGTAGTCTTGAATACACATTTATTTGTCGATATTTATATGAAAATCATTAAATATAAGTAAGGGTCTTACAAGTTGGTTATCAGAGCTCATGGTTAAAGAGTAAAGCGTGTTCGGTTCGAGGCTTGATCGCAAATCCGGTAAGTATATGTATATTAAAAGTTTAGTATGATTAAGGTGTTGTGAACAACACATAGGGTTTTTGTGTAATACACGTTACCCCAATTAAATCGATAAGGGATCGATATAGTCAACAAAATTACGTGTGTTGACACGTATAGTGGAAAAGTCTTGTATTATAATACGGGCGTTCACTAAAGTCGAAATTACTAATTTTTATAAATGTTTTAGTTGAAGGACACTCGCATCCAAAGATAGCAGGAGTTTAACAAATTGCGGATCTGACAAAGGAACGGTCCAAAGTATGACAAGCAGAGCATGCTCAACAAGGACCTAAATCGCGTAACAATCGCGAACAAGGTTAATGGCATGGAAAGCCCGTTAGGGCAAGCATTACCAGGTGCACGTTTTTTAATTTAATCGCACAAGTAGTAATATGCAACAATCACGTAGAGAATGACTGTTGCATATGTAGGATAAAACTTGGAAAACGTGAATAGGATATCTATTCAGGATGATGTTTCCAAGAGAAATTAAATAGAAGCATGTGTTATTCACGATGATGAATAACAAAACAATAACAGGATTAGTTCATATGGAAACTTGGACGGGAATAATTATCCAAGTGAACAATTCTCAACATAATACTATTGAGAAAAGTAACGATCACATTAACGGATGCGATGATATAATAGTTCGATAAAAAGGAAAACATTTTGTATGTTCAAGAATGAAACGGGTAAAACTAATAATTGTTAAATATCAATTGAATAAAGTTTTCCTAATTTAAATCAATAATATGAAAAGATTAGAGGTGTTACTTACATGGGGTGTAATGTGAAAATTATAAAAAGGTCATGTGTACCATGTGTTGATCGCTTACTCTGGCCAAGTAAGTAGTGAACATGTTGATGCATTAATGTCTATCGCGTTCGTCAATCCGAGCCGTAGCGAGAAACCGAAGAAATCAAGTTTTATATTGTAATATTTAGATAGAGTTAGCAAGGTGTATAAATAGGAGCCTTAGATTTAAAGTTTAAGACTTTTGCTCATTTTGGTGATTTAGGAGATTCAAGTCTAGAGAGAGAAAGCACTCTCTACGTGATTCTTGTATTGTACACGTTATATCTTTCAATAGATTCACGGTTCTAGTACGTTATTGTGTGTTCGGTCACGCACGTTCACGGATTCCGCACGTCGAACGTTCGTTACGCAATCGAACGGTGTCAAAACCGGTCCTACAAGTGGTATCAGAGCTAGGAGCTCGATTGCACTGATCAAACGCATTGATTCGTACCAGATTTCAGCGTTTTCAGATTTGAAGTTCATCTATTTCTTCATTTTTTTCACTTTTATCACGTTTTTTACTGTTTTTCGTCAAATTGAACGGGATTTTACGGTCCGAATCGGCTGAATTTTTGATATGTTGTGCGAAAACACCTGATCTATAACCCTACCAAGTTTCAGATCCAAATTCCTAGCCGTTTAGGAGAAATCGAAGGTTTTAGGTCCGATTTGGCTCATTTGGACACCTGATTTCGTTTATTTGGTCATAGAGTGATTTCGCTCATTTGGTCATCTCATGATTTCGCTCATTTAGTCATCTCATGATTCCGCTCATTTGGTCATCTCATGATTCCGCTCATTTGGTCATCTCATGATTCCGCTCATTTGGTCATCTCATGGTTCCGCTCATTTGGTCATCTCATGATTTCGCTTATTTGGTCATCTCATGATTTCGCTCTTTTGAACTTACTGATTTCGCTTTTGTAACATCATATCGAGGGATTTCGCTCTTGTGGTTGTGTGATGAAATAATGGTTGTCTGATCATTAAGTTCACGGTCCAATCAGTTTGATAAGGATTTAATACATTGTCGGCCACAATCAAGGGAAGGCCCAATCACAAAATCCGATTTGAGTTGTCAGAAATTGGATCTGGCATCACATTAAATTTGTCGGCTGTATCACATGTATATTAAAGGCCCATGTGACCGAGATAATGATATATTGGTTGTTGAAGACTTTGCGGCCCAGTCAGATGTTTGTTTCACTTGAAGTGTTGGTTTAGTGGGTGTTTGATTTGCCGCCCACTAGTTGAAGGTTCAATAAAAGTGTGTTGAATTAAAAAGGTGTTGGGTATTAGAGTGTATTAGCCGTTGTGATTCATATCTGTTCAATTAAGACATTAAAGTCAATTTGTGATATCACATAAAATCTGTTATAGATCCATTCAGAAATAATTCGGCTCAAATCATTCTAAAGTCCAATTGATAGGCCCAACCAGACTTTCAACAGAAATATAGTTCAAGTATTTGTATCAGCGGGCTCAGTACATTGTTGTTGACAGGCCATGTGTGTGAACTGAACAGAGAATATTGATCAAGCCCATTCATTTAGAGAATTCATCCGAACAACATTTATCGGCAAATCTTTGACACGAGTCTTAGATTGGTTTCATCAACACACTGTTACATATTCAATCTGTTTTGAATTGATCGTTTGTTTGTTTGTTTGCAGGTGATTCAAGGTGATTTACAAGGCGCAAATATCAAGAAGTTAAAAATTGTGACTTTGAACTAAAAACAATTTTTGAACCATGTCATTTAACGAAAAAAGTGTGGTTAAAATGTTTGACGAAGAGGAAAACAATAGCCTTGAAAGTTTAAATAATTGGTTTGAAGAGGTTTGGCGTTTGAAGTATGAAGATCAAAAAAATATTTACGTTAAGAGATTTGAATATTTTTTTGTGTAAGAAAGATGAAACAGTTAATGAGTTGGAAAAGCGGTATGAAAGCTTACTTGAAAATTTAAAAGGGTACGAGATAAGAATGTCAAATGCTGAAAAAATATCAAAATTTGCAGACGCGTTACCTTCTGAGTGGGATGAATTTTTGATTGAATTGAAAAAGGATTCTAGGTTCTCAAATTTTTATCCAAATGAATTTATCAATAAGCTCAAAAGACACCAGTATGAAAATGAAATGAAAATGAAAGAGTTGATGAATGGAATAGAAAAGGAATTGGAAAAATTAAGTTTGGATGTGATTATTGAAATGAGAAGAAGAGTCAATATGTGTCTTGTAGCAAAAAATGTTATGAAATATGATATTAAGAGGGGTTGTTATCTTGATGAAAGTATAAATCCTCTTGATTTTGTTAAAAAAATTTTGTGCAGGCACATACAAGATAGAGACAGAGATAGTGTCAAAAAATGAAGAATCCGATAAAATTGAAGATTCAAGTTCTGAACCAGTGTGCTCAAAATGTGATAAATTCAAAGCAGACAATGCCAAATTTTTGAAGGATTTGGAAAGTTTGGCATTGGAGATTAAGAAGTTGAACAATGAAAAGCAAGCTGATGATAAGCAGATTCTTATTTTGAAAGAAAATTGTGGGAAGTTGAAAAATGAAAATGACAAAATGTTGGGTGATTTGAACAGTTTGACATCAGAAAATAAAGTTTTGAAAGAAAAAGAAAAGGAGTTTGAAAGCAAACAGAAATCATTAGAAGATGAAGATTTCTGGATAAAGCTTGAAAACAAAAAGTTGAAAGAAAATGTAAAAATTGTTGAAGATAAACTGAAAAATTTTGAAAATGAAAAATTAAAAATGGAAAAAGAATTTCAAAGTCAAATTAAAATTCTTGAAGATGGGAGAGATGTGTTTAGCAAAAACAACATCGAAAAGCAAAAAATGATCAATTCTCATCTTGAAAAGATTATTCAACTTGAAAAATAAGGTAAGCAAGCTTGAAAAAAAAATCAACGAGCTTGAAACAAAATTGAAAGGTTTTGTGACTTCTTCAAAGTATTTGAATATTCCATGTCCAAAACCGATCAATTATGTTCCAATAAGTGACAATGTCACAAACTTTGACAAAGTCAAAGTTGAAGATTGTGATGAGAAAACTGATGATGAAATTGAGAAAAGAAAAATATTTTTAAAATTAAATGAAATATTTCAAGAAACCGTTCTACATTCTACTGAGAAAGGTGAATGCTCAATGCAAAAACCTGTAAAGAAGAATGTGGAACAAAAACAAAAGGATAAAAAGCTGAAAAATCTTCAAAAAGAAAATAAAAGCTCATCAGTTCAATCATCCAATCATGATAAAAAACCACAAAAATTTGAAAATCAAAACTCACAAAAAGTTGATAATAAGTGGTGCAGGTTTGACCACAGTGCTCAAGCGTCAAATCAAGCTTACAGGAGAAGTCGTGAGTACTACAAATCAAATCAGTGTTATGATTTGAGTGTTTGGATTGATAGTGGAGAATGGTATGACAACAGAGTGTGTTACAAATGTGGTTTTCAAGGACACATTGCTGTTAACTGCCAAAGTCAGAGTTTTGAAACGAGGAGATGCTATGAATGCCAAATCAAAGGTCATATTTCTAGAGATTGCCCAATGAGATCAATGGGAAGATCAAGGACTGAATCTCAGAAAAAGATGAAGAAATCAGTCAAGGTCGAAGAAAAGTCCAAAGAACATAAGGTGAAAGAACAGAAAGTGAAGCTTTCACAAGGGCAAAAAGACCGCTGAGAAAGAAAAGAAAGAAAGCTCGAGAGTACCTTGAAAGGATTTTGTCCTCGGGTACAACGGATGGTTCAAATAAAAGTTCTGATGAATCGCTTCACTCAACATACAAGTCAAGTAAAACGAATTCATCAGATGCAAATCTGAGGACAAAAGAGGAGATAAAGAAGGTTGAAGTGGTTAGCGATGAATTTGTTTCTTCGGAAACAAAGGAGCTACGTGTTGGCAATGAATCTGACTCGTCAAAGTCAGAAGAGCCACAAGTTGAGCTAAAAATTGAAACGTCAGTTCCGCCAATGGATGACATAAACTTTCCACCATTGCGAGCTGAAAATTATAAACAAAAAGTTGACGAAGTTGAAATTTCAAATCAATTTTTTTCTGAAAAGAAAGATTTTGATGTTGGAAAAGCCTTTAACCCCAATGTTCTAAACATTTTTGGAAAAATGGTTGATGGAAAAGTAAAAGGGGTAAAGGAATTTTATGAATCAAAGAGGAAAACTGATACACCGAGTAAAAATAACTCGGATGCACCCAAGGCTGGTCAGGCTTGGGTACCTACATTCTTTGCTTAAAATCCTGACTTGCCGGAGTTCCTAGGTTGGTAAGCGTGGAACATGAATCGGCATCTTTCTTGAGAAATTTCACTCTGGTGATTTTTCGCCTTACATGTGGTAAATCAGGGACATTAAGTTGTACTTGATTTCCTACAAGTGTTTGTGTTGATAGAATCTTGAACTGTTAATTTTTTTTTTCAAAATGGTTAAAGGAGAACAAAGTGATGAAGTAATCCCCTAACCAACAAGTGGTTTGTTAATTCAACAAAACTAATTTTCCGAAAAATCATTTGATTAAAACAAACTTAAGTGTTTTGAAATCATAATGGGAAAATAGTTTGTTGACAGGGGGAGTTCTGATTGTTTATGCCTAGTGGATGGCGAATTGAAGCAATTCGATATCATGTTGTCACTTTATCTGTATAGTTTGTTTTCAAATTTTCTCAGAAAATCAAAATTGAAATATATTTTGATTTTAGGGGGAGAAAAATTTTTAAAAAAAAATTTGAAAATGTCAAAAACATTAAAAAATGCAAAAATGAGTTTTGTTGTCAAAAAGAGGAAATGATAGTAAATCAGTTGGACTATCACAGCATGCTAAAGAAATGAAATGTCAAATGTGATAAACGGTCTCACTAAAGATGTGACGATAGGCTCAGCTAGACTAGTAGATTTGTGATAACGATACAAACTTAAATGAAAAAGCCTAGTTCTAGTGGGAAACACGGTTGAAAGCATAGTACTTAGTTTTGTCCTTCTTGACTGTGTACCTACTCAGTAATCGCTGATTGTCGAAAGACATAAAACTGGTTAAGTTTGTGAACTTTCACAACTTTGCTAAAAAGTCGCTGTGATTGTGCATTTTATTTTGCAAAAATTTAAACTTGTTTTATTTCTTTATTTTGTTTAAGCATTGGACATCCTCTGCGTATACGTGAGTATCGACCTGGATGTTATTGCCTAAACGTTCTGCTTTATTTTCTTTGGTGTTTCGTTTAAGCTTTGGACCTCCTCTGCGTATACGGAAGTATCGACCTGGTGGTTAAAGCCTAAACAACTTCAACTTGTTTTATTTTTCTTATTTTGTTTAAACATTGGACTTTCTCTGCGTATACGGAAGTATCGACCTGATTGTTAATGTTTAAACATTCTGCGTTGTTTTCGCACATATCACAGTTGATGAAAGTTTAAAGGCATTACTTGAGTTAATGTATTGCATGATGAGGGGATATGCTGAGATCGTGGGGTCCATAAGAATTTAGTGCAAAATTAATATACCTTAACGTATCGATAAGCATTTCGAAAGTTTTTAGATTGAGCTTAAGAGGACAATTATATCGTCAATCAACGTGAATCGTTTAGAACTTAAAACGATTAAAAGCTTAACGGTGCTTGTGATGTGTCTCAAAAACTGATATGATCCTCTTTCGCAAACTCACAAAAATATGTTTGTACATATTTCATTTCTGCATTACATTTCTCTTATTACAAAATCCAAAAGGATTATAGTGTGTTTTAGCCTAATTTTTGAAAAATCCAAAAAGATTTTCGACAACTGATGTTGGAGAGCTGATTTTCAAAATTCCAAGTGATGAACATGATGAACAATTGGTTTGGTTAAGATGATGAGAAGTTGGAAGATAATCCTCAAATGTTTAGATGATTCATTAATTTGAATCACAATATCGTGTGTTATATGTTTGAGAATTTTGAGTGAACTCTTTTAGAGTCAAAATTATTTTGTCTTACGAGAGGTTGAGATGTGTAGGTTTCTGATTCTGTTGCTACGAAAAGCCAGGCGTCGATCCTAAAAGCACGGAAGCTTGACGAAAGGGGGAGCCTGAAGAGACTACCGAAAGGGGGAACTAAAGCTGAAGACAGATCCACCGGGATTCTGTTCAAGCAAGAGGGAGTCTGTGTTTGCTTACGACGTTAAATCTTAAAGAAGACTCGAGAGAGAGAGAAAGACAAGTTGCTACGAGTTTAACTACGGATTGACTGCGGCAATATCCAAGGGGGAGTTTGTTGATGCATTAATGTCTATCGCCTTCGTCAATCCGAGCCGTAGCGAGAAACCGAAGAAATCAAGTTTTATATTGTAATATTTAGATAGAGTTAGCAAGGTGTATAAATAGGAGCCTTAGATTTAAAGTTTAAGACTTTTGCTCATTTTGGTGATTTAGGAGATTCAAGTCTAGAGAGAGAAAGTCTAGAGAGAGAAAGCACTCTCTACGTGATTCTTGTATTGTACACGTTATATCTTTCAATAGATTCACAGTTCTAGTACGTTATTGTGTGTTCGGTCACGCACGTTCACGGATTCCGCACGTCGAACGTTCGTTACGCAATCGAACGGTGTCAAAACCGGTCCTACAGAACACATGATACCATGAACTTCTTATGATGGACACAATTACGTCAGATGTAGTAAGAACGGGGTGAATGGGACGAATTAAAAGGTACCCAAAACGGATAAAATAAGTAAAATATTTAATAATAAATGTAAACGCAAGCCGGGTAACGGAAGCATATTACATTAGAATAACGAGCCCGAGGAAAGGGACAAGAATCAAAGTAAATGAAAATACAAACCGACTAATAAGAATGCTAAGGCATGGGGATAAAGTTTGACTGTCATAAGTGATGAAATTCACACGGACAAGTCAAATGGATTGAATAAAGAACAAAGGACTTGGTCGAATAAAGGCGGTGGATTTCGCTAAGACGACCAAATGAATTAAAACGAAGTCCTAATGCATATCGGAAGGGTTGCAACAATAATGACTTCGGTAAAATACCCAATAGATGGGTAGGATTTCAGATGTACGCGTAAACCAAGAGACGGGAACGCGGATTAAAAGTCAAAGGACCCGGATTAAGAGTTATGACTAAAAGACGACAAGATTTTGCAAACATAAATTTTGAAAATTTTGTTCAACTATTTCAAGTTGAATGGATCGAATAAAGAAGAACGCTTGATAATGTAAGGAAAACGCAAACCGGGCAACGGGAGCGTTAAAAAAACATTAAGACAAAAGAACCCGGGTAATGGGTTGTAAATAAATATAGAAATAAACCGGATAACGGTATGTGGAGAACAAACCGACGCGTAAATGACGTAAGAAGTCCTAGAGTTGGAAGGATAATTCGAAAGAAAAAGAATGTATCCTTGGACTATGGTCAAGGTCAAATGAACTTCAAAAGCGAAGATAAATGATTCTAAACATAAAAAGGGGTGCCTTGACGCCATATATATATATATATATATATATATATATATATATATATATACATTCGAATAAAGACTCGAATAAAAGATGATCTAGAGGATCATCATAACCTACGGGATTATAAGTAATGTTAAGGTCTACGGGACCAAAAAGACCTTTGGGTCACAAATAGAAAGAAACGAACTGTTGGGGTCTCACCTTAAAAAGGTAAAAAGGTGAAAATCTACATAAATAGCCTATGAGGCTAAGTGAAAGAACCTACGGGTCATTTGGGTTAAGCGTGGGAACTAGTTATAATTCCCCGCATTAAATAATAATGGAAAGAAACATAACCTACGGGATTATAAGTAATGTTAAGGTCTACGGGACCAAAAAGACCTTTGGGTCACAAATAGAAAGAAACGAACTGTTGGGGTCTCACCTTAAAAAGGTAAAAACGTGAAAATCTACATAAATTGCCTATGAGGCTAAGTGAAAGAACCTACGGGTCATTTGGGTTAAGCGTGGGAACTAGTTATAATTCCCCGCATTAAATAATAATGGAAAGAAATAAATCCTCGGACGTAAAATTACTAGATATGAGAAAAAGATGTAAGACAAAGAGAAAACGTAAACAAAAAATTTAGTTTTTAGTCAAAAGCAACGTTTTAACAAAAATAAGTAGTATGAGGTGGTTTAGGAAATCATAAACACACGTAAGGCCGGAGATGGCAATATAGTATACCCGGGTGACGGGGTATGAAGTGATGGTGACAAATTAGTCAAGTCGATAAAATTATTCAAAGTCAAGACAGTGTTATGATCAATACAAAGTGCTTATCTATATAAGATAAGCGCGGAGTAAACGTGTTGACAGACTAATGCGACTAAGTGGTCAAGTGACAACACGGTCAAATAGACGACAAAGATAAGAAATACATGATAATAGTATGGTTCGTGAGGACTTACACATAAATGATGTACACGTCAATCCAAATGATAACTTTCGACTGAAAGAATGAATATCATAAAAACGAAACTAAGTTCGTTTAGTCTAAATTAATGAACTACGTAAATAAAGTTTCGGGGACGAAACCTCTTTAAGGGAGGTAGACTTGGAACACCCCAAAAACTGGTTTGGTAATCAAACCACGTTAATATTAATGACGGGTAAAATACCGTTAGTGGTGAAAATTTACCCAGTAAATATTAGGATTTAAATAAGTAAACCTAATATTACTTAAAAGGAGGATAAATACTTTGAGAAAACAAAGTATATAAAAGGCCCGAGTTAACGAGATTTAAAATATAACGGGTTATAACTTCCCGAACCTATTAAGTTAACTAGGAATAATTAACCTAGTTAGTAGTATTTGTCTAAGTGATAAATGGTGAGTTGTAGCTTCAATTGATCAAGATAAAACATGAGGGACTAATATTGCCAAGTAGGGAAACTTGTTTTAATTAAAACAGGTAATAAAACACAACACACACACTAAGAGTGTGTGTGTGTGTGTGTACGTGTTCGGCCAGAAGACCAAAAAGAAAAGGGAATGAACCCTAGTTCAACAAATCCTCAAATTGAAGAGCAATTCATGACCCAAATTGAAGCACGAATGCGAATAAACGATCACCAAGTCAAGGGGATCGTAAGGTATGTCGAATTTTTGACATTCATGAAGTTGTGAAATTTTGATTAACATTACAAGATGCGATTGAAGTATGAATCGTAGAGGCTATGGTCGAATTAGTGAAGTATGATTGCTTAGGAACAAACCCTAAGTAGAAATTTGAAGTAGAATTGCCATGATTAGGTGTTTGAGTGGATAATCACACCTAGCTAAGTGGGTTTCATGACAATATGATGAACACATGGAATTAGAGTGTTAAATGAGTGAACATTGATGCTGTGATGTAATTTCTAGATGTAGTTCATTAACACTAGATATAAGGGCATGATATTAATGCTAAAATTTGATTAAAAAGTTAATCATAAACTTGATAAAAGAAGTATACAAAATTTTGCCCGCAAGGTGTTTGTTAAAATGCCTAAATGAACGTTTATATGTCGAAATTATGAATGAAACGCGTAATTGCCTAATTTGATTAATTGCGGGTGATATGTGATAATACGGATTCTAACCGTGATGTTGATTTAAATTAATTGCACATATCATATGATTAAAGATAGTTAACTTTTGGAAAGTTAAAATAATCAATGACGAAGTCGAATAGTAGTTCGACATAGAATTCGTAAGATGGAATAGTCGTAAGCGATAGTGACTAATCTAACCGTCTTACGGATTATGATGATAGTTTGACGCTTGACAATCTAGGTGGAGGCTTGGGAAAGAAGCGGGTCAAACGGATAGAGTACGCGGAAAAAGAGCGTAGTCGGATACGAGGTAAGTTAAGCTTACACCCCTTTTTTAATTACAATACACTTACTTGTGAGTATTGATTACGAATTACGATAAGTAGTGGAAATATGATGTTCCGGCATGATACAATACAAGTCGGAATAAATAAAATGGTAAGAAACCATAAGTTACGGTAAAAAGGGTAAAATGGTAAACTAGTCGGGTGAAGACTAACAAACAAGGAATTTTGAATGTCACGTTGTGGGGTGAACTATAACGGTTAAAAGTGGTCAAATAATAATCCGTACACGAGTTGACGGATAGATAAAAGATTTGAAAAGACACCTTTTGGTGAAAGTCATAACGGGTCAAACAATTTAAGAAAATGTCTGTTAAGTAAATAAAACTCACGGTGCAAACCGGAATAGGTTCAAGGGGCGGGATGGTATTAAAAAAATACCATCATATGTTGAAAAATGGTCATTTCGAATAAACGGGTCAAATAGTGTGTTAATACCATTTGATATTAATAACTGATGACCACTTGTTGAGTTTTTGTGATCACAGGAAATAACATATATTCGCGTTGCTTTAGCTAGAAAATTTAAAGCAAAAGGTATGTAAACGGGTCAATGCTATGACCCGAGCCAGGTACGTATAAGTAAGATTAATGCAAAAGGAGTGATTTTGGTCAAATATATTGTTGATAGTCCTTCGTCGTAAAAGAAGAGACTAAGGTTGACCAAAATGCCCATGAATGTTAAACCGGGTATACGGTCCTTATGAGTCGTTTAGAAACGAGTATTATGATAAAGTAAGGTTAGTTAAGTGTCAAAGTACAGGCATAAACTATATTTGGATCAAATGCCTCAAAACGGCTCCTTGCCGTAAATTAACAATCTGAAAGAGTAAATTCTAAAAAAATAATTAATACACATAAAATCCACCACAATAATAGTGGTGGTGGAAGACCACTCAATAGTAATGCGAAAATGTGATGCTAGAAATGAATGAGTGTGGTTTATGCGTAAAAGCGCTTAAATACCCCTAACAGGTCAAAATAAGCGCATAATCATAGACGGGTTAATGATGCATAATAAACCATGATTTAAATCTTGTGTCATAGGAAACATTTAAAAAAATGATGTTCATGAGAATTTAGGTATAACAAACAAGTTGGTTTGATGAAAGTATGAACGGGTCAAAATCTTGTTAAAAAGTTTAATAAATAAAATTTAGCTGAAGACGTAAAACTTAGAAAATTGTTAATCCGGATGTCGGATTTTAACTCCATGTGATGGAGAATCAAATTACGGTCGCATAGGAAAAAGAATCGTGTAAAACGGATCAATAACGAATAAGTTATGGTCGTTTCCGTAAAAACTAGTAGTGTTGGGAAAATGCAGGTCTCAAAAAAACGAACCTGTTGGAAAAGGTGCTCCCTCGCGCCACGCGGGGGAGCCATGTGGGGCTAGCGCGTGGCGCGACGGAGGCCAGTTTGGCAAAAATTGTTTTTTTTTAATCAGTTTTGCCTCGGGAACTCGTTTAAACACATTTTAAACTATGTATGACTAATTCAATTCATGTTTTATGAATTGTAGGTATAACTTATAGTACCGGAGGACGATCAAGCTTGGCGAAGAACCGAACACGATTAAGGTACAAGCTTACGCACATTGTTTCATCGTCAGTTGAACGATGAACTTATTTACATTATGTTGTATTGTTTTAATATTAAGTAAAGTTTTAATAAACCCGTATTTTCATAAGTATGTGTAGTCTTGAATACACATTTATTTGTCGATATTTATACGAAAATCGTTAAATACTAGTAAGGGTCTTACAACTGCCTTCACAAGGATCTCTGGGTTTTCTTCAGCTTGTTCTAGCATTTGTTGTGAAAGAAATGTTCATCCATACCCTCACATCCATCAACTTCATTCTCAACCGAAGTTTCAACATCTACTTCATTGTCACCCAAAGTATTGCCTAGCCCAACCCCACTAGATTGCCCAACATCCATATTACCTAGTCCAATATTCATATTACCTAGCCCACTTGATTGCCCAATATCCATATCTAGAATAACTTGACTACTGGATTGCCCAGCCCTGGTTTTTTTGCCCAACATCCATACATCTATATCCAGATTAACATGCCTACTAGATTGCCCAACCCTATTTTTTTGCCCAACATCTAAATTTAGCTTCAAAGGAACATGAGCATATGGTCCGTCTAGTTTCATCTATTTATTCAATAGTAATACTAGGTCTTTCTTGGTGAGCAAAACAATTCTTTCATATATTTCAACCTATGTGTGGTATAAACATTTATGACCTTATGCACTTCAACATATTTAGCCAAGTTAAGACAATTTTGGTCATTGCCTAGGTGTTCAAGACCATTGTCTAGATTTTTTTCAGGATTTAAGAACTGGTATAATACATTGGCATAGTGTTATTATAGCATAACTTATCTAGCATAAGATCAACGTCATGAACAGAAAACTTATCTATGTCGATCAAGTCGACATAACTTTTCATGCCTCCTGCATATGTACATCCTATTGGTAATGTTAGTCTACCAGCATGATGAATCTAGAAGCTAAAGAGATTAGGAAAACCATCTACAAAACTTCAATGTGCATGACATTAATCAGTTGTTAATAATCATTACCAAAGAAAAAATTCAAAAAAAAAAAACAAAACTAGGGTTACGAAATTCAGTTTGTAACTTACCATACAGTTCAACGATTTAATCATTGTCAAGATTGTCTCAAATGTACAAGTGTTCTTCGTCCTGCGACATTGTGTAGTTGATCTTCGTATGATGGTGGTCTAAACCCTAAAACTGAAATGTGAGGGACGATGAGGGTGAATAAGGGGAAAATTGAGGGTTTGGGTGGGATATAAATGGGGAGAAATGAATGGGAAGGGGAAAATACCTTTTTACCTTCGTGTGACATGCACGTGCAGAGTTAACTAATATATTTAATGAGTTTGGTGTAAAAGACAGAACATGTAACAACTTGATACATAAAATTTAAAACCGGTCAAATTTGAATCCAAAATACACCGCCTCAAAAAAGGATATTAACATAAAGGACAAAATGTGTAATTTCCCCTACATATAATATATTCTTTTGTTTTCTTTAATAAAAAGGAGAAAGTTGTCACCTTATTAGTAATACTTTTATGTATAAGATGTTAAATTAATAATTAATAAAAAGGAGAAAGTTGTCACCTTATTAGTAATATTTTTATTTATAAGATGATAAATTAATAACCAATATTGTTCTTATAAAAACTAATACATTTTTTCAACCATAAAGATCATTAAATGTTTTTATATTGTTTCAACGTAGTGCGCTTTTTTATAAATTTTAAAACTTTTCAAAACTAAATCCTACTAATAAACAATTTCAAAAAATGTAACGTATAAACACTATGACAACCCTCAAAAATATTGTTTTTAATCAAATTAATTGTAATTGTTTTTTTAAATCAGGTTAATATCATAAAATGACAACAATGTTAATTTTAAAATCCTTACCTTAATATTCGCCCCTACTTCTACTATATCTTTAAATTGACCAATATTTTTTATTAGATGAGATCTGCTAAACCTTCACACAAAATCCGCCCTTACTTCAAATATATCTTTAATTTTTAATTTATAACGATGATGATATTTTTGAATTAAACCTTACCAAAAACAGATTTTTATGAAATTTTTTTATATTATATTCTTAATAATAATAACAATAACAAAAATAATAAGAATGTTTTTAAATAATTACTTCCAATAGGCAACAACTTCTCTTGTGTACTTGGTTAAAGCTATTTCATTACTTCGTTGACTAACGTACAAATAATTAAGAAGGTTCATAAAGAATTAATTATTTCGACAAGAGTTATTAATTACTTTAAAAGAAGGTTGGGTATTGATTAGATCATTCTTAATGGTTAATGTCCTATAAGGGACATTTTTCGGCACATCAGCATCATAACACCCATTTTAAAAATATGTAATGGTTAACGTCCCTTAATGCCTTTTCAATCATTACTTTTCGTTTTGTTTACCTCCATTAGGCATTATACTAGTAATGTCCTCCCTCTTCATGCCCCTATAGCGCCCACGAGGGCATTGTTGGGGCGTTATCAAGCCCCTTCATGCCCCAATAACGCCCCATTACGCATGGTCTTAGTATGAGCAAGAGATTACAAGCTTCTGAGATGATATCAAATACACCTACATATCTTATTGTACTATGCAAACAAATAGTTTTCATTATTCAACTTGTATAATCAACGAACTATATAACCTAGTTACTTAAAAGCATTCACATTCCTTCCCCTATCTCCATTTCTATAATTACACTAAAAATCACTACATTTTCTCTGTGTTTATCAATTAAATAATACATTTTTAAACCTTTAACATTATATTTTCTCTCTTCTACATTCACAACCACTTTCAAAAAATATTAAAAGAATAATATGGGTGAACAATGTTCCCCAAATATACATATAAACACTAATATCTTCTTCCTAATCCACTCAAAACCACTTTTGATAATATGCAAAAGTCACACATATAAAAAATGTAGAATGGGATGTGAATGCTCTGTATGCTCTGGTTAGGGGTGTTGAGAATTCGATTTGGATTCGAAAATTCAAAATTCGATTCGAATTCGATTAAAAATGTTCGAATTCGAGTTGATTCGTATTCGAATATTGTAATCGAATTAAAATCGAATACGAATTTATGATTTTCAATTCGATTCGAAATTCGAATTCAATTTATATATTTTTTTTAATATATGTATATACACACACATATAACTTCTAAACTTGGCCAAAGTATGAACTACCTCCATAAGTGATAAGTTTATTATTTATAAGATTACCAAATCTAAATCTACTGATAAATAGCCCATACTACTTATTTCTAAATTTTTACCTAACTTAAATCACTACCAATAACCAACCTATCTTCTAAATTTTGGTGTTTTGACATATTGATAGTTAATTAGTTTTGCAGATTATTATATTTTATATTGAATTTAATTATTTGTAGCAGTTTTAAAAAATAAAAGTAAAATAATTTATTGTTTAGGGTAATCGAATTTATTCGAATTCTTCGAGTTTCAAATACTAATCGAATCGAATACGAATTCAGGTAAAATAAATAAAAATTCGAATTATTCGAAAATCTGTTATTCGATTCGATGTACACCCCTGTATATATTATTTGGTGATTAAATTCTTCGAATTTTTACTATAATATATATATATAGGGTAGGGATAGTGTACAAAGTGTCTAAAGTGTAAGAAGTGTTTTAAACAATTAGATCTTTGATCTAATGGTTGAAATCAATAGGGACCAAATTATAAATTGTGTTTTAATTGTCACACCCGTTCATTAGCGGAAGCACGCGGTGTGAACTTTATTAGTTTTCATTGCATACGATATAAGTAAAAATCTACATGATTAAAAACATCTGATGTTCATCAATTGACATAATAAAATATTACACATCATAAGTCGTTTAGGATACAAACCAACATAAGTTTTAAGTTTTACAAAAGGACTAGTTTGACATAAGATTAAAACATAAGGCTTTGCATCCTATATCTCGTTGAAGATGAGATATATAGACCAAACCCTCCAAAAGGGATGACATCGATAACTTGTAATCCTAAAGCTTCATAGTAAACACCAGCACCAAGATCCCATTAGTTTCCTGAAATACATGTAAGTTTGAAAACATCAACAAAAGTTGAGCGAGTTCATGTGTTTTGAGTGAGCTCCAATTAAACCTTTAAACATGTGAGAGATCTTTTATATCAAACAGGTTTGTATAGCGTCTATGAACAGATCATTAATGTTTTGCAAGGACATTAATATGTGTGGCGACATAGGAAGCACTCAACCCTAGCGAATTTCCCCCGGTCCTCCCGGTTAGAACAACAAAAGCACTACATGGGCCACACAAGGACCCAAGAGTGGGGCTCGCTACACCCGATAGATCTACCACTTTTGCCCTCGGTCTTATACAATATTAATGGCACTTAAGAAAGATTACTATTCGCTCACATGATCTAACAGTTCATTCCCTAGCTAAACCATACCATTGAGACATGTATTCCACCCCCGAGAGTTATAAATCCGAAAACAGTTAAGAGAAAAGGGGGACATGAACTCACAGCTTTGCGTTCCTGAGAGAGAGATATTCAATCAACGTGTTCCGTAAACGCGAGTCAACCTACAAGGGTTCTAACTCATTAGACACGTCGGTCCTTCCTAGACCTCGTACTCGTTGTTCATCTTGAACGTTTATTACTTTCATTTTGTTTTTGGGAACGCTTGTGTAATTTACTAATATGTTGACATTTGTTTCTGGTGTACTTTGATTCGAGACTTTATGTTTGTTACACAAATATAAGTGTAAAATGAGTTGAAAATATTTATTTTTAACGTCGAAATACGTTGTCGTATGTATACAACCTTAGTGAGAGAGTACACTTCAACAAGTGTATATGTGTATATCACCAAGTGCTAGAGTCTTTTATACATATACATATACCGTATGTATACTTGTATTTGTGTGCTTTAAACGTGTACGTATACCATATCTATACGTGTAGGTATACCGTATTATACGCGTGGGTATACCGTATTATACGTGTAGGTATACCGTATTTATACGTGTAGGTATACCGTATTCTACGTGTAGCTATACCGTATTTATAATGTATTTGTACAATATATATTTATAAAAATATACATGTATTTTACCTTGGGCTTAGCCCACAATTTAGTGTTTTGGGCTTAATCCATATTTTATGGCATTTGGGCCTAGCCTAAGTTCTATAAGTTAGTAAACCTAGCCCATACTAGTATTGTAAGTGGGCTTTTATAAGTATTTTAGGGAATGGGCCTTTGCCCATGTATATGGTATTGGGCTTAGCCCAATATTTATGTTATTCTAAGCCCAAATCAGTTTCAAATGCCCAAAGTTATATAATCTAGACCAATTATTTGTGTTCTTGAATTTGTGACAAATTTTACTAAGTATGCTATAACCACATTAGTAAATTTTTAGAACCGCACATAGTGTTATTTTTATTATTGAACTTTCCGGCTTTCGTTGTCCTTGATATATATATATATGAAGTGTCTAAAAATAGTTTATTTTTACACTTGTCGCAACGTTCGGTTAATATATGTAGCTTTTTGTGTCGAAGTTGTCCGTTTCGCCGATGACGCATAAAGCGTCGTCCGATGTTCGCGCCTTGAGTTATGGTCTTACACGAGTGTGTTTCGAGTACTCGTGAAGGTTCGCGGCTATCGCCATGCTCGCGAATGTTAGCGAGGTTTCGGTTACTTGTAAGTGTATAATGTTCATGTGTATTATTTTTAACATTTTGATATTTATTCCTAAGACTAATACATGCACATAATATACACACTTTATACATCAAATAAAGTATTTGGAATATATATACATAAAATTTTCTCCAAAAATTATATTGGTTGTTATCCTTGTAATTTTTACCCATTTGTCATAAAAATAACTTGTAGTGTTTTAAATAAACTCTTGTATGGTTAATGCTTAACCATTGTCATTAGGGTTTGTATAATCATGATTAGAGTCGCTAATCACAATTAAGTTTACTAATCACGATTAACCATCTTAATCACCCCGTTAATCTCTTTTTAATCGCGATTAGATTTTTATAAAATTTCGCCATAGTTTCCCTAAACTATGGCGTTTTTCCCATGTATTCAAAACATGTTTAGAATCATTTCCAATTTACCATCAACATCAATCCACTAATCTCAACAATTTACAACATTAAGTAAACAATTTCTACCACTTATTTCCTTAAATCATGAGCACTTATATATATTAATTTTCTAAAAAAAGAAAATCCAAGACTTTTATGTCTTGAAATCCAAGACTTTTAAGTGTGGTTTTCATAACCATTTATTAAATCACTTTTTATTTTTTGAAATTACATTTATTAGTTCTTAATCACCATGTTTAGTTCATTAAATCCTTAATCTTTCAAGTTTAAACACACATATATATAAAGCTCATGGATTTAAGGGTGATGATCTTTCTTGATTTAAACTTCTAAGTGTTTAAATCACATTTCTAAGACTAATCCATCAAGATCATCACTAATCTAGTTTACAACACTAAATAAACAACATGATCATCATAATCTCATGACTAATCAACCTACTTTAACAAAATCAACAAGATCAAACAACTCATACAACCCTAAAGCACATAATAAACACATAACACTTCATGATTAGTAAGTTGTTAAGTTTTGGTTTAGGGTTTTAGGTGAAATTTTTCCTTCATTTCAAGATGATCAACAAGTACTTTAGTAATCTAGACATAATAGTAAGCTTAAAATGATAAGTAAAAGGCTTAAAACTTTGCAAGTGTCTTAAGATGGTGATTTAGAAGAGATTAAGCTCCAAAGGTAGCCTTAAGTGTTCTCCATGCTTGTTACTAGTTTAGATGGTCTTGAATGTGCTAGAAAAGCTTGAATTCTTAGGTTTAAATTTTGAAAAAGTATAGATGAGGGTGTGTGTGGTATTGACGTGAATAAGGGAGGCAAGGAAGGAAGTTTTGGAGTTTCAATTCTTGGTGATAAGAATGATAAAGTTGATGTGATGAAGAGTGGTTAAAAAAAAGATGGTGTAAATAAAAAAATCCACAACACCATACTTCCAATATCTTCATCCATTCTCAAATGTGATGTCGGTTGATTTTGGGCCCACTTGACCGAAATGTGAAAAGGGGTGTTAGGATTTTATAATTTTTTTTTTTAACATGTGAGAAATTTGTTAATTATGCTAGATATTTTGGTAGTTAGTTTAATTAGTGTAATTAGGGTAGTAATGGTAGTTTATATTGTAAACAAGGTCAAATTAGTTTACTAGTTTAGTGGGTATAAGTTTTGGATGGTAAAAATATCACTAGTTCGCTCACCGGTTCGATATCGGGTGATATACGAAAGTTGTAGTTTAATACCGGGAGCTATGGTTTTAATTTGCCATCGATACCATAGTGTTTATTCAAGGTATTTATGACGCCAAAATATGGCTAACTAGTTCGCTAGCTTTTTAGTTTAGGAAATTGGATGGTAGAAATATAACTTAATATAACTTGTTCGCCTAGCGGTTCGAAATTGGGTAACGTATAAAAGTTGCGACGTAACACCGGGAGTTTATGTTTCGGGTATCCCATTGATATCCCTAAGCTTATTTGGGATGTAAAATATTATTTACAAGTTCTACGGATATTAAAATGCTGAATTTTAGTGTCGCAGACATTTTATTTTTGGTTATAATTTGGCGCAGAACGAACACCTTATAAATATACATTTTTTTAGAGTTTATATGTTTTATCATTTGGTGCCCCTAGTTAGGGGTTTTTATTCATATTCTCTTTATAATATTCTTTCATGCCATTCGTTGCTTGTTCGGACAGTTTTCAGAACTAGCTAGCATGAATAGTGTGATCCGGTGAATAGTATTTTCAGCATTTTGCCAACATATTAGAACATAGTTTGCGGTTTTCTCGCGACAAGGCGATTGTGTTAATATTGTTTAGCATTTTTAACCATGTCCTACGATTGCTAGATGTTATACGACCTAATCATGCAATAATTAAATCGTAATGAGAGAAATTAACGTTAAATCGAGTGTTTAAATTGTACGGAATTACCATTATTTTTTCCAGTTGTCACATTAATTATATGGACTGATTTGAAAAATGTAGGGGTAATAGTGTCTTTGTATATGTTTCAAATTAGGTAACCTCTCCTAAATTCTAGTGATTCGCTCCTAAATTCTAGCGATTCAAATTTAACTGCTAAATTCTATCGATCCTAAATTCTAAAAATACATAAATATGTAACTGCTACAAGAAATGTATAACACTATACATCCATCATATAACACTATATAACACCATATAACACTATGTAACACCATATAACACTATGTAACACTATATAACACTATATAACAATATATAACACTATACATCCATCATAGACATGCTACCAGAAATATATAACACTATATAACACTATGCATCCATCATATAACACTATATAAACCAAAGAACACTATATAACATCATATAACACCATGTAACACTATACAACACTATATAAAAATATATAACATTATACAGTTCTAAATGGTGGTTGCACTACAGAATTAATAATTGATGGTGTTATATAGTGTTTTTTGGTGGTTTCACTATAGAATTATATAACACTACAGAATTATATAACACCAAAAACCATTATATAACACCATATAACACTATATAAAAATATATAACACTATACAGTTCTAAATGGTGGTTGCACTACAGAATTAATAACCGGTGAACGAGATGACACAAATTCGTAGATTAATTCTTAAATTCGAATTCTATAATAAAGGGTGGCGGTTATTTTGGGCAGTTATCTTTTAATCAATTAATTGAAAGAAATAGAAATTTACTAATTCACCCTTTTGAATTAATTTAGATATAGGACACTTGTCATCACCACATTATTTCTCACCATTCTCACAATATTAGATTAATGTACAGGATCCTCTACCTATATATATATATATATATATATAGGGTGAGGTTCCTGTAAAAATGACTCTTTTCGTGAGAAGTGTGAGAAGGTATAGAAATTAACATGTAGGCATCATGTTTTGAACTTAGGCATGATGTATTTTGTTGTTTTGGCAAGAAAAACACCAAACATAACAATTTAAAACACAATGCAACATACTATGGACGTGAATTTAAAAGACACTATTTAACACTTAAAACACACTACTTAACGTTCTTGACATGGTGTTTTAAGTTTTAAGCCTAGAATTCATTGTATTGTGTCTTAAATTGTTATGTTTAGTGTTTTTCTTGCCAAAACAACGCAAAACATTATGTCTAAGTCCAAAACATTATGTTTACATATGAATTTTTATGCGTTCTCACACTTCTCATGAAACATGTCCTTTTTACAGGATCCTAAGACTATATATATATAGGTAGAGGTTCCTGTAAAAAAAAGGGGTTTTTTTGTGAGAAAGGTAAGAAAGAATCTACATCATTAGATCTTTGATCTAATAGTTGAGATCATAATGGCAAAATTGTAAATAATTTTTACTATTAAACATATTAATTTTCTAGATTAAGGGTATATAAGTAAATTTAACATTTTTAAATTAAGAAACTAACATCAATGCACATGTAACTTCCCCCGTCTTTTTGAAACGTCAATAACTTTTTATACGTAACTTTAAAAAAAATTACATCATAATAACGAGCGCTTTTTTATCTTTAATATGAGTACCATATTGCTATACTTATATAGAGAAAAAAATATGTTTCGATCAGATGTTTAGTCCATGAATGATGTTATATACTTGTTGAATGGTGTTATATACTTGCTGAATGGTGTTTATAAAGATCTTTTAAAAAATCCAGTTCCTATAATTAAGGTGGCGGTTATGGGAAGTTTTTAATTAATTGAATTAATAATAAAATTACTTGTTTACTCTTTTGATTTAATTTACATTTAGGACACATGTCATCTCCACAATATTTCTCACCTTTCTCATACTTTTAACCTTTTTTACCACAACCTTACCCTATATATATATGAACCACCTCCATTTGTAAGAACCGTGAGAACTTTTTGATCTGGGGCGAGTTGAACCAAATTTTTTTTCATAAACGTAGATGCTTGTATTATAAACACATTTGTAAAAAAAAAATTCAAAAAAAAATGTCGTGTGTGTAGTTTTGAACACCACAAGTTTGTGTTTACGGGTACCGTAAATTTTAAATAAAATTTACGGGTCCCGTAAACGCAAACTTTGGGTACTCAAAACTACACATCCGACATTCTTTTTTTTTGAATTTTTTTTACAAATGTGTTTATAATACATGCATCTACGTTTATGAAAAAAAAATTGGTCCACCTCGCCCCGTACGGTGTAGTTCTCACGGTTCTTACAACTGGAGGTGGTTCTTATTTTAGCGGTCCCCTATAGAGAAGGATTCGTTAGGAACCACCCTTTATTGGAGAACCGGGAGAACCAATGTGAACACAACCAAAAATACCTAAAAATAGCTAAAAACACACAAAAAAAAACTTTTTTATTAAAAATTGCTACTTTTAGTAGCCAAAAAAAAATTAAAATTTTTTTTTGCTACTAAAAGTAGCTATTTTAATGTACAAAATATTAAAAAAAAAATTGTGTGTTTTTTTTTATTTTTTTAGATTTTTTAGGTATTTTGGGGGTTTAATTTTTAGCATTTTAGCTTATGGGGTGTTTTAGGTTTTGGGGGGTGGGGGAGGAGGGGGGGTTAGATTTTTTTTAGGTTTTTTAGGGGGTTTAGTTTTTAGCATTTAGCTTGAGGGGGGTGGGGGTTAGGTTTTTTTAGCTATTTTAGGTTGTGTTCACATTGGTTCTCGCGGTTCTCGCAATAAAGGTGGTTCTCGCATGAACCTTACCATATATATGTATATATATATATATACACTTATATATAGGGCTGCTAAAATGAAAACCATCCCCAGTTGCGAGAACCACTATCCACCAATCAGATAATGACAACCAAAAGAGTAATATAGTCATTTATTCAAAACCATAAAATCATCTCTTTCCTCTTTAAAGTCTCTTTTTAAACTCATTTCAAATTCTCCCTCTTCACATTTAATTAAAACTATCAAATCATCTCTCTCTCCTCTTTAAAGTCACATTTTTAAGTCATTTCAAGTTCTTTCTCTTTTTAAAGTCATTTCAATTGTATTTTGTAAAAAAAGTTTTTATAAAAAAAAAATTGGAAAAAAGATTTTGGTGAAAAAAGTTTTTGTAAAAAAAAGTTTAAAACCGTAAAAAAAATTTCGTAAAAAAATTAAAAAACGTGTGTATAAAAAAGTTTTAGTAAAAAAAAAAGTTAAAACCGTAATAAAAAGTGAAAAAAAAAATTGTAAACAACTTTTTTTGTAAAAAAAAAGTTTAAAACCGTAAAAAAAGTTTAAAAACGTGTGTGTAAAAAAACGGCGCATAAAAAACAGCACGTAAAAACGGGGTGTAAAAAACGGCGCGTAAAAACGGGGCGTAAAAAACGGCTCTAAAAAAAACCGGGTGATAAAACGACGCGTGAATACGGGGGCGTAAAACGACGAGTAAAAACCGGGCGTAAAAACAGCGCGTAAAAAACTGGGCGTAAAAAAGGCGCGTAAAACGGCGCGTAAAAACGGGGCGTAAAAACGGCGCGTAAAAACGGGGTGTAAAAAACGACGCGTGAAAAACGGGGCGTAAAAAACGGCTCGTAAAAAAACCGGCTCGTAAAAACGTTTTTTGTAAAAAAAAAATCTGACAAAAATTGTTTTTTTTTGTAAAAAAATCAGGTTTTAAAATGTTTTTTAATTAAAAACTCTGATTTTAATAAAAATCAATTAATTTAATAAGACAAAAAAGTAATAAAAAACAATCTATATTATTGAACAAGTTTTAACAGATAAAATGGATTGAATTTCACACATTATATGCGAAACTGTGTTTTAACAAAGCCTTGAAAGAGGGTATTTCGTGTGAACCTATTCCGTACGAAATAGACTCATTTCGTGTGAAAGAGGGTATTTCGCACAAAATCGATCTCTTCATTTCGTACGAAATAAAGGTTTGATTTCGCACAAAATCAACATTTCATGTGAGATTTGAGTTGATTTCGCACGAAACCATCTTTTGCTTGGTCATTTCGCACGAAATCACTCATTTCGTGTGAAAGAGGGTATTTCGTGTGAACCTATTCCGTACGAAAGTCTATTTCGTACCAGAGAGTCATTTCGTGTGAAAGTTGATATCGTATTTTGTTGTATTTCGTTTGAAATCATCATTTCGTGTGAGATTTGTTTTTCAGGTCATTTCGTTTTTAAAGTAGCTGATTTTGTGAAACTTGTTACCGAATCATGGAAGAGGAATTCTATAACGCATTTGCTACAACCCCGACTACCATTGCTCAAAGCGTGAACATGTAAAATGAGACTGGAACTTTTCAAAACCCCCCTAAACTAATGGGTATTGAGGAGTATTATGGTTGGAAAGATCGGTTTGAAAACTGGGTTCAAGCTAATCATTTGAGATCTTGGGAGTGTATTGAGAAAAAGTATGTCAAACCTCGTGCGGATTTGGGTGTAATCAAAACAATTTCTGAACTGACGGATAAAGAACGAGACATGTATAAAGCAGAAAAAATGATGATTAGTCTGCTACAGCAAGCTGTGAAAGAAGACATATTCATTTTGCTTCAACATGACAATACTTCACGTTCGATTTGGGAAGCACTTAGAGTTAAGTTTGAGGGAAGTGAAAAAATGATTAGGAGTAAGAAATCATTGCTAAAGAAAGAGTTTGATTTGTTTTCGAGTTTGCCAGGAAAATCTTCAAAGAAATTGATTGAAAGATATTGTCACTTAGTGCGGTCAATGTCTTTGTTAGAAATAGTCAAAGATCAAGAATAATGGGTTGACAAATTAGCTGATGCTTTACCTCAGAAAGAATGGGGTACCTATTTGATGATCTTGAAGAATACTGGAGAAT
This sequence comes from Helianthus tuberosus, assembly GCA_030545235.1. NCBI lineage: Eukaryota > Viridiplantae > Streptophyta > Magnoliopsida > Asterales > Asteraceae > Helianthus > Helianthus tuberosus. The sequence goes on along the minus strand of CM060448.1, from coordinate 173,621,290 downwards.
ATGATAAACTGACAATTTCCCAGTTTATTGAAAAGATTGAAGGTCAAGATCTTGAACAGCAAAAGATTGCAAGGATGAATAATCCAAGTAGTCAACAAGATGTCAAAATGTATTACAAAGGTAGTGTTCAGATGTTGAAGCAAGTCTGAAAGTTTAAACTGCTTTTAGTGCAGAAAACTCATCTGGATCAGTCAATCAAAGTCCAAACAGCAGCAGTGGATTTTCATATCCAAGTGTTAGTCCAAAGTCAACCTCAAGTCATCAGTTCCAAAGCTCATATAGCGGGAATGGTCATGTTTTACATTGCAACATCGCGTTGCACCTTCAGATTGGTCAAAATTTCTCTGAAGAGGTTGCTAAAGGTCACATGCCATTACTTGCTACTGTGTTAGAATCATATGAGGGATTGGTTGCAGGTAGAATCGGAAATCCTATGCTGACAAAAGAGGATTATGATCAGATCGATGCTGAGGAGATGGAGCTTATGGACATTAAATGGTGTTTAGCTAGTGTTTTGAGGAGAGCTGAAAAATTTAAGATAATTATAGGAAGAGATGATTTCAGGGATGCTAATGTTTCTACTTTGGGTTTTGATAAATCTAAAGTTACTTGTTTTCGATGCAGGGAGAAAGGTCATTTCAAGAGGGAATGTACCAATCGAGAAGCAAGTGGAGCAAAGAATCCGTTCGGTGGTAATGATTATTATCGGAAAGCCATATATCAACAAGTTGCTCATCAACCGTATCAACAAAAAGAACCACAAACTGCACATGCTAAAATGATCGAAGAAGCAAATAAGAAAGCTTATTTTGGCATAATTGATCAAGATGATGAAAAAGTGGTAGAAGGCTTTAGATGGGATAAATACATTCCACCTGATTCAAAAATGGTAGCTCTCACTGCAAAAATAGTTCAAGAACCAGATCTAATGAAGGAGTGGATGAAAGGAAATGTTGGTGATGAGAAGAATCAAGATGGAGATTTTGTTTATTCAGATGATAGTTCAGAAAGTACTCAAGTGTTTGATCAATCATCATCTGATGACAGTGATGATGAAGAAGAAACACAAATAAATATTGGAAAATCTATGTTATCTCCTGAAAGTTTTCAATTTTATTTTGCAGATAGATTGGAGAAGCTGAAGGAGAGACGAGCAGCAAAAGAACAAAGAAAGATAAAATGTGAAAGTGTTGCTCAAGAAGTGAAGAGTGAACAAATTGAAGAAGTTAAAGTCACTGAGAAGATAGTTGAATCAGAGAAAGTGATTGAAGTTGAGAAAGTTGTTGAAGTTGAAAAAATTGTTGAAGTTATCAAACCGTGTCTAAAGTGTTTGGAATCTTGCAAGCAGTGTGCAGAGAAAGATGAGAAGATGAATGAGCTTGAGAAAATGAAAGAGAAATTATTGTTTGATCTCAACTACGTAAAAGAATCATATGATGTGTTGAACAGAACAATAACTGGTTTGCAAAAGACAAATTCTGAAAGAGAAGATGCATTGATAATGATGAATGTTGTAATTATGTCAAAGTAGAAAGCTATCAATTATTACATTGAAGAAAGTGCAAAGTGAAAGCAAGAGTTGGAGACAAAAAAAATAGAGAATGAAAGAATCAGACGGTTGTTACAGAGTTATTCTAGTTCTGATTATTTGATTGACAGAATTTATCCAACTGTTGTAGGTCTTGAAGCCTTTCAAGATGAGAAGCCAAAAGAAAAGGATACTGGTAAGAAACAGAGTGTCAGTTATAACAAGTGTCCGCCTCCGATCTAGGAAGGATATTCTCCCAGAATACCGAATGAGGAGCAAGTCAAAAAGGCTATAAATATAAAGTTAAAATCAGAAACAACTGATGAGTTACTAGAAAACATTGACGTCACATTCACATCGTCTGACACTGATCATGAGTCTGAGTTAATGAAAAAGTGGTCGATCAGGTGTTGGATAAAGATGAGGAGTCGGAGTCAAAGTCTGGGTCTGAAAGTTTGAGTTCATCAGTTGACAGTTCAAAGTCGTCGGTTAAACGGGTTTACAATAAAGAATTTCTGTTATCAAAATCTAATTTGAATGACGAACCAATCAAAGTGGCATATACTTTGAATGATTCAGACAAATTATATTCTGATGAGGAATTTCCAATAAGAGGTGTTAAAACTGAAATGATCAAAAAGGTTTTCAAATTAACAGAAATTAATATTTCTGAAATAAAAGATATAAATCTTGCTGAAAAACCTAAACTTTACACCTCAAGAGTTAAACAAAGATTAAACAAGAAAAAGGGTTAAAATTCTGGTTCTGGTTTTCAAAAGAGACCAAACCATAATGGTAATTTTAAAAAGAAGGGTTTGGGTTTTATTCCACCGAAAAATTATAAAAATGGGAAAACTTATAAACCAAAAACTGTATTTGTTTCAGGAGCAAGCTCAGAAGAGGAAGAAAAGAACTCATTCTGGAAGCAAACAAACAGAGAATTTCTTGCTAAGAAGCAAAAAGAAATGAAGAATGGAGCATATCAAAGAAAGGAAACAAGAACCTGTTATAGGTGTCAAGAAGTTGGTCATATTGCTTGGAACTGTCCAAAAGCTACCAACACAAAACAGGGAGTCTCCTCTAAACTGAAAGAAAAAGTTGTTGTTAAAAATAAACCACCAATTGAAAAATTCAAAGTGTTTTAAAACTCAACATATGAAGTTGGTGAATGTTCGAAGAAAAGATTTTACAAAAGAAGAGTTAATCTTGACAACCAAATGTGGGTGGTTAAGAAATCTGAGGTGAAATCTGGCGATGAATCTGATTCCACAAAATCAGAGGAGCCACAAGTTGAGGTAAAAGATGAGAAATCAGTTCATCCAATGGATGATGTGAACTTTCCACCATTAAGGACTGAAAATTTTAAACAAAGAGTTGGAAAAATTGAGATTTCAAATCAATTCTATTCTAAAAAGAGAGAATTTGATGTTGAAAAAGTTTTTAATGGAAATGTGAAAAAGATTTTTGGGAAAATGATCGATGGGAAGGCTAAAGGGGTTAAAGAATTTTATGAATCAAAGAAGACAACTTACACCCCAAGTGAAACTGAAGAGGTCACATCCAAGTTTGGTCAGGCTTGGATGTCTGTTTTTCATATGTAAAATTCTGACTTGCCGGAGCTCGCAGGTTGGTAAGCGTGGAGCAGGAATCGGCATCATTCTTGGTAAAATGTATTTGTGAAAGTTTTGGTGATTTTTGGTTATTCCTACAAGTGGTTCATCAAGGTCATTAAGTTGAACTTGATGTAATCTTCATACAAATGGAATTTATGAAAAACAACGTGTTGAATGAATCCCCTAACCTACAAATGGTTTGTGAAAATCAACAAAACTAATTTTCCGGAAAAACCATTTTGATTAAAATAAACTTAAGTGTTTTGAAATCTTAATGTGAAAATAGTTTGTTGTAAGGGGGAGTTCTGATTGTTAAGCCAAGTGGATGGCGAATTGAAGCAATTCACAACGGTTGTCATTTTATTTGTACAGTTTGTTTTCAAATTTTTCTTTAAATGGTTTTGAATTTTAAGGGGAGTAAGAAATTTTTCAGAAAATCCAAAAACATTAGAAAATTTGAAAAAGCCAAAAACATGATAAAATCAAAAATTAGTTTTGTTGTGAAAAGAGGAAATGATAGTACATCAGTGGACTATCACAGCATGCTAAAAAATTGGAAAGTTAAAAGTGATAAACGTTCTCACTGATGATATGCCAGTAGGTTTTTATACATTTAGTAGATTGTGTTCGAGATATAAACCTAAATTTCAAACTTACTTATCTCGTGGGGAACATCTCTCGGATATATGGGTAACCCCCGAAATCTTGTTTAAAAGGTCCCTCTTTCTGAGATACTAGGTCTTTATGCTTAGTGATATCTGGGGTATTATCCCGGGACTTCTGATTTTGCGGAAGCAATGGCCTAGTCCCCGTATAATACTTTTCGCTTGCTTGAAATATAGCATCACCCTCAGCATAAAAAATGAAGAAACATTGCAAAATGCTAATCATGTGCTGTTGAAGAAAAGATTCTCTAAAGGGAACACACCTAAAGTCGAAGCCATCATCTCTCTGATTTTGCGGAAGCAATAGCCTGAGCTCTCATGGCCCTCGCATTTAACCCTTTACAGATATCATCTAGGTATACTCACCTGTAAGACTGAATATTGGGATCTGGATACGGGAGTATATTCTGAAGGTGGGACTCGCGTATAAGTTTAAGTCTTTAAAACATTAATCTCGTATCTCGAAACAATTGAACTTTGTGTGAAAATTTAAGTGGATCAGTATACTGACAATCTAAGTGAATCGTTTAGAACTTAAAATGTTTAAAGCTTAACGGTGTTGGTGATTTGTGTCACGGCCCCAGCCCCGGTTTTACCCGGCCAGGAGCCGCGGGACAGGAACCTGCGGTATTTATTAAATGATGCGACAGCGGAAGATTTATCAGGATCTTTTAAAACTTGAAAATGGCCGATTATTTTATTTCATAATTCGGGATAAAACCCCATAATTTACAATAGAGGAATTTCATAAGTAAATTCTCTGATTTATAAAACATGTTTATTTATTTTAACTGAGCCACCTCTTCAAGCTTGTTAGTGCTCCGTAGCACGTTTTCCTTGATTTACAGCAGGTTGCCTGAAACATGTTTTAAAAATATTTTGTCAGCGGGGAAATACTGGTGAATCATTCATTTTGCATAAAACGACACATAGTTATAAATTACAGCATAAGAGCGATTACAATGGCTTCTATCTTATTTTTATCTGGCGCCGTGTCACCTGGTGACGATGGTCATACCACTATTGGGTCTTTCCCCAAGTAGTGGCGTTTATCACTGTTGGGATTTATTAGCCTAACCCGTGAGAAATTAGTAATGTGCACAATACCCCACTAGCCAGTGATAAAGATAACCATGACTTAATCCCTGTAATTATAACTTTTGAAAATGCTTGGAGTATTGTAAAATATTGTTGATAAAAAGAGAATGACTCACATTGTAGATTTAATACGGGCAGAGTCTAGCCTACTGATTAGCCTTGTTAACCTAGTTCAAATAACAATGCACACAAAAACTAGGTTAGTAACTTTAATCCAACTTTTTACGACAACTCACGAGATCGAAACCTTCACAACGAATGCCAAAGTGCAATACTTAAACATCCATCGAATTCACGACGAATGACAAAGTATAACCCAAGTTTGAGCAGCACTTAAACATCCATTGGATTGGTTTCTATCGATCGGACATTAAATCGTAGCAGCGATTGAGTTATTACCCTGTTATTGCGGCAGCGTTTCGTGTCTGTGTGTATTTTTGTAGTAAACAGATTATAACTCAATGTATGGAATGAGTTTTAATGTCGAACAAGTGCCAGAAATCAAGTCCCACACCCCTCTATTTATACCTAGAAAACAGCTCCCTCGCGTGGCGCGCGGGTGCCACCCTAGCATAGGGTAGCCCCGTGTCTGCATAGCTCAGGTGAGTTGGCCGTTCGTTCAATTTCGTTTTACACGTAAAACTGTGTTGATAATATCAACTAGGTTTTACCCCCCCCCCCCCTGAGTTTTAGGGCCCCTGATCCTGATTCCAATTGTTCTGAAAATTTTAGGGTTTATGCAGGATCACTTGGGGGTCTTAATTAGGGTTTCCTATTGGACAAAATATAATAAGAAATAATAGTTTTGGTGAGAGTTGTTACATCCTCCCCACCTTAATAAAATCTCATCCTCGAGATTTACTGAAACAAGTAGGGATACTTTCGCTTCATCTCTGATTCCACCTCCCAAGTGTATTCAGATCCTCTCTTTGAATCCCACTTGACTTTGACCAGCACTAGTCGTTTGTGCTTGAGAAACTTAACTTTTCTGTCTTCTATTTGTAATGGCTTCTCAACAAATTTTAATTTTTCATTTACCTCTACATCTTGAAGAGGTACTACCAGGGACTTATCAGATAGACATTTCTTGAGGTTGGATACATGAAACACGTCATGTACTCCTGTTAACTCCTCTGGTAGTTGTAAGCGATAGGCAACTGGTCCTATACGTTGGATGACTGGGAAGGGTCCTACGTACCTTGGACTCAGCTTTCCCTTTTTACCAAACCGTACTACTCCTTTCCAAGGAGAAACTTTCAATAGTACTTTGTCTCCCACTTGGAATTCTAACGGCTTGCGTCGATTATCTGCATAACTCTTTTGGCGATCTCGAGCCGTCTTTAATCTTTCCTTGATTTGAGTGATCTTGTCAGTGGTTTCTTGTAATATTTCAGGACCTGATAACTGATTTTCTCCTATTTCTGCCCAGCAAACTGGAGTTCTGCATTTCCGTCCATATAGTGCTTCAAATGGGGCAGCTTCAATGCTTGAATGATAGCTATTGTTATAGGAGAATTCAATTAAGGGTAGGTGGTCATCCCAGTTTCCACCAAAATCTATCACACATGCCCTAAGCATGTCTTCCAGAGTTTGGATCGTCCTTTCACTTTGTCCATCTGTCTGAGGATGATATGCAGTGCTTAAATTTAGTCGGGTTCCCATTGCTTCCTGGAAACTTGTCCAGAAATGGGAAGTGAAACGACTATCCCTATCTGATACAATGTAGAGTGGGACTCCATGTAAGGATACCACTTCATCTACATACAACTTGGCTAACCTTTCCATGCTAAAGGTTTCTTTCATGGGTAGAAAATGAGCTGGTTTGGTTAATCGATCCACAATTACCCAAATCGCGTCATTACCCTTTCTGGTTTTGGGCAACTTAGTAACAAAATCCATTGTTATAAGTTCCCATTTCCATACAGGCATTTCTAATTGTTGTAGTAGACCTCAAGGTTTCTGGTGTTCTATCTTAACTTGTGAACAAGTAAGACATTTAGAAACATATCTAGCTATATCCTTTTTCATTCCTATCCACCAGAAGTTATTCCTTAAATCTTGGTACATTTTATTGTTTCCTGGGTGCATGGTATACCTAGATTTATGAACTTCCTCTAGAATCTTATTTCTTAATTCTCCTTGTTTAGGTACCCAAATTCTTTTCTTATGGAATCTCCAAATTCCATCAGCTCCTTGCTCCAATTCCTTTATTCTTCCTTTCATTCCTTCAGCATCATCCTTGATTGTTGTTTCCTGAACATTCTTTAATTGTTCCATTAAGTCTAATTGTAAACTTAATCTAAGCGCACGAACTCGTCGTTGTTTTTCATGATACTTTCGACTTAAGGCATCTGCAACTACATTTGCCTTTCCTTCGTGATACTGAATATCACAGTCGTAGTCACTTAGGATTTCCATCCATCTCCTTTGCTTCATGTTTAATTCTTTTTGCCCAAATATGTATCTTAAACTCTTATGATCTGTATAAACAGTAAACTTACTTCCATACAGATAATGTCTCCAAATCTTAAGGGCAAAAATTATGGCCCCTAACTCTAAGTCATGAGTCATATAGTTTTCTTCGTGTTTTTTCAATTGCCTTGATGCATACGCGATTACCTTCTTGCGTTGCATAAGTACACATCCTAATCCTAGTTTTGAAACATCACAGTATACTTCAAAATCCTCTGTTCCTTCTGGTAAGGCTAGAATTGGGGCATTTGTTAACTTTTGTTTTAAAATCTTAAAAGCTTCTTCTTGTTTAGCTCCCCATTCAAACTTAACTGCTTTACAGGTTAGCTTAGTTAATGGTACATCTATCTTGGAAAATCCTTAATAAACCGTCTATAGTATCCGGCTAACCCTATAAAACTTCTAATTTCCATTGCTGATTGTGGAACCTTCCATTGGGTGATTGTTTCTATCTTAGCAGGATCTACGTGAATACCTTCGTGATTCACCATGTGTCCTAAAAATTGCACTTCTTGCAGCCAAAATTCACACTTCGAGAATTTGGCGTAAAGCTTTTCTTTTCTTAACAAAGTTAAGAGTGCATGCAAATGCTCACAATGTTCTTCCTGACTTTTGGAATAAATAAGTATATCGTCTATGAAGACAATTACGAATTTATCCAAGTACGGTTTACAGATCCTATTCATCATGTCCATAAATGCTGCAGGAGCATTAGTTAACCCAAAGGGCATGACTGTAAACTCGTAATGACCATACCTAGTTCTGAAAACAGTTTTAGGTATGTCTTCTTCTTGTACCTTCAATTGATGATATCCGGAGCGTAAGTCGATCTTAGAAAAGTATCTAACTCCCTGAAGTTGATCGAAAAGATCATCAATCCTAGGTAATGGGTATCGATTCTTAATTGTAACCTTATTCAGTTCCCTATAATCGATACACATTCGCATCGAACCATCTTTTTTCTTTACGAACAACACTGGTGCTCCCCAAGGGGATGAACTAGGTTGTATGAATCCTTTACTGAGCAATTCATCTAATTGCTTTTTCAGTTCTAACATTTCAGTGGGTGCTAACCGATAAGGTGCCTTAGCTATCGGTGTAGTTCCAGGTATTAATTGAATTCTAAATTCAACTTCCCTATCAGGTGGAAATCCCGGTAATTCTTCTGGGAATACATCTGGGTATTCTGATACTACAGGAATGTCCTTAAGTTCTTTACCCTTAGTGCTAATGATTACCGAAATCATATACACTATTCCTTGCTTTCGTTCATAACTAGCAACTTTCATTACTGAAATGAACTTCATGGGTTTTCGCGGCTTATCTCCTGTAATCACGATTACTTCTTCAGTGGGTGCACGAATTTCTATGGAGTTCTTATCACATAGGATTCGAGCATGGTTGGCTACTAACCAATCCATTCCTAATACGACGTCGAATCCAGCTAAATTCATAGGTAACAGGTTTGCCGAAAATTTATAACCTGAAAGTTCTATATTTCCTTCTCGCAAAACCTTATCTATTTTAACAGAATTCCCATCTGCCGTTTCGACTGTATCTGCCTAAGGTTGGTTAAGGGTAAATTAAGAGCTTGGCAGAATGAAGTATTTATAAAACTTTGGTTTGCACCAGAGTCAAATAATACTTTTGCATAAACGTCGTGAACTAGGAACGTACCAGCTATTACGTCAGGAATCAATTCAGCTTCCTGCGTGGTCAATTGGAAGGCTCTTACGTTTTTCTTGGTAGTTCCTTCTGCAGGTTTGGCTTTGTTATCGGCTGGTTTGACCAATTTTGGGCAAATCTGGCCTAAAATGTCCAGCTTCTCCGCAGTTGTAGCAGACTGTTGCTTTCTTTTTCCTGCAATCTTCTTCTTGGTGCCCTGGAATTTTGCAGAAATTGCAATACCCTTTGTATTTACCAAAATGCTTTCTTTTGCAGGAATTTCAAAATGGAACAGTGGAAGATTGCCCGGTTCCTTTTCTCTTGAAATTACTACGATTACCCACACGGAATCCTCGGGTAATCTTTTGGGCCACTTCCTTTATCCGGTTTTCTTCTCTTGTGCGTACCAGCTCGTCAGTTAGGGTCTTAGCTAATTCTACAGCATCGTCAATAGTGCGAGGTCTCGCAGCTTTAACGATATTTCGGATTTCGCCAATCAGTCCCCAAATATAGCGGGAAATAAGCATCGGCTATGGCGAAGCCAGGGTTGGTACTACTCTCGCATACTCAAAGAATGTTGAAGTATACCCTCGACAGTCTACACCCAACATTCGATGGTTCAGGAATTTATTTGCCATTTGTTCCTTTTCGTATTCGGGACAGAATTTTCTTTCCATCAGCTGTTTAAATTTTTCCCAACTCATGGCATAAGCCATATTTCTTCCTTTGGCTTGAAGTACTGTATTCCACCATTCTAGCGCCCCTTCTTTGAAAAGATGCGACGCGTACATGACCTTGTCGTCTTCGGCACATTTACTTATCGTAATCACTGCCTCGGTTTTCTCTAACCAACGCAGTGCAGCAGTCGCTCCTTTGTTACCTGCAAACTCAGCTGGTTTACAGGCAAGAAACTCCTTGTACGTGCAACCAGGCGTTGCAGCTTTCATTTTCTTAAGGAGTGGAGCTTGCAACCCGTCATTATCATTATTAATATGGTTGCCGCCTCCGTTTACACTATTACTAAAATTGTCGCCTTGTGTGCGTTTTGCTATGAATAATTTGTTGAGGTTCAACAGGTTTCTAAGCAGCAGCAAGGATTGCGGGAATAGCATTGGCTATTCCTTGAGCAACGATATTCTCAATATCTTGCCTATTCAAAAATTGATCTTCATTGTTATGCTTAGATTGATTAACTTCATTAACTTGTTCATTACCAGCGTGTTCCATCTGGTAATTTATTTATATAAGTGATTAGTAAAAAAAAATTTTAATTAATTTAAACATAACAAAATAATTGAACATAATCACATAAACAAATATAGCCAAAATTGTCGATTTTTCGACTTCCATTTTTTTATAGATTATATTATGCGTCCGTACACACTGTTATCTTACAGAAGTTTTATTTTTAGATTATTTTACAGAGTTATATTGTTATTACTATTATTATACAACCACAGCTTCATTATCCCTCCTTAACTGATATCTCAGAAGCGACTTTCCCTCTTGTCGTACTTCCAGGAGATTTGTTCTCCCACTTCCCTGATCATATTCCCTGCATCCACCAACTCCTCGCCAAAGTGGCGGAGTTCAGCTAAGTTTTCATTGCTCATTGGTGGGTTTGGTACAGGTTCTGGGTCGAACTGAGGGAAAAAGGTGTAAGGATTATTTAGGAGGTTCTGAAACTGCCAGTCGTTGGTCCACCACTCATCCATTTCTCCTAAAGGTTGGGTGTGGATCATAGGGTCTGGAATGGCTGGTTCCAAATTTATTGAAAGTTGGGTTTCGGCAGGATAAGGGAAGAGATTATTATTGATAGGCCTAAGGATATCACAGCTTGTTAGTATGCGATCCAATTCTTCCTGCAATGGCAATTCCTCGACTAGTCTAGAACCTTCCCCAATTTCTATTCCTGCTTGCCTAGAACTTTCCCCAATCTCGATCCCCTTTCCGTTATCAATGGGATTTTCTATCTTGGAAATTTTCCTAGTTGCTGGTTTCCTTCTGCGCACACGCCTCCATCCCACAAATCTTCTTCTTTTCATAGGCTTTGATTTTTCCGGAGGTTGAGCTTGAAATTCCATAAGTTCCTCCACATCGGCAAAATAACCAGTAAAGTCTTTAGAAACTTCCACCTTAACCGGATAGAGATTGAGATTTTCAAGAGCTTCAGATAATTCATTCATGCTGTTTTAGCATTTATGAAGAAACACACAAAATTTTAGGTTAAAAATTTTGAATTTTCACATAATCACAGAAAGGCAATTTGAAAACTTAATATTAATTACAATGATCTAATAATCCAATTTATTGAAATAAAACATTTATTTTTAGTACAACTAAAACTTAAAATATACTAGTGTTTATTTATTATATTAAAGTTTCTGGTTTGTAGGTAGCATAGGTGCTAGTATTGGTTTAAAGGTTAACATTTACTGCTACAGTGGCTAATATGTAGAGATTTGTCCACTGTTCATCTAACTCATCTTCCCATGGTGGGTTATTGTTTGTTCCTTGAGTCTTTTTAATTTGAGATTTCCTTATTTTCTCTTGAATTTTTCTAATAATCAAACTTCTTTTACTAGGGGTAAGTGGTTCCTCATAATGTGCCTTACGAACAAATATTCCTTCCTCAGTATTGGCTGAGTATCTTGAGGAATTTGTTTGGGATGCGGATCCCTTATCTTTTGGTACACTATCTAATTGACGATAGATGTCCGAAAGTCTTTGTTTACCCATACTGTAACTAACAAGTAGTCAGTCAATAAAACACATAATCACAATATGGCAATCAGTAAAATTAAGTATTTTTTAAATACTTAATTGGCATAAATCAGTGGCTCTGATACCACCTTTTTCCTGTCACGGCCCCAGCCCCGGTTTTACCCGGTCAGGAGCCGCGGGACAGGAACCCGTGGAATTTATTAAATGATGCGACAGCGGAAGATTTATCAAGATCTTTTAAAACTTGAAAATGCCCGATTATTTTATTTCATAATTCGGGATAAAAACCCGTAATTTACAATAGAGGAATTTCATAAGTAAATTCCCTGATTTATAAAACATGTTTATTTATTTTAACTGAGCCACCTCTTCAAGTTTGTTAGTGCTCCGTAGCACGTTTTCCTTGATTTACAGCAGGTTGCCTGAAACATGTTTTAAAAATATTTTGTCAGCGGGGAAATACTGGTGAATCATTCATTTTGCATAAAACGACACATAGTTATAAATTACAGCATAAGAGCGATTACAATGGCTTCTATCTTATTTTTATCTGGCGCCGTGTCACCTGGTGACGATGGTCATACCACTATTGGGTCTTTCCCCAAGTAGTGACGTTTATCACTGTTAGGAATTATTAGCCTAACCCGTGAGAAATTAGTAATGTGCACAATACCCTACTAGCCAGTGATTAAGATAACCATGACTTAATCCCTGTAATTATAACTTTTGAAAATGCTTGGAGTATTGTAAAATATTGTTGATAAAAAGAGAATGACTCACATTGTAGATTTAATACGGGCAGAGTCTAGCCTACTGATTAGCCTTGTTAACCTAGTTCAAATAACAATGCACACGAAAACTAGGTTAGTAACTTTAATCCAACTTTTTACGACAACTCATAAGATCGAAACCTTCACAACGAATGACAAAGTGCGATACTTAAACATCCATCGAATTCACGACGAATGACAAAGTATAACCCAAGTTTGAGCAGCACTTAAACATCCATTGGATTGGTTTCTATCGATCGGACATTAAATCGTAGCAGCGATTGAGTTATTACACTGTTATTGCGGCAGCGTTTCGTGTCCGTGTGTGTTTTTGTAGTAAACAGATTATAACTCAACGTACGGAATGAGTTTTAACGTCGAACAAGTGCCAGAAATCAAGTCCCACACCCCTCTATTTATACCTGGAAAACAGCTCCCTCGCGTGGCGCAAGGGACTGTCGCGTGGCGCGAGGTGTGCCACCCTAGCATAGGGTAGCCCCGTGTCTGCATAGCTCAGGTGAGTTGGTCGTTCGTTCAATTTCGTTTTACACGTAAAACTGTGTTGATAATATAACCTAGGTTTTACCCCCCCCCCCCCTGAGTTTTAGGGTCCCTGGTCCTGATTCCAATTGTTCTGAAAATTTTAGGGTTTATGCAGGATCACTTGGGGGTCTTAATTAGGGTTTCCTATTGGACAAAATATAATAAGAAATAATAGTTTTGGTGAGAGTTGTTACAATTTGTCGGAAAAACTGATATGATCCTCTTACACAAACTCACAAAAATATTGTCTGTAAATATTTCTTTACTGCAATTCTTTAATTTCAAAAATCAAAAAGATTTTTAGTGTGTTTTAGCATAAATTTTGAAAAATCCAAAAAGATTTTCGAGAACTGATGTTGAAAAGCTGATTTTCAAAACTCCAAATGCTAAACATGATGAACATTTCGTGAGGGGGAGTCTGTTTATAATGAATAAAAATAAATGTTTTTCCTTCAAGTGATTCATCAGATATTAACATTGTGAAATCATTTATTGATTGATTAATACCTGCAAGTGGTATATAAATTTGTCAAATTTTAAATTTGTGAAATTTATTGTGAGGTAGAGATATGTGCAGGTTCTAGTGATTAAACCTGAGCAGAATGTGAAGCCAGGTTACGATCTTGGTATTGCTGATGCTGATGAACTTAAGAAATCAAGAGAAGATGGAGTCAGATTGAGATCCTGGTAGAGAGAAGAAGAGAGAAGACTGAGGATGTTTTACACTGTCAGATACTTCAGAAAGAGCAGAAAGACTGATAAAGACTGAAGACATTGAAGACTCGACACTGAAGACTTCGTCAACATCCGAGGGGGAGTCTGTTGGTGCATACGTCTGTCGACTTCGTCTTGTATCGAGTCTTGTATTTGTTTAGATAGATCAGGGCACGAAAAACGAGAAAAATGGGTGTGAAGCTATTTCGCACAAAATAGCAAACAGCTATTTCGTGTGAGATTGATTTCGTATCAACTGTTTCGTGTGAAATAGGTTGGCCTATAAATACCTGTCGTGCCATTTCGTTTGTAACTTTTCGATTCCAGAGCCGAAGTGCTGCTGAAGTGTCTACTCGCTGTAAAACGTTGTTATATCAATCAGAAAGACAATTAAAGTGTATATCTAGCTAAATCGAACTCGATACATTAGTTTCCGCCTCTCGTTTTGAGAAGAACACTCTGAACGACTCGTTTCGGTCGTGAAAACGATCCTACATATATCTATACTACATAATAAAAGAAACATATGTAGGGACACTTTTCATTATTGTAGACTATCCTTCATTGTAGGTAATTATTGTTTAATTTTAATTATTAAATATTAATTAAATTAATATAAATCTTATCAACTCTAAATTATTGGCATAAACTTAAGTTAAAATCCCAAAATCTTATCTAAACTAAAAAGCATTGTTTCATTTAACAGTAGATAAACATACATATTATTTATTGTTGATGTTATTATTGTTAACTGTGAGAAATTATATTAAACAACTTATTAATCAAACAAAAATTTTTAAATAGGATTAACCTAATTTAAAAAATAATAAAAAAAATACATTTTGATTTAGAAAGATTTTTTTTAACAATAGATAAACCCATGTAATACACAGGGTTTTGAAAGATATAACATTTTTTATTATTTGCTATATAAAATTAGATTTATTCAACTCGTACAAGACACAGAGTTTTTTTTTAAATATAACTTTTTTTATTATTTAGTATATAAAATTACATTTCTTCCACCCGTGAATACACAAGATTTTTTGTATAACTTTTTTATTGTTTGGTATATAAAATTACATTTATTCAACCCACACAATAAACGAGATTCTTAAAGATATAATTTTAAAGATTTTTTTCACAATAGATAAACCCGTGTAATACACAAGGTTTTTAAAAATATGACATTTTTTATTATTTGCTATATAAAATTAAATTAATATAAATCTTATCAGCTCTAAATTATTGGCATAAACTTAACTTCAAATCGTAAAGTTCTTTCTAAACTAAAAACCATTTTTTCACTTAACAGTAGATAAACATGCATATTATTTGTTGTTAATGTTATTATTGTTAACTATGAGAAATTATATTAAACAACTTATTAATCAAACCAAAAATATAAAATAGTATTAACCTAATTTAAAAATAATAAAAAATCTATTTTAATTTAGAAAGATTTTTTAACAATAGATAAACCCGTGTAATACACAGGGTTTTTAAAGATATAATATTTTTTTATTATTTATTATATAAAATTAGATTTATTCAACCTATACAATACACGAAGTTTTTTTAAAATATAACTTTTTTATTGTTTAGTATATAAAATTACATTTCTTCCACCTGTGAATACACAGGGTTTTTTTTAAATATAACATTTTTATTGTTTATTATATATAATTACATATATTCATACCCGCACAATAAACGAGGTTTTTAAAGATGTAATTTTAAAGATTTGTTTAACAATAGATAAACCCGTGTAATACACATGGGTTTTAAAGATATAACATTTTTTTATTATTTACTATATAAAATTAGATTTGTTCAACCAGTACAATACACGAAGTTTTTTTAAAATATAAATTTTTTATTATTTAGTATGTAAAATTATATTTCTTCCACCTGTGAATACACAGGGTTTTTTTTAAATATAACTTTTCAATTGTTTGGTATATAAAAATACATTTATTCAGCCCGCACACTAAACGAGGTTTTTAAAGATATATATTTTTTATTATTTAATATATAAAATTATTTTTACTCAACACGTGTAATAAATGAGTTTTTTTTTAAATATATTGTTTTTTATTTAGTATATAAAATTACATTTATTCAAACCGTATAATACACGGGGTTCTAACCTAGTATATACAATAAGACAAAACAAGCAAATTATGTTGTATTATTTTAAATTGTAAAAGTTTTAAATAACCCGTATTTTCATAAGTATGTGTAATTGTTCATACACATTTTTAGTTTAAATTTACACGAAAACCATTAATTATTGGTAAGGGTCTTACAGAAAATTCGAATTCGATTCGATTCGAATTCTCTTAAAAAGGTTCGAATTCGAGTTGATTCGTATTCGAATCCGGTAATCGAATTAGAATCGAATACGAATTTATGATTTTCAATTCAGTTCTATTCGAAATTCGAATTCAATTTATATTCAGTTCGATTCGAAATTCGAATTCAATTTATATATTTTTTAAATATATGTATATACACACACAAACATATATACACTCACATATAACTTCTAAACTTGACCAAAGTACGAACTAGGGATGAGATTTTTTACCGAAATACCGGTATCGTACCGGTACCCTACCGATGTCGTACCATACCGATCATAAACGGTACTGGTATCGGTAATAGATTTTTCGAAATTCGTTATCGGTAAAAAACGGTATTGGTACCGGTATTTTTCGGTAAATACTGGTATTAATACCGAATTTAATAATGACTTTATGTATTTTGCTATTATCTTAGATCCCACTATGAAGTTATATTTTCTTGAACATTGTTTTACAAAAACCAATATCAAATTTCTTTTGTTTGGTTATTTTTAATCAATTATGATGATTTTTTAGACATGTTAGAATTTGGATGTTCAAAGTCGAACCCATGGATATTTACCTTTTAATTTTTTTGACTACTTAATATGTTTACCCTTTGTTTACATTCCTCTATATATTACTCTAGTTCAATTAATAATGGATGGATGAGTTGCACATGAAATTTTTTTAGGTAAAACAATGGATGACACCAAAGTGGTACCAATATGGTAAAGTACCGAAATACCGGCACCGAATCTATAAATACGGTACGGTAATCGGTATCCACATTTCCTCAATTTCGGTAACGGTATTTACGGTATCGGTACCGATCTCATCCCTAGTATGAACTACCTCCATAAGTTATAAGTTTATTATTTATAACCTTACCAAACCTACTGACAAATAGCCCATACTACTTATTTCTAAATTTTAACCTAACTTAAATCATTACCAGTAACCAACTTATCTTCTAAATTTTGGTGCATATTAATAGTTAATTAATTTTGCAGATTATTATATTTTATGTTGAATATAATTATTTGTAGTAGTTTTAGAAAAATGAAAGTAAAATAATTTATTGTTTAGGGTAATCGAATTTATTCGAATTCGAGTTTCAAATACTAATCGAATCGAATACGAATTCATATTATTATATTTTATCTTGGGAGTTGCAGGACCACATCTTACGTAAAAGTGAGGTTGCTAACACTGATCCGGATTATGCCAGCGCCTTGGAACGGTTGCATGAATCTCTACTGGACTTTGATCTTGGCGGTTTCTCTAACAAGGACACCGCCCCCAAAAAGCCACAAAAAACTTTGGTGAATGCCCTTTGTTGTGGAATCGCACAAAGTTTGGGATAAGATTTCCATTTGTCCCCCCGCTAGAAAGCCGTCATTGAATGCCTACAGAGGCCTCACGCTCAGGATTTCTTAATTGTTATTTCTATTGAAGGTTTGGGTCAACCTATGTCAGCGGTGGAGTACCGGTCAATCCTTAAGTACCATTTGATGATCCCCATGTTCCCGAATGATGAAACTTACCCAGTCTGCCGTAAAGCATGCCTGGATAAATACGGGGAGCATGCGTTACACTGTAGAGAGTTGCTGGGGTTTAAGTATCCCCATGACTTTGTTCGAGACACGTTAATGGATATTCTCAGAAGTGCAGGGATCTCGGCAAAGAAAGAGGCACCGGTTAATTTTCTTACAGATCCGTCGGAGGGGAGATCCACCCTACGTCTGGCTGACGTGCTAGTTTTTGGTTGGGAGGGTGGGAAACATGCTTGTGTCGATCTCACAGGTGTATCCCCCCTACTCGGGTTTCGGGAAAATGGGTTTGTAGCGGCGCAGTTTGTTGCTTGTCTACCTGCTATCCTTATGTAATTTGCCCAAATTATTGGAATGAAATATATTTTAACATGTAAAAAAAAATTCCAATAATTTGAAATTCGTTATTCAATTAATCAATTCGATGTAGACCCGAGCTCTGGAACGTATGTTATTTGGTGATTAAATTCTTCAAAGTTTTACTATAACAAAAATAAAAATCTATTATATATAATAAATGAAAGTTATTTGGGCCACGTGTCACTTGATTAGGGCATCCTCAGTTCTCTTTTCCCGCCCAACAGTGCCATCCCCTTTTCCTTATATAACCTCTCTTCTCACTTCTGATCTTTGTTTACAAACGCCTAGGGTTCTTTCTCTCTCTATATTCAGGCGATTCAAATTCAAATTTCACAAACCCTGCAAATTATTGAGATAATTCTTTCCATCCAAACCTTAATCTTCTTCAGACGCCACCATAAAATCTTCTTTTGTTCATCGATTACTTCATCAAAAGGTTTGTTCTTTTTTTTAGTTGAAATACTTTCATGATTTCCTCTTATTTACACTAATCCTAATTTCTACTCGTAATCTAATCATATGGTTCCAGGGTTGTTGTCATCAAAGTTGAAATCCGCTTAGCTGCGGATAAGAGAACTGCCATAAGCTGGTATGTTTGAATATGTTTTGAAATTAGCGTTTTTTTTCTAGATGGTGATGATATGAGTATAACATCTGTTGATTATTGATCTTTGAGTATGTTCAGCCATTATTCTTTCTGAAATTAGAGTTTCATTGGTATTATCTGTTTGTAACAGCAGTGGTTCAGCATCTACAGTGGATTCAACATCAGGTGTTTGCTATTATTGTTTGATGTTGTTTGCTATTATTGACTGATGTTGTTTGCTATTGTTGTTTGATGTTGTTTGCTATTGTTGTTTGCAGTTGAAGATATCTTAATTAAGGTAATAATTGTATTACATCCTGTTGAAAATTAGAATTGATAAATTTAGGGAAAGTGAGGTTGAAAGTTAATAACCCAACAGTGGAGCATTTCATTCTACAGGTTCCATAAATTAAGGGTATTCTCATATAATGATGATGATTGTTCCACGGTTGTTTCCAGTATTATTGTTCCAACATCGTTTAAAGTATGTGTTTTTTGCTACTCTGATTTTCAATTTTGAGTTTTTTATTTTGAAGTGATATACTCTAATTCTCGGTTTATATTTCAGTCTAATCACAGTTGTTTGAAATTCATACAATCTGCTGCGGGTTATTATAGGTTTGTATTCAAATAAGCATAAAGTTTAATTAAACACAAAGAAAGATTATTAAATTTATAGTTAAAATAATTTTTGCTTATGTCTAAATGATGATGATGATTATAATTGACTTGTGCAGAAGATGATGATGTAGAACCCACAGTAGTTCCTACTAAACGCAAGAAAGGATCTGCTATTGTTGTAAGATAAGATTTTATGTTACTAGAGAGTCTAGAGTAATGGTGTTTCCCACCTTTTTTGTATTAAAAGAAGCATAAAGTTTGTTTTAAAGGAGCTCTTTATGAACAAAGACTGATGAGGCCTATCCACTGTTGAAGACAAGGTCCTGTTAAAGACAAGCACTTTATGTACCTAGAGTTTGATTAATCAAAGGAAAACGACTGTTTAGTATCAGCAGTGGTTCAGCATCTACAACGGATTCAAATTTAGTATTTAATTATCAGTGGTTCTTATGTAACTTTAGTATTTCATTATGAGTTTGTTTCATGTTGTAAGAATCAGTGAATTCTCAGATAATAAATTGCTTTGCCGGATTAGATTATGTGTTAAATTATAGTTCTTTAAGTGATTGTTTCGTTTTCTTGAATTCTATGTAATTTTGTAAAGAAGTACAATAACAAACAGTGGTTTTAACATCTGTTTGCAATTTGGTCAATAGTTAATGGAAACCCCTGTTAGGTTGAACAGTAGATGTTATTAACTTAAACATCTGTTCAGGGTTAAACAGATGTTTGGGGTTTAACAGATGTTCGGCTCTAAACCAAACATCTGTTTAAGGTCAACATCTATTTGAGTATTGGTCCTGTTGTGAAATTTGTTTGACCCAACAGTGGTTTTAAACCACCAGATAAACATCTCTTTATGTGCAAACACTTGTTTATGGTCAAACTTCTGTTTATGGGCAAACTTTTGTTTAAGGCGAAACATATGTTTCTTCAAAATCTGTTGACCATTGACTGACCAAACATCAGTGTTTAAAAAACTGTTGGGTATCCACTGATAGGAAAAATAGCCACTGCTCACTTTTTTTATTGTTGGCATCTATTGATATTGACCATCAGTTGTTTTCCTAAAAAACAGCCACTGCTCACTTTTTTGTTATTGATGGTGTTAATTAGTGATAGATTGAAATTATCAAATAAAAACTAAAATTACAATGAAATTACCATTTTACCTCGTCTTTACATACCAATGAGGTAAGATTTCCTCCAACATTGTTTTGATCATACAATTTAAAAAATTCTTTATAACTATTTGTTGGAAATCAAATCAGTAATTAATGCTAATTTCTTGAGCTTTGGACATTTAAAACATGCAAAATGTGAATTTCAAACTCACGGTTTAAAAATTAGAAAAGTCATCATGACAATGACAGTTGCTTTCAAATCATCATCAGTAATTACTGATAATATCAGTAATTACAGAAAAGTCATAATGACAATTGACGTTCGGTATCTACTGATAGGAAAAAATAGCCACTGGTCACTTTTTTATTCTTGACATCCATTGATATTTACCATCCATGGTGTTAATTAGTGATATATTGAAATTATCAAATAAAAACTACAATTAAAATAAAATTACCATTTTACCTAATCGTTACATTGCAATGAGATAAGAGTTCCTCCAATATTGTTTTCCTGATGAAATTTAATGTTAAATTAAAAAATAAAAAAAATACTTGATGGGTATTTGTTGCAAATCAAATCACTAATTAATGGTAATTTCTTCAGCTTTGGACTTTTAAAATATGCAAAATATGAATTTCAAACTGACGGTTATTATCTCTTAATTAAAGTTAAAATAAAAATTAGAAAAGTCAACATCACAATTGCTTTCAAATCAGATCACTGATAATATCAGTAATTTTGAAATTTTGAAATTAAATTTATGCAAGATGGTAATTTAGAATTGACGTTCTCTCTTTTTTTCCCTACTTTGCATATCATTACTAATATTTATTTACTTTAATAAGGAGGGATATAAAGATATACACTACTTACCTTTCAGTTCCCAATAAACATCAGTTCCCAATAAACATCATCACAATTGCGGTCAAATCAAATCAGTAATTACTAATAATATCAGTAATTTTGAAATTCAAAATTCAAACCATATATATTTTTATCCTTAATGTTAAATTAAAAAATAAAAAATACTTTTTGACTATTTGTTGCAAAACTAGAATTTCAAACTGACGGTTATCTCCGATTACACTTCTTTGTTCGAATGCATCTTTCTGTTGACCATTGACTGACCAAACATCAGTGTTTAAAAAACTGTGGGGTATCCACTGATAGGAAAAATAGCCACTGCTCACTTTTTTTATTGTTGAGATCTATTGATATTGACCATCAGTGGTTTTCCTAAAAAACGGCCATTGCTCACTTTTTTTTGTTATTGATTGTTTTAGTTTAGTGATAGATTGAAATTATCAAATAAAAAGTAGAATTACAATAAAATTACCATTTTACCTCATCTTTACATACCAATGAGGTAAGATTTCAAACAACATTGTTTTGATCATAAAATTTAAAATTAAATTAAAAAATAAAAAAAAATTCTTTATAACTATTTGTTGCAAATCAAATCAGTAATTAATGTTAATTTCTTGAGCTTTGGACATTTCAAACATGCAAAATGTGAATTTCAAACTCACGGTTATTATGTTTTTAAAAATTAGAAAAGTCATCATGACAATGACAGTTGTTTTCAAATCATCATCAGTAACTACAGAAAAGTCATCATGAAAATTGACCTTCTCTCTCTTTTTTTTTTCCTACTTTGCATAACAATTCAAATATTTAATATTTTAATAAAGAGAGGATAAGGATATATACTACTGTGGATTACGTATAAACATCAGTTCCCAATAAACATCAGTTCCCAATAAATAAGATAATTTAATAATTATCAGTTCCCACATTCAAAATTGAAAATTCAAAGGCTCATTCAAACCGTATATTCTAATCCTATAAATAAGATATAATTATCTACTATCAGATTCAAATCTCGCTCGCTCATATATGTGTGCGTATATCTCTCTCTCAAATGCATCTTTCTCGTGATTTAGGCGCTAATCTCCGATTACACTTCTTTGTTCGAATGTTTGTTGAACATGTTATCGTTCCAGTATCATTGTTCCAACATCGTCGTTTCAATGAAGATTCCCATCACAAGTCAACCTTTCAATATGGATGTTGCAGTATCATTGTTGCAACATCGTGAAAAGTTGCGTTGTTCGATTTTCGTTAAATCGAAAGTCAGGTTTTCTTGTGTCAGGTTTGTCATTGGGATTTCTTCTTTTATAGAAAGTATGGATAGATTCTTGCAATATCTTGAAAACTTAGATGTGCTACAACAGTTGAGAAGAGACCTTTGCATTTTAGGTTTGTTTCTTGTTTGTGTTGTCAGTAATATAGAGTGCGGTGATAGAGACTTGCAGTTCTTGGCGATGCTGAAGTACATACATCTAGAGGTTCAGCAATGGATGGAGTTGAAACTAAAGTTTCTTAATTCTTGCTGTTATTCTTAGATTTGAACTTTAATACTGTTTAGTATGTCATGTAATTATTGGACTTTTAGTTTTAAGGTCATGAATAAATTAATAAATTTTATTTTATGAATCTATGTTGTATTTTTTTTTTCATTATTTACTGTTTTAGTAAGATTTAAATTATGTTGATGTTGAATTGTGTCTGAACATCTGTTTGGTAAGACAACAGAGGTTTAATAGTGTCAATGCTTCTTCTCAAAGGGTTATGTTGCGGTTATAACAGCTGATCATGCTAAGGACTGTTATAGTTAACAACTGCTCTTTATAAAGACTGATGTTCTTAATGGTTGATGAGGCCTATCCACTGTTGAAGACAAAGCCATGTTAAAGACAAGCACTTATGTAGCTAAAGCCTGATCAACCAAAGGAAAACCACTGCCCAGTAGCAGCAGTGCTTCAGCATCTATAGTGGATTCAACTTTAGTATTGATGTACCAGTGTTTCTATGTTGTGTTATATTTTTATTTATTATTTAGTGTTTGAGTACGATTTAAATTATGTTGATGTTGAATTGTGTCTGAACATCTGTTTCATAAGACAACAGAGATTTAATACTTTCAATGCTTCCTCTCAAAGAGGTTTTTGAGTCGTTATAACAGCTGATCATGCTAAGGACTGTTATAATTAACCACTGCTCCTTATAAATACTGATGTTCTTAAAGATTGATGAGGCCTATCCACTGTTGAAGACAAAGCCATGTTAAAGACAAGCACTTATGTTCCTAAAGCCTGATCAACGAAAGGAAAAACATTGCTCAGTAGCAGCAGTGCTTCAGCATCTATAGTGGATTCAACATCAGTATTTTATACTCTGTTAGATTGTTAAATTTCATATCATAGGGTTGTTTATATGTAACGGTATTTATCACATCACCCCAGCATGCTAACTGATTATATGTAATACTTTATTTAAAAAATTTCAAAATTCATCTTAAAAATAGTTAAAATGAATTTTTTTTATGAATTATAAGCATTAAAATGTTTTAAGGCTATCCACTGATAACTTAAAGTCTCCCACTGTTTTTCAGTATAATCATTGCAACCACTGTTATTATTTCATCAGTGTCTTCATAAAACAACTGTGTTCCATTACTCATCAGGGGTTGGCTCGTGGACAGTTCATAGCCGTCAGATCTTTTGTAACCGCTGCCACGTCAGCATTCACTTTTCCTGCTATAAAACCCTGATCAAAACCCCCAATCAGGGTTTTAACTGTCGAATCGAATTCATTTTTCCTTTTTCAAAGCAGTTATCCTCCATTTCTCTCAAAATTCCTCATCGTCCTTCTTACTCAAATAGCAAAATCACGGTCTTCATCAGTTAAAAGGAAATCCAGTCAAAAGGTCATACAAATTCGATACAAAGCTCCCCATAACTACTTGGGTCTCTTGACAAAACCAAGTAACACTGAAACGTTCAATTCCGTCATAGATGCCCTTTCGTCTTCAAAATACAAAACTTTGTTGACTTCTGATGCTCCGATTTACTTGGCAACCCAGAGGGAATTTTGGAAAAATGCAAAACTTGAATATCAAGATAAAACACCCATAGCTATCAATTCCTCGATAAAGGGTGTTTATGTTAAAATCACACCACAAACCATTTCTGAGGTGTTTGAACTCAATGATCTTGAAGGTAAGACTTTTTTCCCTAAAATAGAGTATCAAACAGATTTTTTAGAAAGAGGGTATGCAAAGCAAATGAAAAAACACTTTGCAAAAAGGCAGTTTTCCCCCTGCCCCAAGGTTTTTGTTTCATACCCTCTTAATGTGTGTTTCTAATAAGACCACTGCTTTCAATGAAATTCCATTAAAGATCCAATACCTGGCATATGCTATCTTGCATGGGGAAAACTTTAACTATTCACAGGAGATCTTTAATGACTTAGTAAAAAATGTTGATAGCAAATCATTTTTACTATTTCCAAGGTTCCTAAGCTTTTATTTTCAAAAGAAATTTGGAAAGGATGATGCTCATGTACTCATCCAGGGTGAACCTTTTCAAATAAATGGCCTTACACCGTTAACATTTACAAGGCTATCAAAAGTGTCCAAAACACAAGCACAAGCTCTTGAGCAGACTTTAGCAGCTACCACTGCTCCTCAGGCACCTGCTGCTGAGCCCACTGCTCAAGGTGATCACAGCAGCAAAACAACTGCTGTGAAACCGACACCTAAATCCACCAAAAGACCAAGACAAAAGAAAACACAAAAGCCCCTCAAACCTAAAACAAAGGCAACTCTGGAAGATGAGATCCCAGAGCCACTGCCGGTGAAAACACAAAAGTCACCAGAAACCACTGCTGCTACTTCCTCACAGCAGATGTTAGAAATATCTCAACCTGAGCCTCAGACTCCTCCTGTTTCTTTTCAAAAAGAACAGGTTGTAAGAATAGGGACATCAAATTATGTTGCTTTGGACTCACTTGAATCCATCATCCCCAGCCCACTGCCCGGGGCAAATCCTATTTCCACTCCCGTACTCACTGTTACAATTCCACCACAAACAAAACTTTTGTTGGATGCAGTTGATATAAATCAGATAGCAATCAGTTCCTCTCAACCCCCTATCACTGAGAGCATGCCACAGAAAGTGACTGTGTCTGAGCTCCCTATCATTGCTAACCCACCAACAACACCTGAGGAGGTTACACTGCAGGATGTACAAGTACTTCCTGTCAGTAGTTCAAGTGAAGCAGCTACTACAAGTGTTGAACCCACTGGTTTACACTTGGACAGTAGTTTCATTAATCAGACTTCCTTGAAGGCAATTTCTTGTATGGGAACCTTTCTAAATACTGGTGTGTATCCTGTATACACCGGTGAGCTTAGATTGGTAAGCTCTGCTGAGGAAAGAAGTCCCCAGTTCCAAGAAAAAGGGGCAACAGGGGATGACTTTTGGGAAAGTCTCCCTCAGTCAACCACTGTTACAACCACCTCTGGTGGGAAATCAGATGATCCCATTAAATTGGATGATGGTTTAATGTACCGAGAATTGAGGGAGAGGCTTAACAAACTGGATACATCTATTGCAGAAATCAAAACCATACTGCAACAGTTGTTACAAAAACAGCAGGCAGCACCTGCTCCCACTGACCTTTGGGCATTATTTCAACCTCTGCTTCACCAACAAAGAGCAAATGTTGATCAGAAACATGAAATTCAGCTTCAAAATATCAGAAATATAATGGAAGCCAGGTTCAAAGACACTCAGGCAGATATAAAAACCCTGAAGGCTCAATTTATGAACACCACTGGCACTGCTCCTCCCTCTATCATCTTTGTGGACAGCCCACCACCAAATAATGCCAAAAAGGCGGAGAAAATGAGGCAGTTGAAGAAAAAGGGATATGAAGATGGTCTGTACATTGCACCAGATAATTCAACAATGCTTGCACACATCCCTTTGCCAGATGGTTCCAAAAAGGTTGATGTAACCTTAAATGCCATTGCTGATGCAAAAGCAAGGGTGAAAAAGGATATGGAGGCAAAGGATAAAGGAAGGTTTGAACAGGAGAAGAGAGTTTTTATGGAGATGAATGAACAGGGTACTTCTGAGCCAAAGGATCAAGAAAATTCTCAGCCCATAAGAAAGTCTACTAGAAAAGTCATACAACCCAAAACCACACCTCCCAAATCCACAAAACAAACTCCCAAACCTTCCAAAAGTTCCACACATCAATCTTCGAAACCAACAGATGTTAAAACACCTGTTGTATCAACAGTTGTTGCTTCTTCAGTAATTTCAACATCTGTTATCCAAACTTTCACCACTACCACTTCAACACACACTACATCCACTGTCTTATCTCCATTGCGAAAAATCCCTTCACCACTACCAATACCACCTGCTAAAAGGCAGAAGACAACAGTTGACACATCATCCGTGGTAATGGCAACAGTGGTTGAAACCCCAGTTGTTTCAACAGCTGTTAGTCAAACACACACCATCACTACTCAAACACCCCAAACAAAACCATCATCACAAAACTCACCACCTGCCTTAAAGCAAAAGACAACTGTTGATACATCAACAGTGGTTGAGACACCAGTTGTTTCGACAACTATTAGTCAATTACCTACCACTTTTAACAATCCTTCCCAAGCCATAATTCTGTTTGCTCCAAAACCTCAAATAGAAACACCTCCTCCTGAAAATGTGTATACTAGAAGAAAAAATATTCAAGTGCATGATGATGATATACCAGCACCTGATCATGTTTCATCTGTACCTTACAAAATCACCAAACCTGAATCTTTCATTCCTCCAAAATTGGTCAATCCAATCAAAGATCCAATAGCTCTTCAAGGATATGAGTCTGCAGATGGTACCCCAGCAGCTGCCAGTTATCCACTGGAACTCCATGTAGTAAAGAATGAAATGAGGCAGTTCTACACAGTTGATGATCCTTCAAAAAGGAAATTCCCTTCTCTGGTTGGTTTTAGAAATCCAAAAAACATGGATGAATATCTAAAACTAAAAGCTAGACAAGCTCAAATAATAGCTAGGGTTGAATGCGAAGGAGAAAATGACAATGTGTATTCAAGCCATTATCAGTTTTTACTCACCAAAGTCAAGCTCCTGGAAGACTATGCTAGAGATTTGAGTAAAGAAATGTCAAATTTACCACCAGAACCTGGCCTGCAAAAAGATGTGAGAAAAGACATTCTGGCATTGATCATGAGTGAGAAGTTCTACCCTGCCAAGGAAGAGCAATTCCAAGATTGGCCACTTGTTGGTCTCAAAGCAGAACTCAATATAATTGAAAGAGTAAAAAGAGATCCAAGCATGAAAAGGTCAGCACCAAATTGGCGTAAATACAAAAAGGCTATTGATGATCTTACCTTGGAGTATAAAAGAAAGAAACAAGAGTTGGTTGATGCAAAGGTTGCAACTGCCAAGGCCATAGCAAAATGGACAAGGCAGTACACTGATGAAGCTTATGAAAGGCTTAGAAAAAAGAGAGAAACAGATCCTAGCCTTCCAAAGAAGCCTGATTACAAAACTATTAACATGTCAAAGAAGCAGCTCCACAATTCTGAACCATTGTTCACATCATCAGATACCTCTGTCATTATGTTAAACCAAAGAAAGAGGCAAAAGTTGACTGATGCAGAAGAGAAAGAGCAAGAAGCTGTATATTTTAAACAGGCTATCAAGACAATGGCACTTGAAGATGACAGCTCAGCAAAGCTTCTACATACATTGGAATCCAACCACTGATGAAGCATAAAAATTGAACCTCAAACTACTGATGGGATCCAAGCATTGTTGAAGATCAAAGCATTGTCATTCAAGCTCTGATCACCCTTTGAAAATAGCACTGATCCTCAACGTTAGTGCTTAGATTACAACAGTGGAATGAAGAATCAATGTTTATGTATCAGTAGTTTGAATATAATCAGTGTATGTAGTGTCTGTTGTTATAGATTCAGTGTTTATGTTGAACATCTGATCTGATTTACTTTTGGTCAACATTTGTTTGAATTTTGGTCAACATCTTATTTTGTTAAGAAGTACAAGAACAAACATTTTTACAAAATCCCAAATCACCCGATCATTTAAGTGCATTGAAGTAAAATTGGAAATAATGTTATTCATGTGGTCCTGTTGTTGAATAGATCTAATTCCGTGATTTTAAGACAATGTTGTTGAATAGAATAAGATGGTTGATGTAATGCGGTCGTATTACAAACAAATAGTAATTAATTAATCTAAATAACTTTCCCGAGCCCGGGAAGCAATCCCGGGTAAAAACCTAGTATATATATATATAGAGGCTGGTTATCATACAAACACTCTAATAGTGCATTATGTACGCTACAACAACAACCGTACGATCATCTCATTAAAAGCGCGTGTTTAAACAATTAAATTAATCAAATTAAAATTAATAAAAGAAACCGCCAAGGTTAGAATCGTCCATAGCGAGAACAAAACCCCTGATTATCAGCACACAAAAACTCAAAATCATACCGTAAAACCCAAAAAATAAAAAGCATTCTCCATTGTGATTTCAACTACGATTCACTGCTACTCTCCATTGCGATTTCAACTACGATTCCATGAATATTGAGAAAAGAAGCAAAGCAAACAACGACAGACCACAAGCGAAGAATATGAATCCAGGTATCTATTTACATTTGCAATTTAAAGTGTAATATACAGGGGCTTTAAAATCAAATGCGATTTTGTTTGTTTATTAACGTTTTAACTGAAACAAATAGTTTTATAACATTATATATTGATAACAACTTCAATTTTGCTAGGGTTTATTGCATGTATATTTATTTATTAGGTTTTGCATTTTTTATGCACTTGTCTTAATGATACTGATGGGTGTGCGATATCATATAGGATTTTGTTGTGGTTTTAATGACATTTGCGATTTCATATGATAAAAAGCTAGTATGTAGAAGTTTTTTTGTTTTAGGTTAAATTAGATTTGCGAATTGATATAAATGCAAATGCGATTTTATATGAGAAGTTAGTTGTATTGTTTAGGTAATGCTTATGAAAACAAATGCGAAATCATAACTCATAAAATGCAAATTGATAAAATAACACATGCGAATTGATATCTAACACATGCGAATTGATGACTTGTTGTGCATGATTAACTGACAAATGCGATTTGTTAAGTGTTTTTAACTATAGCTTGCGATTTTGTAGAAATAGAATCTGATGAAGACTTTGAAGGACCAATATCAACTCTGATAAAAATTAAAAAGAATAGAAAGAGATTGGTGATTCAAGAAAGTTCAGAAGATGATGAATTTGTTAAGCCACCCCCAAAAAAGAAAAAAACATGAGAAGAAAGAAGATAAGAGAAAATCAAAGATACTCACAAAAAAACATTCAAAAAAAGGGCAACAACCTAAAACAGAACATAGAGAGTTTTTCAAATACAGCAATGAAGCAATACTGCTGAGATGCCAACCTAACTCATATATGGATACTGTTAGAAAATTTTCAAAAAAACAGATAGATGATGTTAGGGATATGGGGTTTGGAGCTATTCTTGATATCAACATCAACCATATTTCGACACGATTGGCATATTGGCTAGCAAGAAACTTTGACGAGAATTCCGATGAGCTAAACTTGGGAAAACACAAAATAAAAATAACATCGGACACAGTTTTTGAGGTATTTGGAATACCAAGAGGGCCAAAGAAGGTTGAGATAATAGCCGATAAGAGGAAAGTTAAAAAGCAAGTGAAACTTGAAAAAAGTCAAGAACCGGGAAATGCTGTGAGGGATACATTCATCCACCAGTGGGAGGAAAACAGGAGAATTACCCATGGCTTAATTGCAGATACAATGGAAAATCAAAGAGACGGAGGGAGCCTGTTTAAATTAAACTTCCTAGTATACTGGATGACGTTCTTTGCGGAGATTACAAAGGCAACACTTGCAAATGATAGATGTTTGCTTGGTGTAGAAGATGTTGAGGAAATAAAGAATCTAGATTGGTGCTCATTTCTACTCGACACCTTACGTCGTACACGAGCAGGCTGGAAAAACTACAAAATACAGTTTGTGGGACCTGTTGCCTTTCTTACGGTATACATTACTACATTTAATAACACATTTAGAATACTATTTTGTTTTGTTATATAATTAAATGATCTTGCGATTTATACAGCTTCTGTACACGCATGAGTACAACAAGAGGCTTAACCTGTTTGAGAAAGCTGTGAAAATACCGGTTATTCGTTATATCACATCATCGGAGATTGATATAGTCGAAGATAATATTTCGGATAACGGACCTCAATGGATATCAAGTGAGAGTGAAGAAGAAGAAGAAGAAAATGAAGAAGAAAATGATGAGGAAAATGAAGAAGAAGAGGGTCCTTCAACGGAAGATTATACACTACGACCCCCGGTTGACACCACAATAAGCTACAAAAGAAGAACTGCGCATGGAGTACAAAACAAAGAAACCGGGGGAGAGCCAAAAGATAACGAGAACATTGATAATTTCATGGATTTCAGTTTTGAAATCCATGAAATGTCTCAGTTGAACCTTGAGATGGGAGTTGGAACACAAACACAGAAAATGATTGATTATTGCGCCACTCCTGTTCAACTTTCACCATCCATATTCTATGACACAGCCCAGGAACAAGAACGAGAGGCTTAAAGAACCCACAAAAAGGTAATCGCAAAAAAAATTAATTTCAATTAATCCATTCATATTTAACATTTCAATTAATAGTATATTAACTCAAAAAATATTTACAGAACCTGTTAAAGAAAATGAAAGAAAATGTCAAAAAGTACATTAAAATGGTTCAAGATGTTCACGAGATGAACAACTTAGTTTCAGAAGCAAGAACTAAATGTTTTTGGGATCCGGAGATTATGGCGGCCTGTAAGCAGTGGGATGAGACGCTTCGGAATAATCCCATTTGTGTGCCGCCTGCTTCGGATCAAGACCATGAAACTGCAACCTCTCATGTTCATCAAGTTCCTGAAAATCCAGCTTCAGAAGTTCATCAAGAAGTTACTACAACCGAAGAAGGTAGAAAGGATGATGAAGTTCAAAAAGTAATATCCAGTGTTTTGGTAGAAATGGCATCAACAGGTAAAACATGCGAACTCAAATATTAACACATGCGAAATTATTTAAAAAAAATACTATTTTTATGCATATGTGAAACCAATAAAAACACATGCGATTTAGGTCAACAACACTTCAAATCTGATTTCGCACGCGACGTAAATGTATACCCTGCGATTTTGATTATAATGTATTAACATTAAATAATTTGTATCTACATGTGTACTGCAACCAGATGATGGAGGAGTCACAGACACCCTTCTTGCAAACATTCAAATTGTGGAACCGGGAGTATACACTTACCAACAACTTGCCAAAGGTAAAAAAACACTTTATATTATGAAAAAATTAAAAAGCACAATTTATTGTATTTCTTAAATTACTCTGGCCTGCAGAAATTGCTGAAAACGAAACTGTTGTCGAAGAAACAGTTAACCTTTCAGAATCTACCCAAGACATTCAACAAAAAGTTCCAGAAAATGTGACAGAAATGGAAACAGTTTCTTTAAAAGAAACAGCACAAAAAGACCCTCCACCTACCGATACGGGAATTGAAGTTGAGAATGAACCGGTCGTTGAGAAGGAACCGGAAGTTGAATGCCCTCAGGTAACGGCTGAGGAATTGAATGAAGTTGAGTTGCTTTTGAGCCTGGGTCCCACCATGGAAGAAAACAAGCAAAAAAAAAAAACAACTAAGGGGAGAAAAAACACAAACCCAAAGCCAGTTCCAAAACAAACAATACCAAAAGGGTTAAACGAACTGCTTTATAAGACAATAGAACAAGCCAAAATTCGAGCTGAGAAAAGATGTAAAGAGCTTGGAGAAAAAATTTTGTTCCCCTTATTGCAACAGGGTGGTAAACTTGCACGAAGCACTATTGAATCAAGAATTGAATGTGATTCGGTATACATTTGCAACATTAGAAGACTTACAGTAAGTAAAATACTTATATCAAAATAACAAACATCTAAAAATATATACACACAACCAAAAACTAATTATATGTTTTATGTCTGGCAGAGAAGAATTTTACCGATAAAAAACTGAAGTTGCAACATTCAAAGCTATATTTGAAAGCTTCTACAAGGGTCAATACGTAGCATCGAACGGAATAGATGCATTTGTAGATATTCTAAACCTTGAAGAGAAGAAAAGGGATAAGAAATCATCACCATACAGACTCTTCTTGTTTAGCACAATGATGGTATGTTTTCATACACATTTTGTTATTTGAAAATTCTAAGAGTAAATGCATATTAAATGATTTCGCACACTAATTATAACTAAAATCGCATGTATTATAGAAGAAATTTCCCTGTGAAACATTTCTCATAATGATTTAATTTCGCATTTGTTATATGTACTATTCGCATGTGGGAAAAAATCCATTGTTTGCATTTCTTATACTGTTGTAATTTCGCAAGTTTTATATACACAATTCGCATGTGAAAAAAAAATCCATTGTTTTAATAACTTTGATTCTAATTACATAACATACAGCCGGATATCATGTACGACGAAGAGAAATACACAGACGACAGACGTCTAAAAGTATTTGCCTCAAATTTTGAAGACATCATACAAAAATATGAGGTAAAAAAACTTGATTCGGTTGACTTGGTTTTTATTCCGGTACTTCAAGGTGACCACTTCTATGTCTTGTGCTTCCACTTGAAAACCGGCAAAATTGAGCTGATTGACAATTCAGCAGCTGAACAAGAGTTTAAGGAAAGATACAAGGGGCTTCCAGACACACTGGTAATACAAAAACTTATACATATACATGTTATATATTATGTAAAAGCTACTAACACAATGTTGCTATGTTACAGAGAAGGGTATTGGTTTTATACCTACGAAAGGCTTTAAAACCAACACCGGCTATTGAAGAACTTTCAAAAACGGTTATCGAAAGAAAAGTTATGGATTGGAGGACAAAGAATAACGGCATCGACTGTGGAGTGTTTACAATGCGTCACATGGAAACATACAAAGGAGACACAATACCATGGATGACCGGATTTGTGAAAGAAGATGAAGTAAACAACAGACAGCAAGCACAACTACATCTCCTAAGGCACAGATATCTCAGCAAAATCATTCTATCCGAACACAATATCCACCGTCAAAAAATAATTAAAAAGGCAAATGCTTTCGATAAAAGGCCAGACAAACAAAGATATATGAAAGATTTGGATACGATAATCCCAACAAGGATGAGTGTGTATTTTGGGAAGGAAACAAAGTAAACTTCTTTGATGATGGATTTATGTTGAATATTTAAACTTGTTAGTGTTTTTTAATTTCGCAAATATCAGTATTTTTAATTTCGCATTTGAATTTTTAATTTCGCATTTGTATTTTTAATTTCGCATTTGACAATGAATTATTGAATTTTGGAGTAAATATGGGTCTATTAAAAGGCCAATACAATTCCATTATACAAACACAAAATGCGAATTTATTTAAACATGCACCAACAAAAAAACAAAAGTTCATTTAAAAAGATGAAAGAAACTCCATTTTCATCTTCATCGAGCATCTTAAGACAGTTATTGCATCAGCCAACTCTTTCAACTGTTTCTCATCCCTCTCACCCAAATCCACCATAAACATAACAGCAATTTCTTTAAGACTACTCACTTGCATCTAAGATAGCAAGTCCAGAATTTCTTGTCTTCTCTTCATGTTTTCTGTTACACAAGAAATGTTGGCCTCCAACATCTCTTGACAAGTTTGATCCTCTTGAATCTGTTGCTAAATCCTTTCCCTCAAAACCTGCTTAATACTTGGTTCAGAAGAAGCAGAAGAGGATATTGGTAGATCTGCCATTTTTCAATTGGATGTTTTCAATAGTAATGAAAACACAAAAATATATAATAAAAAAAAATTATTGATATGAATTATTGAAATCAATTATTGAACTGAATATTTGATTTCAATAATTGAAACACACTGTGCAAAAATAAAAATAATTACTCATAAAGATTGGGAAATCAAAAGCTACAATTGATAAAAATCTTTAAGGTTTGCGAAATATCGAATTAAACTTGCGAAATTATATATCAAACTTCATTGTGTGCGAAAAGTCTATATTTAAACATGCGAATTTATGCAACATATCCATTCATTT
Organism: Helianthus tuberosus; assembly: GCA_030545235.1. NCBI lineage: Eukaryota > Viridiplantae > Streptophyta > Magnoliopsida > Asterales > Asteraceae > Helianthus > Helianthus tuberosus. The sequence goes on along the minus strand of CM060448.1, from coordinate 173,586,776 downwards.
ACTAGTTGGATTATTTTAACACATCACATGCGATAAATAAAAAGACACATGCGATATAGTAACACAACAATTAATTCCAAATAACACTTAACTTCTACCCATGATTATAAATCTAATAAAAAAAAACTTCAAATGAAAAAAAAACCCAAACTCACCTAAATGACGAATCAATCAGTTTCTGAAATGGCCATTCTGTGTGGAATCAATCTAAACCCTACAATCGAATTCAATAACGAAGAATACTTGAATGGAACAGTCAGGAAACGAACTCCATAATTGACGGGATTCAATGATTAGCAGTCGTAAATGTTAGATTAGAATCTCTGATATACCCTTATTTGTTAAAATTGAATCAAGACACGTGTATGGCTGCTGTTGTAGCGTACATAATGTATGACAGTGAGATTTGTACCATACTCTTTACCTATATATATATATATATACCGTGTTAAGAGGGGGGGGGGGGGGGGGGGGGGGAGCCATAGTCGTCGTTAAAACCCTTAAAGAAAGGGCGTCTCTGCTGCAAATCTTGAAAAAATGGAGAAACCCAACAAAAAGCAAGTGCTTCTCTTCTACTGTGTGGAGTCTGAACAACTCGCTCGCAAAATATCCGATCAATCTGACCTCATCCAGCTCCAATCCATCAACTGGAGGTATCATTACATATCCAATTCTATTTTCAATCCTGTATGCAATAATTTATTCAATTTACTGTTGGGTATGGTTGCATGTTTGATATATACATTCATATTGCTTTAAAAGATGATAAAGTTTGTATCTTTACTAGTCAGTCCAGTGAACAAGAGTTAGGGTTTGATAATTAAAAGGCTTATTATTAATGTTGGTTTAAAAACCCTAATTGTACAATTTGTTAATTTTGAAATGTTTTCATCGGGTCGGGTTTAACATGGGTTTGGTTTTGACAAAGTTAAAGGATTTCAACAGGTTAATACATCTTGGTTTAAAGGTCATGGATAATTAGTTTAAGGTAGTTACAACAATACTGATTTTGATTATCTGATTATTTAGGCGTATTTTACATGCAATTCCTCAATTGATCAAAATTAAAAAAAAAAAAAAAAACTGGAATAGCTATTTATTTAAATATAACAACTTCAAACAAGAGAATTACATCCAAAAACTATTTACATAGCCTGTTTTTTAAACCACATAAATGCATACTCACTTTTAAAGCCTTATATTCACTTTCTTTTTTATTTTTATAGGAGTTTTGATGACGGGTTCCCTAACTTGTTCATAAACAATGCTAAAGATATCCGAGGCCAGAATGTTGCGTTTCTCGCATCGTTCAGCTCGCCAGCTGTCATTTTCGAACAACTTTCTGTTATATTCGCTCTTCCGAGGCTTTTCGTTGCTTCCTTCACATTGGTGTTACCTTTTTTTCCGACGGGTTCTTTTGAAAGAATGGAAGAAGAAGGAGATGTAGCAACCGCATTCACAATGGCACGGATATTATCAAATATTCCCGCGTCAAGAGGTGGTCCCACAAGCTTAGTTATTTATGACATACATGCTTTGCAGGTCGGTTTGTTAATATAAATTAGAAATCAATTCAAGTTTTATATTGATTATTTGCTTAATATATAATGCTTGTAAAACTATTTATATTTTTGCAGGAAAGATTTTACTTTGGGGACAATGTTTTACCTTGTTTTGAGACTGGGATGCCTCTCTTGAAGCAACGTCTTCACCAACTTCCCGATGCTGATAATGTTAGTACTTAGATTTATATATTAAGGAGTGTTGAGTTTGCAATTTATAATTGATTATCATTAATCAGATTTAATATCTGTAAACTCAGATTATGCGTTTGATTATTTGATTAGTCAGGGGTCAAATACCTTGTTTTGAGACTGGGATGCCTCTCTTGTGCATCCTCTTTTACATGGTGATCTGTATATCGAGTATTTATTTATGTCTATCTTTTGTATAAACGTTCAGGTTGTGATCGCCTTTCCAGATGATGGAGCTTGGAAGCGATTCCACAAGTTGTTGGATCACTTTCCCACAGTAAGTTAAACTTTTTTTTTCCAGGAAAAATAAAGAAATGTATATTCTTTCTTTATATAAAACATAAACTATATCATGAATGTCAATACTTAATCACAGGTGGTTTGTGCAAAAGTTCGTGAAGGTGATAAGCGGATCGTAAGGCTGAAGGAGGGCGATCCTGCGGGTCGCCATGTAGTAATTGTTGATGATTTAGTGCAATCTGGAGGCACTTTGATTGAATGCCAGGTGCTTTAATTATTAAAATCTTTGTTATAGATGTATTCTCGTTAATTTGTTTAATACAATTGTTTGAATATGTACGGTTATCTTGAATAACAAACAAGATTGTCCCATGTGATATGATCATAAAGTGCTTTAAGCTTAACTTTTTTTCCAAAACATATACCGTCCCACGAGACGGACATCAAAATATATAGATTGTTGTATATTGATATTGATGATCATATTAATATTATTTGTTTTCTTGTCATCCAGAAAGTTTTAGCAGCTCATGGAGCAAACAAAGTCAGTGCTTATGTCACTCATGCAGTGTTTCCAAAAAAATCTTATGAGAGATTTGTTCACAAAGATGGTGGTTAGACTCTCTCTCTCTCTCTCTCTCTCTCTCTATATATATATATATATATATATGTGCGTGTGCGTGTGTGTGTATTGGATAAAACGACTTAGGAGGTTATATGCACTGAAAATAGATGTTGGGTGACTTTCAACCTCTTTAACCCAATCCCCTTAAAAATGGGTCGTGTTTATTTCAAACGGGTCGATTCTTCTTATTAAATCAACCAGTTTATAAGTGATTGATCTAAGAAATAGAAAATAACGTGATCTGACATGCATTTATTTATTATACTTGTGTTCAGAAAACGCGAAGAAGGCGTTTGAGTACTTTTGGATTACAGATTCTTGTGCTAATACTGTTAAAGAAATTGGAAACAAAGCTCCTTTTGAAGTCATAAGTCTGGCAGGATCTATTGCAGATGCACTTCAAATATGATGTTTCTGTGTTATTTTAAACATATGTTTAAAGCGCGCATCATTAGAAGAGAGGAAGAGAAATGTTTGAATTTACTAGTTGTCATCATTTGCTATTGGAAGGATAAGTAAGACATATGACAGATTCTGAAGTACTAATGTCTTGATCTATTTTGCTCTTCCAAGTGTGCAAGAAAAGTGTGTTTTATGTTTGTTCAGTTTTAAAGGTGTTAGTGTTGAGCATTCATAAACTTCATATCAAATATCTAAAACCCTTGGTTCTTAAAAGGTATCGGGAACCGGAGGTTGAGCCGGTCCGGGTCATGGTATCGGGCCGGAAATGCATTGAACCAGAGGTCCAGAGTTGAACCGACGGACCCGGCGGTTGGACCGGGAAACCGGCCGGTTTTTGGAAGGGTTGGACCGGTTTTTAATATAATTTTTCAAATTTAACCCTATTTATTTTTATAATATTTACGATACCTTCCGCTTCTTACGACCGGTCGGGCCATTGAACCGGTAAAAAGACCGGTTTGACGTCGGGTCCAGTTCTGGAAACATTGCGTGCGAGGTAAATCGAGCTCATTCAGTGTCATGCTAACAATGCCCAATCAAATAAAGTGCACAAGATTTTTTCAAGGTGATGGCTACAAGTGGTGTGGTTGTTAACGAGAAGCGTGGTCAAGATGTGTGTCGCCAAGGACATCCAAAGACAAGATGGCAAGCTTAAAGACATCATCTCATAGTTGAAGGCATGAGTTGTTACACCAACAATGAGATCACTTAAGATGCCAGATCCATGACTTTATGTGCTTGCGGTGAGATCGCTAAGCTACATGATGAAGTAAAAGAAGAGTTCCGTGATATTCACAAAAGGTTCGGTGAGTTACAAGCCAAGCCGACGTGAGTTTGTGACATGACTAGCAGAAGATGGGAGTTGTATGGTATTTTTTTAGTAAGAGGGAGTAAAAACCATGGAGGTGGTTCATATTATGATGGTGGCCTAGAACATAATTATGCAATATATATATTCTTTAGGTTAAAGTAATGTGTCATGTTTATACGTTCATGTGGAACCTACAAATACATGTGTTACCATGAATGATATTCAGGTTTGACCCACAAATGACAAATCCATCAATACAACCATTTAGCATCCCCAACTTACATGTATTAATTGTAATTTCATCACCTCCAAAAGAGAGAAAAATATCCTAGTTGCAACCCATCAATATAGATCAGAGATTAGACTGAACTATGTTGAATTCCCGTGTTCTTTCTTTTCTGTTTTAGCGTTTGTGTTTTTGCATCTGCTACAGTGGCACTACAGCAGCCCCGTAAACAATAGCCGCTGCAGTACCATCGGTCAAATGCAGTCAAACTACAGTCGCTGTTGCACGACAAACAAAGATGACATATGAGAAGGTGCACCTTAAATCCACCTATTAATCCAAACAAAATCTTACTCTCACCACAATTTCTACCTACCTAATAATACAAACACATCACCAAGTATTCCTTTAAGGCCACATGGTGAAAACAATTACGCCCATAAACTACAAAGTCAATTCCGGTATGGTCAACGCAACACACTTTCTTTTACAAAGGACCGCCCACCCGAGCTGCAAGAAACAAGATCAACACTATTAATGGTTATACGCAGGTCAAACAGTTACAAGTAGAATCAGATTATGTTTTAGTACATGTTTAAATTGGCTGGGTTGACCAGCAAACACCTTTTCGTCTGAAACTTTAAAAACATTTATTTGCAAATATGAATTCTTGGTTATGATTAAAGAAACAATTTTAATATTGTAATAATCACTAATTCACTATTTTATATTAACAAAGAATTAAGTTCTTGAAGCTGTCTACAAAATGAGTAACTCACGAGTATTCAAGATGAATGTTCATGAACCGAGCGTTCTCTTTGCTTTGTGTTAATGTAACAGAACCATCAATAACCTGATCCTGCTCAACATCTATTGGCTCATAGAAGTATACCATTGTCTGCCAAAAAAAAGAAGTGTTTCAGGTTAACCCCGACCCATAATAGAACCGATCCATTTTGACATGTTACCAACATATCCATTTCACCACATCTAACAACTATACAGTACCTGCTGCCAATGTGTAGGAGGGTCCTCGGGTGCAGTGGAGAGAACAAGTGCTTCATCAGGATTGGCTCGTTTCCTCCTATGACCACCAGAAGGGTTTGTTTTTGTTGACTCACCAGCCGATGATGGTGAACCAGTATTAGCAGGCCCACTAAACTCGACATCAAACCAGAAGGCAAACCCATTGAAAGGAGCTGAAATTAAAAAACTGATAATAAAATAAAGTTACCAAAAATATATTACCGTATAACGTATGAAATGAACGGGGCGTTACCTCGCATCATAGATTGAAATTTAAAGCTTGCTGTAACAGATTCTAACTCTTTAACCGTGACAGTATAGCAATCCACATGTTTTACCTATTTCAATTAAGAACGAAATTTCATTTTTGAGCGACATAAAAACCATTAATGTTAAAAAACATCTTCTATCATTGAAAATAGGTTGACCAGAAACTAACCACATGTGGCCATGTAAGAACATTTTCTCCAGTGATTGTCTCCACAGATGGCTCTTCAAAAGCACACTGTTTTGCCAATGGTAATATTGGAGACACTGTAATCAAATACAAATTATACATGAATTATTACTTACACATATATCAAACTATATTTACGTATATTATATTTTTACTCACTGTCAATCCCATAGACATTGCGCCAGAAGTCAACACTCTCTGCATATCGGTTGGGATGTGTAACAGGGGCCATATATAGCTGCAGAAAATACAATAAAAATAATTAAAATTCATATAGTGTCAACTCAATTACATTGCTTAACAGCTATAACTATAATAAGGTATACCACTGCAATAGAGGGAAGGATAAGACCACCGGGTTTTAACCAGCGATCTCTTGCAATAATAACGCTCCCAAGCATGCTCTACAATACAACAAAATATTAGATACAAACTAGAACCGTAAACTTGAGAATAACAAGTAAAAAAATAAACAAGTAACCTCGTAGAGAAGCATATAACCCATCCACTCAGAGATTATAACATCAACCTCTTCATCAATTTGAACATCCTTCATACAGATAATACGATGTCATGATATCAATAGTTCGATACTAAAAACACGAAGAATAATATCATAATCTAAGTATATAAACCGACTTCTGGCGTTTATGAAATAGTACCTCAACACGTCCGTGTAAAACAGTAATTCTGTCAGAAAGTTTGTTTGCCTTGACAACTTCATTTGCCTGTATGAAACAACATTAAATTTAAGATTATCCTTTTTTTATGAATGAATTAAATATGATGAAAATATCATGAACAACATTATTCCAAACTGATGGAAGTTGCAAAACACACCTGCAACGCTATCTCACTGGCATCCACTGCATAAACCTGGTAAAAATAAAGTTAACAATGAAAAAGAAAATAACAATAATTTCTTGCCATAAACTTTACTAAATTCTAAAAGCCTTGGAAAGTCAATCTTAGTCAACTTTAGTATAATCAATGGTCATTCAACGATTAAATGCTCTTACATGTTTTGCGCCTGCTTGAGCACAAAATATTGAGAGGATGCCTGTGCCACAGCCAACATCTACTACAACCTATGACAAAAGCGGTTGCAATATATATAATGAGTTAAAAACAAAATAAACTGAAAAGAAGACGGACTTCGTATCGTTTTTTAACACAAACAATATTCAAAACTGCGTCTACATCCAAAAGACAGTCAACCAAGATGTTAAACAGTCAATGGCCGACATCATTAAACCCTAGAACACAATATAAAACGAAGAAAACCCTATAAAAGGAAGCCCTGCATTATGCAAATTAGTATGTTCTTTGAACAGCTTGAACTGATAACTATGAATTTGATACGGTAAATTTTCTTACTTTGCCTTCAATATGTTTCTGATGCTGTAAAATAGCTGTCCTATAAGTTTCTGTCCGCACACGATCCTGCAGTATAAAGACCAGGTAGAACTTAGTACAAGAATGAGGAAAACGTAAATAGTGGAAACTAATTACTGCTTGAAGAATTATAACTGAAATTGTAGTCTATTATACATAACCAAACATAATAAGACTGATAATGGTGGTCTATAGTAAAGCAACATGCTGAAATCCCCATATAACGAAGTTAGTTTAAATCCTACAAAAATAAAAATAAAATAAAATAAAAATTTAACATGGTGTACTAGTAGTCTCTTGGTGTTCTGATCAAATTTCTTTTTTATTTGTAATCATGGTATATTTTTGTGAACGAGGAGATATTTGATATACAATACACGTGTAAAGAAACTATTGTCTAACTTACTGAACTAATTGTCAAATGGTTAATGTCTATGTAGTCAAAGGTGCTCGCCTAGGTTGAGGTTCTCAGGAGTAGCCAAGTACAGCCATACCGCCTAAGCAGTTAATGCAGTAAATAATCGGATATTTTTGTAATCATGGTATATTTTTGTGAACGAGGAGATATTTGATATACAATACACGCGTAAAGAAACTATGGTCTAACTTACTGTAACTAATTGCCAAATTGTTAATGTCTATGTAGTCAAAGGTGCTCGCCTAGGTTGAGGTTCTCAGGAGCAGCCCAGTGCAGCCATACCGCCTAAGCAGTTAATGTAGTAAATAATCGGATATCGGTCAAGGACCAATATTTGAGAAATCGGTTATCGCAGTGGAATATCAATAATTTTAATATCATGTTGAATTTTTATATGTATAGCAATTTAACACTAACAGTTCAGTATACTCTCCTACCATTAACAAATTAACCTTTTGCAACATGCAAAACACTAACAGTTGTAGCAAGTAGGAACTGATTAAGACTTAAAACACTAACAATTAACAGTTAGGGCTGAAAACACTAATAGCAGCAATAAGAAGAAAGACGAATGGTAGAACTAAGAAAGGTATTGATATCTCATATGGGTAAAATCGGTGATATATCAGTCCCGGTGAATATCGCCAATAATATCGGTACCGATATTTTGCACCGATATCTCACCAGGGGACCAATAAGAGATATATCACCGATATCAATGATATTAACTGCATAGATACTGCCTTGCGTCAATCAAGAAGCACAGGCGCAAATTCCGGCCAAAGTCAGCAAAAATGAACCGGTCTGAAGAGGTCTGAACCAGCTAAAATTGGTCTGAAACATTCAAAAATGGCCAGGAACCAGCCTAAAACATGTCTAAAACTCCTTAAAATGCCATGATTATAATGTGCATCTTGCTTAAAAACCCCTCACTTTTTTAAGTACCTTCGACTTCCTAGGTTATTGTTGTTCCAAATATGCTTTGGCTCTGTGTTTGTTAAATCTATGTATATCCTGTGAAATGGTCAGATCTCCAAACAAAAAATCAATTCTACCGACAGTGGTTATGGTCGTCAAAACTCAAGACTGTGCAACGAGCTACAAAGGATCCTAAAATATTATTAACATCATTCTTTTATAGATAGTAAAATGCACCTACACATTCACCATGTATTCATCACAAACAACAAAATATTAACATTTTATTATCCAAAGTTCCACTATCATAACATATAGAAATTCCTAATCCCCTTTCTACCAGAAGAAGTAAGGCCTTTAAACAGTACACACTCAATTACATAATATTAGGATTCTTCTAGGGCAAGTCACCCTATACTAGAGTGAATCTCTCTACTCTATCAGTAACAGCTTTAATTCTAAACACAAAAAATTAGGGTTACCGAACCAATAGCACATATAGACGTGAAAATCAAACAATGCAGCCTGATTGATACATGAAAAAAGTTGAATCGAATAAGTAGAGTGAAATTTGTGAAGAGACCTTGATCATCTCTTCGTGAATACCGACGTGAGAGTAAGACTGAAAGTAAGCCTTATCAAAATCCGTACAAGGAGGGGCGTCTACTTCACGGGGAACCCTACTACGAGACCTGGCGCCGCCGCTATGGGACTTCCAGGGCTTCAAATGATCCGTTTGTGTGGTGCCGTTCTGGTTGTTGTGGTGGCCATTGCTGTAAGCACCGGCCGGTGGTGACGTAGGCAGACCTTCCATCTCTCTGTTTTGGGATGGATGCAAGCGACAGGGAAAGTACGAGGGCTTAACGTGCTGTTTTGGCTTCTTTTTGTAGTCTCACGGGTTTTAAATCCGGATAATAAATCACTAAGAGTAAATTACAATTTTGACCCTTGTGGTTATATTATTTTTACCCTTTTAGCCCATGACTCTTATAGTTATATCACTTTCACCATTTTAGCTCAAAAAGAAATTTGAGCCCCCAACATCATTTTTTCCAACTCTTTTGGCCCTAACACTAACCCCATCCATTTACTTAGTTAAAAACTTGTAAAATTACCTAAATGCCCTTAATATTAAAAAACTAATAAATGAGACCCACTTTTTACCCACCTACCCACCCCCACCCCTCATCTTTCTCTCTTATGCCGTTCTCTCTGCACACACCTTCACACCTCCATTTCTTTTTCATGGTTGTTGTGCTTGAAACTCTCACAGTTCCCCGTGCCTCCGCCTTTCCAACGGCATCGTCGTCTTCGATCATCTCTTCTGCTCGCCGGAGCTTTGTAAATTTGTCGAAATCAAAAGGTTTCAAAATCCAGTCGGTTTCCGTTTCTAGATTGGTGAGTTTACGATCTAAATTAGGTCGTCGTGGATCGGGTATCGTATGTTAGGCTCAAGAAGTTGTTCAAGGTTAGATTCGTGCTTAATCATTTTGTATTGTCCATATGATTCAAAATCCTCTTTCTACCAAATGAATTTGTACGTTTCACTAACCCAAACTCTAGATTCTACTTAAGTGCCATTGTGTTCCTGATATTACATAATAAACTCCTTTAGTTTTTGACAATTTACAAAACCACATTTAGTTGTAAATGCAAAAGTGCAAAACCATTTGATGTGGGTGTTTGTAAGGGAGTTTATCATGGCAATGAAGTCTACATACGACAAAGAGAGAAGGATTTGTGTGAGTTTACAGATGGTCAAGGATGAACTAATGATACGATCTTGGAGTCGGGGACACTACTAACCCAATCAAAGGATGTGACAACCGTCAATTTTCCGTGTATCCGTATTAAACAGTAATTTGTATATTAATGACTGTGCTTGATTTGAATTAATGACATGAATGATTCCTGATTACTGTCATATACATACAAGTGCATTACATGTTGCATGATTATTTATCATTATTGCAATGCAACACATTATGATCCAATTAGTGCACAAAACAAAGTTAGCACAGTTATCAGACAAACTAGAAGTACTGACGGGAATTCAGTACTCAGACAGACATAATATTAAACATAGAATGAACCCGAAACCAAGAGTTACACTAGTATAGTGTGTAGGGAAGTAAGGATCATAAAACTGCCTTCCTAGTGATAGTTTAAGTGCCGGAAAGTGCCTAAAACTCACACAAACTGCAGAATTCTGCATATTTCAGCAAAAATCAGCTTTTTAACAACCAAATATAATGCAGAATTATGCTTTAATGGTCCAGAATACCTTCCTAGGTGTCGGGAATCAAAACTGTCATAAAAAGGAACATAAAGCACACTAAACTGCGTAAATTAGCACCTTAACGAACCGGTAACCAACCGAACAACCGGACACTACCCGAAACACCAAATTTTTACTAGAAGCATTGTTTTAACATTTCCGAGCCAGTTATGGTCACCGAACATCATAATACATCTTATAACCATATAACACATATAACACTAATTCTTATACTTAGAAACCAACTAGAATTGCTTAACTTATCATCACATCCTAACTAGCACCCCCCCTAATTCGACGGTTAACAACGTGGTCCCACCACCTTGATTTTCTTGATTGGTTTATTGGATATGCTTATTCCTTTTGAAACATAATAACCCATGGATTATGAAATGTTGGAGTGTAGTTTATAAAAACACAAGAGTCCATTCTTCTTTTTCATTCTAACATTTCATCACTACACTTCTCCTCTCCCTCTCCTTGCTCACGGCCGCCAACCACCACCACATCCCCACCATTTTCACTTAAATCTCATACAATCCAAGGTGATTCAAGGGTGCTAGGAGCTAAGTTAAGAAGCTTGGAGGCATTGGAGTTTGAAGGACCTTCACCATAAGCTTTTATCCACCTTGTTCATCATCTTCTTCATCTTTGATTCTTCCCTAGACCTTGTGCTAGTAGTAAGCCCCTTATAACTTGATTTTACTTCTCATTTTGTTGGTTAAAAGATTATGTAAGTTGCTAATCATAAGAATCATAAAGAAACAAGAAGATGAACTTTCACATAAAGCGTAATAACATAAGAATCTATGTTGATTTAGTGTATGTATGATACTTGATTGTTGATTTCTTGTGATTATGATGTTGATCATCATAAGGAGCTTGCTAGATTGTGATTAAACACAAGATCTAGCAAGTGAGAGGATGAATCTTGTGAAAATCAAAATGATCATCCTCTATGTGAACATGAACTTGAAAAATGAAGTTGTTTTTTAGTATGATGATGATTGATGCATGTTATAAGACTTGTAAATGGATGATTTCAAAAATAATTTTCTCAAGAAACCAAAGTTATTTACAAGATTTACATAATCATGATTTTTGAAGAAACTAATCATGTTTTAAGTGTTAAATCAAAGCTAGAAACATGTTGTTAACAAGAAAAATCATTTTTAGAAAATCATCTTGTAAGTTGTAAAAGACTAAATTTTACAAGAAAGGGATTTATGAACAAAGAACCATGTTTTTAAGGGTAACTAAACCTACTAAATAACATATGAAGTTACTACAAACTTTTACAAAATTTCAAGTTCATGATGTAGTGTAAATTGCATGATTTTGGCTCATGGTAAGTCTTGATTGAATTGTTGATGATTGATGATGATTTTAAAAGAAAATGATATGTTTTTTAAAGCATGGAAACCTCCATTTTTAAGAGGAAATTATGGCAAAATTTTTGTAGAATTTAAACAATTAGAAAAATATTTTTAAACAAGTGTTTACAAGTAAATTTTAATCATGGTTTTTCATATAAAATTTGCCATAATTTTTGTTACAAAAATTACAGTTATTGGAGGTTGATTTTTGATAAATAAAAGTGACTAGGTATATATTTAGGAAAACATATTTAGATGCACAATTTGTGTGCTACTTGTATATTATGTGTATTAGTTATATTATTTTAGGAACTTGAAAATAATATAACTTACCAAAATACAAAAAATTGTAATACAAAATAATACTAAAATTCCAAGAAAACAAATATACGGATTATACCGGAATATTGGACAAACCGGACAAGGACTATGGACTATGAATATATATATTCCGAAATTAAATTCATATTTAGACAAGAATGTTAAATGGTATTTTGGAAACCCAAAAGAACGGAAAGTATGATTTTTTGTTGGTGCATCTAGTGTCTGTTAACTTCGTCTTAATCGAGTCTTATGTGTAGATTAGATAAACGAGTGCACAACAGGGATTAAATTAGGGTTTGTTTGTGGTTAAGTGTGTAATTTCGTTTGAATGGGACATGTGCATGTTCAAACGAAATTAACTCATGTAATTTCATTTGAACAGGGATGTGTCACATTCAAACGAAATTAGGTCAAGTATAAATAGATGTTGTGTGATCTCATTTGAAACGGAAATCAAGTGTGTGAGAGCTGAGGTGCTGCCGGATTTTTGTCAGAATTGATTGTAAAAGCTCAGGAAATCAATAATAGAGAAAGATTAGAAAGGAACAAGTTGTATTGACATCTTTTACATTGATTCCGCCTTTGTATTTGATGATGAACTACTCAGATTGACTCGTTAGGGTCACACGACGATCCAACATTTTTACAGGTATTACAAAGTATATCATATTTTGTCAATTAGAAAATATATTATTTTTGAGTGGAGAAAAGTATATATTTTCTTGAACAATTAGAAGATATACTATTTTTGAAGAAAATATATATTTTCTTAAACAAATTAAGAATATATTATTTTGGGTGAAAAATGGAATTATAAATATTTTCTAAGTTAACCTTGAAAATATATTATTTTTGAAGGTTATATGAAAGTATAATTATTTTTGCAAGAAAGATTTATAAATATTTTTCTATAAAAGTTTTCTTAAAATACATATATTTTAAGAATATAAATTTGGTGATCTTTAGTTATCTAAAAATATATTCCGGAAAAATTTAATACAAAATTAAGTATAAAAATACTTAATAAATACAAGAAAATACGTATTCTCGTACGTACAAATACACACCGGAATACGTCACCAATACTTGGCAAGTTACACAAGCCTAAAAATACACAATTATAATTATACCCATCTTTGGGAAATATTCATGAAGGAATTACAAATGATATAAGGCAAAATATATTATTTTAACAAATATTACAAACAATCGACAAATATAATTTAAGTTAAAATATTATTATTTTAACCAATAATTATATACTTTGGAATAATATAAAGTACATCAAAGACGTAACTCAAAGGACACTAAGTCATAACATCTAAGACTAAGAGTCGTTACACAACCTAGCCGTCTAATAAAACATAACACGTGTGTAGGTAGTAGTACGATCAGGAGAAAGGATCTTTGAGTTACCAGGAACAAGACGCAATTCTGTGAGTTCATGTCCCCTTTTTCTTTTAACTGTTTTCAGTTTTATAACTTCGGGGATGAAATACATGTTACAAATATTTCAATGATTACAAATGGTATGGTTAGCTAAGGAATGAAATGTTAGATCAAGTGAATGGGTAGACGTTAACTTAAGACCATTAATCCATGTATAAGGACCGAGGGGCATGAGTGATAGATCTATTTGGGTGTTGCGATCCCCACCCATGAGCCCGCGAGTTGTACCATGTGGTGACTATGTCGTTCCCGCCGGGTGGCCCGGTACGAAATACGCAAAGGATTGAGCCTTCCTACACCGTTGCACACATATTAATGTATTAGCTACACATTAATTGATTTGTTCATAGACGCTTTCATACTGGTTTACAAAGGCATACATACAACTGTTTACAAGGTTATTCGTGCACACATACAAAAACACATGAACTCGCTCAACTTTTGTTGATGTTTTCAAACTACATGTATTTCAGGAAATTGATTTGGATCTGGCGGGCGTTTCAAAGATTACAAGATGTGTTTACAAGACATGATGTCATCCCATTTTGAAGGGTTTGAATTGTGTATTTTATCTTTGATAAGATACATGAGTCAAAGCCTTGTTTTATCTATGTCTTTTGTCAAAGTCCTTTATGGAACTTAAAACATTTGGTTGGTTGTATGTTAAACTTGAAGTCTTTCGTTGGTACTAAACAATGTGCTTTGTATTATTTTTTAATCGTATTAATGGATGAACATCATGGTTTGATCATATAGTTGTTTGTTATAATTGAATGCAATGATATTAAGCAAGTCACACATCATACGCTTCCGCAAAAGTCAGGGTGTGACAGTTTGGTATCAGAGCTTCAATTGTAGTGAATAAAGTGAATACATGTTAAAGTGATGCCTAACTTTACAAAGGATAGACAAGAAACACAAACAAAGACACAGTCGGTGGTTTAGTTTGCATGGGGTAGACTTGTTAAGTTAGAAAAGTCTCATGTAGGAATAAAGTGAATACATGTTAAAGTGATGCCTGACTTTGTTTACATACACCGAGTGATAATGGTTAACATATGTGTACATGCCATGATTATTATGTTACAGGTACTTATGTCATCATCAGAGAGCTGATTGTCAGACAACCAGGACCCCATGGCAGTAGTTTCCGACGATGAGGTAGTGCCAGAGCCGGAGATCTTCACGTCAGATACAGAGAGTGATCCAGAGAGGATGTCCGACGGCGAGGATGATTTTCAGCCCTTCGCTTTACCGGACTTTGGATATGACGCACCTATTGCTGATGGCATTCCCATTGATGATGTTTTTGCTTTCCCGCTCCTATTCAGGACCATCTCATCATCAGTCACCCCGAGGGTGAGCATATTGTTGCCCCCATCCTTGATGTTGTTCCTTTAGTGGTCATTACCCCAGAGGATTGGCCATTCGACGATCTTTTTGATGATGATGTTGATTTGTTTTTAGGCGATCCCCCAGTTGATGCTTAGGGTGATGGGGAGGTTGATGATGTCGTTGTGCTAGATATACCTCCTCCTGCCATACCTGTTATTGAGATATCTTCAGACTCTAGCTTACACTCTGTTGCAGACGCCTTTGAGTCTGTAACTTCATCGGCCCTGCAGACTGCAGGACTCCAGCTTTACGCCATCGATTCAGATGACGACGATGCGATGTCTGCTGCACCGTCATCTCCTGTTCGAGTCCCTACACCCCCTCACGTACCAGAGCATATTCCTGATCCAGACCCTGTTCCATTTGGTTTACCTGATATTGCACCACTCATACCTGAGCCTGTTATAACACCACTTGACCTTCCACCTGTTGATCCATTCATTCCACAGCCCCCACCTGCTGACGTTGCTCCCCCACCTCCTTTTGTGTCCGATGAGCATCGTACCAATCTCCCGATCATTTTTTCTACAGGAGATCCCAGCTCCCCGTCCAGGGTAAGGCACCTCAAGACAGTCCTTCGATCCGTTCGCTTCAGCTAACTTTCCTCTTATCCCTCACTTTACACCGTTTACACCAGCATCACTCGACGAGCCACTTAGATGGTTCCCACCCTACTCGATGCCTATTTCTGACCCTTACCATCCCTCGCATCACGCCGGCTACACTCGTGATGAGTTACTTTTGTCACTACAGTTACAGTTTGAGATTTTAAGTCGTCGAGTTCTCGAGCTGGAGTTCGATGAGGGTGCCAGACGGTCACCGTTTCCCTTTCATCCTACTTCTATTCCTCTACCCTCATCATCAGCTCCTTTTGTACCTCCACCTAGGGCTGTAAACAAACCGAACGTTCAGCGAACAGTTCGTGAACCGTTCGGCGGGAAGTTTGTTTATGTTCGTTCGTTTAATAAACGAACGAAAATGAACAAGAAATTCCGTTCGACTAGTTAAATGAACGAACATGAACATAGGTCTCGTTCGTTCAATTGTGTTCGTGAACGTTCGGTAAGGTGTTCGTGAACATTCGTTCATTTGTGTTCTTTTATGTTCGTATGTTCGTGTTTTAACTAAAGATTTTTATACTTTCATATATGTTATTTATACTTTTTATACTATTAAACTTTTGTTTATATCATTACCCTAACAATTAAACTAGGAAACACCCTTTCACCTTGTTTATGCACAATTTCCCTTTCTTTTCTCATTATTTACATCGACGAATATGATCTACCTCCGTTTCACAATAAGGGATTCAAGTTCTAGTGCTACTCTCTGGGCCATCCACCTTTATCCTTCATCGCGTTCGCCAAATTTATTTGTGTTCGTGAACCGTTCGTGAACACGCTCATTTCCTTAATGAACGAACACGAACATAAAATCTCGTTCGGTAAGTGTTCATGAACCGTTCGTGAACACATTTATTTCCTTAACGAACGAACACGAACAAGGCCTCGTTCGTGTTCGTTCGGTTCATTTACAGCCCTACCTCCACCTGCTGCTCCCACATCTATTCCAGGCTTTGATGCTCGTTTCCTTACAGCTAAGCAGCAGATCAGATTTTTTATTCGCCGAGTTCATGAGCTCGAGGAGGAGCTCGCCCATGTTCGCAGTTTGCTCTTTTTCCCTCCTCCTCCTTCGCCATCAGCATCGTAGGTTTTTGGTTTTACGCAGGTACTCTACTTTTGGTGAGAACGCTACAATTGAGCCGAGATTACAAAGACATGAAGACCACTTTTTGATTATTACTTTTGTATATTTACAAACTTATTTGACAGTGGTAGTGTGACCCCATGTCTCTTTTGATATGTTACGATCTGAAAACAATGTAACTTGTGGTTGGTCATTAATGAAAGCACAATAGTCGTGTTCTCATTAAATACATTGTTGGTTTACATGTTCATGCGATGATTATGTTATTGTGTGGTTGATTGTTGTGTTGATTGTTTATGTTATATATATACATACGACTCCTAGACAATTATTTATTTATTTAACGAATAAGGCCTAACCTATCCGATCTTCTTCCTAGAAGAACAATGCCGCCTCGACGGAATACCGATACCAACAACCCCCTGCCAAGGACTGAGGCAGAGCTGCAAGAACGCATAACACTAGCTATTGCTCAGCACGAGGCCCTCTGCTCAGAACATAGCGGTGGTACCTCTGGGAATAACCCCCCAACCGGTAATGTTAAGTCACCTAAGACACATTACAACTCGTTTGGATATTTCCAACTGTGCTTTGCCAATGCTTATTGTGAATTGTGTTGCTTGTGTTACAGGATGTACCTACAAACAATTCTTAGACTGCAAGCCCCTTAATTTCGATGGCACTAGGGGTGCTGTCGCTTTCGTACGCTGGGTGGAGAAAACTGACTCTGTATTGAGAATGAGCAAGTGTGCTCCGGAACAAAGAGTTACATATATTTCTGGGTTATTTCTGGACGGAGCGCTTTCGTGGTAGAACCTCCCAGTTCAGACACTGGGTGAGGCTGCTGCATACGCATTAACATGGGATGAACTGAAGGAGTTAATGCGCAAAAAGTACTGCTCTCGAGCGGAGATTCAGAAGTTGGAGACGGAATTCTGGAACCTAAAAATGGATGGACCGAAAGTAGCAGAATATATTCAGCGATTCCATGATTTGTCCAGGGTTGTTCCTTATCTGGTGGAGCCAGAGTTTAAAAGAATTGAGCGTTTTATCTGGGGATTAGCACCTCAGATTTTGAGTATGGTTACAGCTTCCAAGCCTCCAACTATTTATGAGGCTATTGATCTAAGTGTGGCACTTACCGAGGAGGCAGTTCGGTTGGGAAAGTTTTCGATTTCTGAGACTAAAAAGAAGGAGACTCATGTGGAGTCGTGTTAGTACAGTTTTGTGTCTGTAACTTGTCTTGTTTCGTTGTATGTTAAACAATCTTTTGTTATCGAGTCTGTACGTTCCGTCGTGTCTACCTAGTCGGAAATCCTCCTATCCTACTTGGTATGACGTATTGTCTTTGTATTTGTATCTTAACCTAATGCTAGTGTGCACTATGTTTAGAGGTTGTGTAATCATGCTTAATTGTCATACCTTAGTAGTTTCTGACATGTTGGTTTTGACGAAATCAAGTGATTTCGTCAACAATCATTTCAATGAAATCCCTTTGTGATTTCGTCATACATGTGTGGTGAAATCACTGATTTCGTCACTCATGATTTCGTCCAAAGGGTTTTCGTCGACTAGTCAGTATAAATACTAAACATGTTTCACAGTTTAGTTTATGAGAGCATAGAGAGAAACTGAGAGTTTATCATCAAGCATTGTGTGTATGTGTTTGTAGTTTGTTCTCATCCTGTTAATCTAAGTGAATCTTTGATTATCTGTTCGTGTTATCCACTTTACATTGTTTGGTTTGCACCGTTACGGGGATTCCACACCCGTGATAGTGTTTGTGATAAACAAGGATAGGTTACGTATCGGATCCTCCTAGAAAAACGGACCTACAGGTGGTATCAGAGCCTTGGCTCTTTTCCTTGTTTAAAACCAAACATTGTGATTGTTTGAAACAAGTATTGTTTTCAGTTTGGTGTTTCTGAAAAATCATATTTTCTGAAAATCTTGTTGAAAATATGTGTTTAATCGGGTTGTTTTTGCTATATTTTTATTGAAAACCTTGTTACATTACATGCGTGCATGTTTATAGTTTGGTTTTTGTTGAAAGTATAAGCAAAATCATTTTCCAGAAACTTCATATCTTCAAAGTGTTCTTGAAAATATTCAAACTGTTATTTGCATGTTTCTGTGTTTGAGGTTTGATGATTCTATCTGATTGTGTTTATCAATATTATATTACAAGTGTTTGAAAATTGTGTACTGTGATCATTAGTTGGTGAGAAAAAGAAGTATCGAACATCAGAAAAGCATGGTTTGTTGAATTTGTTGTCAACTTGTCAGAGGATAAGGTTTGAAAAATATCTAACAGCTGCTAACCATTGTCAACGAAATCCTATCTAGACAAAATCACTTGTCTGGACAAAAACACTCTTTTACGAAATCCATGTTTTTGTCTGCATTTTCATTTGTCAACGAAATATGTTTTCGTCACATCCCAGTCAACGAAAACCCTTGTGTTTTCGTCACATCCCAGTCAACGAAAACCCCTGTGTTTTCGTCACACATAACTTCGACGAAATCACCATTGGATTTCATCAAACATTCTAATTCCTGTGATTTTAAACAGAGGACTTGCAAAAGTGTTCTAACTTTGTGTTTTCAAGGGCTTAATCAGGTACAGTTGTTCTAATATCAAATATGAGTAGTATAAGTCTGTGGGATTGGAGTACGGACCCACGACCAGGTCAAGATCAGACTTCGACGGCCGCATGGTTAATGAATGTCATGCCTCAACAATCAATAAGTGCAAGTCAATGGGCATTGGTGTCGAATCAAAATCAAAGCATTCAAAATCTATTGCTTAGTGAGAGTGAGATGGGTAGCAACAATCGCCCGCCAAAGTTAAATCACATGAACGACTATCCATCATGGAAGGGTCGTTTCCGTGATTATGTTCAAGGGCAAAACACAGAATTATGGACGTGTTTCACCTCTGCATTTAGTCAAGCTCTTGAAGAAGCAGGATCAAATGCGACAACTTTCAATAATATGCAAGAAGCCGACAAAAAGGCATATGATCTGGAGAAGAAGGCGTTTGCTATTCTAACACAAGCTCTTCACAAAGACATCTATCATCAACTCAGCTATTGTACCAGCACGAAAGCTTTATGGGATGCATTGGTAGCGAGAGGAGAAGGAAATGCAGCTACTAGAAAGACACGCCATGATTTATTTAAGAAAGAGTTTGAATCATTTCAATTCTTGGAGAATGAAACCCTAAATGATATGACTTCTCGTTTTTATCATTTGATTAGTGAAATGTGTTCTTATAATGTTACTACAACTCATCCGGAAATGGTTGCACGGTTTGCTGATGGTCTACCTCCTAAGTGGAGTCCATTCATTGAGCTTCTAAAGCATACGGGCGCTCTTGATACGGTCAATATCTATGAATTCATTCAGAAGTTGGAGCACAAGAACGAAGAGGAAATTCGGAAAGCTAAAAGGATTACAGCTCCTCAAAACACAGAAATGTATTTGCCTGGTTTTGCTCCTACAGCTAGTTCTAGTTCCGTTCAGCAACCGAAGCTTCAAACGGCGTTTGTATCCAATACAAGCTCATCTCCGTTTCCACAGTCTGCTCCTCAACCGGTTTTTATCCAAGTGTTTATCATCCGCCAGCGCATATGATTGCTCAAGCTCATGCTTTCTCAAAACGTCAATTTGATGCAAGTGCATGGCTTCCAACACCCCAACCTCCACCTCAAGTTACCACTACTCAACCCCAACCTCAAGCCCAACCACAACAACAACAAGCACATTATACCAACAATCCTCCACCCCAAAATACCAACACTGTCAGAGTTGATACTTCGAACCTCTCAAAAGTTAGCATTGAAGTAGCAAAGGAACATATGGAACTCATTAATACAATGGTCAGTGCATACTGCGGATTGGTCGCAGGTCAAATTGGAAACATCAATATGACCAATGAAGATTATCAACAAATCGACCGTGATGAAATGGAGTTGATGGATATAAAATGGGCGTTTACAAGTGCTGTTAGAAGGGCGAAGGACTTTATGGTTCGAACAGGGAGAAGTTCTTTGGAAAGTAAACAGGATACGAAGTACGGATTTGATAAAGAAGCGGTTACATGTTTCAATTGTGGCGAAAAGGGGCACTTCAAACGTGAGTGCACCAGACCAAGCAAACAAGGCAATCAGAACCCATTTAGAAATCAGACGAGTACTTCCAATGTCAATGTCAATCAAGAAAATTGTAAACGAAGGATAGTAGCGGTGAACAACAATCAGAACCAGAACCAGTCTGGACCTTCAAACACCAACAGAGCATCAGTTGTTCAAGCTGATGAAGGGTGTAATTGTTCTGTACAATTAGGGGAAGGTGATTAAGAAGGAGGAGGAACAGCTTGTTATGCAAAGATCATCAATCACATCAAGCACGTTCACAAGGAAGAATTTTCTGAAAGTGACGACAGTTCGGGTTATACCGAGAGTTCTGACGAAGAAAGTTCTGATTCGGGTGGTTATAATTCTGAATCTAATGTGAAGGAAGAAGCGAGTTCTGATGTTGATGATTTATTGACTGAAGCAGAGGAGTTGAAGAGTCAGAAATCTGTTCTGATCAAGAAGGCTGCTGTAGCATCTAAAGAAATGGAGAAATTCTTCTCTGAAGACGGATCTTTTTCTTATCAGACTGCCTTTATGGCAAATGTCTCAGCCTCTACGAGTCAGGTAAAATCTGAAATTCCTGCTCCTAGTGTTTGCAATGTTTGTGCTGATTTGAAGCTTGAATCTGAAAAGGTTCATAGTCATAACCAAAGTTTGGTTATTGAGTTGTCTAAGTGTAAGGAGGCAAATATGGCTCTAGCTAGAAACAAAAAGGATTTTAAATCTGTGATTGAAACCCTAAAGAAAAGTGTTTTCGAGCTAACAAAAGCTGTTTTCAATAAGCAAATTGGTATTAACAATTACATTAATATCATCGAGGAAACCAAAAAGGAGCCAGCCGTTGCCAAATGCGAACATGATGCAATCAAGCTCAAATTGGAGAGTTATTCTAACTCCCGATATGTGCTCGATCATATCATTGATGCTCAACAACTCAAAGGTAACAAGAAAGGCGTAGGGTATAAGAAGTGTCCGCCCCCTTTAAGACATAATTATACTCATATGCCTGATGAAGAAGAAGAAAAGCCATGGTTTGAGCCCAGTGTGCCTCTTGATTATGAGGAAGTTACTACTGGCCTAGGGTTCAAATCGGACAGTTCTTCAAGTACATCATCTGAGCAAACAGAAACTTCAACATCTACGAAACAAAGTCCTCCAATCATTGAGGACTATGAGTCGTCTGATGATGAATCAGAATCAGATATGAGTGATCAGGATAAATCACTTGACAAGATGAAGAGAGTAGAAGTTCCAATTGAGAATCATATTCTTTGTGATCCTCCTACTCCTGCTGTTCAACCAGTTGTCAAACAAGTGATAGATCCTATCAAGAATGACAAGAAATCTGTGTCTGCCGTTAAGAGTAATAACGTGTTGTACACTTTAGTTGGTGATTCTAAAATCTATTCAGATCACGATTTTCCAATTAAAAATGTCAATCCATCTTCGATTGATAAAGTTTTTGAAGATAATACAAACAAGTTTTTGGGAAAGACAATTCCAGGAGTCAATGTAACTTAATGTGACCCAATTCCAAAAGCTGAAATCAGGAAACAATTTGGAAATAAAAAATCACCAACAAAGCAACAACCTATTGCTGCTAAGGGTAAACAACCAGAAAAGCGAGCTCAAAAGCCTAACGTTTCTCAATCTAAATTTGAAACAAAAGGAGCTCGTTATCAGAAGAAAAACAATAATGTCAGATTTGTAGAATCGAAGGGTACGGATAAAATTGATACTTTTGAAAACAAATCAAACACCGATTTTGTACAACAAGTCAAGATTTTAAAACGTAATAGCCAAAACAATTACACTCAATATACAAACGGGTGTGATGAAAAAGCAAGTACCTCGGGTTCTACGGGTTCGACATCTGTTCGTCGATCAGATTCTCCTAAGTTTGTGGAAAGGAGAACATGTTTTAAATGTGGGGAGTTTGGACACATCATTAAAAATTGTCCAAACACTCCCAAGGATAATTTTGTTGAGAAAACACCACCTGAAAAGGTTCACCCTCAACGTCGTCCCGTTTCACCAAAACATGATAAAAGAACTGTTAAGGAACAAGAAACGAAACAACGACGTCAAAACGTCAAAGCTGTTGAAAAGGCTTTAAAATCTGAAGTCAAAATGGTCAACAGGGAACCAAGTTCTTCACAATTTTTAAAACCAGAAGTTTTAGAATCTGTTCATAAAAATATATCTGGTAAAGCAAATCAAACTTGGAAACCTAAGACGGGTGAAAATTTAGGGGAGGTGTTGTGTTACAAAATCATCAAGAAATCGAGATCATCTTTCGTGATGCTCAGGGACGACCCAAGACCACTAAGGCTTGGGTCCCCATCCTCAACTGATCATTGAAGATATGTGCAGGGTGTTCTAGGAGGAACTATTAATAGTCATTGGATTGTTGATAGTGGAGCATCTAGGCACATGACAGGCGACTTACGGCTTCTATATGATGTGAGAAATATTAGAGGAGGCTACGTCGCGTTTGCTGGTGACAAAGGCGGATACATCACTGGAGAGGGAATGATCTCCAATGGTGTTATATGTTTCGATAAGATCAATTATGTTTATCAAATTGATCACAATCTTCTCAGTGTTTCGAAAATCTGTGACAAGAAGTTCACCGTGCATTTTGATGATGCCGGTTGTTATGTGCTGAAACCTGGTTTCAAAATTCCAGAAGAATGGATTCTTTTATCGGCTCCAAGAGTTAATGATCTTTATATTCTTGATATGAGCCAAGCTATTACAACGTCTGCGCAAGTCACATGTTTTGTCTCGAAAGCCACGGAGAAGGAGTCTATATCTTGGCACAGAAGAATGGGGCACATTCACTTAAGAAAAATGAACCATTTGGTGAAAAACAATCTTGTGAATGGTGTGCCTGTGAGAAGTTTTCATCTACAAGATATATGTGTTTCGTGCCAGAAAGGGAAACGAACGAAGAAGTCTCACCCTCTGAAGAAAATCAACACTGTTGGCATGCCTCTCGAACGTCTTCATATGGACCTCTTTGGACCTATGAGACACAAGACAACATTTGGGGATGCTTATTGTTTAGTGGTTACTGATGATTATTCTAGATTTTCTTGGGTAGCTTTTATGGCACACAAGAGTGATACTCCAGGCATCCTCAAGGATCTTCTTACAATGTTGGAAAATCTCTACACGTTGAAAGTTAAGAGGATCAGAAGCGACACTGGAACTGAGTTCAAGAACCGTGTGATGGATGAATTATGTACTTCTAAGGGCATTCTTCATGAATACAGTTCTCGATACACTCCACAACAAAACGGTGTCGCGGAGAGGAAGAATCGGACGATAACTGAAACTGCAAGAACGATGTTGGTAGAGTCGGAGCTTCCTGTTCAGTTCTGGGGGGAGGCTGTGTCTACTGCTTGCTACACATTAAACTGAGTTCTTACAGTTAATAGACATGGCAAGACTTGTTTCGAACTTCTACAGAAAAGGAAACCGGGTCTATCTTTTCTAGAACCTTTTGGCGGTCCATGCACTATGATTGAGCCGGATGGAAAGTTTGGCGCGAAAGCTATCGAGGGTTTCTTCCTTGGATATGCTACTCCGAATTTTTGCGTATGGAATCTGGCTACCAAAAAGATTGAGCTATGGAGTGAAG
Source organism: Helianthus tuberosus (assembly GCA_030545235.1). Lineage (NCBI taxonomy): Eukaryota > Viridiplantae > Streptophyta > Magnoliopsida > Asterales > Asteraceae > Helianthus > Helianthus tuberosus. The sequence continues at coordinate 173,562,130 of CM060448.1, read as the reverse complement.
TAAGGGTTCAAAGGTATACAAGTGCTGTTAGGGCTCCGGGTGATCCTTGGATGTTCGACTACGATGGGCTATTCGACTCCTTTAATCTGCCAACCTTTGACGAAGATTCTGCAGCTGCTAGAATGTTATTTGATAGTGACAACGCTGCTGGCTCGCCATTGGTTAGACCTGTTATTGTTAACCCCCAAGGTTCTAATTCGGTTAACAACACAGTTCAAAATGAGGTATTTGAAGATGCTACTGAGTACAATGAGTCATCGAAAGATGATGAATATCTTGATGCGACTGAAGGCACTTCAGCTCCAGTTGCTCCTGTTCAAGGCACTTCTGTTGAAACTCCTCATGTGCAGGATGTTGATACTGCTGAAGGGAATGCATCCACTTCCACGCATATTCCCGGTGTGGAGTTGGTTGTTGATCTTAATATTAACAATTTGGGTGTTAATGCTCGTGTTCCTGAAAATCCTGAAATGAGGATTCACGATACCCATCCACAGTAGAATATCATAGGAGATGTTCAACGCGGGGTGCAGACACGTAATCAGCTGAGAAACAACCAGAGTGCTGGTTTGTATTAAGCCATTAGAGAATCTGGTCTTCAAAATGATTGGTCCTTCACGTGTTACGTTTCACAAGAAGAACCGAAATCTTGGAAAGAAGCCTTAAAGGATAATTCTTGGGTTGAAGCAATGCAAGAGGAACTACAACAGTTCCAGAAACTGGGTGTTTGGAGACTTGTTGAAAAACCCGGTAACTACAAGAAAATTGGCACCCGTTGGGTGTACAAGTGCAAAAAGGATGATCGTGGAGTGGTCATTCGCAACAAGGCGAGATTGGTTGTTCAGGGCTTTCGTCAAATTGAAGGCATTGATTACAATGAGGTTTATGCACCAGTTGCTCGTCTGGAGGCTATTCGGATCTTTCTAGCTTATGCTTCTTTTAAAGGATTCAAAGTCTATCAGATGGACGTCAAAAGCGCATTCTTGCATGGTATTGTTGAAGAAGAGGTGTATGTCGAACAACCTCCAGGTTTTGAAGATCCTATCCATCCCGATCGGGTTTGGTTGCTTAACAAAGCTCTCTACGGGTTACATCAAGCACCGAGGGCTTGGTATGCAACTTTATCTACTTATCTGCTGGAGAACGGTTTTCGCCGGGCTCTTATCGACTGTACTCTTTTCATCAAGGAACATGATGGTGATTTGTTATTGGTACAGGTATACGTTGATGATATCATTTTTTGTTCTACTAACGATACTTTGTGCAGGCAATTTGAACGTGTTATGCAGGAGCAGTTCGAAATGAGCGCAATGGGAGAGATGAATTTCTTTTTGGGCCTACAAGTTCAACAAACTGAGTCTGGGATATTCATCCATCAGACTAAATATGTTGGTGACATCTTGAGCCGATTCCAGATGTCTAAAGCAACGCCCATTGGTACCCCACTTCCGACTAATCACGGGATTACTCCGGACTTGAAGGGTGAAAGTATCAGCTCTTCTTATTATCGCGCTATGATCGGATCTCTCATGTATCTCACAGCATCGAGGCCTGATATCATGTATCCAACGTGCTTGCTTGCAAGATATCAAGCTAACCCAAAAGCGTCTCATCTTGGAGCTGTGAAAAGGATTTTCCGCTATCTGAAGGTTGCCCGGACACCGGTCTCTGGTACCCTAAGGATGATAGTTTTGACTTGGTTGCTTTTAGTGATTCAGATTTCGGCGGATGCAAAATAGATGGTAAATCCACAACGACTGGATGTCAATTCTTGGGAAGTCGCTTAGTCACGTGGCAGTGTAAGAAGCAAACTTGTGTCGCTACATCAACTTGTGAAGCTGAATACATTGCTGCCTCAAGTTGTTGCTCTCAAGTTCTGTGGATTCAGCAACAAATGCGCGACTACGGTTTTGAATTCCTATCTACCTCTATTTTTGTTGATAATAATGCTTCTTTATCCATCACTAGAAATCCTGTCCAACACTCCAAGACCAAGCACATCGAAATTAAGTATCACTTCATACGTGATTGTTTTGACAAAAGATTAATCGATGTTGTTAAAATCCACACTGATGAACAGCGTGCTGACCTGTTTACAAAAGCTTTTGACAAATCTCGTTTTGACTATTTTTTGTTGGTCAATGGTATTAAGGTGAAACAAGAGTAAACTCCTGTCGGTTGATCGTTTTTGTAAATATTTTCTTAAGCGTTAAAAAAAATCCAAAAAGTTTTTCAGTTTACTTATCTTTTCGCTTTTTAGGGGGAGAAATTTCAAAAAATACAAAAACATGTGAAAATTCAAAAATCCAAAAATATGTCGTTTACTTTATGTCTTTAAGTTTGAAAAATCAAAAATTCAAAAACAATAGAAAATAAAAATGAGTTTCTTGGAGAAAAGAAGGGAAAGTGATGATATACACTAGTGTGGTCTGTCAATGTGGTCAAAAGAAAAACAAAAAGAAAATTTGAAAAATGATAAGTAGTGTTACTGACGATGTATCGGTAGGCTCACAATCAGACTAAAATGTGTAGGATGATATAAACCTAACAGACTTCAAGTCAGGTGGGAACCATTCATTGGCATATGGTCTTGGTACCGAAATTTCGTTTGATTGATTGCCAAGGTTCTGAGATATTCGGTATTTATGCTATCTTATCATCTGGGTATCATGGTTGTATCAAACCGTAAAAATAACGGAGACGAAGTCTAGATCTTCCATGATACTATACATACGTGTACATATTGCATACGACCTCAATAAGTGATCAACAATCACATGTCCACAAAACAAGTGATAATATATCACATTTATCCGGGAGTCAAGTTCGTCTCCTTGTTGTACGAAAGTACTGACCTGTTCACGGACTTGCTCTTGTGCCCTTCATGCATCTGAAAATCAAGTTCCTCATCAATAAGTGATTCTATCACATAGGGCTTGTTTTCAAATAAAAAATAAGTGAGTTTCTCACATCTTTTATACGGTCAAACGGATGATAAGCAGTATACTCACCGGTAAGATGAACTCTCGTGCATACCTTGATACGGGAATGTGTCATGAGTGGATGAACACCGACAAGTAAGTATAACTCTTACCGTAAATCATATCTCCTAATTATGATTACATCTGATAAGTTGAGCTTAGGCGCACAACAATACCGATAATTGTGGTAGAATACTTATCTAAAGCTTTAAACAGAAATCAGAAACCGTTTTGACAAAGACAGTAAGCTGGTAATGATTCTCTTACCTTGAAACTCGCAAAAAGATTGTTCATTGTACAAATTCTTTATGTTATTGTCTTTCGTTAGTTTACCGCACTTTAATTTATGTTGTAGTGTAAGTTGTAAATCTTGTTTTGATTAGCCGATGTTGGTAACTTGAAGTTTTATGCCGAAAAGCCTGAAACCGACTTGTTTGTGCTTTTTACTTCATAAAATGTTCTTTTTGCAGTTGGTTATTCTAAGAAGGCCAAACTGTTGTTTAAATTTGTTCAAAATTTGTTTGAAAATGAAAAACTGGTTTGACTGGTCAACGAAAACACAATTTGGTTTGACTAGTCAACGAAAGTCCCTTTTTGGTCTTGGACGAAATCCCAAAAATTGTTTTAAAAATGACGAAATCACTGATTTCGTCATCCCAAGATGTTTGGGCTAAAAGTTTAAAGCCCAACTCATGTGATTTCGTCGGCCCAAAGTGTTTTCGTCGACCTCAATGTGTTTTCGTCGGACTAATGTGATCCAAGTGATTTCGTCAGCCCAAATAAAGTAAGTTTGACCGGGCCCAAAGCTATTCCGTCCACTCACATGTGTTTTCGTCGCCTTTTATGTTTTCGTCGAAGTGGACCAGGATATAAAAGGGTCCCATGTGCATTATTGATTTCACTTTTTCCAAACATCACACTTAAAAAGATCTTTTCTCTGTACTGTTCATCATCTTCAACCCCCAGTTAACCGACTTCGATTTCTTGGATTTCTCTGTGTTTTGATACCAAACCAAGGTATCTTAATGATCTTTAAACTTGCTCGGACCTTTATAAATATCTATTCTTTGTCCGATTGACATCAGAGATCCTCTTTCATCTCTTGAAGTTTGACAAAACTTTTTATATATCTGTTATGTCATTTGTATATAACTTAATGTTGTTTATCATTTGAATGTAACTGTGTTTATCTTAGGTTTTTGTTTGGAAATCTGTATGAAAATCAGGGTTTTGGGTGTTAGGGTTTGGTTGGTTATGTTCTTGGTTATACTGTGAATATGTTGGATTATTTGGACTCTTTGTTGTTGATTGATTGAAAATTGTCAGAACACGTTTGTGATTTCTTTTTATATGTGTAATCGACTCAAACAGGGGATGTGAGTTTTCGGGTTTAAATGTTTGATTTGAACTGGGTTTTCATTTGATTTGTTAACCAATGTCACAAAGGTATTTTGGGTGAAAATTTATCTGGGTTTTTGGGTTTCAATGGACGAAAAACAGAAATTGGCAAAACCCCTGTTTGCCGAAATCCCCCAAAATGTCAAAACCCTAGTTGTTGCCGAAATCACCTCTTTGCCGAAATCCCTCTTTCAGCCGAAATCACTTTCAGCCGGAATCCCCTTTCAGCCAAAATCCACTTTTTGCCAAAATCCCCAAATGGCGAAATCACTGTTTTCGTCATCTGCTGTTTTCGTCATATGTGTGTTTGGCTAATTCATTTAGTGATTTCGTCACAGGGTCCATTACACAAACACTTAGAAACATTTTCTTAACTTAGATACATTTTCTAAACTGTGAACTGTGTAACCTTACTGTGAACTTTGTAACCTTATACAATATATATAATTATACATGATTAATGTCCAAAATACACAATAAAAGTGTATACATATATGTATTTTGTAAGTGTCACATAACTCGCTCTCATTACGCGTATTTTTCAATCACAGAATGGCTCCGAAATCACGCAAAGCCCCCACAAAGAAAACCAACAAAACCGAAGAAGAAATCATGTCTGAACCGTGACATAATATGATTGCTCATCTTGATCCGGAAGGAAAGTTTGTCGATTTTAAGGAAATCACGCAATGGCTACGGGAATCACGGATAAACAAGGCCGTTACTTTCTCAACACCGGTGTATAAGACATTGATTAAAGCATTATGGGAAACTGCTCAGATACTTGAAGTTGATGGAAGGGAAGTGATCCGAGGGCAGGTTCATAAGCTGGATGTGGATGTAACTCCAGAGATTCTTAACACTGTTTTGGAACTTCAAGACGTTGCTGATGCACCGTTCTCTGTACCAATCATGTGCACGCGCGGATGTCTGCTCAGGATGAAATGTACTACTGATATTTTTGCTGGGCAAATCAACAAAGCTACATTGCCTATGCGGTACAAGTTCTTGTTACATGTACTTATTCAATGTTTAGGCAAAAATCGTGCAGGTTATGATATGACCGGATTCGATCTCATCGGTATGATGGTAACGCTTGTTTTGAATAAGCCATTTAGCATATCACAGTTCTTATTCGCAAACATGAAAGTCAACTTATGAAGAACTGGATCTCGGACGACTGGCAAGAAATTCTGGATGAATCCGAGATTCATGCAAATGATCATGAATGCTCAACACCCTGATCTTCCCAAAGCTGACACCGACATTCTCAAGATTGAAACTATGTTGGATCATTCCTTTAACTTATTCAAAGGTCACTCTGCTAAGAAATATAAAGAGTCTGATCCTCCCCGGAAGATGTTTGGTGCACTCCTAAACAGAAACTACGTGGCTCCTGCTAATGACAAATGGCGTCACGATGACAGCCAGTCAGATGATGAAGAACCCGAGTTAGAAAAGAGGATAAAAGAAAAGCTAAAGCGAAAACGTGATTCATCTGATAGTGATGATGATGAAGAAGGTGGTGATGGTGATGGTGGTGATGCTGGAGCGACTGCAGCTAGTGCACCTGGCGCTAGTAGTGCTGGTGGAGATGAACAACCAGATTCTGATTATGTTCCGTCGGATACCGAACGTTTGCAGAAAAAGAAAACGGCTGTCCTTCGCAAGAACAAAGCTAGAAAGAACATTGGTTCTTCCTCGTCTGCTCAGCAATCCGTTCCTTCTGAGCCTATACAGGAAGCTGCAATGGATCCAAACTTTGGATTCACAGCTGAAGAAGCTTCTACAATGGTGTCGTCTCCTCCGAGGTCTACAGAACCACCAACTACAACTACTCAACCACCTCATGTGGTTACATCGGCTCTGGATACTCCAACTGTAACTCCTCACGTTGCTCCACAAAGATCAATGGCTTCTGCAATAAGAGCGACTACATCTCAGCCTAGTTCTGAACCTCAAAGGATATTCTCGAAAATGTCTCAAGATGAAAAGAACAACTTCTTATTTTCTCAACTTGAAGCTGCTGCAGATCACATACAAAGGCAACAAGCCGAGAATGATCAACTCAGTCAACTGGTGGAAATAAATACGTTGAAGTCCACTGTTGAACAACAACAAACTGTTATAGGACGCCAACAAGCCGAGATCGATCAACTGAAAGCAGAGAATGCACGTTTGAAAACTGCAAACGAGGCAAGAGAACAAAGCAGCTCTATACTTCAGAAGTTGGCTGAGGATCTGAAAGGAAGATGTGACTTCATGAAAGAGTGGTATGAGTCTCGTAACACAACTATAGTTGACGGAGTCAAAAAGATCAATGCAGGCTATGAGTTCCTTCGAAATCGTGTCGCTATTTTGTGGGAAGATCGATGCAAGCAACAGGAAGTGTTGAAGAAGCATGATCATGATTCTGAAGATCAAGGGAATCCAGATCCCTCAGCTGCAGCTCAACAACCTCCAGCCTCTACATCTACACAGATTGTTGCTTACAAGCCTCCTCAGGTTGAATCTTCGCAAGGAACTTCTAGTGGTGCACAGGCAGAATTGATGAAAATGATCGAAAGTTCCTATGTTGAAAGCGACATAGCTGGTACTTCTAATGTTCTTAGCTCTTCTGATATTGCCTTACAGGTTGTACATCCTATATCTGGAGAACTTTTAGAAGAAGGGGAATTGGTGGAAGCCTTATCATATGAACAGAAACTAGCTTTGGAAGAGATGAAAACTGTTGATGATGTTGTGATTGATCAAATGCCAATTGAACCAGAAACAGATGACGCCGAGAATCTGGATGAAATAGTTTTTGAAGGCGAATCGAGTAAATCAACTTACGTTCGTGCTGACAGAACGGAGTTTGATCCGTTCGATGAAGAATGGCTGAAAGAGAATCTTGACGACATCAACGAGCAATTTAATAAACGTGATTCTTCAGATGATCCGACAAACGCATTTTAAGAATGGAGAAAAAGCTTTTTGTCGAAGATCGAGAAACCAACTCCTCCGGAAGCGCAAGTTGATTACATGCAGTATATAAAAGAAAAGCCGCATGGAAAGATACTCAGCTGGATGTTCGTGCAGGATATTCACTATGTGGCCATCAAGCGCGAACACGGCGTCCAGTATTTCAATTCGTTCCTGAGTATCACATCTCTGCCATTCTATGACACTGCTGCTTTAACGAAGTTGAGACTTATTAATCTCTCAAACTATGCTGGAGAAACTTTGTTCGAAAAGAGATTGAGGTTCAATCGTCGAAACGGGTGGAAGGATGAACTATACAAACCGCAGTTTCCGATCTATCAGCAGATCAAGTATACGTTAGATCCAGAGATTAACACGGGTCGATACAAGCTTATCTATCAGCCTCTGAAAGTCATGGATAATATTCCGCTGATGCCGATGAAACAGAATTTCTTGGGGAATATGCGGTTATGGTGTTACGATTCGGATACGCATGAAGCGGTTATTGTATTTAAAGATCAGGAAAATTTCCGCATGCTAGATCCGATGTGGATTGTCAACATGTCTGCGGCCGACATCAACAAACTGTTTCGGCATGATATCTTCTATGAAGACGAGTACGCTCAACAAGCTTTAATGTTCCAACGCGTTGCTTGTTTCTACTTTTATCGGGGTATTCTTGCTGGAAGCACCTGGTCGGCAAAACACTGAAGATTGAAGACTCAGAGAGCGAAGACCAAGCAACAGACAAGGGGGAGTTTGTTAGTACAGTTTTGTGTCTGTAACTTGTCTTGTTTCGTTGTATGTTAAACAGTCTTTTGTTATCGAGTCTGTACGTTCCGCCGTGTCTACCTAGTCGGATATCCTCCTATCCTACTTGGTATGACGTATTGTCTTTGTATTTGTATCTTAACCTAATGCTAGTGTGCATTATGTTTAGAGGTTGTGTAATCATGCTTAACTGTCATGCCTTAGTAGTTTCTGACATGTTAGTTTTGACGAAATCAAGTGATTTCGTCAACAATCATTTCAACGAAATCCATTTGTGATTTCATCATACATGTGTGGCGAAATCACTGATTTCGTCACTCATGATTTCGTCCAAAGGGTTTTCGTCGACTAGTCAGTATAAATACTAAACATGTTTCACAGTTTAGTTTATGAGAGCATAGAGAGAAACTGAGAGTTTATCGTCAAGCAGTGTGTGTATGTGTTTGCATTTTGTTCTCATCCTGTTAATCTAAGTGAATCTTTGATTATTTGTTCGTGTTATCCGCTTTACATTGTTTGGTTTGCACCGTTACGGGGATTCCGCACCCGTGATAGTGTTTGTGATAAACAAGGATAGGTTACATATCGGATCCTCCGAGAAAAATGGACCTACAAGTCGTCAGGTGATAACAAAAGGAAGTTTACTAATTTCAAGAAGGGCACCCGAGCTAACAACAACAGCAATGCCAACAAGCGTAGAGACACCAATCAGCCAGCTGAGGCACAGACTGGCACAACAAATGTTGAGAACAAAGGAAAAGGGTATATGGGCACCCTACCCAAGTGCGGCAACTGTCAACATCATCATACCGGGCGGTGCAGCTATGGAAAGTGTGAAAACTGTGGAAAAGTGGGGCATGCCAGGGAAACATGTTGGTTTGGTGCTGGACGTGGGAATGGAGGTCAAGGTGGTAATGGAAACCGTGGTGGTAATGGAAATCAGATGGGTAATCGAAACCAGTGAGGAAATGGAAATTTCGGAGGAAACGGGAATCGTGGTGGATATGGGAATCAAGCTGGTAACGTAAATCGTGGAGGAAACAATAACAACAACAATCAGGGCAGAAACGGAAATAACAATGGTCGTGGCCAAGGTTGTTTTGGTTGCGGTAACATGGGGCACTTTAAGCGGGACTGCCCTAAAAATAATCAAGCTCGTGGAAGGGTGTTCACCATTTGAGCCAGGGAAGCACGCCAGGATCCAAACGTGGTTACTGGTATGTTCCCTATTAATCAACGTTATGCATCTGTGTTATTTGATACTGGTGCCGATTTTAGCTTCGTATCCATAAACTTTAAGAACATACTTGGTTTAGTTGCAAGTACGCTAGACGTCCCATATTCGATAGCACTAGCTAATGGGAAGTTAGTAGAGGCGAATGAGGTGATTAGAGGTTGTACTTTGGAATTGGGAGAGCGCGAATTTTCTATCGATCTTCTACCAGTTGATTTGGGAAGCTTTGATGTCGTGGTCGGGATGGATTGGTTGTCTAACAACCGTGCAAAGATAGTTTGTCATGAGAAGATCATTCGCATTCCGATGGCGAATGAGGATATGATCGTGATTCATGGAGAGAAGCATGATGCACCCTTGCGGATCATCAATTTTATGAAAGCGCAGAAGTATCTACGTAAAGGATGCGTTGCCTTCTTAGCTCATGTAGTGGGTAAGGAAGCTGAAGAGACGAATCTTGAAGACATCCCTGTGGTAAGGGAATATCCTGAGGTCTTCCTCGAAGACTTGCCAAGATTACCCCCATAGAGACAAGTCGAATTTCACATTGACTTGGTTCCAGGCGCCGCGCCTGTAGCCAAGGAAACATATGGACTTGCGCCATCCGAGATGCAAGAATTATCCATGCAGCTTCAGGAGTTATTGGACAAGGGATTTATAAGGCCGAGCTTCTTGCCTTGGGGAGCTCCAGTGTTGTTCGTTAAAAAGAAGGATGGTAGCTTTCGCATGTGTATCGACTACCGGGAGCTGAACAAGTTAACTATCAAGAATCGGTATCTGTTACCGAGGATTGATGATTTATTCGACCAACTGCAAGGATCGAGCTATTACTCCAAGATTGATCTTCGGTCGGGTTATCATCAGTTGAGGATCCAAGAGGAGAGCATACCGAAGACCGCATTCAGAACCCGTTATGGACACTACGAGTTCCTTGTGATGTCGTTCTGATTGACTAACATGCCAGCACTGTTTATGGATCTGATGAATCGTGTATGCAAGTCATATCTCGATAAATTTGTGATTGTATTTATCGATGATATTCTGATTTATTCGCGGACAAAGGAGGAGCACGAGCAGCATCTCAGAGCCATTCTGGAACTACTGAAGAAAGAAAAGCTCTACGCTAAGTTCTCAAAATGCGAATTCTGGAATCGCGAGGTACAGTTCCTTGATCATGTGGTAAACGAGGATGGTATTCATGTGGATCCCACAAAGATTGAAGCGATAAAGAACTGGGAAACCCCCAAGACACCAACTGAGATTCGACAGTTTTTAGGATTAGTGGGCTATTACCGTAGTTTCATCGAGAATTTCTCCAAGATAGCTCAACCGTTAACCTCCCTTACTCAGAAGGACAAGAAGTATGATTGGGGAGACAAGCAAGAGGAAGCCTTTCAATTTCTCAGGAACAAGCTATGCGATGCACCGATACTATCCCTACCCGAAGGTACGAAAGCCTTCGTGGTATATTGCGACGCTTCGCGTCAGGGATTGGGTTGCGTGCTCATGCAACGCCAAAAAGTCATCGCTTATGCATCACGCCAGTTGAAGGTACATGAGAAGAATTATACCACTCACGACCTGGAGCTAGGCGCAATGGTATTTTCCTTGAAGATTTGGCAACACTATTTGTATGGTACTCGATGTACTATCTTCACGGATCACAAGAGTCTGCAGCACATATTTGATCAAAAGGAACTTAATATGCGTCAGCGACGATGGGTTGAGTTGCTGAATGATTATGATTACGAGATCAAGTATCATCCTGGAAAGGCAAATGTGGTAGCAGACGTCTTAAGTCGAAAGGAAAGGGTTAAGCCCATAAGGGTTCGAGCTTTAGAAATGACTATCCAGACGAATCTCACTTCACGTATACGTGATGCACAACAAGAAGCTCTTAAGAAGGAAAACCTTAAGGCTGAATATCTCCGAGGAATGGAGAAGAAGTTAGTACCAAATGAGGAATGAACCTTATACTTCATGGGACGCATTTGGGTTCCGCTCTACGGCGGTATTCGAGAGGTTATCTTTGACGAAGCCCATAAGTCGAGGTACTCGATCCACCCAGGATCGGACAAGATGTACCAAGATCTGAAAGATTATTACTGGTGGCCAAAACTCAAGAGTAACGTTGCCATTTATGTTGGGAAGTGCCTAACCTGTGCTAAGGTTAAGGCCGAGTATGAGAAACCTTCAGGTCATTTGCAACAACCTAAAATACCCATATGGAAGTGGGAACAAATTTCGATGGACTTCATAACAAAATTACCCAGGACTCCTAGAGGACATGATATGATATGGGTAATAGTGGACCACTTGACAAAGTCTGCACACTTCCTAACGATTCGAGAAAAGGATAGCACGGGAAAGGTAGCTGAGCTTTATCTTAAGGTGATAGTAGCACGTCATGGAGTGCCTATCTCGATAATTTCAGACAGGGACGGACGATTTGTATCAAGGATTTGGCAATCCTTTCAAGAGGCCTTTGGATCTCAATTGAATTTGAGTACGGCCTTCCACCCGCAAACAGACGGTCAGAGCGAGCGAACTATACAAACACTAGAAGACATGCTTCGTGCATGTGTGATGGATTTAGGTGGCAGTTGGGATACTCATCTACCTCTAGTTGAGTTTTCTTACAATAACAGCTACCATACGAGCATTCAAGCCATGACATTCGAAGCTCTTTATGGCAGTAAGTGCCGCTCACCGTTGTGTTGGGAAGATGCTGGAGATAGACAGATGGTTGGACCCGAACCGGTTCAAGAAACAACTGACAAGATCATGCAGATCCGAGAGCGCATCAAGGCGGCTCGTGATCGACAAAAGAGCTACGCAGATCAAAGACGGAAACCTTTGGAATTCGAGGTAAGAGACATGGTTCTGTTGAAAGTCGCACCTTGGAAAGGTGTAGCACGATTTGGGAAACGTGGTAAGTTGAATCCCCGATACATTGGACCATTCAAGATTTTGGAAAGGGTTGGTACCGTTGCATACAAACTAGAATTACTAGAAGAACTTAGCGGTGTGCATGATACGTTTCATGTGTCAAACTTGAAGAAAACCCAACCCAGGAAACAGTTATCATCCTTGCGGATGAGGTGCATATCGACGACACTCTCCAATTCACCGAGGAACCCGTTGAGGTTATGGACGGGAAAGTCCACAAGACTCGGAGAAGTCGTATTAAGCTTGTCAAAGTTCGCTGGAACTCACGTCACGGCCTAGAATTTACTTGGGAGCGTGAAGATCGAATGAAATCGAAGTATCCACACTTGTTCACAAACTCCCCTACAACCGATAACACAACTTAAAATTTCGGGATGAAATTTTATTAATGGGGGGAGAACGTGACAACCGTCAATTTTCCGTGTATCCGTACAATAATTAAACATTAATTTGTATCTTAATGACTGTGCTTGATTTGAATTAATGACATGAATGATTCCTGATTACTGTCATATACATACAAGTGCAATACATGTTGCATGATTATTTACCATTATTGCAATGCAACACATTATGATCCAATTAGTGCACGAAACAAAGTTAGCACAGTTATTAGACAAACTAGAAGTACTGACGGGAATTCAGTACTCAGACAGACATAATATTAAACACAGAATGAACCCGAAACCAAGAGTTACACTTGTAAGGACCTTCAAAAATGTCCCAAAATGACCCGTAAGTGAAAACACGGACCCCTGAAACCCTAACGTGCATGAAAAACTAAGAAATCAAGGTTTTTGGGTTCAGGTGGGCCGCGTAAGCCATAAGAGAAGCTTGCGCGGGCCGCGTCAAAGTGTGGTTGACCGGATAAGCGTTCAGGGCCACGTGGCAGGTCTACCGATGACACGCTAGCCCTAGTCTACGATTAGCCGGCCCTTCATCTTCCCATGGTGGGTTATTGCCTATTTCCTGAGTTTCCTTATTAATCATCACTCCTTTTGGTTGTGACTTCTTTATTTTCTCTTGACTTTTCCTAATAATCCAACTTCTTTTCTTAATGGTAAGTGGTTTCTCAAACTGTTCCTTTCGAACAAATATTCCTTCCTCAGTATCTGCTGAGTATATTGAGGAATTTGATTGAAATGAAGTTCCCTTATCTTTTGGTGAACTATCTAATTGACGATAGATGTCCGAAATTCTTTGCTTACCCAAACTGTAATTAACAAATAGTCAAATAACAAAACACATAATCATACGATGGTAATCAGGAAAATTATGTATTTCTAAATACTTAATTAAGCTTGAAGTAGTGGCTCAGTTAAATAAATAAACATGTTTTGTAAATCAGGGAATTTCCTTGTGAAATTCCTCTATTGTAAATTACGGGGTTTATCCCGAATTATGAAATAAAATAATCGGGAATTTCAAGTTTTAAAAGATCCTGTTAAATCTTCCGCTGTCAACTCAGTTAATAAATACCACGGGTTTCTGTCCCGCGGCTCCTGGACTGGGTAAAACCGGGACGAGGGCCGTGACAGAAAAATGTGGTATCAGAGCCACTGATTTAAGCCAATTAAGTATTTAGAAATACTTAATTTTCCTGATTACCATCCTATGATTATGTGTTTTGTTATTTGACTATTTTGTTAATTATAATATGGATAAGCAAAGAATTTCGGACATCTATCGTCAATTAGATAGTTCACCAAAAGATAAGGGAACTTCATTTCAATCAAATTCCTCAATATACTCAGCAGATACTGAGGAAGGAATATTTGTTCGTAAGGCACAGTTTGAGAAACCACTTACCATTAAGAAAAGAAGTTGGATTATTAGAAAAAGTCAAGAGAAAATAAAGAAGTCACAACCAAAAGGAGTGATGATTAATAAGGAAACTCAGGAAATAGGCAATAACCCACCATGGGAAGATGAATTAGACGAACAATGGGCAAATCTCTATATGCTAGCCACTACAGCAGTAAATGTTAACTTTTAATTAGTTAAACTGATAACACCTTGACCCAGTACCAGCACCCATATCATCCATAAGCCAGAAACTTTAAAGAAACTTGCCCATTAGATACACAACTTAGTAAGAAAAGATAAACTAAAATAAATTATGAATGCACAATCCCTAGTATATTTTAAATTTCAGTTGTAATTTGTAATAAACATATATATATATATATATATATATATATATATATAAATCGCAATATTTTGTTTTAATCAATCTGTTTGTATAAATGTATTAGATATTTATTAATACTTAATTTTTTTTATTGCCATTCTGTGATTTTGTGAAAATTCAATTTACAAAAAATTTTAACCAAGAATTTTTGTGTGTTTCTTCATATCTGCTAAACAGCATGAATGAGTTGTCTGAAGCTCTTCAGAATCTCAATCTCTATTCTGTTAATGTGGAAGTTTCCAAAGACTTTACCGGTTATTGTGCCGAAGTTGATAAACCTATGGAATTTCAAGCCCAGCCTCCGGAGAAACCCAAGCCAAAGAAAAGAAGAAAAATTGTGGGCTGGAGGCGTGTGCGCAGGAAGAAACCAGCGACACGGACAGTGATAAAGACTGAAGATTCCAAAGATAAAGGAAAGGGAATAGAGACCGGAGAAAGTTCCAGGCAAGACCAGGAAATGCCATCTTGGGAAGAGCTGGATCATAGACTGACACTTAGTGACCTCATCGGACCTGCCAGTGAAAACCTCTTTAATTACCCAGCGGAAGCACAACTTCCAGTTGACCTAGAACCTGAAATCCCAGATCCTATTATCCACTCCCAACCTCTACCAGCAGAGCTAGAAGAATGGTGGACCACCGACTGGCAGTTTCAGAATCTCCTAAATAACCTTAATACCTTTTTCCCCCAGTTTGACCCGGAGCCTCCACTACACCCACCTATGAGCTCCGAAAACTTGGCAGAACTCCGCCACTATGGCGAGGAACTAGTGGACGCGGGAAATAGAATCCGGGAAGTAGGGGAGAGGATATCTTGGAAGTACGATGAGAGGGAGCGTCGTTTCTGAAATGCCAGCTAACTGTGGTTGTGTGGTTGTGGGAATGTGTGTTTAATAATAATAATATAATCATAAAAATATAATTATGTGAAATAACCTAAAAATAAAACTTTTGTAAGATAACCAGTGTGTATGGATGCCTATTATAATATATAAAATATCGAACATCGAAAAATCGACAATTTTGGTTATACGTGTTAGTGTGATTATGTGCGATTATTTTGTTATGTTTGGTTGTTAATTATTTTATGCTAATCGCTTGTATAAAATAATTACCAGATGGAACACGCTGGTAATGAACCCATTAATGAAGTTAATAAATCTGAGCAAAACAATGAAGATCAATTTCTGAATAGGCAAGATATCGAGAATATCGTTGCTCAGGGAATAGCCAATGCTATTCCAGCAATCCTTGCTGCTGCCCGAAATCCAGTTGAACCTCAACAAATTATTCCTAGAAAACGTACACACGGTGACAATTTTAGTAATAGTGTAAACAGAGGCAGCAACCATACTAATAATGACAACGAATGCAAGCCCCACTCCTTAAGAAAATGAAAGCTGCAACACCTGGTTGCACTTATAAGGAGTTTCTTGCCTGTAAACCGGTTGAATTTGCAGGCAACGAAGGGGAGACTGCTGCACTGCGTTGGTTAGAGAAAACCGAGGCAGTGATTAAAATAAGTAAATGTGCCAAAGAAGACAAGGTCATGTACGCGTCACATCTTTTTAAAGAAGGGGCACTAGAATGGTGGAATACGGTACTTCAAGCCAAGGGAAGCAATGTAGCCTATGCCATGAGTTGGGAAGAATTTAAGCGGTTAATGGAAAGAAAATTTTGTCCCGAATATGAAAAAGAACAAATGGCGAATAAATTTCTGAACCACCGAATGGTGGATGTAGATTATCGAGGGTATACTTCGACATTCTTCGAATATGCTAGAGTGGTACCAACCCTGGCTTCGCCAGAACCGGTACTTATTTCTCGATATATTTGGGGATTGATTGGCAAAATCCGTGATATCGTTAAAGCTGCGAGACCTCGCACTATTCACGATGCTGTGGAATTAGCTAACACCCTAACTGATGGGCTGATACGCATAAGAGAAGAAAACCGGAAAAAGGAAGTGGCCCAAAAGATTACCCAAGGATTCCCAGGGGTATTGCAATTTCTGCAAAATTCCAGGGCATCAAGAAGAAGATTACAGGAAAAAGAAATCCACAATCTGCTACAACTATGGAGAAGCTGGACACTTTAGGCCAGACTGCCCGAAATTGGTCAAACCAGGTGATAACAAAGCCAAACCTGCAGAAGGAACTACCAAGAGAAACGCAAGAGCCTTCCAGTTGACTACTCAGGAAGCAGAACTAATCCCTGACGTGATAGCTAGTACGTTCCTAGTTCACAACGTTTATGCAAAAGTATTATTTGACTCTGGTGCAAACCAAAGTTTTATAAATACTTCATTCTGCCAAGCACTTAACTTACCCTTAACCAACCTTAGGCAGATTTTTACAGTCGAAACGGCAGATGGGAATTCTGTTAACATAGATAAGGTTTTGCAAGAAGGAAATATAGAACTCTTAGGTCATAAATTTTCTGCAAACCTGTTACCTATGAATTTAGCCAAATTCAATATAGTATTAGGAATGGATTGGTTAGTAGCCAACCATGCTCGAATTCTCTGTGATAAAAATTCCATAGAAATTCATACACCCACAGGAGAATTAGTGGTGATTACAGGTGATAAGCCACGAAAGCCACTGAAATTCATTTCAGTAATGAAATTGGCCAGTTATTCAAGAAAACAAGAAGTAATATATATGATTTTAGTAATCATTAACACAAAAGGTAAGGAACTTAAAGAAATTCCTGTAGTAATATATATGATTTTAGTAATCATTAACCCAGATGTATTTCCAGAAGAACTACCGGGATTACCACCCGATAGGGAAGTCGAATTTAGAATTCATCTAATTCCTGGAACTACACCGATAGCCAAGGCACCTTATCGGTTAGCACCCACCGAAATGTTAGAATTGAAAAAGCAATTAGATGAGTTGCTAAGTAAAGGATTCATACAACCTAGTTCATCCCCTTGGGGAGCACCAGTATTGTTCGTAAAGAAGAAAGATGGGTCAATGCGAATGTGTATCGATTATAGGGAATTGAATAAGGTTACAATCAAGAATCGATACCCTTTGCCTAGGATTGATGATCTTTTCGATCAACTTCAAGGAGCTAGATATTTTTCTAAGATAGACTTACGCTCCGGATATCATCAATTGAAGGTACAAGAAGAAGACATACCTAAAACTGCTTTCAGAACTAGGTATGGTCATTACGAGTTTACAGTCATGCCCTTCGGACTAACAAATGCTCCTGCAACATTTATGGACATGATGAATAGAATCTGTAAACCGTATTTGGATAAATTTGTAATTGTCTTCATCGACGATATACTTATTTATTCCAAAAGCCAGGATGAACACCGTCAGCACCTGCATGCACTCTTAATTTTGTTAAGAAAGTAGAAGCTTTACGCCAAATTCTTGAAGTGTGAATTTTGGCTACAGGAAGTACAATTTTTAGGTCACATGGTAAATCACGAAGGTATTCATGTCGATCCCTCCAAGATAGAAGCGATCACCAAATGGAAGGTCCCTCAGTCAGCTATGGAAATTAGGAGTTTTATAGGGTTAGCCGGATACTATAGACGATTCATTAAGGATTTTTCTAAAATAGTTGTACCATTAACTAAGCTAACCTGTAAAGCAGTGAAGTTTGAATGGGGACCTAGGCAAGAGGAAGCTTTTAAGATCTTAAAGCAGAAATTAACAAACGCTCCAATTCTTGCCTTACCAGAAGGAACGGAAGATTTTGAAGTTTATTGTGATGCTTCTAAATTATGATTAGGATGTGTACTAATACAACGCAAAAAGGTAATTGCGTATGTGTAACGCCCCAAAATCCGAATGTTAATATTTGTCGTGTGCTCCTATGAGACATGTCATGAAATAAATAACTAGGCTATTTAAACTAGTTAAGAGTATGGTTAAAAGTATTAAATGACGAAGGTTGTGTCAATTATGTTTTAGTGGTATACACAAGGGACTAAAGTGGGGTAAATGAAAGTTGAATTATCAACTTAAAAGAAAATACCAACACACACTACACACACTTCATGTGTGTATGTTCTGGATCATTCCAGAGTTCCCCAAGGGAGCCAAACCCTAACCCAACAATAATCATCAAATTAAAGGGTGAATCAAAGCTCAAATTCACAACCGAACGTGAATTAGTGATCACCTTCCCGAGTGGATCATAAGGTATGTTTTAAATCTAGGATTGGTGATCATGTGTAAAGTGGGTTATGTTCTAATCCATGAATTTAAGTGAAATTGAGCATGAGTAGATGCTAGAATCATCATATAGAACATAGGTTATGTATGGTTTGTGTTAATTTGATGTTTAGGGGTGAAATCCATTAGTTATGGTGATGATGATGCCTTGAATCACCACCTCTGTCCAATTCTTGTTGAAAGACTTATGTAATTTGTGGGTATGATGAATTGTTGTTAAATGAATGGAATGAAATGTGGTGTTGATATGTTTGATGTTTATGTGTGAATGATACATGTTGATTAGGAGTAGGATTTGACGAGTTATGTATGATTTTAGAAGATTTATGCATGAATTAGTTGTACATTATGCTTAGATAGTAGTACGCACGCCAAGTGTTTGATGAAATATCTAAGTGAAGTTAAGATGTGAGATTGTATGAAATGGCTTGATATATATGAATGAGATGAGGTAATGATGTAATTAGTAGTATACTAACTTGAAGAATGTGCTTTAGATGGAACTCATACAAGAATTCAGGTTGAATGTGTGTCTTGGTCAAGACTATGCATTAAGGACTTGTACGTTGTGTTTAATATCACTAGGTGATCATGTGATTGTAAGCACATTTGCATCGTGAATAAGAAATGTATATAGTGTCTTTGATATAGCATAAATGATGTTACGGATATAGGTGAATAAGTCGGAAGTACATATGATAAACCGTTGACTTCTGAAAGTCAATTACGCATAGGAAGCATAATTTGACTTGTTGTTGTAAAGGTAGGATATTAGAAAGTCGTATGGTACATGTTACATCTATACATGTAATATGAAATGAAATGGTAAATTGTATGAGTTTGAAAGGATGTGAAATTGGGTATATGTCTTATGCTTGTTATAATTGACTAATGAAAGTCAAATGTGAAATATGCAATTGATATGATCTTTAACATGTACAATTGTGTATGCTAACGAGAATGTGAATTGGTGGCATGAATGTAGAGGAATCATATCAAGATGGACTCAAGCATGAAAGGCTAACGGGTCAAGAGAAGGCAAGGAAGTAGATACGAACACGGATGCACAAGGTAAGTGATTTTCGAATCACTTCTTAGTTTGTTAAGTAAGGTTATGTTCTAGTTAATTAGGCATGATAATTGAAGTCAAATAAGAAGGGTTGTATGAAATTGATGATCTACGTTAATTAGGCCGAATAGGTCTAAAATGTGATTTTATTACTATACCGGAAGGGTCGTATAAGTAATTGATTACGGTACTATAACCGGGTATGGGTAGAATTGTACATAAGTACGCTAAACTAGAATCGGAGACGCGGATTAATAGTCTAAGGACTCGGTTGTGAGTCATGGTTAGTAGACAAACAATTTCGCATTTGAAATTGTATTAGCAAAGTTTGCTTTCGTATAAATGAATGACATGAATAGGTTTAACGCATACCGGGTATTGGGTGCATTAATCCCAAGTACGAACCCCGGATAATGTAAAAGTATTATAGTTATAACGTTTATGTAAGTTTTGGGTTAAAACAAATGAGTAGTTTGTCGAAAACATGAATGGGTCGAATAAGTGAAAGTGGGTATATTAAGCCGAGAGCTTTAAGTGAATATTTTCCTTAAACCAGATGTTGGATTTCAAGTTCATATGATAGAATGTGAATTTACAAGCATGTAGGAAGAAACGGGGGAGTTAAACGGGTAAACGGTTCAAAAGTTATGTGTGTTTTAGTGCGTACGGACGACGAAACGAAGCTGCAGAAAAATGCAAAATCTAGAGGGCAGGGCGTCCCCGACGGGCTCTACAAACTCAGTTTTTGGCTGAGGGGTTATTTAACTGTCTACGAAAGTTTTGGGCTATGGGCAATTGCAAGGGCCGTCGCCGACGGCCTCCCCATGTTCAAAAACCTGAAATTTGTTATCTAAGTTGATTTGGGTATAGTAGGCTTCGGTTTGTTATCCGTGGACTACAGCGGGCCTCCCAAACATGATTTTGATCGTTCCTTTGACGTTTATGGGCTATAAATCTAAGTCTAAGTACCATGTAATTAATGTATGGATATATAAGAGGTATGTAAGATCTTGAACGTGTACGTAAGAGTGTATGTACATATGTAAACGTGTATTTAAGTATATATGAAGGCACGTATGAGTGCATGCAAGTAAGTAGAGACGTAGTAATGTATGTATGTATGTATGTAGATGTGTATTTATGTATATGTGAAGATACGTATGTGTATATGTACGTATGTGTCACGGCCCCCGACCTGGTTTGACCCGTTTCAGGAGTGTAGGATCGTGATCTGACCCGAATGAGTCGTTCAGAGGTGTTCTTCTCTGTTTCAGGTGCGGAATAACAAGAAACGGAGGTAGAAACAGCTGATTCTTCACTAAAACTGCTAATTGTATTGATTAACACTCGATTACACGCAGTTCTTCACACCGGCAGCACTTCGGTATGGAATACAAGAGAATAACTATGTGGTTTCGCTCATGGGAGCCTTTATATAGGCCTGATGGTTTTGCTCCAAAGAACATTACACATAAGCGAAAGCCTCATGTGTACAAATAAGCGAAACCAACATGTTCACATAAGCGAAACCTCTACCAATTGTCCCTATGAGCGAAACCTGCTCACTAAACACATATAATCTCCTATTTTCTCTTAACTTGTGCCCTAATTTATACAATTCAATGAAAGACTCGATCCAAAGATGAAGTCGACAGATGTAGTGCACCAACAGACTCCCCCTCAGATGTTGACGAGTCGACTATTGAGTCACGACAATGCTGTGTCTTCACTTCTTCAGTCTTGATCAGTCTCTGGGCTTTTCTCTCTATCTTCATCAACAGACTCCCCTTCTTGATTTGCTGGCATTCCTTTGTTCTTCAACAACATCTGCTTCAGGATCTTTGTCTGGCTCTCTTTATCTTCAGAATCCGAAACCTGGCACTCTATCTTCAGATTCAGAATTGAAACTTGGCTATTCCTGCACATTATTAACCCAGAAATAAGTTTTATGAATTTAACAAATTAAGTGCACCAACACTAATTCTCTTTCATAAACATGTGCACCAACAACGACTCTCCCTCTAACTACTTTCTTTATGATGAACCACTTGTTGATTGTCAAAACACATTTGATGATTAAGACACACTCCCCCTCACAACAATGTCATCATGTTTAGCACTTGGAATTTTGAGAATCAGCTTTCCAACATCAGTTGTCGAAAATGTTTTTGACTTTTTTAAAAAATTTAAACTAAAACACACACAAAATCTTTTTGGATTTTAGAATGTAAAGAAATGAAATGTAGTAAAGAAAAATTTACAGACAATATTTTTGTGAGTTCGTGCAAGAGGATCATATCAGTTTTTTTTACAAGTCACAAGTACCGTTGAGCTTAGTTACACATTAAGAATTAAACAATTCACTTAGATTGTCAATATACTGATCCACTTAAATTTTCACACAAATTTCAACTGATTCAGAATATGAGTTAGGTGTTTTAAGAACTTAAACTCATTCATGTGTCCCACCTCTTGAATATACTCCCGTATCCAGATCCCAATATTCAGTCATACAGGTAAGTATACCACATATGATATCTGTCAGGGGTTAAATTGCGAGGGCCGTGAGAGCTCAGGTTGATACTTTCGTATACGCAGAGAGATGACGGCTTCAACTTTTGGTGGGTCCCCTTTAGAGGATCTTTTGTTACAACAGCAATGACTATCCATTTTATTGTTTCATCAATTTGCTGAGGGCGATGCTATGTTTCAAGCATTTGCAGAAAGCATTATCCGGGGACTAGGTCAAAACTTCCATTCAGCAGAAGTCCCGGAATAATACCCCAGATATCACTGAGTATCAAGACCTAGTATCTCAAAAAGAGGGACCTTTCAAACGAGATTTCAGGGGTTACCTATATATCCAAGTAGTGTTCCCCACGAAATAAGCAAGTTTGAATTTAAGTTTATATCCCGAAAAAGCTTACTAAATGTGTAAAAACCTATCGGCATATCATCAGTGAGACTGTTTAACGCTCTTTAAACATTACATTTCTGTAGCATACTGTGACTGTCTACTGATGTACTATCATTTCCTCTTCTTTGACACAAAAACTCATTTTTGATTTTATCATGTTTTTGTCTTTTTCAAATTTTCAAATGTTTTTGGATTTTCTGAAATTTTCTACTCCCCCTAAAATGCAAACACATTTTAGGAAATTTGAAAACAAACTATACAACACTTGACAACCGATATCAAATTGCATCAAATCGCCATCCATTAGGCATAAACAACCAGAACTTCCCCTTTCACAAAACTATTTTCTCATTATGATTTCAAAACACTTAAGTTTGTTTTAATCAAAATGATTTTTCCGGAAAATAAGTTTTGTTGGTTTTACCACTTGTAAAGTTTAGGGGTGTGGTTCATCACATTGTCTTTCAAAATACCAATTGTAAGTATGGTCCAATCAAGTTCAACCTAATGACCTTGATTAACCATTTGTAAGCATAAACCTTCATCAACCAACTTGTAGGAATATCACATCTACACAAATTCATTTTACCAACAAAAATGTCGATTCCTGCTTCACACTTACCAACCTGGAAGCCCCGACAATTCACCCTTATCCTGTAAAAATTAAACACATTTAAAAATCTTTCACAAAGTCTATCTTAACAAGAATGATGCCGATTCCTGATCCACAATTACAAACTTGGGATCTCCGGCATAGTCCTAAGACTTTACGGGAAACACACTTCCATCCAAGTCTTCTCAGACTTGATGGCTTTCAGTTCTTGCGCAGTAGGGTTGTAAGTTGCTTTTTTAGTTGCATAAAAATCTTTAACCCCCTTAGCTTTCCCATTCAACATTTTCCCAAAAAATTTCTTAACACTTCCATTGAATGTTTTCTCGACATCAAACTTAGTATTCTCGTTGTAAAACTGATTCGAGATATCAACCTTGCCAAATTTCTGTTTAACTTCTTCAAATTTCAGTGATGGAAACTCATCATCATTCACTGAAATTTTCATCTCAACCTGTGGCTCTTCTGGCTTTGTGGAACCAGATTCATTGCCGACTTTCTCATCAACTTTCTTAACAACCCACACTTGGTTGTCTTTCTCTTTCTTTCTATAAAAATTCTTTTTAGAACACTCACCAACCTCATAAGTTGAGTTTTCAAAAATTTTAAATTTTTCGGTTGGCGGTTCAATATTAACAATTTTTCCTTTCAACTTGTTAGAAACTCCCTGTTTTGTCTTGGCATTTTTCAAACAGTTCCATGCAATGTGACCAACTTCATTGCATTTGTAGCAGGTTCTAGTTTCTTTTGAGTGACAAACTTCAGTTCCATTCTTCTTCTTTTCAGCAAGAAACTCTTGATTTGACTGTCACCAGAATGGTTTCTTCTGTTCCTCTTCTGGACTTCCACCTGACACAAATTCTTTTTTTGTTTTAGAATTTTTCAAATTTTTATGATTTTCTGGTGGAATAAATCCAAGACCTTTCTTTTTGTAGCTATGATTTTGGTTTGGTTTCTTTTGAAAACCAGAACCAGAATTGTAACCCTTTTTCTTGTTTAGACGTTGTTGATCTCTTGAAGTGTACTTTTTAGGTTTTTCAGTAAGATTTAAATCTTCTATTTCAGAAATATTAATTTCTGTCATTTTGAAAACCTTTTTGATCATGTCAAAACGAACACTTCTTATTGGAAACTCTTTGTCAGAGTATAATTTGTCCGAATCATTTAAAGTGTATGCTACTTCAAATGTTTCATCATCCAAATTTGCTTTTGATAACAAAAATTCTTTACTGTAAGCATTTTTGACCGACGACTTTGGACTGTTGACTGACGAATTTGACCCTTCAGACTCAGACTTTGACTCAGACTCCTCATCAGTATCCAACACTTGATCGACCACCTTTTTGATTAACTCAGACTCATGATCAGTGTCAGACGAGGTAAACGTGACGTCAATGTTTTCGGGTAATTCATCAGTTGTGTCGGTTTTTAGCTTTATATTGACTGCTTTTTCAAGTTGCTCCTCGTTTGGTTTTCTAGGAGAGTACCCTTCCCAAATTGGAGGCGGACACTTGTTATATCTAACAGTCGGTTTCTTACCACTATCTTTCTTTTTCTTCGATTCCTCGTCTTGAAAAACTTCCATACCTGCAACAGTTGGGTAAATACGATCAATGATATAATCAGAACTAGAATAACTTTGTAATAAACGTCTAATTCTCTCATTCTCGATCTTTTCTGTCTCCAACTCTTGCTTCCATTTAGCACTTTCTTCGATGTAAAAGTTGATGGCTTTCTGCTTTATCATCATTACAGCATTCATCATCGTTAGTGCTTTTTCTCTTTCTGAATTTGTCTTTTGGAGACCAGTTACTGTTTTGTTCAAGACATCATAAGATTCTTTCACATAGTTAAGGTTGACCAGTAACTGCTCTTTCTTCTTTTCATATTCAGCAATTATCTCGTCTTTTGCTGCACAACCCTTGCATGCTTCCAAACACTTCTCGCAAGGCTTTACAACTTCAATAATCTTCTCAATCTCGATTGTCTTTACCACTTCAACCACTTTTTCTTCTTCAATCACCTTCTCTTCTATCTTCACTCGCTCAGTTTCAACCATCTCTTCAACAACACCTTCAACATTCTCTTTCTGAACAACATCTTCAGATTTCTTTAGTTGTTGTTCTTTAGCAGCTCGTTTCTCTTTCATTTTCTCCATGCGATCTGCAAAATAGAAATGAAAACTTTCAGGAGAAAGATGAAATTTAGCAATATCGATATGTTTTTCTTCCTCATCATCACTATTGCTATCATCAACTGGTGACTGATCAAACTGTACAGATTTTTCAGAATCAGCATCTGATAAACCAGAATCTGACGGTGTTTGATCAAATACAACTTCCTTTTCTGAAGTAACATCCTTCTGTACGCTCTCATCTGCACTCTGTGAACTTTCATAAGCACTTTCTGAACTTTCATTAGAAACAACATATTTTTCATCCATGCTTTTCACTGTTTCACCAATAGACTTCATCCACTCGGTGAACATGTCTGGTTCTTTCATAATCTTGGCAATAAAAGCTTTGAAATTTCCATTCTCATCTGCAAACATATCCCAGCTGAAACCTTCAGGTAGCCTCTCATCAACTTGATCGACTATGCATGCTTTGCTATCAGGAGATATATAATTGTTCTAGTTGAAATCTACCAAACACGCTCTCTTGGGATCCTCAATCTTTCTACCATGAGACGTCTGTGAATCTTGTGATTGACCAACCTGTTAATAAATGGCTTTCTGGTAGTAGTCATCTTTTCCAAACGGATTCTGAGCACCACTAGCTTCCCTGTTCTTGCATTCCCGTTTGAAATGGCCTTTCTCCCTGCATCAAAAACAAGTAACTTTAGATTTATCAAAACCTAAAGTAGATACATGAGCATCAAGAAAATCATTTCTCCCGGTAATCGTTTTGAACTTTTCAGCACGTCTAAGAACACTAGCAAGACACCATTTGATATCCATTAATTCCATCTCTTCGGCGTCTATCTGATCGTAATCCTCCTTTGTAAGCATAGGATTTCCGATCCGACCTGCAACTAGACCTTCATACGAGAGAAGCACAGAACCACGTAATGCCATGTGATCTTTCGCAACCTCTTCAGAAAAACTTTGTCCATCTGGAAGATTCAAGGCAATATTGCATTGTATCACACAACCATTTCCCATTTTTGAGCTTTGATGCTGAAAACTTTCTGATGAACTCTTTGGATTGACACTCGGATATAATGAGAAACCACTGCTGCTTTTGTTTGAACTTTGATTAGCTTTTTCTGATGAATCTCCAGCACTAAAAGCAGTCTGGATTTTCGGGCTTCTTTCAGTTTCTGGAACACTACCTTTGTAATAAATTTTTACATCCTGTTGACCACTTGGACTATTCATCCTAGCGATCTTTTGCTGTTCCAAATCCTGACTTTCAATTTTCTCAATAAACTGACCAATTGTTAACCCATTATAAACCCCTGTGTTTTTCAGAATCATCAAATAAGTTCCCCACTCTTTTTGCGGTAATGCATCAGCTAATTTGTCTACCCACTCTTCAGGATCCTTTTTTATACTAAGCATTGACATAGATCGCACCAAGTGGCAGTATCTTTCAATCAGCTTCTTTGTATCTTCCCCAGGAATACTTGTAAATAGATTAAATTCTTTCTTGAGCAATGCCTTTTTACTTTTGATCATATTCTCACTACCCTCAAACTTGACTCTTAGAGCATCCCAGATTGACTTTGAAGTCTTGTCATGTTGTAGCAGTATGAAAATGTCTTCTTTGATAGCTTACTAAAGTAGACTAATCATCATCTTTTCAGCTCTATACATATCACGTTCTTGATCACTAAATTCAGATATTGCTTTGTCAACTTTCAAATCAGTCTGTGGCAAAACATATTTCTTCAAAATACACTCCCATGATCTCAGATGATTAGCTTGTACCCAGTTTTCGAACCTATCTTTTCATCCATAATACTCCTCAATGCTCATTAGCTTCGGGGGTTTTTGAGTAGTTCCCGTTTCGTTTTCCAAATTCTGTTCTGAGCAATAGAAGCCGGAGTAGACGGAGTAGCAAACGCGTTGTAGAACTCAGTATCCATGATGACTTAGCACGGTTTTCAAATTCAGTGACAAATAAGCGAAATTAAATGTTTAGTGGCCTTATAAGCGAAATATGGTAATTGATGACACAAAAACGAAACCCCTTATGTCCTTAAAAGCGAAACCTCAAATGTGCACTTGGAGCGAAAATACTGATGTTCACAAGAGCGAAACTGCTGATGTATAAATGAGCGAAACCCTGATTGTGCAAATGAGCGAAACCTCAAATTTCCAATGAGCGAAATTATCAAGCAATTTGGAGCGAAACCTCTTAACTTTGTGACACAAGAGCGAAACTAGGTGTTCAAATAAACGAAACTATACAATGTTCGTTTGAGCGAAACCTAGTCGGAGGTTGATTTGATCCATTTTTAGTCCATATTTAGCTCCGAAACTTTCCAGGGTTTGTTAATGTCCAATAACACACAGTCTGTGAAATTTTGAGCGAATTTTGACCATTAAAACTTTATGAAATAACGAAAGAAGGTGTAGAAGTAAGAATTATCAATGAAATACGGCTGCAAACTGAAGAACTCCTCCAACTGGCTCTGATACCACTTGTAGGATCGTGATCTGACCCGAATGAGTCGTTCAGAGGTGTTCTTCTCTGTTTCAGGTGCGGAATAACAAGAAACGGAGGTAGAAACAGTTGATTCTTCACTAAAAATGCTAATTGTATTGATTAACACTCGATTACACGCAGTTCTTCACACCGGCAGCACTTTGGTATGGAATACAAGAGAATAACTATGTGGTTTCGCTCATGGGAGCCTTTATATAGGCCTGATGGTTTCGCTCCAAAGAACATGACACATAAGCGAAAGCCTCATGTGTACAAATAAGCGAAACCAACATGTTCACATAAGCGAAACCTCTACCAATTGTCCCTATGAGCGAAACCTGCTCACTAAACACATATAATCTCCTATTTTCTCTTAATTTGTGCCCTAATTTATACAATTCAATGAAAGACTCGATCCAAAGATGAAGTCGACAGATGTAGTGCACCAACAAGGAGCCGCGGGACAGAAAATCCCGTGGTATTTATTTAATTAAGTTGACCCTGGTAGTTTACAATCATATGATTTCACTGAGAATTCTTTATTTTACAAAATATATTTCTTTATTTTATATTGAGCCACTTCCTTAAGCTTGTAGTGCTTTGCGGCACTTTTCCTGGATCACAACAGATCACCTGAAACATGTTTGAAAAATGTTTTGTCAGCGGGAAATACTGGTGAATCATTCTATTTATTAAAACGACACGTTTGTTATAATTTACAGTATTAAGAGAGATTACAATGTTTCCAGATATCAACCAACTACCCACAGTATTTGTCACTCGACTCGTTTCTGTGACTATGGTCATATCACCCATTGGCTACCCCGTTGTCCAATGGTGAAGATTATCAAGTAATGTATACAAAACCCCACATACCGGCTGTAATTTGGTGATTACATAAACTTAATCACTGTAATTATAACTTTGAAAATATTTAAGAATTTATAAAGTACTTTGATAAAAAGAGAATGACTCACATTGCAGATTTAACACGAGCAGAGTCTAGTCTATTGATTAGCCTTGTTAACCTAGTTTAAATAACAATGCACATAAAACTAGGTTAGTAACTAATACAGCATTTACGATAACTCACGAGATCAAACCCTCACAACGAATGATAAAGTGCAATACTTAAACATCCATCGAATTCACGACGAATGACAAAGCATAACCCTGATGTGGGCAGCACTTAAACATCCATTGGATAGTTTTAATCGATCGGACATTGAATCGTAGCAGCGATCGAGTTAATACCCAGTATTGGAGCAGAGCCTTGCTAATATTGAAGTAATTTCGACCTCAGAGTACTAAAACTTCATTTTTGAAAGTTTGTTTCGACACCAACA
The DNA here is from genome assembly GCA_030545235.1 of Helianthus tuberosus. NCBI lineage: Eukaryota > Viridiplantae > Streptophyta > Magnoliopsida > Asterales > Asteraceae > Helianthus > Helianthus tuberosus. The sequence continues at coordinate 173,532,847 of CM060448.1, read as the reverse complement.
GACTGTGCATGCAAAAAGCTATTTATAGCTGATTTTTAAGGCCCACGCGGCCCACGTAAACCCAAGGTTAACACTTACGCGGCCCGCGAGGCCGCCTAGTCTACGTATAGGCTGCATGGGTCACGAGTAGGCTTGCCATCTGGTCACTACGTGGATCCGGAATACTTATCCGGTCAAACATGTATTGACGCGGCCCGCGTAAGACATGTCTTGTCTTTTACGCGGCCCGCCTGAGACCCAGAATTTTGTTTTTCTTATTTTTAATATGGTTTAGGGTTTCAGGGGTCCGGATTATTACTTACGGGTATTTTTAGGATAATTTTGGGAGTCCTTACAGTATGTAGAGACGTAGTAATGTATGTGCGTATGTAGATGTGTATTTTGGTATATATGAAGGTACGTATGAGTGTATGCATGTATGTAGAGATATAGGAAGGTATGTACGTATGTAGATGTGTATGTATGCACGTGAGAATGTATGTATGCATGATTTAGATACGTCGAGTAATACGTTATTAATAGTGTGCCTTGAGAATGAAAAGTAATGCATGTACATTATTGGAGCCTCACCAGGATATGGATACACAGATGAAATGCTTAAAGTTAGAAAGATAACGAAATAGGAAGTGTACGAGATTGAATCTTGTTTATGTATTGTGTACTAATGTTATGAATGTATGTGGTGAGTGCAGGTTGTACGAATCACGGGCGGTTATCACGAGGAATAGAGATCAAAGATCGAGTCACAAGATAGATTGTACGGGAATAATTGAGTATGTACTTTAGTAAACAGTACTTGTACTTTATTTTTGTAAAAGATACATATTAAAACGAACTTTCAAGTAAGTCAAGACGTTTGTAATGAAAGAAATTTTATGGTACAAAATTTCGCTGCGACTTTTTGTCAAATACGTATTAGGGCCTTAGAGCATTCTCATCCAAACCATCAAAATATGTGAGGGGTAGTTTTTATATTATAAAGGGTATAAAAAATGGTTGTGAGTGGAGGAGAGAGAAAATGTTACTGTTCATCTGTATATTTGGGGGGACTGATGTGTGCTAAACAGACTATTAAAAACAAACTAAATTAGACTCTCTATTCTAGACACTATAAAGCTTTAATTCTAGACTCGACCTAAACCACACAATCGGCAAGTGTACCGATCAATGTAGTATAACCTAGGAAGTCCGGATATCGAACCACGAGACTCTATTTATCACGTATACTAGACTCTGACTAGACACTGACAGACACGACTCAAACTATGTTTAATTGTTTGTGGGGGGGGGGGGGGGGGGGTTACTGAAAACTAAGGAAATCTATATTAAACTACTAAATTAACTAAGACTAGACTAAAAACGAACGAAGACTGTGAACTTTTCTTATGTGAGAACAAGACCACCTAGACAAGAATCCTGGATTGTTTTTAAGAGATTACCAATTAAGTTAAATGCACGAGTTATGGAACCGGGATCGTATGATACTAAACCTATTAAGAACCATCGAGGCCCCTCGACCCTTCTCAAGGAGAAACCTGTGGACCTACCTAGGCCGTTAATCCTACCGGTTATTAGATTTCTTCCCAGTCCTCTAATTATTGTGTAAGTACCCTAATGTTGACCTATTCATTCCCAATCCTAGATCTAGGGTAGTTTGAAGTAATAGATTTGACTTGATAGACTAATAAGACCGACAGGTAAACCAAGACATAACCTTTCCCAAGGCCTATCTAAAGCAATTCGCCGGGTAAGACCTACCAATAGCCCCTCACTTCCCAGTTATTAGGACTAGTAGAACACTAAGACCTAGCAAATTATTATCAGTTACTTCTAGAGGTTATCGGCCGATTCTCCCTAAAGAGTGAAGGTTTTCTTATGTGATATAGACACTCACCGAAACCCTAAACCCTAATATGACTCTACGTTGTGATATAGACCGTCACTAAGAATCATATGAAGCAAGTAACAATAACAAACCAAATCAAAGTACGCATACACATCAAATCATTAATTCAAACCTTTTACAATACACAATCAATCCATAAATATCGTGCAAATAACGAAAAAGGTAAAATCTTTATATCAATCCATTCATCATAGTCTAGGTGGTTTATAAAATCAGCCAAGCATGTCTATAAACGAACACAAATCAAAGATAATCAAACTAGAATTCATGGTAACAAGTTTCAAGAAAGAAATCGACAAAACAAGGGAATGGAAAACCCGAGAAATCTTCGATTCTTCGTCCCGAACTTGATCCACTGATTCGAACGCTTCGAGATCTTCAAAAATCGCCCAAGAATGCTCCAAGATCGCCCCGGTTGCTCTCTCAAACGTAAGTTAGGTCTCGTCCCTTATGCTGATATGTGATCGTCTGATGATGCAGCCGTCTTCTCTGAATATGCCGCCGTCCCCTCAAATATTCTAATAAGCAGATATATCTCCACAAAGAAAACCCATTCGTTGTTGTAATTTTCTCCCATTAGGCCCAGTTAACTAATTAAAAACAATATATGTCTTGGGTCAAATTCTTTACGATCCAGAAACCCACAACACAAATAATTGGTGGTCAGCTTTCTTGTTAGGTCAATGGTGGACCCACCATACATTAATTCACACGGATCCATTGTGTTTATATTCATGTGAAGGAATTAATTCAAAGTTTCCACAAGTATGCAACTTTGGTCCCTCGAGTTCTACAACGCTTCACACTTAATTTTCCATTTTAGCTTTTATGCGTTTATGGTCCTTCGAGCTTATAAAATAGAGCTAGTGGCCTCGGCCCACTCAAGAGAAATAGCGGTAATTTTACTTGGGTCACTGGCACCCTATTCTGCCCAACTGGCTGGTCATTTCCATATTACTCGTTTTTGCTCCATTCGCACCAGGACCTGTCAAAACACAAAATAATATAATATACTACTAAAAACTAAAAAGAATAAATAAAAACTAAACTAAAACTATACAATTTACACGGGACAAATATGTGTATTTTACCCCACATCAAATATCCCCACACTTACTCTTTTTTCGTCCCCGAAAAAGAATTATGCAACGGAAGCATAGACGAATAGTCACTCGGGTCAAAAGCATAGGTATAATTAATTAAAACCAAGGCTTGCGTTAGCCGCGATTGCGAATATACTTGTCCACTTTAAACCCGAATCCAATCCTAAGCCCTTATCATGTGAATTTAATTTAAGTGCGGTCAGTCTACCTAGGGTCTCACACTAGAATCTACAGTCCACCTACCCCCCCTCAAGCTTATAGGACTAAAAGAACGATCATTCGACCAATTCCTAACCGTTTTATACCAAGATAAAGAGAGTTTGAAATCAAATCTATTTTTTTTCCTTTTTTTTTCGTTCGTGAGACTAGACGATGCTTTCCCTAACCCAGCGGTATTCCGACTGTAGAGTCGCTATCCCCAATCACAGATTACATAGGTTTCGGTACTTTTATTCGGCAAATCGATTTCACACATCCCAGAGGCATTCCGGTTGTAGAGTCGCTATCCCCAACTCGGATTACATAAGCCTGTGTTACTTTAATTTAGTTTCTAGCTCACTTTTATTCTATTTTTTTTTTCATTTTCAGCGAGATATGATAAAAAACTCTAACTATCTTAGCTTATAACGGCATCCCTTATACTATTTTTGGCGGTTTTAGTTTCCCATATTTCCCAGGCGAAAACCCACTAGCAGACCGACAATTAAGGTATATTAACTCAAAGGGACTTAAAACCAAACCCGGGCCTATCCACATATCCCAAACTAGACGCAAACTCGGTTTATTATAATCTCATATTATTATTATTTGAACCCAAGCAACAATTCATTTTTTCTATCATTTTCCGTTTTAATTGCAAACTTCTTTTTTATTCGAAAGACATTTTCTATTTTTTTCAATTTTTTTGGATTTTTTCAAATTTTTAATTTTTTTTTTTGTATTTTTCAATATTTATGACTCAAATATTTACAAGTATCCCATCCCCACACTTAGAGATTGCATTGTCCCTAATGCAAGAACGAAAATACGACTCAACAACTACCTAAGAAAAGAAACTGCAAACGAAATAAATAAAAATACAACAACAACAACAAAAAGGGAAACGACTTAGCTGGTTAGGACAAAAGTCAGTGCCAGCCGTACGAATCTTGAATCCCCCGAACGATCGTATAGCATTCCATTCGCGATCGTTGCCTAGTCTGCTTGGGTTTATCAAAATAACAAGTCTGAAATCACCCGAATGGCAATTGGGTACGGGTGGTACAATCCAAACCTGCACAATCAAAGCAAAACAAAACCCAACGCAGTACCGACTCTAAAAAAAATGACTCAAATACTACTACTTTAGACTCAAAATACAAAAAAAAAAACTCAAAATACAAACTAAAAGACTCAAAATACAAAACTAAGGGTTCAAGACACACGATAAGGGTCAAAAACAAATCTGAGCCGGTTCAGTGGGGCCTCGCGTGGCGCTAAGACTCCCCTCGCGTCACGCGGCGCCTACGACTTTAATTGTTTTTGGCCTTTACCCCCTAGCGCGACGCGACGGCCCTTGGCGTCACGCCAGGGGCTGTTTTTCACAGAATGTTTCGAGAATTATTGATGTTCATGCCTTAGAATTTTTTCTCGAAACTTTTCAACCATCCATCACTTCCAAAAATTTTTCTAAGTATCAAACGTACCTGGAAGCTTATTTTTCTCACGATTTCCTGCAAATCCTCGATGATACACTCCTGCAAACGACTCAAACCACAACCAAAGACCCGACAAACTAACAAAAACGACCAGTAACTACTCTTAAAAAAAACGAAAAAAAATAAACGAAAGTACAAACGGTACAAACTCTACAAACGAGTAGCAACTTCTCACATGCTTACGGAGGATCATGGAGATGCAGTTCACCTCCAAACATACTTTCACGGGCTGTAGCACCACTATATTTATCGCCCAAATCGACCCGAAAACCCCTATCTCTCTCAGAATCTCTCAACTCCTCGTCTAGCGTTTTGAATCTAAACTCTCCATACCGAAATCTATCCCCACACTGAGCTTTGCTCAGTGTCTCAATCCTAGATTCTAAACTCATCACTCTCTCCTCTAATTCTACCAATTTCCTATCCGGTGGCTCCCCACACTTGAATCCTAGCACCTTCTCTAGACCCGGATCAATCCTCACCTTCTCCTCAACTGTCTCCTCCTTCTCACATTCCCCAACTAACGAAACCGACTGCACTCTATCACTAGGCCCTCTCGAATCCATAACGTTAAAAACTACCGCTTCCTCGCCCGCTCGAAGTGTGATGGTGCCTAAAGAGACATCTATAAGAGCTTTAGCGGTGTTTAAGAATGGACGACCTAAAATTAGCGGTATGTTTTCATCGGCTTCCATGTCTAGAACGACGAAATCGGCCGGAAAGACAAACTTATCTACCTTAACAAGCAAATTCTCAACTATTCCCCTCGGGTGTTTCACGGACCTATCAGCTAATGACAATGTCATTCGGGTAGGTGAAAACTCGCCTAAGTCTAGCTTCTCGTAAAGCGAAAATGGCATTAAATTGATACTAGCACCTAGGTCGGCTAAAGCTCTAGTGTTGGTATTACTACCGAATAGACAAGGAATAGTGAAAACACCGGGATCAGTAAGCTTTTCAGGAAGCTTATTTGAAACAATGGCCGAACACCCTCCATGCAACGGGACATTCGACAACTCCCCTAACTTCTCCTTATTCCTAAGAAGGTCCTTCAAGAATTTTGCATACTTCGGCATGGACTGGAGCGCATCTATAAACGGGAGATTAATCTTCAATTGCTTGAAGATATCTAAGAACTGCCCGTATTCCCTCGAGTATTTCTGATTCTTAAGGCGTGAGGGAAACGGAACATACTCATGATTCACATAGGGCGAAGGTCTAACGTCTATGGGCTTTTTCTCAACTTTCTTCTCACCCTGAGACTCACCGGGCTGTGCGGTACTTGCTGGGACTAGCCTCTTCTTCACTTTGCCAGGAGTCTCCATCTCTATCACTTCATCAATAATATCACCATCCTCATCAACCTCTCTCTCCTCAACACTAGGGTTTCCTATGGTTCTGCCACTACGAGTGGTAATGGCCTTTACATGAGCATTAGGGTTAGGTTGGGTGTTAGCTGCAAACTGACCAGGTAATCTTTCATGTATCTTCCTAGACATATCACTCACTACCCTAGAAAGGTCTTGGACCGCAGCTTGGTGATTCTTAAGCATGAGATCATGTTCACTAAGTTTCTTTTGGGTACTTTGATCCCTAGAAATTAGTTGACTCATCATGGACTCCATTCTTTCCATGCTACCCCCTAAATCGAAACTCGAACCTTGACCTGTTTGAACCTGATTACTTGACCCCCCATCCTTAACCTGCCCATTCGAACTCCCACTAAAAAGTGAACCTAGACCTCTATTCGGATTTTGAGCTATTTGAAAACCAGGAGGTCCACTTGAGCGAAAATTATTATTATTAGTAAAGTTATTATTATTATTTCGCCAACCCGAACCAACATTATTATTACCAAACCCACTAGATGGAACTCTACCGAAACCTCCTCCTACGAAATCAACTTGCTCCTCACCAACTAGCAAAGGACACGCACTCGTATCGTGACCACCTCGACAAAACTCACACTTATCTACCTTAGCTCTAATCTCCTTAAGCTCTCGAGTGATGTTTTCCAAAACAGAGGCTAAACTAGGGTCCATGGTGATATGGTTCACCCCTCGGGCGGGTGCACTAGTAGTGGTATTTGAATTACCACTTTGATACCTATGATCGGAACGTGATTGGGACTGAGACTGAGCAAACGCCTCAAAACGCTCTAGACACTCAGGAACTGTAAGAATACCCATCATATGCCCCCCCGCGTTGGTGTCAAACCTATCTCTAGTTTCTTGGGTAAGACCGTTATAAAATTTCTCACATAAAGCCCAATCAGAAAGACCATGCTGGGAGCAACGAGCACAAAGGGTTTGGAAACGCTCCCAAGCAAGGTAGTAAGGCTCGTCGGGCCCCATGCGGAAAGAATGGTGTCACGGCCCATGACCCGGTTTGACCCGTTTCAGGAGTCGTGGCAGAAAATACTGCGGTATTTATTTAATTGAGTTTTACAGCGGAAGTTTTCATCAGGATCTTTTAAAATGTAAATATTTCCCGATTATTTTATTTTCACAACTCGGGATAAACCCGGTAATTTACAATAGTTTGATTTCACAAAGAAATCTTTTTATTTTCATAAAACATGTTTCTTTATTTTATACTGAGCCACTTCCTTGAGCTTGTAGTGCTATATGGCACTTTTCCTAGATCATATGTGATCACCTGAAACATGTTTGAAAAAGGTTTTGTCAGCGGGAAATACTGAGTGAATCATTCTATTTTGCATAATGATGCATAGTTATCAATTACAGCATAAGAGCGATTACAATGGCTTCTATCTTATTTTTATCTGGCATTCTGTCACAATGGTGACGATGGTCATACCACTATTTAGATCAATGAACCTAAATAGTGACGATTGTCCCTGTAGGTCAATGAACCCAACAGTGATTATCCCGAGTAGATCAATGAACCTAACTGGGTGAGAATTAGTAATGTGCACAATACCCCACTAACCAATAATTCAAGATATCCACGACTTAGTCCCTGTAATTATAACCTTGAAAATAATTTGAGGTATTGTAAAATATTTGATAAAATAACTCACAAACTGTGAGAAAAGAAGAATGACTCACAAACTGTGAGAAAAGGAGAATGACTCACATTGCAGATTTATACGGGCAGAGCCTTGCCTACTGATTAGCCTTTTATCCTAATTTCAATAATAAGCACACAATTTGGGGTTAGTAATCAATCCAGCATTTACGATAACTCACGAGATCAAATTCTCACAATGAACGACAAAGTGCAATACTTCATCTATCGAATTAACGATGATCCGTTGAATTAACAACGAACGACAAAGTATAATACTTTATCCATCGAATTAACGATGATCCGTCAAATTAATGACGAACGACAAAGTACAATACTTTATCCATCGAATTAACGATGATCCGTCAAATTAATGACGAACGACAAAGTATAACCCTAATGTGGGCAGCACTTAAACATCCATTGGATATATTGATCGATCGGACAATGAATCGTAATAGCGATCGAGTTATTACCCTGTTCTGCAGCACCCCGCTACTCTTAATTAGTGTTTTGTGTGTGTTTGGAGAGTAATTGGACGATAACTCAGAGTGAATTTGAAGTTTGAACGTCGTTTTTGTGCCCAGAATCAAGTGCCAATGTTCTGTATTTATAGTTGTAATTTGGACATGCTAGCCTACCTGCTTGACATGCTAGCCTACCTGCTTGACATGCTAGCCTACCTGCTTGACATGCTAGCCTACCTGCTTGACATGCTAGCCTACCTGCTTGACATGCTATGGACCGTAAGCAGTATCCCTTATGGTCCGTAAGGGACACCTAATCACTATAGACTTGCCACGTGTGGGACTAGCTCTGATAACTTGACACCTTCTGAAAATTCGAAGTGGCCAGCACGTAATTGTAGATAATTATCAACTAGGGTTTACCCCCCCTTGAGTTTTAGGGGCCCTGATCCTGATTCTGAAAATTATGAAAATCTTAGGGTTTGCACAGAATCACTTGGGTGTCTTAATTAAGGTTTTCTATTGGTCAAATTACTTTAGTAATTATGACTTTTGATGAGAGTCGTTACATTCTCCCCAACTTAATAAAAATCTCGTCCTCGAGATTTACTGGAATAATTGAGAATACTTTCTCTTTCTTTTTGATTCCAGTTCCCAAGTATATTAGGATCCTGTCTTTGAATCCTACTTTACTTAAACTAATACTATTTGTTTACCTTTACATCTTAGAAAGGTACTACCAAAAATTCATCTAATAGACATTTCTTGAATTCATGAAATATATCATGTATTCCAACTAACCTTCCTGGTAGTTGTAAACTATAAACAACTAATCCAATATGTTAAATTACTGGAAATGATCCTACATGTCTTTGGACTTAGTTTTCCTTTCTTACTCCTTTCCAAGGAGATACTTCCAATTATATTTTGTCTCCAACTCGAACTCCAACGGCTTTTATCTATTATCTGCATAATTCTTATGACTATCTCTTGCCGTTTTCAGCTTTTCCTTTGTGATACTAAATATCATAGTTGTAGTCACTTAGGATTTTCATTCATTTCCTTCGCCTCAAATTCTTTTTGCCCAAAAATATATACCTTAAAATTTTATAATCCATATAGATAGTACCCTTACTTCCATACGGATAATGTTTCCAAATCTTAAGGCAAAAATTATGGTTCCTAATTATAACTCATGAGTGGTATAGTTTTCTTCGGACTTTTTCAATTGGCTTGAGGCATACGCAATTACCTTTTTGCGTTGTATTAACATATATCCAAATCATAGCTTTGAAGTATTACCTTATACTTCAAAATCTTCAATTCCTTCTGGTAAGGCTAGAATTTATAGTATTGGTTATCTTAGTTAATGGTATAGCTATTTTGAAAATTCCTTAATGTCTATAATACTAAACTTACAAAATTTCTAATTTCCATTGCTGATATGAACTTCATAGACTTACATGGTTTATCTCCTGTAATCATAATTACTTCTCCGATGGTTGATTGAATTTCTAAGAAATTTTGATCACAGATAATGATCACAACATTGAATTCAACTAATTTCATAGATAATAGGGTTGCAGAAAACTTATAACTTATTTCTATGTTCTGCATAACCTTATTTATTTTAACTGAATTTCCATCTGCCGTTTCTAAATATAGAAATTTATCTAATGCTGGTTAACGGTAAGTTAAGAGTTTGGCAGAGTAAAGTATTTATAAAACTTTGGTTTGCACCAGAGTCAAATAATACTTTTATGTAAACGTTGTAAGCTAAGAACATACCGGCTATCACATCTGGAATCATCTCGGCTTCTTGAGTAGTCAGCTGAAAGGCTCTCGCATTCCTTTTTGCTCCTTCTGACGGTTTGGCTTGATTGTCAAATAGTTTATTTAGTTTTGGACAATCTGGCCTAAGATGTCCAGTTTCTCTACAGTTGTAGCAAACTGAAAATTTCTTCCTCCTACAGTCTTCTTCTTGATGCCCTGGAATCTTGCAAAAATTGCAATATCCTTTGCATCTTCCAAAATGCTTCCTTTTGCAAAAATTGCAAAATGGACTAGTAGAAGATTGCCCATTCCCTCCTTTCTTGAATTTGTTATGGTTACCCGAACTGAATTCTTGGGTAATCTTTTGGGCTACTTCCTTCCTTCTATTTTCTTCTCTTGTCCGTACTAGCTCGTCAGTCATAGTATTGGCTAATTCTACTGCATCATCAATCGTACGAGGTTTCGCAGCTTTGACAATATTACGGATCTCGGAAATTAATCCCCAAATATAACGAGAAATAAGTACCGGCTCTGGCGAAGCCAGGGTTGGTACTACTCTAGCATATTCGAAGAATGTCGTAGTATACCCTCGACAATCTACATCTACCATCCGGTGGGTTAGAAACTTATTTGTCATTTGTTCCTTTTCGTACTCAGGACAGAATTTTCTTTCTACAAAGCTCTTAAATTCTTCCCAGTTCATAGCATACGCCATCCTTCTTCCTTTTGCTTGTAACACCGTATTCCACCATTCTAGCGCCACTTCTTTGCTGATCATCCTGAGCACATTTACTTATGGCAATTACTGCCTCGGTTTTCTCTAACCAACGCAGTGCCGCAGTTGCTCCTTCATTGCCTGCAAACTCAGTGGGTTTACAAGCAAGAAATTCCTTATAAGTGCAACCAGGCGTTACAACTTTCCTTTTCTTAGGGAGCGGAGCTTGCCGTGGTTCATTATCATGATTAACATGATTACTACCTCCATTTATGCTATTACTGAAATTATCTTCAGAAATGCGTTTACTAGGAATAACTTGTTGAGGTTCAATTGGATTTTTAACAGCAGCAATGATTGCTGGAATAGCATTGGCTATCCCTTGAGCAACTATTCCTGGAATAGTGTTGGCTATCCCTTGAGCAATGATATTTTCTATATCTTGCCTAGTCACATATTGGTTCCCCGATTGTTGCTCAGATTGATTACCCTCATTAACTGGTTCATTATTAGCGTTTTCCATCTGATATCTATTTTATAGATACATAATTAGTATAAAGGAAATAATTCAATGTCACAATTTAGTTGCACATAATCACATAAACGAATATACAAACAAAATTGTAACTTTTCTAATATTTCCTTATATCATGTTTCTATATACACCCGTTTTATTATTTATTTTACACATACTGATTTTACTATTACTTTTACACAACCACCGTTTCATAATCCCCTATCCTTTATCAGATGATGTTCTAATAACGGCGTTTCTTCTCGTCGTATTTCCAGGAGATTTGTCCCAAAGTCTCTTGGATTCTATTCCCAGCATCCATTTTGTCAAAATGATGAAGTTCAGTCCTATTCTTGTTACTTATTGGTAAATTTGGTAAAGGTTCTGGATGGTACTTAGGAAAAAGCCTATAGGGATGGTTTTGTAACAGTATTTCATTATCCAACCATTCGTCTATATTCCAGTTATTTGAAGAATTTGGAATAGATGGTTCTAAGTTCATAAAATTATTTTCATTAACAGGTTCAATAGTATCATCGTTTGCCATTATAAAATCTAGTTCTTCTTGAGATGGTAACTCTTCAATTTGCCTAGAGCTTTCCCCAATTTCCATTTTCTTAGGCTTAGGTTTCTCGAGAGGTAAAGCGTTAAATTCTATAGGTCCTTCTATGTCTGGAATATACCTATTAAAATCTCTGGAAACTTCTATTCTTACTGGATAGAGATTTAAATTCTGAAGGGCTTCCGACAAATCACTCATGCTATTTAACAAAATACACATAATTATTAAATCATACTAAAATTTTATAGAACAACTTTTTAAATAGTATTTCATATTACCAAAACAACTAAAAATTAAAACATACTAGGTTTTATTTGTAATTTATTTATAAATTTTCTAGACTGTAGATAATAAAAATACTAAACTTTAAATCAGGATATTTAAAGATTTATATTTACTATTACAGTAGTTAACATATAAAAATCTATATTAAATAAGTATAATGACTTAATTTATTACTATTATCATGGTGAATATTGGTTAGTGTTGCCTTGTTTAAGCATAGGTGATCAGTCCATGCATAACTAAGGCTAGGTTATCCAATATCTGCCTTTGATAATAACCCTAATATTTTAAAAATAATCTTAGTACTACTACTATTAATATATTATTATTAATAATAAAATTATTAATAATAAATAACTAAACAATAATTTTTTTTTTAAATAAGAGTATACCTCGAACATAAAAATATAATTTCTTTACTGCAATATATTAATACTATATTTGTAAATTAGGTAATTCCATATATAATCAAATAAATTTATATATAATATTTTTCGATTAACGAGAATAGAGCAATACAATATTGTTAACATATAAAAATCTGCCCATACTATATAAAAATTAGTCAGATAATAAACATATAATCACAAAATAGTAATTAATAAAAATTATTAAGTATTTTCTAAATACTTAATTGGCTTAAATCAGTGGCTCGATAAGTGGCTCAATAAATGGCTCTGATACCACCTTTTTCTGTCACGGCCCATGACCCGGTTTGACCCGTTTCAGGAGTCGTGGCAGAAAATACTGCGGTATTTATTTAATTGAGTTTTACAGCGGAAGTTTTCATCAGGATCTTTTAAAATGTAAATATTTCCCGATTATTTTATTTTCACAACTCGGGATAAACCCGGTAATTTACAATAGTTTGATTTCACAAAGAAATCTTTTTATTTTCATAAAACATGTTTCTTTATTTTATACTGAGCCACTTCCTTGAGCTTGTAGTGCTATATGGCACTTTTCCTAGATCATATGTGATCACCTGAAACATGTTTGAAAAAGGTTTTGTCAGCGGGAAATACTGAGTGAATCATTCTATTTTGCATAATGATGCATAGTTATCAATTACAGCATAAGAGCGATTACAATGGCTTCTATCTTATTTTTATCTGGCATTCTGTCACAATGGTGACAAGTCACAATGGTGACGATGGTCATACCACTATTTAGATCAATGAACCTAAATAGTGACGATTGTCCCTGTAGGTCAATGAACCCAACAGTGATTATCCCGAGTAGATCAATGAACCTAACTGGGTGAGAATTAGTAATGTGCACAATACCCCACTAACCAATAATTCAAGATATCCACGACTTAGTCCCTGTAATTATAACCTTGAAAATAATTTGAGGTATTGTAAAATATTTGATAAAATAACTCACAAACTGTGAGAAAAGAAGAATGACTCACAAACTGTGAGAAAAGGAGAATGACTCACATTGCAGATTTATACGGGCAGAGCCTAGCCTACTGATTAGCCTTTTATCCTAATTTCAATAATAAGCACACAATTTGGGGTTAGTAATCAATCCAGCATTTACGATAACTCACGAGATCAAATTCTCACAATGAACGACAAAGTGCAATACTTCATCTATCGAATTAACGATGATCCGTTGAATTAACAACGAACGACAAAAGTATAATACTTTATCCATCGAATTAACGATGATCCGTCAAATTAATGACGAACGACAAAGTACAATACTTTATCCATCGAATTAACGATGATCCGTCAAATTAATGACGAACGACAAAAGTTTAACCCTAATGTGGGCCGCACTTAAACATCCATTGGATATATTGATCGATCGGACAATGAATCGTAATAGCGATCGAGTTATTACCCTGTTCTGCAGCACCCCGCTACTCTTAATTAGTGTTTTGTGTGTGTTTGGAGAGTAATTGGACGATAACTCAGAGTGAATTTGAAGTTTGAACGTCGTTTTTGTGCCCAGAATCAAGTGCCAATGTTCTGTATTTATAGTTGTAATTTGGACATGCTAGCCTACCTGCTTGACATGCTAGCCTACCTGCTTGACATGCTAGCCTACCTGCTTGACATGCTAGCCTACCTGCTTGACATGCTAGCCTACCTGCTTGACATGCTAGCCTACCTGCTTGACATGCTGTGGACCGTAAGCAGTATCCCTTATGGTCCGTAAGGGACACCTAATCACTATAGACTTGCCACGTGTGGGACTAGCTCTGATAACTTGACACCTTCTGAAAATTCGAAGTGGCCAGCACGTAATTGTAGATAATTATCAACTAGGGTTTACCCCCCCTTGAGTTTTAGGGGCCCTGATCCTGATTCTGAAAATTATGAAAATCTTAGGGTTTGCACAGAATCACTTGGGTGTCTTAATTAAGGTTTTCTATTGGTCAAATTACTTTAGTAATTATGACTTTTGATGAGAGTCGTTACAAATGGATTTCGTCTCTAAGTCGTGAAGCTTTAGCGTGGCGGGAAATACTTATTCAGAAAGGCTTGACGAAGCCCCGCCCAAGTAGTAAAGGTACCGGTTGGTTGTGAGTCCAACCAAGTAGCCGCAACGGTCAGCTAGAGAAAACGGGAAGAGCTGTAGGTATGTAGCATCGTTGGGGTGCACCGCTAAGGCTAAAGGTAGCTAGCATCCTAGAGAAACGGTTTAATGTGGGCCGGGGGCGTCCTCATCGTCTCGGCCATGGAATTGGATACTATTGGTGATGGCCTGCATGGCATAAGATGGGATCTGCCATGAATTGTCATTAACTATGGGTGGGACGGTAATGGGTGAAGCTAGGCCGGTGAAAATTCTGAGTGGCCTGCTGATGGACGGTTTGCCTAGGGTTAGCCATGTGTTCTAAGTTTTCTAGATTACTAGAGGTACTAGAAGTAGGGCTACCTAGTGGTGAATCCTTAGGTGAGTGGTTAGGCGAAGGTGGTGGGTGTAGGGCGGGTGGGGTGGGTAACGGGGGTGAAATCGAACTCGGGGAGGAAACGAGATGAAGATGGTAGAAGTAACCTGTGGGCCTTCGCCCAGTTGAGATGATGACTGCTTGACTGGTGGTGGTGGTCCGTGCGATCGCAGATGTGGCATCCACTACAAGCAAAAACCTGAACACAAGAAAAGCAAACAATAGTTACTATGACTCAAGATAAAAAGAAAAGACACAAAACAAAGTAAACACGTAGCACGTATTTGTCAAGTAAATCTATCAAAGCTAATGAACGCAATTACCAAGAGTAATTACCAAGAGTCCCTGGCAACGGCGCCAAAAACTTGATGTGTGCTAAACAGACTATTAAAAACAAACTAAATTAGACTCTCTATTCAAGACACTATAAAGCTTTAATTCTAGACTCGACCTAAACCACACAATCGGCAAGTGTACCGATCAATGTAGTATAACCTAGGAAGTCCGGATATCGAACCACGAGACTCTATTTATCACGTATACTAGACTCTGACTAGACACTGACAGACACGACTCAAACTATGTTTAATTGTTTGTGGGGGGGGGGGGGGGTTACTGAAAACTAAGGAAATCTATATTAAACTACTAAATTAACTAAGACTAGACTAAAAACGAACGAAGACTGTGAACTTTTCTTATGTGAGAACAAGACCACCTAGACAAGAATCCTGGATTGTTTTTAAGAGATTACCAATTAAGTTAAATGCACGAGTTATGGAACCGGGATCGTATGATACTAAACCTATTAAGAACCATCGAGGCCCCTCGACCCTTCTCAAGGAGAAACCTGTGGACCTACCTAGGCCGTTAATCCTACCGGTTATTAGATTTCTTCCCAGTCCTCTAATTATTGTGTAAGTACCCTAATGTTGACCTATTCATTCCCAATCCTAGATCTAGGGTAGTTTGAAGTAATAGATTTGACTTGATAGACTAATAAGACCGACAGGTAAACCAAGACATAACCTTTCCCAAGGCCTATCTAAAGCAATTCGCCGGGTAAGACCTACCAATAGCCCCTCACTTCCCAGTTATTAGGACTAGTAGAACACTAAGACCTAGCAAATTATTATCAGTTACTTCTAGAGGTTATCGGCCGATTCTCCCTAAAGAGTGAAGGTTTTCTTATGTGATATAGACACTCACCGAAACCCTAAACCCTAATATGACTCTACGTTGTGATATAGACCGTCACTAAGAATCATATGAAGCAAGTAACAATAACAAACCAAATCAAAGTACGCATACACATCAAATCATTAATTCAAACCTTTTACAATACACAATCAATCCATAAATATCGTGCAAATAACGAAAAAGGTAAAATCTTTATATCAATCCATTCATCATAGTCTAGGTGGTTTATAAAATCAGCCAAGCATGTCTATAAACGAACACAAATCAAAGATAATCAAACTAGAATTCATGGTAACAAGTTTCAAGAAAGAAATCGACAAAACAAGGGAATGGAAAACCCGAGAAATCTTCGATTCTTCGTCCCGAACTTGATCCACTGATTCGAACGCTTCGAGATCTTCAAAAATCGCCCAAGAATGCTCCAAGATCGCCCCGGTTGCTCTCTCAAACGTAAGTTAGGTCTCGTCCCTTATGCTGATATGTGATCGTCTGATGATGCAGCCGTCTTCTCTGAATATGCCGCCGTCCCCTCAAATATTCTAATAAGCAGATATATCTCCACAAAGAAAACCCATTCGTTGTTGTAATTTTCTCCCATTAGGCCCAGTTAACTAATTAAAAACAATATATGTCTTGGGTCAAATTCTTTACGATCCAGAAACCCACAACACAAATAATTGGTGGTCAGCTTTCTTGTTAGGTCAATGGTGGACCCACCATACATTAATTCACACGGATCCATTGTGTTTATATTCATGTGAAGGAATTAATTCAAAGTTTCCACAAGTATGCAACTTTGGTCCCTCGAGTTCTACAACGCTTCACACTTAATTTTCCATTTTAGCTTTTATGCGTTTATGGTCCTTCGAGCTTATAAAATAGAGCTAGTGGCCTCGGCCCACTCAAGAGAAATAGCGGTAATTTTACTTGGGTCACTGGCACCCTATCCTGCCCAACTGGCTGGTCATTTCCATATTACTCGTTTTTGCTCCATTCGCACCAGGACCTGTCAAAACACAAAATAATAAATATACTACTAAAAACTAAAAGAATAAATAAAAACTAAACTAAAACTATACAATTTACACGGGACAAATATGTGTATTTTACCCCACATCAGGGACACTGTTCACCCAGTATAATTTTTTTAATATATATTGAAAGTGGTTGTGAGTGAAGGAGAGAGAAAAATGTAATGATAATATTATTTAATTGAAAATGAGAGAGAAAAATTATTTGTTTTTAGTAAAAATATATTGATATAGGAGTTGTTTTTTAGTGGAATGTATGTATAATTTGATGGATTGGATGAGAATGCTCTTACAAGTTGGTATCAGAGCCCTGGTTTGAGAGAAATCAAGTATGAGGAGGTGAATACTTGAACTCAAACCCGTGTGCTCTCGTGACCAGGAACCCGTACAATCCAAGACTCGATCAAGATCTAAAGGTAGAAGCGAATGTAATTATGTACTCGAATATGCATATAAAGAAAACTAGCAATATGTTGTGTGTAAGGTAACCATGATTATTTGGAGAGGATGATCTGCGAACGCGGTCTAGGACCGACACCAAGGCGTGTAATAAGACAAATTGAAACCCAGGTACGTAAATTCATATGTGGGTACATGTAATGGTAAAACCTATTAAAGGAAGGATAATGATGAAATAGTAATGAAGTTTTGAAATGTTACACGTGCCGAAATCTAATCCTTCGGACATAAGGTGATGATTACATGAAGGCACGAAACCTGTATGTGGATTGAGTACCTGGCCAGTACGCGAGAAACGTATGACGTTCGTGAGACCGTGGTAATTGTTGCAGGTATATCTGAAGGAATTGGGTATTAGGTGGGCGTGTGGGTGAGAATAATAAGACTCTCAAGAAAATTTAAAGCACCCTATTTAAATGAAACGTATGAATGATATGTTTGAACCCACGAGACGGAATCAAACATAGAAGTAATGGAATGAATGAATGATATGTTTGAACCCGCGAGACGGATTCAAACATAGAAGTAATGGAATGAAAGAATGATATGTTTGAACCCGCGAGATGGACTCAAACATAGAAGTAATGGAATGTATGAATGATATGTTTGAACCCGCGAGACGGATTCAAACATAGAAGTGATGGAATGTATGAATGATATGCTGAAATCCGCGAGGCGGATTCAAAACATAAAAGAGATGAAAGGTATGAGCGATATGTATGAATCCGCGAGACGGATTTAAGAACGAAAGAATGACCATAAATGGCACGCAAACCTAAATTTGAGTTAAGAAAATAAGTTTCGATTAAGCTACATGTTAGATGTGTTGGTAAATGACTCTTGGGAGTCGGAATGAATGAAGGGCTACGACCCGAACAATAACTTAAGTATGGATGGAAAGGGGAAGTTTTGAAAAAAGGTTAATGAAATAATTATAAGAATGAAAGAATTGTGAGCATTTAAAACGCCGAATAAAATAAATTTGGAGAAAAAGTAATAATGACAAGTACCGATGGAAAATGCTAATTTCGATGTTGGGCTTGTTGGCCATGTTCATCTGAACAAGACATTGTTGAAAGGATGCGTATAGGCGGATGCTCAACAAATCAATGGAAGCAATCAATGTAGGTATTGCATGAACTCATGAAGAAACGGGCCGATTCGGGCCACAAACCGTTGGGATACGCAACGAAATCAAGGTTAGTAAGATGTTTAGCTTGTGATTATGAGTAAGTATTGATATAATTAAATATTTATAGTATGCCTATGATGATATGTTGACCTCTCGTATGCACACGAAGATAACTGGAAGTAACATTAGTAATGGATGTTAAGGATAACTCAAAGCGAACAAAATGAAAGATCGTATATGATGTATGAGTAGAATGGAATAAATCGATTTAGTTCGATTAGTAAATGTATGAATGTATTATGCTTAATTTGAAAGGTAGAAACAAACCGTAAATTTAGGTTTGTGCGAGCAAAAAACCTGGATATAACCTCGAGTACGGTTTTGCATTAGTATGCATATTGAATGAATTCAATGAATGAATCGCTAGTAAGGATGTTTGCTAGGAACTAGCATCATACAATGTAAATGACGCTAATAAGAGCTCTGGATCAGATTCTGAGTTTTATGTGATTATGAAAGTAACTTACATAATTTAAGAACGTAAGGACAATGCGTACAATCATGTTTAGGTATGAAACGAACTTCTGACCAAGATCCCGAATGTATTCATGTTGTAATGAGCATCGTGAATGAATAGATGAAAAGTAAGAGTAGTATTGGTCTACTAAGAATGAGAAAGGTTTCGGGGACGAAACCTTCTTTAAGGGGGGTAGACTTGTAACGCCCCAAAATCCGAATGTTAATATTTGCCGTGTGTTCCTATGAGACACGTCATGAAATAAATAACTAGGCTATTTAAACTAGTTAAGAGTATGGTCAAAAGTATTAAATGACGAAGGTTGTGTCAATTATGTTTTAGTGGTATACACGAGGGACTAAAGTGGGGTAAATGAAAGTTGAATTATCAACTTAAAAGAAAATATCAACACACACTTCATGTGTGTGTGTTCTGGATCGTTCCAGAGTTCCCCAAGGGAGCCAAACCCTAACCCAACAATAATCATCAAATTAAAGGGTGAATCGAAGCTCAAATTCACAACCGAACGTGAATTAGTGACCACCTTCCCGAGGGGATCATAAGGTATGTTTTAAATCTAGGATTGGTGATCATGTGTAAAGTGGGTTATGTTCTAATCCATTAATTTAAGTGAAATTGAGCATGAGTAGATGCTAGAATCATCATATAGAACATAGGTTATGTATGGTTTGTGTTAATTTGATGTTTAAGGGTGAAACCCATTAGTTATGGTGATGATGATGCCTTGAATCACCACCTGTGTCCAATTCTTGTTGAAAGACTTATGTAATTTGTGGGTATGATGAATTATTGTTAAATGAATGGAATGAAATATGGTGTTGATATGTTTGATGTTTATGTGTGAATGATACATGTTGATTAGGAGTAGGATTTGATGAGTTATGTATGAATTTAGAAGATTTATGCATGAATTAGTTGTACATTATGCTTAGATAGTAGTACGCACGCCAAGTGTTTGATGAAATGTCTAAGTGAAGTTAAGATGTGAGATTGTATGAAATGGCTTGATAAATATGAATGAGATGAGGTAATGATGTAATTAGTAGTATACTAACTTGAAGAATGTGCTTTAGATGGAACTCATACAAGAATTCGGGTTAAATGTGTGTCTTGGTCAAGACTATGCATTAAGGACTTGTACGTTGTGTTTAATATCACTAGGTGATCATGTGATTGTAAGCACATTTGCATCGTGAGTAAGAAATGTATATAGTGTCTTTGATATAGTGATGTGTGTAAAATGCAACATATAAATTACATCAAATAAGGCATAAAACTAACCCTTTTTAAGTACTAATATTGGAAAAAGAGTGTTTTTGTCTTCCTTTTGTATTTTCAGGATTAAATGAGCTCAAAAACACAAAAGAAGCAAAAAGACAGCTAATTCCAACATAAATACAAGGAAAGGAACATTAGTGGACTGCCCGACCCCTCAACGGCACCTTCCAAAGCAAAATAGAGAAGTCAGAAGACTGAACACGCCCCGTGCTCAGCCAGCACGGGGCCGTGCCCAAGAAGCAGCAGAAAAGACAAACCTATAGAAGCTTCTATTGCCCACCACGGGGCCGTGCCCAGCAAACACGGGGGCGTGGCGAAAGTACAGCAGACGCATTAATTGTAATTGCGAATTACAATTAATGAGGAGAGAGAGTGTCAGACAGGCACGGGGCCGTGCCCAGCGGACACGGGGCCGTGCCCAGCGGACACGGGGCCGTGCCCAGCTCTCTGTTCAGCCTATAAATAGGAGTGCTTGGATTCATTTCAACTCATCCCTTGGCACACCACCTCTCTCACACTTCATCCACCACCCACCACCATCACAACACCATCATCCACCACCATCATCCATTGTCCATCGTAGAGTGTGTGAGTCGTCTCGGGATCCAAGATTGATCGTAAGAGTTCTTGACAATCAAGGCCATGTTTGCCTAAGTCTCTTACATCACTTGGTGAAGACAAAGTGTCTAGTATAATACTTTTTATTTCTAATCTTTTGCACTTTTTATTTGGTTTTGTATTAATGACTTTAATAACTAGTTACTTATGTTGAAGGTGATCTTTCCTTATCGTTTGTCTGTGGTGTCTTGGCATTATTTTATTGTCTATATAAAATAAAGGATTTTCACCATTCATATCTCCACGGTCTATATGGAGGTATGTTGGCTACCTGGTCGGGGGTGAAAGGAACGGTTTGGTAAAGGTCTTGCCATTGTTCAGCGTTTAGAGGTCCTGCAATGGACCTGGGTCAAATTTAGTAGGACCTCCTTCAATACTTCACGGTATTGGATGGCGGGGGTCCAAACTCTTTGACCCCCTCATAAGTTAACTACTATTAATACTATAACCCGGCTATTTAGGACTGTATCCCTGCTGACTCAGACTACTTAGCCGAGGGTAACGTCACCGCCAAAAGCGGGGCCTACCACAATACTGCATTAATAACTTAATTCATTATCTTCCAATAATCCACCCTTTTAGGATTGTATCCTTGCTGACTCAAACTACTGGGGTGAGGGTAACGTCACCTTCAAAAGAGGGGCCTACTACTATAACTAAGATAATCTCTTAATTATGTGCAAAAGTGCGGAAATAATCAAATGTTATACTAGATACGAGTCGGAACCAAGTGATTCATCTTGTCTATCTGTTTTTCTTTTATTTTTATTTTTCAGCAATTTTAGTTAGTTTTTATTTTTCTTAGCTTAAAACATTTTTCTAAACTTTTATTTTGATTAGACGTTGAGGATAAACCGGTACTAAAAGCTCTTGTGTCCTTGGACGACCTCGGTATCTTACCAACACTATACTACGCTCAACGATGGGTGCACTTGCCCATATGTGTGTTTAGTGTTAGTGAAATATCGTGTTTTATAAATTTAAAACTTGGCTAAAATAAGTGTTAAAAAATGGCTTAAAATATACACCTAATATATATAACACTTTACCGCACATCAATAGCATAAATGATGTTACGGATATAGGTGAATAAGTCAGAAGTACATATGATAAACCGTTGACTTCTGAAAGTCAACTACGCATAGGAAGCATAATTTGACTTGTTGTTGTAAAGGTAGGATATTAGAAAGTCGTATGGTACATGTTACATCTATACATGTAATATGAAATGAAATGGTAAATTGTATGAGTTTGAAAGGATGTGAAATTGGGTATATGTCTTATGCTTGTTATAATTGACTAATGAAAGTCAAATGTGAAATATGCAATTGATATGATCTTTAACATGTACAATTGTGTATGCTAACGAGAATGTGAATTGGTGGCATGAATGTAGAGGAATCATATCAAGATGGACTCAAGCATGAAAGGCTAACGGGTCAAGAGAAGGCAAGGAAGTGGATACGAACACGGATGCACAAGGTAAGTGATTTTCGAATCACTTCTTAGTTTGTTAAGTAAGGTTATGTTCTAGTTAATTAGGCATGATAATTGAAGTCAAATAAGAAGGGTTGTATGAAATTGATGATCTACGTTAATTAGGCCGAATGGGTCTAAAATGTGATTTTATTACTATACCGAAAGGGTCGTATAAGTAATTGATTACGGTACTATAACCGGGTATGGGTAGAATTGTACATAAGTACGCTAAACTAGAATCGGAGACGCGGATTAATAGTCTAAGGACTCGGTTGTGAGTCATGGTTAGTAGACAAACAATTTCGCATTTGAAATTGTATTAGCAAAGTTTACTTTCGTATAAATGAATGACATGAATAGGTTTAACGCATATCGGGTATCGAGTGCATAAATCCCAAGTACGAACCCCGGATAATGTAAAAGTATTATAGTTATAACGTTTATCTAAGTTTTGGGTTAAAACAAATGAGTAGTTTGACGAAAACATGAATGGGTCGAATAAGTGAAAGCGGGTTTTAAGTGAATATTTTCCTTAAACCGGATGTTGGATTTCAAGTTCATATGATAGAATGTGAATTTACAAGCATGTAGTAAGAAATGGGAGGTTAAACGGGTAAACGGTTCAAAAGTTATGCGCGTTTTAGTGCGTACGGACGACGAAACGGAGCTGCAGAAAAATACAAAATTTAGAGGGCAGGGCGTCGCCGACGGGCTCTACAAACTCAGTTTTTGGCTAACGGGTTATTTGACTGTCTACGAAAGTTTTGGGCTATGGGCAATTGCAAGGGCCGTCACCGATGGCCTCCCCATGTTCAAAAACCTGAAATTTGTTATCTAAGTTGATTTGGGTATAGTAGGCTTCGGTTTGTTATCAGTTGACCACGGCGGGCCTCCCAAACATGATTTTGATCGTTCCTTTGACGTTTATGGGCTATAAATCTAAGTCTAAGTACCATGTAATTAATGTATGGATATATAAGAGGTATGTAAGATCTTGAACGTGTACGTAAGAGTGTATGTACATATGTAAACGTGTATTTAAGTATATATGAAGGCACGTATGAGTGTATGCAAGTAAGTAGAGACGTAGTAATGTATGTACGTATGTAGATGTGTATTTATGTATATGTGAAGATACGTATGTGTATATATACATATGTAGAGACGTAGTAATGTATGTGCGTATGTAGATGTGTATTTTGGTATATATGAAGGTACGTATGAGTGTATGCATGTATGTAGAGATATAGGAAGGTATGTACGTATGTAGATGTGTATGTATGCACGTGAGAATGTATGTATGCATGATTTAGATACGTCGAGTAATACGTTATTAATAGTGTACCTTGAGAATGAAAAGTAATGAAGGTACATTATTGAAGCCTCACCAGGATATGGATACGCAGATGAAATGCTTAAAGTTAGAAAGATAACGAAATGGGAAGTGTACGAGATTGAATCTTGTTTATGTATTGTGTACTAATGTTATGAATGTATGTGGTGAGTGCAGGTTGTATGAATCACGGGCGGTTATCACGAGGAATAGAGATCAAAGATCGAGTCACAAGATAGATTGTACGGGAATAATTGAGTATGTACTTTAGTAAACAGTACTTATACTTTATTTTTGTAAAAGATACATATTAAAACGAACTTTCAAGTAAGTCAAGACGTTTGTAATGAAAGAAATTTTATGGTACGAAATTCCGCTGCGACTTTTTGTCAAATACGTATTAGGGCCTTACAGTATGCCTCAAGACAATTAAAGAAGCACGAAGAAAATTATACGACTCATGACTTAGAGTTAGGAGCCATAATTTTTGTCCTTAAGATTTGGAGACACTATCTGTATGGAAGTAAGTTTACTGTCTATACAGATCATAAGACCTTAAGATACATATTTGGGCAAAAAGAATTGAACATGAGACAAAGGAGATGGATGGAAATCCTAAGTGACTACGACTGTGATATTCAATATCATGAAGGAAAAGCAAACGTAGTTGCAGATGCCTTAAGTCGTAAGTATCATGAAAAGCAAAAGCGAGTTTGTGCTCTTAGATTAAATCTACAATTAGATTTAATGGAACAACTGAAAAATATTCAGGAAACAACAATCAAGGATGATGCTGAAGGAATGAAAGGACGAGTAAAAGAATTAGAGCAAGGAAGTGATGGAATTTGGAAATTCCACAAGAAAAGAATTTGGGTACCTAAGCAAGGAGAATTAAGAAATAAGATTTTAGAGGAAGCCCATAAATCTAGGTATATCATGCATCATGGTAACAATAAGATGTACCAAGATTTAAGAAATAATTTATGGTGGATAGGAATGAAAAAGGACATAGCTAGATATGTTTCTAAGTGTCTTACTTGTTCACAAGTTAAGGCAGAACACCAGAAACCCTCAGGGTTAGTCCAACAATTAGAAATGCCTGTTTGGAAATGGGAACTAATAACCATGGACTTTGTTACTAAGTTGCCCAAAACCAGAAAAAGGTAATGACGCAATTTGGGTAATTGTGGATCGATTAACCAAATCAGCTCATTTCCTACCCGTGAAAGAGACTTTTAGCATGGAAAGGTTAGCCAAATTATACGTAGATGAAGTAGTCTCCTTACATGGAGTCCCACTCTCCATTGTATCGGATAGAGATAGTCGTTTCACTTCCCATTTCTGGACAAGTTTCCAGGAAGCAATGGCAACCCGACTAAAATTAAGCTCTGCATACCATCCTCAAACAGACGGAAAAAGTGAAAGGACGATCCAAACCCTGGAAGACATGCTTAGGGCATGTGTGATAGATTTTGGTGGAAATTGGGATAACCACCTACCCTTAATCGAATTCTCCTATAATAATAGTTATCATGTAAGCATAGAAGCTGCCCCATTCGAAGCACTATATGGATGAAAATGCAGAACTCCAGTCTGTTGGACAGAGATAGGAG
Source organism: Helianthus tuberosus (assembly GCA_030545235.1). Taxonomy (NCBI): domain Eukaryota; kingdom Viridiplantae; phylum Streptophyta; class Magnoliopsida; order Asterales; family Asteraceae; genus Helianthus; species Helianthus tuberosus. The sequence goes on along the minus strand of CM060448.1, from coordinate 173,507,212 downwards.
AAAGTCAATTATCAGGTCCTGAAATTGTACAAGAGACCACCGACAAGATCACTCAAATCAAGGAGAGACTGAAAACGGCTCGAGAACGCCAGAAAAGTTATGCCGATAATCGACGCAAGCCACTAGAGTTTCAAGTTGGAGACAAGGTACTCTTGAAAGTTTCTCCTTGGAAAGGAGTAGTTCGGTTCGATAAGAAAGGAAAGCTAAGTCAAAGGTACGTAGGATCATTCCCAGTAATAGAGCGAATAGGGCCAATCGCCTATCGCTAACAACTACCAGAGGAGCTAGCTGGAGTAGATGATGTATTTCATGTATCCAACCTCAAGAAATGTCTATCCGACGAATCCCTGGTAGTACCTCTTCAAGATATAGAGGTAAATGAAAAGTTAAAATTTATTGAGAAACCACTGCAAATAGAAGACAGAAAGATCAAGTTTCTCAAGCACAAAAGATTAGTACTAGTTAAAGTCAAGTGGGAGTAAAAAAGAGGACTCGAATACACCTGGGAGCTGGAATCGGAGATGAAGCAAAAGTATCCTCACTTATTCCAATAAATATCGAGGATGAGATTCTAAATAAGGTGGGGAGGATGTAAGGACCTTCAAAAATGTCCCAAAACGACCCGTAAGTGAAAACCCGGACCCTTGAAACCCTAACGTGCATGAAAAACTAAGAAATCAAGGTTTTTGGGTTCAGGCGGGCCGTGTAAGCCATAAGAGAAGCTTACGTGGGCCATGTCAAAGTGTGGTTGACCGGATAAGCGTTCAGGGCCACGTGGCAGGTCTACCGATGACACGCTAGCCCTAGTCTACGATTAGCTGGCCCTCGCGGGCCGCGTAAGATCAAGAGGAGGCTTACGCGGGCCGCGTAAACCTCAAATTTTTGCTATAAATTGCCTGGACATCGGGCTTTCATTTTGTGTCGAAATTTTTAATCAAAAACGAAGTTATACTGCTCTAATTTCACTTTCAATATAGCAAGGCGCTGCTACGATACAGGGTATTAACTCGATCGCTGCTACGATTCAATGTCTGATTGATTGAAACTATCTGATGGATGTTTAAGTGCTGCCCACATTAGGGCTATACTTTGTCATTCATCGTGAATTCGATGGATGTTTAAGTATTGCACTTTGTCATTCGTTGTGAGGGTTTTTATCTAGTGAGTTATCGTAAATGCTGTATTAGTTACTGACCTAGTTCGTGTGCATTGTCATTTAATTTAGGTTACAAGGCTTATCAGTAGGCTAAACTCAGCCCGTTTAAATCTGCAATGTGAGTCATTCTCTTTTATCAAAAGTATTTTACAATACTCCAATTATTTTCAAAAGTTATAATTACAGGGATTAAGTCATGGTTATCTTGAATCACTGGCTAGTGGGGTATTGTGCACATTACTAATTTCTCATGGTTAGGCTAATAAATCCTAACAGTGATAATCGTCACTACTTGGGTGAAAGGACCCAATAGTGGTATGACCATCGTCACCAGGAGGTGACACGACGCCAGATAAAAATAAGATAGAAGCCATTGTAATCGCTCTTATGCTGTAATTTATAACTATGTGTTGTTTTAGCAAATTTGAATGACTCACTAGTATTTCCCCGCTGATAAAATATTTTCAAAACATGTTTCGGGTGACTACTGTGAACCAAGGAATAGTGCTACGGAGCACTAACAAAGCTTGAAGTAGTGGCTCAGTTAAACAAATAAACATGTTTTGTAAATCAGGGAATTTACTTGTGAAATTCCTCTATTGTAAATTACGGGGTTAATCCCGAATTATGAAATAAAATAATCGGGCATTTCAAGTTTTAAAAGATCCTGTTAAATCTTCCGCTGTCAACTCAATTAATAAATACCACGGGTTTCTGTCCCGCGGCTCCTAGACCGGGTAAAACCGGGACGAGGGCCGTGACAACACTAGTATAGTGTGTAGGGAAGTAAGGATCATAAAACTGCCTTCCTAGTGATAGTTTAAGTGCCGGAAAGTGCCAAAAATTCACACAAACTGCAGAATTCTGCATATTTTAGAAAAAATCAGATTTTTAACAACCAAATATAATGCAGAATTTAGGTTTAATGGTCCAGAATATCTTCCTAGGTGTCGGGAATCAAAACTGTCATAAAAAGGAACATAAAGCACACTAAACTGCGTAAATTAGCACCTTAACGAACCGGTAACCAACCGAACAATCGGACACTACCCGAAACACCAAATTTTCACTAGAAGCATTGTTTTAACATTTCCGAGCTAGTTATGGTCACCGAACATCATAATACATTTTATAACCATATAACACATATAACACTAATTCTTATACTTAGAAACCAACTAGAATTGCTTAACTTATCATCACATCCTAACTAGCACCCCCCCCCCCCCCCCAATTCAATGGTTAACAACATGGTCCCACCACCTTGATTTTCTTGACTTGTTTATTGGATATGCTTATTCCTTTTGAAACATAATAACCCATGGATTATGAAATGTTGGAGTGTAGTTTATAAAAACACAAGAGTCCATTCTTCTCTTTCATTCTAACATTTCATCACTACACTTCTCCTCTCCTTCTCCTTGCTCACGGCCGCCAACCACCACCACATCCCCACCATTTTCACTTCAATCTCATACAATCCAAGGTGATTCAAGGGTGCTAGGAGCTAAGTTAAGAAACTTGGAGGCATTGGAGTTTGAAGGACCTTCACCATAAGCTTCTATCCACCTTGTTCATCATCTTCTTCATCTTTGATTCTTCCCTAGCCCTTGTGCTAGTAGTAAGCCCGTTATAACTTGATTATACTTCTCATTTTGTTGGTTAAAAGATTATGTAAGATGCTAATCATAAGAATCATAAAGAAACAAGAAGATGAACTTTCACATAAAGCTTAATAACATAAGAATCTATGTTGATTTAGTGTATGTATGATACTTGATTGTTTCTTTCTTGTGATTATGATGTTGATCATCATAAAGAGCTTGCTAGATTGTGATTAAACACATGATCTAGCAAGTGAGAGGATGAATCTTGTGAAAATCAAAATGATAATCCTCTATGTGAACATGAACTTGAAAATGAAGTTGTTTTTTAGTATGATGATGATTGATGCATGTTATAAGACTTGTAATTGGATGATTTCAAAAATAATTTTCTCAAGAAACCAAAGTTATTTACGAGATTTACATAATCATGATTTTTAAAGAAAATAATCATGTTTTAAGTGTTAAATCAAAGCTAGAAACATGTTGTTAACAAGAAGAATACAAGAAAAATCATTTTTAGAAAATCATCTTGTAAGTTGTAAAAGACTAAATTTTACAAGAAAGGAATTTATAAACAAAGAACCATGTTTTTAAGGGTAACTAAATCTACTAAGTAACATATGAAGTTACTACAAACTTTTACAAAATTTCAAGTTCATGATGTAGTGTAAATTGCATGATTTTGGCTCATGGTAAGTCTTGATTGAATTGTTGATGATTGATGATGATTTTAAAAGAAAATGATATGCTTTTTAAAGCATGGAAACCTCTATTTTTAAGGGGAAACTATGGCAATTTTTTTGTAGAATTTAAACACTTAGAAAAATATTTTTAAACAAGTGTTTACAAGTAAATTTTAATCATGTTTTTTCATATAAAATTTGCCATAATTTTTGTTACAAAAATTACAAATATTGGAGGTTGATTTTTTATAAATAAAAGTGACTAAGTATATATTTAGGGAAACATATTTAGATGCACAATTTGTGTGCTACTTGTATATTATGTGTATTAGTTATATTATTTTAGGAACTTGAAAATAATATAACTTACCAAAATACAAAAATTGTAATACAAAATAATACTAAAATTCCAAGAAAACAAATATACAGATTATACCAGAATATTGGACAAACCGGACAAGGACTATGGACTATGAATATATATATTCCGAAATTAAATTCATATTTAGACAAGAATGTTAAATGGTATTTTGGAAACCCAAAAGAACGGAAAGTATGATTTTTACAGGTATTACAAAATATATCATATTTTGTCAATCAGAAAATATATTATTTTTGAGTGGAGAAAAGTATATATTTTCTTGAACAATTAGAAGATATACTATTTTTGAAGAAAATATATATTTTCTTAAACAAATTAAGAATATATTATTTTGGGTGAAAAATGGAATTATAAATATTTTCTAAGTTAACCTTGAAAATATATTATTTTTGAAGGTTATATGAAAGTATAATTATTTTTGCAAGAAAGATTTATAAATATTTTTCTATAAAAGTTTTCTTAAAATACATATATTTTAAGAATATAAATTTGGTGATCTTTAGTTATCTAAAAATATATTCCGAAAAAATTTAATACAAAATTAAGTATAAAAATACTTAATAAATACAAGAAAATACGTATTCTCGTACGTACAAATACACACCGGAATACGTCACCAATACTTGGCAAGTTACAAAAGCCTAAAAATACACAATTATAATTATACCCATCCTTGGGAAATATTCATGAAGGAATTACAAAGTGTGTTTTTCCTAGAAAGTCTAGGAAGCAATAAGAATACGACATGTGGCATTGAAGGATTTTATCTAAAAGGGCATTTATGTACTTTCACAATCTATTTTTATTTTAGGAAATTATCTTCAATAACTAACTATCCATAAATTTCGGAATTTTTTGTTTTCGATTTCTGATCTCACTTAATATCAATCATTCCTTCGTTTTCTTGCTTGAATCTATCAGCATGTTCTTGGTACTGTGTTTTAACAGTTTGTTCTTTGGTGATGTGTTTTAACAGCAAGCAGATTCATACAGCTGTGTTTTATTATTCAGATTCATACAGTTGTGTTTTAACAGCAAACAGATTCATACAGTTGTGTTTTAGCATTCAGATTCATACAGTTGTGTTTTAACAGCAAGCAGATTCATACAGTTGTGTTTTAGCATTCAGATTCAAACAGTTGTGTTTTAACAGCAAGCAGATGCATACAGTTGTGTTTTAGCATTCAGATTCATACAATTGTGTTTTAACAGCAAGCAGATTCATACAGTAGTGTTTTAACAGCAAGCAGATGCATATAGTTGTGTTTTAGCATTCAAATTCATACAGTTGTGTTTTAACAGTAAGCAGATTCATACAGTTGTGTTTTAACAACAAGTAGATGCATACAATTGTGTTTTAGCATTCAAATTCATACAGTTGTGTTTTAACAACAAACAGATTAATACGATGTGTTTTCTTGATGTTTCTTGACGCTGTGTTTTAACAGCAAGCAGATTAATACGATGTGTTTTCTTGATGTTTCTTGACGCTGTGTTTTAACAGCATGTTCTTGGTGCCCTGCATGATTAATACATGCGACTACGGGGTCTTTCGAACGGCTTCCAACAACTGATTCGGTGCTCTCCATCCTTTCTAAAGTTATCTTCTTCCATGATTGTAGTTATTTTTTGTAGGGATTGGAGTTTCGAAATTGGGTTTGGAGAGAGAGAGGGAAAATCGCGTGAAATTAGGGACTGGGTTTGACTGACGGTTATCTAATTGATTTAAAACATGATATATTGACAAAATTGCCCCTAGTCTTTTAAAACAATGAATTAAATAAACTAAAAAATTACAAGATTGCCATTGACTTCATCTTAACCATTAAACACACCCATTGGATGGCCCAGATCGCTTCCTAGACTTTCTAGGAAAAACACACTTTTCGCAGCATCCCTACTCTATATAATTTAAGTTAAAATATTATTTTAACAAATATTACAAACAATCGACAAATATAATTTAAGTTAAAATATTATTATTTTAACCAACAATTATATACTTTGGAATAATATAAAGTACATCAAAGACGTAACTCAAAGGACACTAAGTCATAACAATTAAGACTAAGAGTCGTCACACGACCTAGCCGTCTAATAAAACATAACACGTGTGTAGCTAGTAGTATGACCAGGAGAAAGGATCTTTGAGTTACCAGGAACAAGACGCAATTCTGTGAGTTCATGTCCCCCTTTTCTTTTAATTGTTTTCAGTTTTATAACTTCGGGGATGAAATACATGTTACAAATATTTCAATGATTACAAATGGTATGGTTAGCTAAGGAATGAAATGTTAGATAAAGTGAATGGGTAGGCGTTAACTTAAGACCATTAATCCTTGTATAAGGACCGAGGGGCATGAGTGATAGATCTATTTGGGTGTTGCGAGCCCCACCCATGAGCCCGCGAGTTGGACCATGTGGTGACTATGTCGTTCCCGCCGGGTGGCCCGGTATGAAATACGCAAAGGATTGAGTCTTCCTACACCGTTGCACACATATTAATGTATAAGCTACACATTAATTGATCTATTCATAGACGCTTCCATACCGGTTTACAAAGGCATACATACAACTGTTTACAAGATTATTCGTGCACACATACAAAAACACATGAACTCGCTCAACTTTTGTTGATGTTTTCAAACTACATGTATTTCAGGAAATTGATTTGGATCTGGCGGGCGTTTCAAAGATTACAAGATGTGTTTACAAGAAATGATGTCATCCTGTTTTGAAGGGTTTGAATTGTGTATTTTATCTTTGATAAGATACATGAGTCAAAGCCTTGTTTTATCTATGTCTTTTGTCAAAGTCCTTTATGGAACTTAAAACATTTGGTTGGTTGTATGTTAAACTTGAAGTCTTTGGTTGGTACTAAACAATGTGGTTTGTATTATTTTTGAATCGTATTAATGGATGAACATCATGGTTTGATCATATAGTTGTTTGTTATAATTGAATGCAATGATATTAAAGAAGTCACACATCATACGCTTCCGCAAAAGTCAGAGTGTGACAAAGGACCCACGTTGAAGCCATAAGTTTAGATAAATTAGGATTTTAAGTAGTGGGGAAGCTTATATTCTCCCACGTTGCATATTTTATATGCTTGCATGTTACCTTTCTCAACCCCATGTTCGACTGATATAGGGCATCTAGTTTAGGTTTGTATTAATATTAAAGCATTGTAATTTCATTGATTAAAGTAGAGAAAACTAATACAATAATTAGCTTTGTTCCTCGTATTTGTTTCTTGGAGCCTAACCCACTCTACGGATATCTATCAGGAGATTAATCATCTCGAATCGATCACTGGTGAAAGAGAGAGAGTAGGTGAGATAAAAATTGATTAACCAAATAATATATGAAAAAATCGATACAATTGACCTAAATAAACCAAATAAATGATTTAACCATGATTCACTTTAGCGCATCCCCAATAGCTCATTTTTTTGGGTTGTTTTTTTGCCATATTTACACGTCATCCATTTTTTGTTATTGTGGGGATCATTTTTCAACTCATTTTTAGCACATGTATTTTAATAAAAACTAGAAAAAATGGATGGAAGGTGGGCCATGATGAAGATGATTGGGACGGGTGGTGGGTTGGGTCATGAAACAAAAAAAAATCTTAAATATAAAAAGAATAGTATTATTTGTAATTAATACATATAATAAAACTAAATATTCTAAAACTATTAATATAAAATTAACTACTGTAAAATTTAAAACTAACGTTTTAAACGTAAAAACAATACCTTATTAACAATTATCAAATAATATAAAATTAAATATTTTAAAATTACTTACAAAAATATCTTTAAATTTATAAAGTTATAAAATTTATATTTCAGATTTTAAATATAACTTTTAAATTTGAATTTTTAAAATTTTCCTCCAAACCGCTATATTTTCAAATTTTAAATTTAAAAATTTCCCACCCAAACGATCATACATTCAAATTTGAATTTCGGTTACATTTAACGGACTGAACCTTAATTGTTTAATTTTAGATCCATTTTGACTTACCCAATATGTTTTTCATCCACACATGACGCGTCTAAGATAGGGATGAGCACATCGAAAAACAGGAAAAATAGGTATCGGTACCGGTGGAGGTACCAAATACACCAATAATCTTAACCATTACCATTTATTTTTCAAATGAATTGTTAAGATGAAAGTGTAGGAGAAAGGAGGAGTGAAAGGGTATCTTGGGAAAATCATATTTATGGACTTTCTCTCTCCACATGCAAGGCACATGCATATTTCACCCCTATTTTTTAAACGTTCATAACTTTTTTATACGACATTATTTTTTCATAAAAATTTCACCGGTAAAATCGAGCGTCTTTTTATCTTTAATTTAAGTACCATATTGCTATATATAAAATATGACAACTAAAAAAACCCATTAAAATGTGTTGTATTTCTATGTTGTATAACATTTTTGTGTTGGATTTTTGTACTCTGAATTTTTTGTCTTAATTTTTTTTTCTCAATTTTTTATGCTGGATTTTTTTGTACTACATTTTTTTTTGCTGGATTTTTTCGTGCTATATTTTTTTTACTATATTTTTTTGTGCTATATTTTTTTGTACTACATTTTTTGTGCTATTTTTTTTGTACTAGATATTTTGTGCTAGATTTTTTGTACTAGATTTTTTTGTTGTATTTTTAAAAAACAAATGGGGTGCCACATGTCATTTTCACTCATATTTATAAGGACCAAAATACTCTTCATTCCTACTTGTTAGGAGTGACACATGTTATCATTACAATACTTCTTATGCTACTCAGGCAAAATCCACTTTTTAGTGGATCATTCCCCCTGATACAGGTACGGTACCGATACTTACCGGTGTTTTACCCGTAAATACCGGTACCAAAAAACGGAGAAAGTGGGTACCGGTACCAGTACAGAATATCTGGTACGGTTCGACACCAGTACAGTACCAGTTCGATACTGATACCCGGTACCAAATGCTCTACACTGATCTAAGTTTGGGTACACTTTGAATATGCTTTTCATCCATGCATGATGTATCTAAGATTACGTCCATTTGAATAATATAGTTTTTTTTTTCTTTTAAGTTTTATTAATTGGATGTGGTTTTAAAAGTATTTACCAACTTTGTTTTATCCAACAAGTCCATAACTTATTATATTTGATATTTCTCTTTATTCTTAACTAGATGTAAGCCTCGCCGCGTTGCGGCTTACAAATTAAGCCACAACTTTACGTGCGTAAGCCACAACTTTACGTGCATAGTTTGTTAAACCGTCTGTAAAAGCTAAACCGTCTGCCGAAAGTCGGTTGTGAAGGCGAAGCCAGCTGCGAAGACTGTGGCTAAAGTTCGTCTTTCACCTGAAATTCAACATGAAACAGGCCTATTATTGGTGGTTCAACATATGAATCAAAAGTTTGTAAGAACCTGCATAGTGTTTCATTCTCTTTACATGTCGGGCGCTACTAACCTGCATACAATTCACTCCATACACATACCATTCCTTATTACTAATTTGTTATCTTTGCATTGCCAAAAAAACATGTTTTTGAGAAGTCTGGTCGCGTTTCGAACAGTGTTATGTTGGTAAAAAAAAAGTTCACATGTGGATTTCAGTAGCTAGTGTATGACTTTTCAACGTAATGATATGACCCGTGCTGCCATGCATGTGGGTTATCCAAAAATTGTGTAGCCTTTTGACAGCCGGTTGTTTTCTTTGTCGGACACTTCTTCGCCTACAATGAAAATTATGGAGAATGAAAATACCAAACAGACCGTTTTTGTAGTTTGTACAAGTTATATCATGAAAACTACAGAACAATCTATAAAGTAAATCTAAAATCTCAAAATAGTCTACTTTATAACATCATGTTTGTTGCTCATTGCAACAAAAGAAGCAACAACATTCATTAGTTGGCAAAATATACGATAATAGAATATGTTACTTTTTTATTTGATTACCAAATAGTCATATTTCAGATTCAAAAATTAATACAAAGTAGTTATGGCAGCTGCAAAGTGTTCCATGGTTACTTACACTATCTATTGTGGGTTACTAATTTCATATCCTTCTTCTTTCTTTATCAATCAATTTTTAACTTATTAGAGGTAGTTGCTGTCAATAAACCTAAGATGCATCTTTGGGGAAGTTGTATAATGAGAATAACCAGACATCCAGAGTTGTAACCATTGGCATATACATTGGCTGTTGTTTTTTTTTTATATTAAATACTACTGCTAGTAACATTTGCAGTTGCGAAATACATCTAGCATAAAAAAAACATCAAAAGGGATGGAAATTGTAACCATACCTCACCAATAGCACCATTACCTATCATGGTTCTCAAAATCATCAACAGCAACCAATATCTTCTCTTAAGGAAAATTAGCCTACATAACAAAAATGAAGTTTTAGTTGTCTTCTAGGAACATAGCAACAAATGATTTGCTATTCTCTGTTCAGTACCTTATCAGAGGTGTGAGTGTGGAAGCGGATGTTGACAGTGGAGGTGGAAGATGCAGACAGGCGTTCCACAATCACCATCGCTCGCCACCTGCGAAACCCTAACCTAACCTAACCCAACACCATCTCCACTTGCGATTTACAGAGGTCGATTGTGGCGGGTGGGTAAAAGCAGCAACACTAAACCCTAGCGTGCGGTACCTGAATCCTTTTCGATTGCCACAAAAGCTTTAGCACCGGCCGGCCAGGAAGAAGAGGCGAACACATAGTGGACGTTGGATCAGAAAGCAGCGGCTGAGATGAGGATACTTCCTAAGAATCGACGTCTGGGGGCTGTGTTTTGAGTTTGGAGATGGGTTATGCAGAGGTGGGGAAGACCGGAAGATGCCGGTCATATGAAACCGGAAAACTGTTAGTGTTGTTAAGAGCTTTCATCAATTGTTAATATATAAAATTATACCCTTATACAATTACTAACTTGGGGTGTGTCTAATTTATTTAAAAGTCATACCCTTTAGTTTATTTTACTCACACCCTTCTATTTTATATTATATTATATATAACTTCAATTAGTAACCATCACATCCTTTCATCTCAAGGCACCGATTCATTAATAATATTACGCAAAATGCAAACAAAAAAAGGAACATGACATCATACAAACCCAAACCCGATGAATGCCATCTGCGAATCAGCACAATAATTACATCCACATTAAATATACAAATCGGAATTTACATTCAACTTGAATATACACATAGGAATTTATATTCAAATTGAATACATGAATTTACATTTCAGTTAAATACACACAAATGAAACCAAACCGACGCACCGGGTAAAAACATTCCAAAAAACCGACATACCGTTCAAATGAACAAGTATAAGTTTTTTTCCGGTCATCTCACAACCGCCATATATCTGCCTGTAACCGTAACCGCCAGGTTTTTAAACGTTTTTTCTATTTTCCTCTGGCCAATTCTCGCCTTCATTTTCCTCCTTTCGTTCGATTCTGGTATGTTCTCGCTACCATCGTTCAAACAAAGAACAGAGACTTATAGAACAAATAAAAGTGATTGTGTAGAAGAAATAAATCAATGATGTATTGCATACTGATGATCCATGACTTGATACAATTGTGAGGTATGTAGACGAATGATTTGCATATATAGGGTTTGTTAGTATCATATATGTGTTTTTATTTAATATGTAGATGATAATCAGGATTATGTATTTGTTCATTGGTTGATGTGTATTTATATTTGTTCTTTGGTTGATGTGTAAACATTATTTACCAGTTTCTTTCTGGCAACATGGGTTCGGGTCCGATTGTGGGCAATACCGGCGACGCTGGAGGAGGTGTTTAAGGCGATGGATGGCGACGGAAAGGTAGGTTTGGAGATTTTATGAGTTATATTGGCTCTGCTGGTCTAGATGATGCGATTAAAGCGATGATCAGGCTAGGTAGAGATGGCGATAATGGCGGGTTACGTTTGATGGGTTTCTAAAGATACTTGCCATTTGATTGTTCATCGCGGAAACAAGTGGGTGTGAATGGGAGTTTAACACGTTGAGAAGACACTAAATCAGACATTAATCAATTATCAGAATTCAATCATTGGATCATCGAGAATTGAAGTGGGGTTGTCTATGGTATTTCCCACTTTTCTTTAAAACCTATTGAAGTTTTAAGTTTTCAATCAATTTGTGTGTTGTTATGCATTTATCTTTATCTTTTGATTATAGGGGATTTCAATTCGTTTGTGTTGTCTTTTCTGTGCAAAGTGAAAGTTACAATTTTGTAGTTTTTACTTTGGCGTATTGAATCACGTTCGGTTAAGCATCAAAATGTTATTTAACTTTACCTTTCTTCAACTTTTAGGTTTCCCCCGTTTTGAGCATTTGGGTTTTAATTTTTGGTTGTTATAGCAAATGTCGTTAACCTATCAAATCAAATCAACACCGACTAAATTTCCGCATGCGTAATGCGGGATAATCCTATATATCAACTTTGTGATTCTTTTTTTAATCATTTTTCAGAATTTTTTGTTTTGAATTAGGTTGATTTGGTAATATCCACTTTTGATTGTTGATATTTACATATCATTCTTTTGTTAGTGTGATTTTAATTATAGATAATTTGTTTATTCCAGAAGATAGATACAACATGGTGATACATGTAAATTTATGATCCTGTGTAGATATTTTTAGGGAAATTTACCAAAATAGCCAAGAATATAGTTTGACCACCAAAATAGCCATTTGATGCCTCCTTGGAGCAGGGCATCACGGATTCAAATGTGCGGGATGCCTCTTTCAAGACCCCTCATGCCTCTTTAAATATGGAAGTGACACGTGTCTCAATGATTAGGTAGACTCTTCCTATGCCCCTCAGCAGACTCTTCCAATGCCCCTCAGCAGACTCATCCAATGCCTCAGCAGACTCTTCCACTTCATCTTCACCACCACCACCACCACCGTCACCACCACCACCACCGCCACCACCACCGCCACCACCACCACCTCATCTTCAAGATCCTTCATGAGCTCCAACACATCTTCAAGATCCTTCGGTCTATGCAAGAACGTGGTCCCTATAACTTCTGATATCTTTAATACTATTATTTTCGAATTCAAAGATTAGTAGTATATTTTATGGTGGTGGCGGCGGCGGCGGTGGTGGTGGTGGTGGTGACGGTGGTGGTGGTGGTGAAGATGAAGTGGAAGAGTCTGCTGAGGCATTGGATGAGTCTGCTGATGGGCATTGGAAGAGTCTGCTGAGGGGCATTGGAAGAGTCTGTTGAGGGGCATTGGAAGAGTCTGCTGAGGCATTGGATGAGTCTGTTGAGGGGCATTGGAAGAGTCTACCTAATCATTGAGACACGTGTCACTTCCACATTGAAAGAGGCATCCCGCACATTTGAATCCGTGATGCCCTGCTCCAAGGAGGCATCAAATGGCTATTTTGGTGGTCAAACTATATTCTTGGCTATTTTGGTAAATAGCCCATATTTTTATTAGTGGGATTGGAGATACCAAATTGTCCTTTTTAATTTTTAAAAAATTGTCCTTTTTAATTTTTAATTTGAAGAAACAATAATATTCTGGATATACAAATTGATATCATGTTAACACTTTAAAATATATAATTTTAAACTGCCAACTGACTCACGTCACTATGTTTGCTTTTTCTTACCAAATTTCATCTCAAATCTGGTTATCATAATTTTATTCAGGGTGGACGGTATGGTTGGGGTGAGTTAGGGTGTTTAAGTTTTCTCTACCCAATGTTATAAAGCCATGTCAACTCCCATTTCACTCCCCATTTTCTACTCAAACACTAGGTATGTTCAAACACCCACTTAATTAAAAATAAAAAAATTTGATTGGTTCTTCTCTCCTCTCTCTCTCCTCCCTTTGTTCTTCTTAACCTTCGGTGAGTATACACCAAAAAAACACTCCCTCTCCTGCTCCCCACTCCCCATTCAAACACTAGGGGTGGTTCACCAATTGGTGAAACCATTCCCCGATCTCGGTCCCCGCAACCATACCGAGTCCCCTTAGTATCACGAATATGCCTCTACGTTTATCATAATTTTGTCGTCATGAATGGTTGTCAAATTTTAATCAACAATTGAATAAGGATTTGTTGCTTTCATCGACAATTATGTTAGATTTGTTTTGAAGATCCTGAAATTTGGCATCTTTGTTGTTAACTTAGGTTTAATTTAACAAAATCAGTATATGAGATGCGGAAAAAAATATTCTTGCTTTTATGACAAACATGGGTTGCATTTAGTATGATGCTAAACCAAAATTCTTGACTTCATGCAATATCCCGCCGCAACGCGCGGGTTGACGTTAACTCGTATAAAATAAAAAGAATTCAATCTATTCAAAATATTCTTTTCAACCAACCTAGCATTCACATCCTAACCATCAAATTATGTGAGGAGGGGTTTTTATATTATAAAGGGTATAAAAAGTGGTTGTGAGTAGAGGAGAGAGAAAATGTTACTGTTCATCTGTATATTTGGGGGGACATTGTTCACCCGTTATAATTTTTTAATATATTTTGAAAGTGGTTGTGAGTGGAAGTGGGAGAAAAATGTAATGATAACATTATTTAATTGAAAGGAGAGAGAAAAAGTATTTGTTTTTAGTAGAAATATATTGATATAGGAGTTGTTTTTTAGTGGAATGTATGTATAATTTGATGGATTGGATGTGAATGCTATACTTCTTTATTTTATTTTCTTCCATCAACCCATTACAATTCTTTTTTATATTTTTTAACCAACCCATTATATTTATAGTTCTTTTTTATTCTTTGTATTTGTTTTAATTAACACATTATACTTATGGGGATGGTTCAAATGAAAAGCACTTTTATTGTGAAAACTCGAAAACTAACTAAAAAAACCTAAAAAACACACAAATTTTTTTTTCAATTTTTTATAAAAATCGCTAGTTTTTTTATATAAAAAACTTTTTTTCAAAAAAAAATTGTAGTGCACATGTGTAGTACACATGTGTAATATTACACATGTGCACTACAATTTTTTTTTTTTTTTTAAAGTTTTTTTATATAATTTAAATAGCGAAAATTGGTATGCCAAAAAAATATTTTTTGTGTTTTTTAGACTTTTTTGGTTAGTTTTTGAGTTTTAACGATAACTATTGGTTTTCATTTGAACCTTCCCCTACGCTTATATTAAAAATGCAGTTTACAAGAACATGTTAAATACAAACTAAAATATCATGTCAAATAAACTTCAAAGAATAAGAAGCACAAAAAAACCACGTGCTATTGGTCTTGATGTACAGGATTGATATTTGGTAAGTGTGGATGTAAACTCTCACGAGAGCCAATCAAATTCGTCTATGTCAACTCCCTTTTTTAACTTCCCTCATGCACTCAATCATAAGGAGTGCGCTCTCCTCTAGGTGAGCGATTAACAATTTTTTCTTAAAAAAAAAAAAGAAATGTGAGATTAATGGGAATGAATGGGCCCCCACATGCAAACTCCCTCTCTCTCCTCATCCTTCCTCGTTGACTACTCACCGAAATCCTAATCAAACACTCACCTAATGTTGATAGCGGCGATGTTCCCCTTAGGTAAACTCAATCACCGAAGGCATTCCCTGCTGGTGCCCCGTTCACCCTAATGAAAAAACATGACCCGCTCACATGTGGATGGTCTTAAAAACCTATAGAAAGTATGCAATGTATAGGATTAACAAGGGTGAATGAAAAATTAATCGGAAGACTATAATTACTATTTACTAATGCTTTATTGCCATTCTTTTTGCTATGAGTGAGATTTTACTTGATTCGTTTGTTAATGCATCACCTTGGCAACGACCTGGCAACTGAAAGGAGATTTTCATTAGAGAACGAACAACATGAGTCATGTCGTTTTGTAGAAGGGGCAAACATGTGTACCTTGTGTATATGGGCATCCAGGGATATATGGCATACATGGTTAATCATAAACCAGACACATTTTTGTACATAACTTATCTGAACTTATCTGATTATAAAAAAAAAAAACACTTTATTATTACAATAACAATCTAACTATTTAGAAGAGTTTCTATGAGAATAATATAGCTAGCTACTTGTACATTTCTTTATTCTTCACTTTTAATTATAGCTGCTTGTACATTTCTTTATTCTTCACCTTTTAATTAAAAAATGGTACGTCACCAAAAAGAAAACCATGCCCATAAAAAACAATTCTATATTTGTATGATCACCAAACTATTCGATTTGATGAAACTTCCCAGCCAAAACATATGCACAGAAGAAAGGACTTTAAATAGCAGAGCCACCCATCTAACTTTCTGGTATAGGATTCAATTGTCCCTGAAAAATGATATGAATTATGTAAATCAAGTTCACTAATTGAACTCGTAGACCAGGTATTATCATACCCGATTATAAAACCGTATTTCATACCTACCAGTTCACGGTTTCCCGTGGGCGTTGGGCATACATGTTTATAATTTTATGTGGTTAAAACACTTAAAAGTTACCCGTTATTACCCGAAACCCAATCTTAAACTCACCCCAAGAACCAACTTAAAGTATAAACACATTCAACTACATTTATAAAATTCTAAATTTTTATTAGTAAAACAGTTGCAAAATACTATATATTATATTTGTTAAGATTATGTAGTATTAACATATTGGGTTTAGATGTGGGTAAATGGGTATTAGGGTTGTAACAGTCGAGCCAGGGTGGGCTCAAGCGCAAGCTCGAAATTAATTGAGGCGGCTTGGCTCAAGCTCTAGCTCAGAGTTAAATGAGCCTAAGAACGAGCCAACGAGCTGAGCCATGAGCCAAGCCGAGATTGGCTCGAGCTCGGCTCTGTTACAAAATGAGCCATCTCAGCTCACGTCATCTCAAATTGAGTTTTTTAGCTAGTTTTTCTCGAGCTTTTTTCCCATGCCCAAATGATCGTCCCGAATGTTTCGGGTTTTAGATTTTCCATACGGCTCAGGTTTTTTTTTCACCCCTAGATATACCAACATATAAATAAAAATTTAATAATCTATTTACCTGCGGATTTCGTAACCGGACTTTCTCATCAGTTTTTGGGTCATTTGCCATCATACTGGAAGGCGGGTATCTGTTGTTCCACCGCATATGCGCGTTTTTCGAAGACACAGAAGGCAACGTACGACCTAGCCATGAGTCTGATGGTGATTTCGGCAATGGCGGGGGAACAGGGAGCTCAAAAAGTTTACCTTCATAAGCTTTCAATTGTTTATCACCATTAATATCATCAATCACTTCTAGTCCAACTTCAGGATCTTCATACTTTTTTGTTTCCAGATCATGCTTTGATTCATCAACAAACATATCCGACTTCAACGATTCATTGTCAATAAATTGTGGTTTTATGCATGAAAAAGATGTATTTTCTTGTGGAGATTTGATTATATGAACAGTATCCACATACAGTGTCTTCTCAATTATGGACTCTTGACTGTCTCTTTCGGTTTCATTTGTGTTCTTATCAGCTAGTAGTTCCTTAAAGCTTACGCCTTTTTTCTTTGAACTTGAATCGCTTTGTTCAGAAACCGTAGATTGAAACGAGCCACTGAGATCAACTGAATTCCCATTTCCCTGCAGACGATTATACAGTTTTAACCCTTCTAAACTCGAGGTTTCACTCGATTCGTTCTTCATAATATTGTCAAGTGATCTATGCTTGTATATAGCATTCCTGGCAGGCTAAGATCAAAATATCAAAATAATTAATTATAAATTACTAGTTCAACAAAATACGAGTTAATTAGGTTTTTCATCCCTATGTTAGTTTAAAAATTGTGAAAACAGTACCAATACATTTACTTTTGTAACAATTACAGTCCACCTCACTTAACACCATCCATTTAATCCGTTAGTCAGACCATGTGCTTGGCACATGCAGGGGCATTTTCGTCCATTGCTGTTTATAAATAGATGGTGTTAAGTGAGGTGGACTGTAATTGTTACAAAAGTGAAAGTAGTGGTGCTATTTTAGCAATTTTTAAACTAAAGGACTGTAATGGTTATTTTCAACAAACCACAGGGACGACAAACGTAAGTAACTCACAAAATAATCACGGGAAAAGGGATCAAGATAGATACCTCACTCTCCGTATCTCTGAAAGAATTACTAGAAGACGAGCTTGTTTGAGTTTTTTTAGCAGGAGAAACCGGTAATCTGGCGCGTACACACATTCCATGAACCGGATTCACCGAGCAAAAACGTGGAATCAATCCACAAAGTTTAGACGCTTTATTTCCATGTTCGCTATAATCATAATCACTATCATCATCGTCATCAGTGTGTGCTTCTTCTTCCTTATCATGAACAACATCTTGCAAAAAGTTCGGTCCATATCTAAGCTTCATATTATTATCATCGATATTAACGAATTTCTTTAGTTCTTGTGGCTTCTCTTTGATAATATTTTTCTTGAAAGTGTGTTGAGGTAAATCTGAAGCCATAGCTTTTGCAGCAGGAAGAAAACGACCCATCATGAAATCCCTCACTTTTGGATCAGTAACCCCAAATGGTTTGACATCTGACCCAACTCCACTTACACCACTTGCACTACAATTATAGAAGGATGTTTCACCACGTGAAAGTGTATCAAGTGCATCCACATACGCTTCATCATTATCTTCATCATCATCATCACCATCACCAGCATCAAGATCATGATCGCGGGAATCAAAACTTTCTTTCTTTGTTGATTCCATGCTTTCAGATTTATTTATCTTCGAACCATTGTTAACCGGATCATTCTTCATAGGATTTAAAAACCGACCTGGAGGAAGTTTTGGAAGACTCGGAGCGCTTTCAATGATTTGAACCTGTTTATTCTTCGGTCTTCCTGGACTCTGTTCCCACCCAAAAGGAACACTTCCTGTGTACATCAACAGGTCTGCTGTCGATTCGGTTGTACACGAGTCTACCGAAGGTCTAACCGGAATGCAACTTTCCTTTTTTCGATCATCATTCGCAGCTCTTCGCCTCACAGATAGAAGTGGTCGGTTAATGTTCAATCGATTGTTTTCCATTAAAACCACAAAACAGTTTATCTGAATTTGCTGCATTTACAAACAAATTCATCAAACAGAGGACTAATACATAGAAGATCGAAACATACGAAGTAATTGCCTCTTTTCCGATCCTAGGGTTTGAGCACTTAAACCCTACATTTCTGTGATCTTCATGAATCCAACAGTATATACCTAATCATGTATGTAATCATCTATTCAATCAATAATCACTCGTATAATCATCTATTGATGCTTCAAATTAATGAAAAATCTGTTGAATAATTCTCAGTCAAAATTCTAAAGTGCTAAAACCTACATTTCTGTGATCTTCATGTTTCTAACAGTATATACTAAAACCATATGTATATTATTCAAGCAATATACATTCATATAATCAATCATCTATCGATTCTCTCAACTAATTTCAAATCAATAAACAACACATTGCATCAATACATTCAGTTTCAAACAGTATATACCTAATCATGTATATAATCATCAATTCAATCAATAAAACATTCACACAATCATCCACTGACGCATTTCAAAGCAAAAAAACAACACGTTACATCATTACATTCATAATTTCAAACAATTAAGACTCTGTAATCAAGGAATTACCTCAAATTACTTGAAGAACAGAAGGAATACGGTTGAAATTAGGGGTGATCATGAAGAAAAGCGAGAATAAACCTAATCGTACGTCTAATTGTGTACGTTGCTTGTAGTAATGAATCAATTGTTATTGAATGAATAAACACAAACAAACAGTCTGTCTGTCAGTGGAATCTGAGCAATTTCTGACGGTTGAAGATATGAATGGGAATACGTTTCGTGGAGTTGAACTGAAGTGAAGTTGACTTGCTTCTATTTATGTTTAACTGTTTCGGATCATGTGCTTGATTGTGACGTCATCAATGGAGGAAAAAGGTGTGTGTGTGAGAGAGAGTGTGTGTGTGTGTGTGTGATGACCGACCTGCGGTTACACCTCTGATTGTTTTAATTGTTACAGATCTCTGCCTCTCTTTATCATTTATGACAGTCAAAAGAATCCCGTTGTAAGTAATATTTTCTAAAGAAAAGAAAGAAGTTATTTATTGTTAAAAATATCATCACCGTCACATTTTTTATGATTGTTAGAACACCTGTAGTGGGGGGTTTTTAGCGTTTTTCCTTAAGAAAACGCCCAACCACCGCCCTTAGGAAGGGAGAAGGAAGAGCGTTGCAGATGTGAAAGAGAAACGGGGAAAGTTTGTGGGGAGAGGAGAGAGGATTGGATGCTATGTGCAGGAATGAGATTGTTTAACGGGTAGCGTTAATGTGAAAGAGAGATTATGGTCTGTGAGCCTCCATAGATGATGTTGTAATTAATTTGACATTGAAAGCTTGACATGCGTGTCAAGATTTTAAGATCTCGATACATATGACGACTATATGTTAAGATCTCAATGCCTTGATACGAATACGGAGGAAAATAAATGTGTCTAGAAAAATTTATGGCGGGGTCAGGATTTTAAGATTCAACATGCACGTCGTGCTCAATGATTGACGATTGAGTTATTAAATTTTGGACGGATATATGACGATTATGAAAAAAATGTACTATCTTTTTTTTTGTAAAGGGTTACCCCGGTGATTCTATATATTCGCAACCAATAAAAACAAGTAGCGTGGAAAACCCTAGTTCAGACATGGGACATGCCCCATGACTGGAAAAAATGTACTATCTAAACTAGTTTGTCACGATTTTGATGATTATTTTGTTATAAATTAGAGGAAAAAAAAATAATCAGATAGTAAATAAAATGGTCGAAGTGATTGTTTTGATTGGTTTCCTAAAATTGTTCCATAAAAGAAAAAAAAAATGTGTGTTGTTGAAAATTTAAAACATGATCAAATGGTAAAAAAAAGCTAATGGTAATACCCTTTTTCAACAAAATGAAAGTAACAAGATTAACTGGCATAAATATCAATAAAAGAATAATAAAAATACTTTTAAAAACAAAAAGTGGCTTTCGTATATGTATGGTTTACATGAAACCCAATTAAAATAATTTGAAATAGATGCATTATTGCAAGATATTTAATGATAATAACTTCAAGATATGAAAAAAGAACTTTAAAGATATGAAGAAAAAAACTTTAAATTTATAAAAGAAACAAGGACTAACCGACAATCCTACACGGAAAGAAGTGTCGTAGGAAATTGGGAGATCAGGGGCTGACCAGAGGTGGGTCACTGGGTCGGGCCGGTGACTCTTGTGAGCTATCCGGTAAATATTTTACAATCTTAACTTTTTAATGGGTCATTGGTAAAATGATTCAAAGTAAGCATGACTCATTTTTTTGAGCCTATGAAAGTGAATGGTGTTAAACTATAATACATGTTAAATGGTCGGTTCGGCTTATACCATTGGTTTTAAGTTCCAAACTGTAAACTAAATGTTGTATATTTCAAACCGGTCGACTTACTTCAGTTTGAAGGGTTCAACCATTTCAACGATATATGAACGCCCCTAGATAAAAATCCCCTCTTGTTCATTATTCTTGGTGTTTTTTTTTAACCATCACTCTAATTTGTTTAGGGGTTGCTTCTTGTATGTTTATCATTTGTCTTATAGATACGATACAAATTTGTAAAGTTTTGTAATAAGTTTGAAGAAAACTATGAGTTTATTAATGATCATAAAATCATAAGACCGTGGGATATGGGGCGTGGGTTGGGGTAGATCACACCGGGCTAGCGTTGGCCATGGCGTTGCCTTGCCTTGCTTACGTGGGGCGGGGGAAGGGGGGTGACATGGCTGGCTTTGGTTGACTGGTCCAATATAGTCGTTGCCAAACGGCTACTTTAATTAAGAAAATACATATTAAACCAATATAAATACCACCAATTGCTAACATTTTTACCACTTCTTTACTTCTTCT
The DNA here is from genome assembly GCA_030545235.1 of Helianthus tuberosus. NCBI lineage: Eukaryota > Viridiplantae > Streptophyta > Magnoliopsida > Asterales > Asteraceae > Helianthus > Helianthus tuberosus. Next base: position 173,485,415 of record CM060448.1, on the reverse strand, counting down.
ACCATATATCTTATTTTTTTTATAAAATCAACCCACAACATCCTACAATACATTCTTTTAACCGAACCTACGACCCAAACAACCCCTTTGGATACCAAGAAAACCCGAACCCTAGTCCGCCACCAAACCCGACCCAAATACCTCTTACATGCAACCGGTTGGAAGATCTTGGGACGAAAATTGATACATTTAATTTCCTCCAACAACAAAGGATCGAGATCAGGAAAAATATCCAAGTGTCGTACGATAAAAAGATATCTCTAAAAGAAAAGCACGAAGATATGAAATTTCTCGTCATGCCCGTCGATCACCATTACCAGCCCAAAATTGGCAATGACGTTGGAAATGAAAGAAAAAATTATGAAAAAAATATAAAATGGAGAAATTATGAAGTTTTTAATTTTTTTATATTTATGTAGCGTTTTCTTTTAATTTTAAGTAGTTTTTTTTTATTTTATTTGTAATTTTTTAAATATTATACGTAATCTTCTCTTCTATTTTAATTAGTGTGTTAATTAAATGAAATTTAAAATAGTTTAAAAATCCATATGGCTAGGTACGCCAGTTGAAGCCACGCCACACCACATCTCTTGTTTTTAAATATTACCTTGTGGATCTCACACTCGTCACATGTCGAGCAATGCCCCCAACCCAAACCTTTTCACACCTCATAGTCTAAAACCAGGAGGATGTTGAAGTATTCCAAGTAATCCACCTCAATTATACCTTCAAAAAGAATGAAAGTTGACTCTTGACTTTAGAGGGCAAACATGCCACTTTGATTTGTGTTATTTGGAAGCAAACACACGTGATACAACTTGTGATTAAGAATGTAATTAAGAACAAAAATGAAATCATATAAGCATTTACAGGTAGTCAGGCAGAAATACGTGCAAGTGCCACCATCATGGATGGAGGAGGGTGGTGTCAAGATGTCAAAGATGACACATGAAGTTAGGGCATGGAAACAAATGAAACAATGGATGTATCGACCACTAGTCGAATACATAATCTAGGTCCCAAAGGCTCGTCATCACATTATTATAACACGTTTTGGATGTATTTCTAGTGAAGAAACTATTACGATATATTAAAAAAAAGGATGTTGAGAAAAAACTCAATTTTTAACATTTTAATTAGAGTTAAATGCTATTTTAGTCCCTGTGGTTTGGGCCATTTTGCCAGTTTAGTCCAAAGGTTTCATTTTTAACCTGTGGGTCCAAAAAGGTTTCACAGTTGCCATTTTAGTCCACAGGGTTAACTTCATCCGTTTTTTCTGTTAACGAGAAGGCCAATTCGGTCATTTTGTATGTAATTCTGTTAACTAAAAGGGCAATTCAGCCATATAAAATGACCGAATTGGCCTTCTCGTTAACAGAAAAAACGGATGAAGTTAACCCAGTGGACTAAAATGGCAACTGTGAAACCTTTTTGGACCCACAGGTTAAAAATGAAACCTTTGGACTAAACTGGCAAAATGACCCAAACCACAGGAACTAAAATGGCATTTAACTCTTTTAATTATGTGGTAAAACGAGTAGACTGAATGAATAATGGGTCAAAGTAACATGACTTTGGCTGATCTAAACACATCTTTTAGAAAAAGAAATGATTTATCTAAAAAAGCTAAAGAGGTTGAATTAAAAATCATCACAACTCTAAAATTGTATTTATTAAAAAAGATATCATATTATTACACACTTGGTTGCGTTGATAGTTTGTCATTTTATCGAGATGTTTTGATAACGTATTAAGCAACAGAAATCTTGTCAATACTTGGTACCCCTGATCGGACAGGAATCACCCAAATCCGTCCGGTTAACTGTTCGAGACGGTGTTTCATGTTTAACCCGAAATCGGTAGTCTCGCGGATAGAATCCAGATCTTGAACCAACACAAGCACTAGAATGAGTAGTAAGTCCGTACAAGCTCCGATTCTATCGGTTTTGAATGCATTGAGTGTAAAAGAGTTGAAAGAAAGTTGGAAACTATCTTTCAATCCTTTTCATTGTGAATATGTTTAGATCTACGAAAGATCTTTGTTTGTTTATGTGGAAATCGGTTAGATCTAAGTTGTTCTTGGTGGATTGAGGCCAAAACATGAAGTTCTCAAGAACACATGATGACGTCATCCTAGAACACCTTGAATCTTGATGATTTCACGGTTAAAAGTTAAGATTCAAAAGATAGAAAGGTGTAGGAGTGTGTCTAGATTACGGAAGTACAAGATTTAGGATGAGATCTTACCGGAATTGCAAGAAATCGAAGGAAAAAGCGAGCAAGAGCGCTGGTCGGACGTCAGAGAGCAAAAGTAAAAAGTTTGATGGTGACATGGGGTATTTATAGGGTTACCCAAAGTGGAAAGGAGCTGGTCGATCGGGTGGCAACCCGGTCGAATAGCTGGCCGATCGAGCGGCTGCTCGATCGATCGGCTGGTCGATCGGTTGGTTACCTGGTCGATCAGTCGCTTGGTTCGAGTGTTCGGTGCGACGAGTTTTGCCGTTTCGATTGCGATTGTGAGCGTTTCGAAGCGTTAGAGTTTCCTAGTCAAATTACTTTTAATCCCAACTACTATATCAACATACAAGCATCCTTATTTCGTATTCGTTTAGCGTTTGTGATTCGATTGCGATTGAGTTCGATTTGCGTTTCGATTGATCACCACAACATAACATAAATAAACACGCTCAAGTAACACATAAGGCACACACACGTATAACAATAACCAAAATGCGTAATTCGAGTTGCGAGTGCGATTGCGATAGCGATAAAGCGATTAAAAGTGCGATAAATAGCGATTACTATGCGATTATTAATAGATACTCCACATAATACAACTAAAGCGATAACAAAATAGACTAACTACAAGTCAAAGAAGTCAAAACAGGAATTGAGCAAGGAGAGACAGATCGCAATTAGCAATCTTTTCTTCCTTTGACTTCAATCTTGACTTTGACTTTGACTTTCGAAACACGGGGTGTTACAGCCTCCCCTAGTTGAGGGAATTTCGTCCCGAAATTAGGCCGAAGCCGTAACAAACAACTGTGGGTACTTCGCCTTCATGTCGCTTTCGAGTTCCCAAGTGAACTCTGCGCCTCGTTTGCCTTCCCATCGGACTTTCACAATAGGAATGCCCGAGCGGCGGAGCTGCTTGGTTTGGCGGTCCATGATTTCGACAGGCTTCTCCACGAAGTGTAGTGTTTCGTTTACTTGGAGGTCATCGAGAGGTACAATTAAATCATGCTCAGCCAGGCACTTTCGGAGGTTTGACACATTGAAAGTCGGGTGGACATTACTAAGTTCCTCCGGTAGTTCGAGTCTATAGGCGACTTTTCCGATCCTTTCCAGAATCTTAAAAGGTCCAACATATCGAGGCGCTAGTTTCCCTTTCTTGCCGAATTTGACCACACCCTTCCAAGGTGACACCTTTAGGAGTACGTAGTCGCCAACGTCAAATTCAAGGGGCTTGCGTCGTCTATCGGCGTAACTTTTCTGTCGACTCCGAGCTTTCAACAAGTTGTCTCGAATTTGGAGGACTTTGTCAGTCGTTTCTTGCAATAGCTCGGGACCGGTTAGTTGCGAGTGACCGATCTCGTGCCACACAATAGGCGATCGACATTTTCTTCCGTATAAAGCCTCGAATGGTGCCATTTGAATGTTGGAATGATAACTGTTGTTATACGAGAATTTGACTAATGGCAGGTATGATTAATACAATCACGATTATATTACGTTCTCGTGTGTTCGGTCACGTTCGTGTACGGATTCCGCACGTCACACGTTCGGAACGCAATCGTTTCGGAGTTAAAACCGGTCCTAACAATCTTCCGTCAACATTTCAATAACAGGTTTTCCCGCCCAAACTCCCGGCTATAAATAGAAGAGTAATTCAGGTATAATCTCCAAGTTACATTCACTTCACATATACTTTTCTTCTTCAAATACCGATACTTATTCTCACGCCGGAGGGTGGTCACGGAGAGAACCCCCGTTCTCCCCGTTGCGAGTCTAACGGTGTCTGTTTTACAGCTATCGAGAAGAGAAGAAGATTTGTCCCTTTGAACCGAACGAGAAGAAACCAACCCTTTTTATGCAAAACATAACCCCCTGTTTATCTGATTCTGGTCATTTAACCAGTGTTTCTTCATTGGCGCCCACCGATTTCTCTGTTTCACCCGTTTTTCTCGTTTCAATTCACTTTGTTGTTTCCATTTTCTAAATGGAAGAAACTTCGACCCATTGTCAAACCGGCTCTCGGCCGAACTTTGTTAACAATACACAAGTTGAGGGAATCGTAGAAGAGGCGTCGGATGATAATGAGGTACAATACACCGATAATCATCCGAACGATGCTGTCACTCCAGGGATACCGCCTGAAATCCCTGTAAGCTCAATTTTACCTCCAGGAGAGACTCCTATCTCCTGGTATGTCAGATCTCAGGGAGCGTTAAATGTTGTGTATACACAACTCTGTGCACAAACAGCTTCCCCAACCCAATCACGAAGACTTGCATCCCGTGTTAGGGCACCATCGGTACCTCATGTTTCTCAGCATGATGGACCATCACGAGTCTAGATCGAAGACACCGAGGTTTACTCTAGATCTCCATCGAGATACGAGTATACTCAGTCAGAGAATCGCCGAAGAGAATATCGGGATGAATCTCATTCTCATCGCCGTCAGTCAGTTCACACCAGGTTGGGCCCGTCGCGGGACACCCACACCAGGGAGTATGATAGAACATACCGTGAAGGAGAAAGCGCAAGTGTGTTTAGTCGGTTACAACCAAATTACAACAAATGTAAACCTCGCGTGATTTACAATCCAGAGGCTGAACACGATTATAATCTGATATATCACCCGGCAGAAGCTACAGGAAATTCTAAATTCATCAGCGAAATTGCTCTAGCTCCACTAGAAAAGGCGAAGCTCCCGTCCAACGTAGGCAAGTTTAACGGCATGACGGACCCAGATGACCATCTTCGGGTCTTCACAAGCACAGGACTGGTAGGAGGCTGGACCCTACCGATGTGGTGTCACCTTTTTATTCAAACCCTCACGGGCGCTGCAAGGCTTTGGTTCGACAACCTGCCTGTAGGGAAAATCACATCATGGGTAGACTTGCGCGAGAAGTTTCTGGTACACTTCAGCCAGCAAAGGCGGTCCATCCGCGATACGGCGGACGTAATGAATATCTGGCGTCGTGATGATGAAAGTCTAGAAGGCTTCATTACTCGTTACAACAAGGAAGTGCTTGAAATAGGGGACGTTCACGAGCACCTGACCCGAGCTCAATTTAAATATGTCGTCAGATGTGACGACATGATAAAAGTCCTGTCCGAAACGGAGGGACTCCCAAAAAGTTGGGAAAATTAATGGCAGCGGCTAAGGTCTATGCCCAGACTGAGAAGAATCTCAGCATCAATAGACTGCCACCACCACACAGTCGCCCAGCAGACTTAGGCCCGAGCAGCGGGAAAAAGTTTAAGAAAAGTTGGCGCGATTCAAGTTCATGAAATTATTCATCTGAGGATGCAAGAGCTACGATCAACAAGCTCACTGCACAAAGAGAAGCTAAACAAGAGAACAAGGAGAGGCAATGGACTCCTTTAACCAAAACTCCAGCGGAGGTGTTGAGTACGGAGGACTACCAGTTTAAAGCACCTTCGCCTATGAAGAACAAGCGCGACCAAGACCCAACTCAATATTGTGATTATCACAAAGACAACAGGCATACTACTAATAACTATATCTCTTTGCGCACTGAAATCGAGCAAGCGCTTAAGAGCGGTGAGCTCACTCACCTCTTACAAAATGTGTGCAAAGAGATCAAACAAATCACTCGTGGCGACGAAGGCCCGAGTAAAAAAGCGAAGAATTGAGTAGCAGTTCTATAGTCTCCTTGCAGATGAAACAAACTCTACAGTTTATCAATTCTCAGCAAGGACTACAGTAAGTTAAGTCCCATGTAATTATTTTAATAGACTTTGTACGGCATTTGCGCCTTATCCATGAATAAACAACAAAGTTTCTATTATTCTTGTATTTTTCTTACAAAGTGCATGCAATTCCTTTTGGTAAGCTCAAAAACAATATGGTGAATATAATACAAGTCTCATGAGCGGTCAGCGATTACACACATCGCACAAGATCTTACGTTCACGCATGAGCTTTATACCACATTTATTCGCCTTACCTAACCAAAGTAATTGTACACATGCAAAATATTGTAGATCAAAACACATATCATACTATTTCTGGCGCACCAAAATGCCTTCAAAATTATCAAATTACACGGCAGTGTATTGTTAACTGTTACTTGCGCGACAGCGCATTAACAAAAAAGGGATATGTAACACCCCGTGTTTCGAAAGTCAAAGTCAAAGTCAATATTGAAGTCAAAGGAAGAAAAGATTGCTAATTGCGATCTGTCTCTCCTTGCTCAATTCCTGTTTTGACTTCTTTGACTTGTAGTTAGTCTATTTTGTTATCGCTTTAGTTGTATTATGTGGAGTATCTATTAATAGTCGCATAGTAATCGCTATTTATAGCACGTTTAATCGCTTTATCGCTATCGCAATCGCACTCGCAACTCGAATTACGCATTTTGGTTATTGTTATACGTGTGTGCCTTATGTGTTACTTGTGCGTGTTTATTTATGTTATGTTGTGGTGATCAATCGAAACGCAAATCGAACTCAATCGCAATCGAATCGCAAACGCTAAACGAATACGAAATAAGGATGCTTGTATGTTGATATAGTAGTTGGGATTAAAAGTAATTTGACTAGGAAACTCTAACGCATCGAAACGCTCGCAATCGCAATCGAAATGGCAAAACTCGTCGCACCGAACACTCGAACCAAGCGACTGATCGACCAGGTAACCAGCCGCTCGATCGGCCAGCTGTTCGACCGGGCTGCCACCCGATCGACCAGTTCCTTTCCATTTTGGGTAACCCTATAAATACCCCATGTCACCATCAAACTTTTCACTTTTGCTCTCTGACGTCCGACCAACGCTCTTGCTCGCTTTTTCCTTCGATTTCTCGCAATTCCGGTAAGATCTCATCCTAAATCTTGTAATTCCTTAATCTACACACACTCCTACACCTTTCTATCTTTTGAATCTTAACTTTTAACCGTGAAATCATCAAGATTCAAGGTGTTCTAGGATGACGTCATCATGTGTTCTTGAGAACTTCATGTTTTGGCCTCAATCCACCAAGAACAACTTAGATCTAACCGATTTCCACATAAACAAACAAAGATCTTTCGTAGATCTAAACATATTCACAATGATAAGGATTGAAAGATAGTTTTCCAACTTTCTTTCAACTCTCTTACACTCAATGCATTCAAAACCGATAGAATCGGAGCTTGTGCCGACTTACTACTCATTCTAGTGCTTGTGTTGGTTCAAGATCTGGATTCTATCCGCGAGACTACCGATTTCGGGTTAAACATGAAACACCGTCTCGAACAGTTAACCAGACGGATTTGGGTGATACCTGTCCGATCAGGGGTACCAAGTATTGACAAGGTTTCTGTTGCTTAATACGTTATAAAAACATCTCGATAAAATGACAAACTATCAACGCAACCAAGTGTAAGACGAACGGAACGACCAGGATGGAATGTCGTCCGATCGAACTGGCATCCGAACGGGTTGTTACCCGGACGATTTACACCTTGGTCCCACACTTAACCTTCATTTTCAAAACCTCGAAGGATGAACATTGAACTAAGGTAGTGTTTGTTATGCAGGAATGAGAGGTGGAATGGAATGGATGATTACGAGGGAATGAAGAAAAGGGTGTTTGGTTGGTCAATGGAATGGAATCACCCATTCCAAAAGGCATTCCATTCCCTCAAAATCATTCCTTCCATCCCCCATGTTTTTTTTCCATTCCATCCCCTCTTGCACCATTCATCAACACCACAACCCACCACCTTCGCCACAACCCACCACCACTACCACCCACCACCGACAATGTTTTTTTTCCATTTCATCCCCTTTTACACCATTCATCAACACCACAACCCACCACCTTCGCCACAACCCACCACCACCCACCACCGACGCCATCGCCGCCACCCGCCACCACCTCACCCTGATAGCCACCGTCGCCGCCGCCGCCACCCACTCGTCACCGTTATCACCCACAGCCGCGACCAACCTCCGCCGCCACTCGCCGTCGCCGCCCACCACCATCGTCGACGCCACCACCACCAACTGCCGCTGCCGCCACCCACCTCCACCTCTACTACCACCCACCACCAAAGGCCACCTTTCCGCCACCGCCACTCGTCGTCACCGCCGCACCGCCACCACCACCACCCATCACCGCCGCCGACACCCACCACCGCCACCTATAACCACCCATAATCACTACCACCGACCACCACCACTACTCACCGTTGACTTTATTACTCCGTTTTTCTTGCCTACCGAACAATACACAATAATAATTCATTCCATTCATACATGGTAATTAAACAAGACATGGAATGGTAATGATCCATTGCATTCCCTCGTCCATTCCATTACCTTGTCCATTCCATTCCTTCGTCCATTCCATTACACCATACCAAACAGACCCTAAGTGCTGACCGATCGGATTACCGTCTGAACGGACTACCACTTGACCATGTAATGATCAGACTTCAACACTTAAACAATTTTCAACATGTTCAATGCACAAGGGATGCCACTCGATCGAACCACCGTCCGATCGGGTGACAACCTGCTGAGAACTTGTTCTCGCTGAAGTGCACAACCTCTCGGATTGTCGTCCGATCGAACGGTCGTTCGATCGATCGACCTGAAAGGTAGAGATACTTCAATGTTCTCAAAATACTACAACAAAAACTTCAAAAGTCAAGCCATCATACACAAACACATCCATTCCAAAGGAAGTTACAATCCACTCGAACGGTCATCCGACCGGACGACCGTCCGAACGGACTGTCACTCGAGCGACCGGCTGTCCGATCGGACTACCATCCGATCAAACTGCTGTCCTACCCACTTGCATTCTATATCGTTTTACGCGTCGCTTATCGTTATGCTATCAATCTGTTCAGGCTAACCCTACTCTCTAGCGCTCCATTCAATCCATCAATCGCTGTGAGTATACTCGATCCCTTTTTTGCTTTACGCACTTTTGGGTGTTACATACGTTACTTATACTAAATCACATCGAACACACTACGCAATACTTTAAATCGCTAACCACTTACCGCATGTTATATATGACTTAATGAATGCTTGTTTGTTATGTTTACACATGGAATGTTGTCTGCCTGCCTTAGCAACGATAGTACTATTAGTTTGGACTCAGCACTTATTCACTCAGGGGTTGTTAAGGACAATTACCTACATGGCTCACAGTGGTGAGTGGGTATCGCGAACTGCCTTGGGCAGTCAACCCGCAGTCATTGGTATCGATAGGTTCATGTCGATAACTAACATGCCTCATTTTACACTGTGTACGTGATGGTTATGCGTAACGCTTTCGAACTCTATATGCTATTATCAAACTTGTATGCTCACCCTTACACTATGTGTATTGACTTTTACTTTAACGTATGTGACAGGTGCTTAGGATGCTTATTTGCTTTCTTTGCTGTGAAATCGAGGCTAGGAAAGACCTAGGTCAACAATAAACAATTGTCTGTAATAAGAATCTGAGTTGTCGGAACTGAACAATTTGACTAGATCTTTTCTGTAATAATTGTATTATCATTTATGACATGGTATGGGACGTGTTGCTTTAAATATTCGGTAAATATAGTTGTTATGGAAACTCCTGGACAATCTGTTTCGCTCAGTGCCACGCCCCGACGTTTCCGCCATCGGTTGGGGTGTGACAGATTGGTATCAGAGCCACAACTATAGAGAATTAGGAAAAGACTCGACCTAGTCCGGGTCGATGTCTTAGAGACCTAGTCTATAGTTAGGAACCAACAGACCGACTCGTGCATGTTCAGTAGGGATTATGTGTGAGTGTACTTACTATTTTCTCGCTATTCTCACCTACGCTACACTATCACTGCACTCGAATTTTCAAATATGAATGAGCGATTAAGTCAAGATTAGGTGTGAAAACCGCAAACTCTCGACTAAATTGCTTGATTCAACCCACATTTTTATCTATAAACACGAGATATTGCGTTGAAATAGGAGTGAAATCCATACTTTGACGCATAATTCTCTTTTATTTTATCAAAACAGGAACGAAGTTGTTAAGCCAGGGGTGAAACCCTGTAGGATCGTGTATCTGACCCGAATGAGTCTATCAGAGGAGTTTTACTTCGTTTCAGGTGCGGAAAACAAGAAACAAAGATAGAAACAACTTAATCTTCACTTTAAACACCTTGTATATTGATTTAACAATGATTACAAGCAAACTTCACACCGGCAGCACCTCGGTATGAAAAACAGCAACTGTTACAACCCCTCTAAATGATTTCGCTCCAACCCTATTTATAGGGGCTCTGATTCCGCTTGAAGCACACAAGAACCAGTTCGAGCGGAATAGCATGTTCAAGCGAAATCAGCTTCTTAACAACCTAAAACATCCTATTTTCTCGATCTACGTACCTTGATCTAACATATCTAGACTAAGACTCGATACAAGACAAAGTCGACAGATGCATGCACTAACAGACTCCCCCTCAGATGTTGACGAGTCTCACATGTCGAGTCTTTGCAACTTCAGTCTCTATCAGTCTTTGGGCTTCACTTTTTCTATCTGCATCAACAGACTCCCCTTAACAATGTGCTGGCATTCCTTAAGTTCATCAGCATCATCAGCTTCAGGATCGTAGTCTGGCTTTCACAGGTTCAAGATCGTTGCATGGCTCATGCTCTATCCACAGAATCCTCTGGTATCAGAACTTGGCTCTTTAAACACAAACTTCTCAGGATTTATCAACCTGGCTCTACCAAAGATGTTTCAAGATCATAACCTAGCTCTCGATCTGCTCAGGATTGTCATCTAGCTCAAACTTAAACCTTCACAATCTCTACCTCAAAGTAAATTTTCTAAATTTAACAATTCAATGTATGCACTAACACTGACTCTCCCTAAAAAATAACTCAATAATCTTGATGAACCACTTTTAAAATTTGATTAAAACACATTTGATTTTCAAACACATACTTCTTTTCACAACAATGTCATCATGTTTAGCACTTGGAATTTTGAAAATCAACTCTCCAACATCAGTTGTCGAAAATCTTTTTGGATTTTTCAAAATTTATGCTAAAACACATCGAAAATCTTTTTGATAAGTCACAAGTACCGTTGAGCTTAGTTACACATTAAGAATTAAACAATTCACTTAGATTGCCGATATACTGATCCACTTAAATTCTCACACAAATTTCAACTAATTCAGGATATAAGTTAGATGTTTTAGGGACTTAAACTCATTCATGTGTCCCACCTCTTGAATATACTCCCGTATCCAGATCCCAATATTCAGTCTTACAGGTGAGTATACCACAAATGATATCTGTAAGGGGTTATAAATTAGGAAGAATCATGAGAGCTCAGGTCAGAACTACCGTTCAGCAGAGAGATCATGACTCGACTTTTGGGTGTGTCCCCTTTAGAGGATCTTTTGTATTACAACAGCAATGACTATCAATTTTATTGTTTCATCAATTTGCTGAGGGCGGCGCTATGTTTCAAGCAAGCGGAAAGTATTATTCGAGGACTAGGTCAGAACTTCCATTCAGCAGAAGTCCCGGAATAATACCCCAGATATGACTGAGCATAAAGACCTAGTATCTCAGAAAGAGGGACCTTTCAAACGAGATTTCAGGGGTTACCTATATATCCAAGTAGTGTTCCCCACGAAATAAGCAAGTTTAAATTTAAGTTTATATCCCGAAAAAGCTTACTAAATGTGTAAAAACATATCGGCATATCATCAGTGAGACTATTTAACGCTATTTAAACATTACATTTCTTTAGCATACTGTAACTGTCTACTAATGTACTATCATTTCCTCTTCTTTGACACTAAAACTCATTTTTGAATTTTATCATGTTTTTGCCTTTTTCAAATTTTCAATTGTTTTTGGATTTTCTGAAAAATTCTTACTCCCCCTAAAATGCAAACACATTTTAGGAAATTTGAAAATAAACTATACAAGAACATTGACAACCGATATCGAATCGCTTCAATTCGCCATCCACTTGGCATAAACAATCAGAACTCCCCCTTACACAAAACTATTTTCTCATTATGATTTCAAAACACTTAAGTTTGTTTTAACCAAAATGATTTTTCCGGAAAATAAGTTTTGTTGATTTTACCACTTGTAAGTTAGGGATTTGGTTCATCACATTGTTCTTCTAATACCACTTGTAAGTTTGGTCCAATCAAGTTCAACCTAATGACCTTGATTAACCACTTGGAAAAACAAGTACAACTTAATGTCCTTGATTTACCACTTGAAGATGTAAACCTTCATCAACCAACTTGTAGGAATACCACATCTACACAAAATCATTTTACCAATAAAGATGCCGATTCCTGCTTCACACTTACCAACCTGGAAGCTCCGGTAATTCACACTTATCCTGTAAAAATTCAACTATTTTTAAGATTCAAACACACAACCAATTACTAAGAAAGATGCCGATTCCTGATCCACGATTACTAACTTGGGATCTCCAGCATAGTTAGATGTTCAAGGGAAAAGAATTTCCACCCAAGTCTGACCAACCTTGGGTGTTTTTAGCTCCTTTAGCTCTTGTTCAGTTGGGTTAAAAGTTGCTTTCTTTGTTGCGTAAAAATCTTTAACCCCTTTTACTTTCCCATCAAGCATTTTCCCAAAATTTTTCTTAACATTTCCATTGAAAACTTTCTCGACATCAAACTCATTTTTCTCGGAGTAAAATTGATCCGAGATCTCAATCTTACCAACTTTCTGTTTCATCTTCTCAAACTTCAGTGATGGAAATTCATCATCATTCACTGAAGATACAGAATTTACCTCTTTTACCTCACCTTGTGACTCTTCTGGCTTTGTGGAACCAGAATCATTGCCAACTTTCTCTTCAGACTTCTTAACAACCCACACTTGGTTGTTCTTGGCTTTCCTTTTGTAAAAATTCTTTTTAGAACATTCACCAACCTCATAAGTTGAGTTTTCAAACATTTTGAATTTTTCGGTTGGTGGTTCAACATCAACAACTATTTCTTTCAGTTTTTCAGAAACTCCCTGTTTAGTATTCGCATTTTTCGGACAGTTCCATGCAATGTGACCAACTTCATTGCATTTGAAACAGGTTCGAGTCTCTTTTGGATGAAACACTCCAGTTCCATTCCTTTTCTTCTCAGCAAGAAACTCCTGGTTTGATTGTCTCCAGAAAGGTTTCTTCTGTTCTTCTTCTGCACTTCCTCCTGAAACAAATTCTGTTTTTGTTTTAAAATTTTTCTCATTTTTATAATTTTCTGGTGGAATAAAACCTAATCCTTTCTTTTTGTAGTTATCATTATGGTTTGGTTTCTTTTGAAAACCAGAACCAGAATTGTAACTCTTTTTCTTGTTTAATCGTTGTTGTACTCTTGAAGTGTATTTTTTAGGTTTTCTAGTAAGATTTAAATCTTTTATTTCAGAAATCTTAATTTCTGTCATTTTGAAAACCTTTTTGATCATTTCAAATCTAACACTTCTTATTGGAAATTCTTTATCAGAATATAATTTGTCAGAATCATTCAAAGTGTATGCGACTTCAAATGTTTCCTCATTCAAATTAGATTTTGATAACAAAAACTCTTTACTGTAAGCCCTTTTAACCGATGACTTTGGACTGTTGACCGACGAACTTGAACCTCCAGACCCAGACTTTGACTCATACTCCTCATCTGTATCCAACACTTGATCGACCACCTTTTTATTAACTTGGACTCATGATCAGTATCAGACGATGTAAAAACCACGTCAATGTTTTCTGGTAATTCATCGGTTATATCAGACTTTAGTTTTATATTGACTGCCTTTTGAACTTGCTCCTCATTTGGTTTTCTGGGAGAATAACCTTCCCAGATCGGAGGCGGACACTTGTTATAGCTAACACTCGGTTTCTTACCAGTATCCTTATTCTTAGACTTCTCATCATCTTTAAAGGCTTCAAAACCTGCAACAGTTGGATAAATTCGATCAATAAGATAATCAGAACTAGAATAACTCTGTAATAAACGTCTAATTCTCTCATTTTCAATCTTTTCATTCTCCAACTCCCGTTGCAGCTTGGCACATTCTTCGATATAGTGATTTATCGCTTTCTGCTTTGTCATTATCACATAATTCATCATGGTCAATGCGTCTTCTCTTTCAGAATTTGTCTTTTGAAGACCAGTTACTGTTCTGTTCAATACATCGTAAGATTCCTTCACGTAATTGAGATTGAACAGTAATTGTTCCTTCATTTTCTCAAGCTCAGCCAGCTTTTCATCCTTTGCTGCAAATTCTTTGCAAGTCTCCAAACACTTTTGGCATGGTTTGATGACTTCCACAATCTTTTCAACTTCTACAACTTTCTCAGCTTCAGTCACCTTTTCTGCTCCTCCCACCTGCTCAGTCTCAACAATCTCCTCAGCAACACTTTTTACTTCATCAATTTGAACAGCATCCTTTGTTTGATCATCACTTTCAGACTTCTTTTTCATTTGTTCTTTTGCAGCTTGTCTCTCCTTCAGCTTCTCCAAGCGATCTGCAAAATAGAAATGAAAACTTTCAGGAGAAAGATGAGTTTTAGCAACATTAATATGTCGTTCTTCTTCATCATCACTGCTATCATCAGTCGGTGATTGATCAAACTCGATTGACTTTTCAGAATTATCATCCGAAGAACCAAAATCAGATGGTGTTTGATCAAAAACAACTTCTTTTTCTGAACTTTCGTCTGAACCTTGTGAGTTTTCATCAGATAAAACAGATTTTTCATCTTCATTCTTCACAGTTTCACCAATAGGTTTCATCCATGTGGTAAACATATCTGGCTCTTTCACAATCTTAGCAATGAATGCTTTGAAGTCTCCTTTCTCATCTGTAAACATATCCCCAGCTAAAACCTTCTGGTAGCCTTTCATCATCTTGAAAGTTCCAGTTAAAGTTTTCTTGATTCCCCAGAGATGCTCTCTTTGAATCCTCAATCACTTTTCTACCATGAGCCACTTGTGGTTCTTGCTGTTGCTGTTGATCGACTTGTTGGTAAATGGCTTTCCAGTAGTAGTAATCTTTTCCAAACGGATTCTTTACATCACTAGCTTCTCTGTTCTTGCATTCCCTCTTGAAATGACCTTTCTCCCTGCATCGAAAACAAGTAACTTTAGATTTATCAAAACCCAAAGTAGAAACGTGTGCATCAAGAAAGTCATTTCTTCCAGTAACCAGCTTGAACTTTTCTGCTCTTCTTAGAACGCTAGCTAGACACCACTTGATGTCCATAAGTTCCATCTCTTCAGCGTCTATCTGATCGTAATCTTATTTGGTGAGCATAGGATTCCCGATCCGCCCTGCAACCAAACCTTCATAAGATAGTAGCACGGAACCAAGTAACGCCATGTGATCTTTAGCAACCTCTTCTGAAAAACTTTGACCATCAGGAAGATTCAAAGCAATATTGCATTGTATCACATAACCATTTCCAGTCTTTGTGCTTTGAGAATGAAAGCTTGATGTAGTATCTTTTGGATTGACACTCGGGTATGAAGAGAAACCACTGCTACTTTTAGAACTTTGGTCAACTTTTTCAGATGAATCTCCAGCACTAAACGCAGTTTGAATTTTCGGGCTTCTTTCAACTTCTGGAACACTGCCTTTGTAGTACATTTTTACATCCTGTTGACCACTTGGACTGTTCATCCTCGCGATCTTCTGCTGTTCCAAATCTTGACTCTCAATCTTCTCAATAAACTGAGAAATCGTCAACCCGTCATATACCCCAGTGTTCTTCAGAATCATCAAATATGTTCCCCACTCTTTTTGCGGTAACGCATCAGCTAATTTGTCTACCCATTCTTCACGATCTTTGGTAATGCTCAACATCGACATGGATCGCACTAAGTGGCAATAACGTTCAATTAGCTTCTTTGTATCTTCACCCGGTAGATTGCTGAATAGATCAAACTCTTTCTTGAGCAACGCCTTCTTGCTCTTAATCATATTTTCACTACCCTCAAACTTGACTCGGAGAGCATCCCATATTGATTTTGATGTCTTGTCATGTTGAAGCAGTATAAAGATGTCTTCTTTGATTGCTTTCTGAAGCAGACTGATCATCATTTTTTCAGCTCTATACATATCTCTTTCTTGGTCAGTAAACTCAGATATTGCTTTCTCAACTTGCAGATCAGTACGTGGCAATACATATTTCTTCAGAATGCACTCCCAAGATCTGAGATGGTTAGCTTGAACCCAGTTTTCGAATCTGTCTTTCCATCCATAATACTCTTCTATGCTCATTAGCTTCGGGGGTTTTTGTAACGTTCCGGTCTCGTTTTCCAAATTCATGTTCTGAGCAATAGAAGCCGGAGTAGTCGGAGTAGCAAACGCGTTGTAGAAATCGTTGTCCATGTTTCAATAGCACGTTCTTAAAAAAACAGACTAGTTCAAGCGGAATAACAAATCAAACACCTCTCGAGCGGAATCACCCAAATAACTTTCAAGCGAAACCTCAACTAAGTGTTTCAAGCGGAATACTCAATAAGCAACTTGGAGCGGAATCTCAAGTATTTCAAGCGGAATCAAACCTTTGAAGCAATAACCCTGATTTCGCTTGAAACTTTCAAGCGGGATAACACTTTTGAAGCTAAATCAAACACTTTGGAGCGGAATCAGACCAATTCAAACAGAAACAGTCAAGCGGAATCACAATTCTAAGCGGAATCACAATCTGTTCGTTCGAGCGAAATCACTTCGCAGGTCCATTTCACTCATTTTTACAACGAATTTTACTGTGAAACTTTCAAGGATTTGTTAATATGTATTTTTTCACAATCTGTGAAAAATTGATTCGAAATTGACTGTTAAAACTTCCTGAATTGATGAAAGAAGGTGTAGAAGATAGAAAATGCAATGAATTCCAGCTGTAATCTGCAGAACTCGTCCTCCTGAGCTCTGATACCAATTATAGGATCGTGTATCTGACCCAAATGAGTCTATCAGAGGAGTTTTACTTTGTTTCAGGTGCGGAAAACAAGAAACAAAGATAAAAACAGCTTAATCTTCACTTTAAACACCTTCTATATTGAATTAACAATGATTACAAGCAAACTTCACACCGGCAGCACCTCGGTATGAAAAACAACAACTGTTACAACCCCGCTAAATGATTTCGCTCCAACCCTATTTATAGGAAGCACACAAGAACCAGTTCGAGCGGAATAGCAATAATGTGATTCCGCTCGAAAATGGCCTATGTCATTTCAAGCGGAATTGCATGTTCAAGTGAAATCAGCTTCTTAACAACCTAAAACATCCTATTTTCTCGATCTACGTGCCCTGATCTAACATATCTAGACTAAGACTCGATACAAGACAAAGTCGACAGTTGCATGCACTAACAAACCCGAACCTTGATGACTTGTTCCGACCTTTACTTGGTTTTACAAAACTCTCACCAAAGTCTCGACGGACTCCAACGACTTGAAGTCACAATATGACTTAAAGGATGCGTGCCGAGCCCAAGAATCGAGGCAAAGGCACAGTCCTGAAGGTCAAAGTATGTACAACAAGTCCTTGAGAATAGTCGAATCACTTTGGATAGTCAATGTCTAATAGCCGCCGACGATCTATTTCTCGATTTTTATGTGTTTCGATTCTGAGCCCGCAACTGCTGACTCTGATGATTCATCGATTTTATGTGTTTTTATGTATATTTACCTGCTTATGTGTTATAATTTTTGGAGATTTACTCGATTTTCACTAACGCTTTGATCGACACACACGACTCGCACTGCATTTCTATCTCAATACGCTAACAAATCGTTACCATTCATGGAACAACTTTACACCACGCTATTTACTATACTACACGCTATGCTATACTACTCACTATATTATTCGCGATCGCTATATTCAAACACTCGCAGACTTTGAATGATAGGTTTCTGTATTCTGACTGCATCTTGTGATTACATGCGTATGTGCTTCTGTGCCCTACGTGCTTATGTGTTTATGTGTTTCTGTGATTATGTGCCTATGTGCTTACGTGATTGTACGTGTTCCTGAGTTTTAGTAGTATTAGGATTGTGAGGTGAGATTCGATTATATTGTGTTGAGTCCTGTGGCGATGTCTGTTGCAGACAATGTCGTCATCTGGATCTCGCGCTACACGAGATGCTCGCCGAAAGCAAGCAGACAAACGCCTCGCTGCCATGATTACTAAGCAAATGGCAAAGGTTGTACCCCAAGTCGTCAGTGAACTGTACGAAAACATGAGCAAATCGTCTGAAGAATCCAGGACCAAGACTCCCAAAGCTGCTTTCAGCTTCAAACAGTTCAAGGCATGTGGACCGAAAGAGTTCACCGGCGAAGAAGGCCCTACGGATTTGTTTCAATGGTTTGACTCAATCGAAGTCACCCTACGACAGAGCGGATTTCCTGATAATCTCCGCACACTGAACACGACCGGCGTCTTCCAGTCCCGCGCCCTAGACTGGTGGACGGCCGAAAGGAAAAAGCGCGGAAATGATGCAGCCTATGGTCTGTCATGGGACGAGTTGAAGAACGTTATACTCGAAGAGTTCGGCCCTCCCCATGAGCGCCATAAGCTGGAGGATGAGTTCTGGCACATTAAGCAGAAAGAAGGTGATAACGCTGCCCTGACTGCTCGCTTTAAGCAGCTTAGCATTATTTGTCCCGATTAAGTGAAGACGCCCGACATGACGATCAAGAAGTACATTTGAGCTCTACCCGACAGTGTAGCAGATTTTGTGCATGTCGTAAAGCCAGCAACAATCGAAGAAACTTACTTGCTTGCCGCCGAAATCAACGACAAGCGAGTAAAACCTGGTTTTTGGGATAAAACTTCAAAGAACCTGCATCAAGTCACCGCCGCACCAACCGCCGAAACCGCCGCCGCTCAATCGTCAAAGTCCTCACGCCGCAAGAAGAAGAACAACAACAACAGCTCCAGCAACAAGAACTGTGTTGTCACTACCACTGTTGCTCCACTTCAAGCCGTACCGGCTCAGCAGCAATCTCACCACCGCCCAGCACCAGTTACCTATGCACCGACTGCAAAGCGTGCATACACAGGCCCTCACCCTGCCTGCCCAACATGCTCTTATCATCACCCGGTGGGTCTCGCCTGCCGTTTCTGCGCTCACTACAACATGTACGGCCACTTCACTGCGAACTGCCGTACTGGTCCCCGCCAAGCTCCAGCTCAAGACACTGCTCATCAAGCTCTGCTCCCAGCCCCACAAGGCCAACAAGCGGCTCAGGCCCCCGCGGTCAACGCCCGAGTCTGCTTCGTATATGGTGATCCCAACCACTTTGCGAACATGTGCCCGAACAGGGTTATGAAACAAGAGCCCCAACAGCAGCAGCCTCAACAGCAACAGCCTCAGCAGCAACAGCAAGCCGCCCGCGCCAGAACTTTCAACATCAATGTGCGCCAAGCCCAGGCTAACAACAACGTGGTCAATGGTACTTTCCTTGTGAATGGTATTTATGCATCATGTTTGTTTGATACTGGAGCCGATAACCGCTTTATGTCGTTTCAATTCGAGAAGCTTCTTAGTCGTAAGTGCTCCCATCTCCCCTCGACGTTCGATGTTGAAGTCGCCACTGGAAGAACTGTCGCCGTTAATTTTGTTCTTTGTGATTGTATTCTAGAGCTCAACAATCACATCTTCCCAATCGACCTTATTCCGATGCAACTCGGAAGTTTTGACATCATAGTAGGCATGGAATTTCTTCGCAAAAACCGTGCCGAAGTTGTGTGCTTCGATAAGATGATTTGATTCTCGCTCGCGAATGGTGATTTATTGTGTGTTTATGGCGAAACTGCTTCGAAAGGTCTCAAGCTCTTGTCGTGTGTCCAAGCTAGCAAGTATCTCCGCAAGGAATACAGAGCTTTCTTGGCTAACATTGTAGTAGCGGAGAAGGAAAAGAAAGGAAAGACATAAGTGAAAGACGTTCCTATGGTTCGTAAATTTCCTAATGTGTTTCCTGATAATCTCCCTGGGTTACCGCCAAGTAGTGATATCGACTTTCGTATCGACCTCATTCCTGGAGCCAACCCTGTTGCCAAAGCTCCTTACCGACTCGCACCGTCTGAAATGCGTGAACTCTCGAGTCAGCTTTAGGAATTACTTGAGAAAGGCTTCATTCACCAGAGCACCTCTCCTTGGGGCACGCCAGTCCTTTTCATCAAAAAGAAGGATGGGTCGTTCCGGATGTGCATCGACTATCGGGAACTGAATAAGTTGACTATCAAGAACCGCTATCCCCTGCCTCGCATTGATGATTTGTTTGATCAGCTACAAGGTGCTACGTGTTTCTCCAAGATCGATCTATGCTCAGGCTATCACCAGTTACGCATTCAAGAGGAGGATATACCCAAGACCACTTTTCGCACTCGATACGGCCACTATGAGTTCGTTGTTATGCCTTTTAGTTTAACCAACGCACCCGCGGTTTTCATGGATCTGATGAATCGCGTGTGTAAACCTTATCTCGACCGCTTTCTCATCGTGTTCATCGACGATGTCTTGATCTATTCCAAGTCGAAAGCCGAACACGCGCAACATCTACGTTTGGTACTCGAGCTACTCTAGGGGAATCGACTCTATGCCAAGTTCTCCAAGTGTGAATTTTGGCTGGAGGAGGTTCAGTTTCTGGGTCACATTGTAAATAGTCAAGGTATTCACGTCGATCCTGCGAAGATTGAAGCCGTTAAGAGCTGGATTACACCTAAGAACCCGTTCGAAGTCCGTTCTTTTCTCAGACTAGCGGGCTATTATCGACGATTTATCGAAGGATTCTCAAAGATCGCTGTGCCGCTTACTGCTCTCACGCATAAAGACATGCCTTTTGTTTAGGGAACTGAACAAGAGTCTGCTTTCCAAACCCTCAAGCGCATGCTTTGCAATGCTCATGTTCTCACATTGCCCGACGGAAATGACGACTTTATTGTCTATTGTGATGCCTCGAACTTTGGTCTTGGTTGCGTTCTCATGCAACGGGACAAGGTCATTGCTTACGCATCTCGTCAGCTCAAAATCCACGAAAAGAACTATACAACCCATGATCTCGAACTAGGCGCAATTGTTTTTGCGTTAAAGATTTGGCGACACTACCTGTATGGTACAAAGTGTACGATCTTCACCGATCATAGGAGCCTACAACATATCTTTGACCAGAAGGAACTTAATATGCGTCAACGCCGATGGGTAGAACTTCTCAACGATTATGACTGTGAGATTCGTTATCACCCTGGCAAAGCAAATGTCGTTGCCGACGCTCTCAACAGACGGAGTTATTTACTTAGCATCCGTGATACCCGAGCCCAACACGATCTCGAAACTCTCATCCGCGAAGCCCATCATGCTTGTTTTAACGAGCGCACTTTGGATAAGGAAAGAATCTACCACGATGGAGCTCAGCTTGTGAATAAGTCAAATGGGATATTCCACTACCTGAACTGAATTTGGATCCCTAAACGGACCAATTTGCAACAGACTCTGATGGACGAAGCCCACAAATCCTGATATTCTATTCATCCCGGTGCCGACAAAATGTACCAGGACCTTCGCTACAAGTACTGGTGGTCGGGCATGAAAAGGGATATCGCCCTCTACGTTGGAAAGTGCCTGACTTGCTCAAAGGTCAAGGCTGAACATCAAAGACCCTCTGGCTTACTCGAACAACCCCCGATCCCGATGTGGAAGTGGGAGAGTATAGCTATGGACTTCATAACCAAGCTCCCGCGCGCGTCATCAGGTCACGACAGTATCTGGGTTGTTGTTGACCGTTTGACTAAATCAGCCCACTTTTTGCCAATACGAGAAGGCTACAAGGTAGAACGACTAGCCCGAATCTACACCAATGAGATCATTTGTTGACATGGGACGCCCCGCGACATCATCTCTGACCGTGACGCTCGGTTTACCTCGCGGATGTGGGAAACGTTTCAAGCTGCTCTTGGTACAACGCTTAATCTAAGTACCACATTCCACCCTCAAACCGACGGTCAGACTGAGAGAACGATCTGTGCTCTTGAAGACATGCTCCGTTTGTGTGTCATAGATTTCGGTGGTAGTTGGGATGCATACCTGCCATTAGTCAAATTCTCGTATAAAAACAGTTATCATTCCAGCATTCAAATGGCACCATTCGAGGCTTTATACGGAGGAAAATGTCGATCGCCTATTGTGTGGCACGAGATCGGTCACTCGCAACTAACCGGTCCCAAGCTATTGCAAGAAACGACTGACAAAGTCCTCCAAATTCGAGACAACTTGTTGAAAGCTCGGAGTCGACAGAAAAGTTACGCCGATAGACGACGCAAGACCCTTGAATTTGACGTTGGCGACTACGTACTCCTAAAGGTGTCACCTTGGAAGGGTGTGGTCAAATTCGGCAAGAAAGGGAAACTAGCGCCTTGATATGTTGGACCTTTTAAGATTCTGGAAAGGATCGGAAAAGTCGCCTACAGACTCGAACTACCGGAGGAACTTAGTAATGTCCACCCGACTTTCAATGTGTCAAACCTCCGAAAGTGCCTGGCTGAGCATGATTTAATTGTACCTCTCGATGACCTCCAAGTAAACGAAACACTACACTTCGTGGAGAAGCCTGTCGAAATCATGGACCGCCAAACCAAGCAGCTCCGCCGCTTGGGCATTCCTATTGTGAAAGTCCGATGGGAAGGCAAACGAGGCGCAGAGTTCACTTGGGAACTCGAAAGCGACATGAAGGCGAAGTACCCACATTTGTTTGTTACGGCTTCGGCCTAATTTCGGGGCGAAATTCCCTCAACTAGGGGAGGCTGTAACACCCCGTGTTTCGAAAGTCAAAGTTAAGATTGAAGTCAAAGGAAGAAAAGATTGCTAATTGCGATCTGTCTCTCCTTGCTCAATTCCTGTTTTGACTTCTTTGACTTATAGTTAGTCTATTTTGTTATCGCTTTAGTTGTATTATGTGGAGTATCTATTAATAATCGCATAGTAATCGCTATTTATCGCACTTTTAATCGCTTTATCGCTATCGCAATCGCACTCGCAACTCGAATTACGCATTTTGGTTATTGTTATACGTGTGTGTGTGCCTTATGTGTTACTTGTGCGTGTTTATTTATGTTATGTTGTGGTGATCAATCGAAACGTAAATCGAACTCAATCGCAATCGAATCGCAAACGCTAAACGAATACGAAATAAGGATGCTTGTATGTTGATATAGTAGTTGGGATTAAAAGTAATTTGACTAGGAAACTCTAACGCTTCGAAAAGCTCGCAATCGCAATCGAAACGGCAAAACTCGTCGCACCGAACACTCGAACCAAGCGACTGATCGACCAGGTAACCAACCGATCGACCAGCTGATCGATCGAGCTGCCGCTCGATCGGCCAGCTGTTCGACCGGGCTGCCACCCGATCGACCAGCTCCTTTCCATTTTGGGTAACCCTATAAATACCCCATGTCACCATCAAACTTTTCACTTTTGCTCTCTGACGTCCGACCAGCGCTCTTGCTCGCTTTTTCCTTCGATTTCTTGCAATTCCGGTAAGATCTCATCCTAATCTTGTACTTCCTTAATCTAGACACACTCCTACACCTTTCTATCTTTTGAATCTTAACTTTTAACCGCGAAATCATCAAGATTCAAGGTGTTCTAGGATGACGTCATCATGTGTTCTTGAGAACTTCATGTTTTGGCCTCAATCCACCAAGAACAACTTAGATCTAACCGATTTCCACATAAACAAACAAAGATCTTTCGTAGATATAAACATATTCACAATGAAAAGGATTGAAAGATAGTTTTCCAACTTTCTTTCAACTCTTTTACACTCAATGCATTCAAAACCGATAGAATCGGAGCTTGTACGGACTTACTACTCATTCTAGTGCTTGTGTTGGTTCAAGATCTGGATTCTATCCGCGAGACTACCGATTTCGGGTTAAACATGAAACACCGTCTCGAACAGTTAACCGGATGGATTTGGGTGATTCCTGTCCGAACAGGGGTACCAAGTATTGACAAGGTTTCTGTTGCTTAATACGTTATCAAAACATCTCGATAAAATGACAAACTATCCGCAAAAATGCCCAAACCACAGGGACCAAAATGGCAGTTTACTCATTATAATAATACATTTTTAAATCACTCATGTTTCATAATGTTTGCATTTGACCTATCCATTTCACCATTTTTATATTTATATACACATAAAGCCCCCTATTTTTGTAGTCCACTTGTATTGTGTGTGAAATTTAAATAATTGTCCGCTATTACTAAATGTGTTTTATGATTGGTTAGGAGTTATAGCTTGTGTGGTTTTTATATTTTATGTGATTAAAAAATTTTATGTGGGAATTATAGAATGATTATAGTTATACCGATGATATAACACGATTGTGACATTTATATGCTTTTGTTTGCGTTATATGCATTAATCATTGGTCTCTTAACTTTATTTTATAACATGTTTATGTTTTTTTTTATCTGAATAAACAATAAGTCTAAACCGTAGGGTTTAGTTTTGAAATTTGAAGGGAGTGTGGTCTCAACAAGATAGTCAATCATTAAATCTTCTCAATTTGTGACTGAGCTTGTTATGAGAACGGATCCGCAAAACAAGAACACTGTGAAACTCGTTACAAGGAGGAGAGGTGGGGGTTCTCCTTATAACCATCATCCGGGGTGAGAATAAGTATTCGTTTGTAGAGGATAAACGAGTGTGTGATATGAGTGAGAAAGTAAAAGAGCCGATCCCCATACCTATGGTTGAAGGCTGATATTTATAGCCGAAGAGTGTGGAGAAGGAGATGGACTGATGGGCCTTAGGCCAGACGTCGCAAACAAGAAATATCCGATTGGTCCCCTGTGACACGATGGATAGTGTATGCAGAGGGGAAGGGTCGTTGGCGCACGGTGACCGGTGCCACGTGGCCTGCCGAGTGCACTTGTTGTCGGACCTATCATCAGTTGTGAGTGGAGATCATGGAGCAGCGAATGGCACACGTTGATTGGCTACACATCACTGCCCTTTTGTACTTCTTGTCTCCTGCACGATTGATCATCGTGAGAATTGTATGGACAGAGTCTGGCGCACGATAATTGATGTTCTTTTGTTTTACATGACCCAACCTGCTATGGACTATTTTTTTTTTAATAACTAGAGGCCTAAAATCTTTAAAAATATTCTGCACATTCGGGGAAAAAATTCTGAGTCCGTCACTGCTAATACGTATACACGAAATTGAAAGAAAAATCGCATTCGTGTCATACCCAAATTGGCTCTAAAGTCTAAAGGGGTAGATAAGTATTAATTTGGGTATCTACGCATAGAATATTATGATTGTAAGTTTGAATTATAAAAGGGATGTCAAAACCAATTGGGTTCTCTCTCATTTACAAATCAAAAGGAATCAAAGTAAACCGATGACCAATTCTTAAGAACTAAAATTAGAACCTAAATCCAAATTTAAAAATATGATTGTTGAGATAATCTAGAGTAAATTATGGTATATATAAAATTATGAAAATTAATATGTCACACATCTTAAATTCTCTAAATTATCTCTTACCATATCTTCTCTTCTCACATATCATACTCGTTGCATCGCCACCCTTCATCATTCTTACTGTTATCAAAGTCGACCATCTCCACTCTCTCACGCCCATCAACACATTGGAGATGGTTTTGGCCTTTTGAGACGATGATGATAGTTGGTGCATGATGAAGTTGGACAAAACTGCTATTGTACTAGTGTTGATGAGAGAAAAAAAGGGAGCACTGTTTTTTTTTTAATTTATTTGTATTTTAGCTCTATGTATCATCCGGTAAGGATAAGTGATCCAGATAACATTTCGGGATACATGATCCAGACACTAATCTATTTTGGTAAACTAAAAGGTATATAAATTATAGCCTTGTTACAAAACAACAAAATATTGTTTTGTAAAGGAGTTAACACGTCGCAACGCACGTGTGTAGTTTAATGTTTTTATATCTAGTTCGGTTTAACGATCTCATCACAACGCTCGAGTTCTAAAACCTAGTTGATAATCTAATAGTGATGATTTACCCTATATTAATTTACAAAATTTCCCCCCACACAAAAACATTATTCCGTTTTCTTTTCTTTTAACCCTTTTACTTATTATCTTTTACACTTTTAACCCTTTTCATCTTTTACATAACCATCATAATCTTCATCTTTTACACTTTTAACACTATAGTTTTCATCTTTACATATTTGTCACAACATTTTCTATTTTTAACTCCAACACTTTTCCAAATTCAACTTTGGTCTCCTACACTTTATATCTTTTACAAATTTGTCGTTTTTACGATTCGTTCTAGATTTTGCGAGTTAACACACTACAACACGCGCGTGTGGTTCAACGTTTTTACGTCTAAATTTTTACAGTTTAACAACTCCTTCAAAACTCGCGGGTCCTAATCCGACTTAGTTATTCTTTTCTATATTTTACTTTTTCGGTCTAATTTTTGCAAGTTAACACGCGTAACATGCGTTCGTGATTCATCATTTTCACGTTTACTTTTTGTTCGGCTTAACAATACCTATTGCTAAACGCGGGTCATAACTCATAGTCTCATAGATACTAATTTAGCTTGTAAATAAGAAACACATTATTCTCATATTGGGCTCTCATTGGGTTGATCCATGCACCCAACAAAGCCCAACTGTCAGCCTGTAACTGAAACGAAACAAAATATCTGCACACTCTCCACCACAACACACTTTCAGATCAACCGACTATTATAGAGAGAGAAACCACATTTCTAGAGAGAGAAAACCGAACAACAACAATGGTGGAAGAAGCACTGAAAACAGACGATTCAAAGCCAATTGAGGACAACAAAACCAGAGGCGTTCGATCGGACGGAGAAGAAGACGAACAGCTGGAAGAAGGAGAGATCGCCGGCGGTGACATCGACGGCGACACGCTGTCGTCGTCTTCTTCGCGGCCTGGTACAGCCGTAGTGCAGCATCCGCTCGAACACTCGTGGACGTTCTGGTTTGATAGCCCTAGCGCCAAGGCTAAACAGGCCACTTGGGGTAGTTCTACGCGCCCTATCTACACTTTTTCTACAGTTCAAGAGTTCTGGAGGTAGTTTTTTTTTATATTAATTTTGTTGATGTTTGTTTCTTGATGTAATTAGTTGTGTTTGATGTGTTATGTTGTGAAGTTGATTTGGAATTTGAGGTGGAGTCAGTGTTTGTGAGAGTTCTTGAATTAGGGTTTTAGTTTGACCTATATTGTGATTTGAATTGACTATTTCAATTAGTAATGTTTGGATGATGATTTTATGTAGTAAGACTGAAGACTCAGATCTTGAATTAGGGTTTCATGAATTTGATTTATTGTTAATTTGGGGTTTCTGAAGGTTGGGATAGTTATGATGTTCTTGGGGTTTATTATTGTTGCATGCATCTATGTTTGGTTGTGGACCTGTGGTTTCTTATGAAGATAAGATAGTAGGCAGTTTGACAGTTTAATTTTTTTTAAATATGACTAAATCTTTATTCATTTACTGTTTATGCTAAGGGTGAGCATGGGTTGGTTCATTTCGGTTATTACTGGCTTTGGTTGAGTCGTTTTGTTGTTAAGATAAATAGGTTTTTGGTTTATATATGCACATTATGATATAAATATTTTATATTTTGGTTTGTTTTTTATTTCTCGGTTACATTATTAGGCATAACAGAAATCGAACTACAATAGTCAGTTATTAACAAAACCATTGGTTTCTCAATCAGTTCGGTTATCATATGCATAGTTAATTAAATTTGGAATTTTGGATGCAAGCTTTTTTAAACATTAACATTTACACATGTCGTTATAAACTGTATAATCGTTTAGACCTTCGCCTTGAATGTGTTATGTTTTATTGTAATTTGATTAGATTAGTAATCTTTGGATGATGAATTTAATTAGTAAGACACGGTTATTGAATTAGTGTTTCATGGATTGGATTCTTGTTAATTTGGGTTTTCTGAAGGTTGGGTTGGTGGTATGATTTTCTTGGGGTTTATTATTCCCATAGTTGTCAATAGCGATTGTAGCGTTCGCTATAGCGCGCTTCATAGCAAAGCGATGTAGTGTCGCTATTATGGTTGTAGCGATGGATAGCAAGAATAGCGACACCTTAATTTTTATTTTTGTAATAAAAATAGCAATTATATATAGCTATAAAATAGCTAGATTTTAGGTTTTTTGTTAAAGATACATGTAAAATAGCATATATACCATGGTATTTTGATGTAATATACATATAAAAAAAATTTAAACTTCTTTTTCTAATGTATTGCTATTTATAAAATAGCTGCCCGCTATTTATCGCTATTCGCTATGTATCATATAGGTACCTTATCGCTATTTGTCGCTATTCGCCATTAACAACTATGATTATTCCTACATGCATCTATACAAGTTTGGTTGTGGTTTCTTTTAAAAGATAAGATCAGGGTCGTTCCAACCTTTTTAGAGACCGAGGCGAAATGAAATTTTGGGGCCCTTTTTCTTCCTTTGATTGTGATAAACGCTACTTCTTTATCCGGGTTTGGAACCAAGCAAATTGTTATAAACGCTACTCTGTTATCCGTGTTTGGATTTGGAACCAAGCAAAAATCTAACATAATTATAACAGAGAGTGTTTGCCTGTATAAGGAATCAAACAAATCTAAAATGATAAGTTTGCACTAATATTAATAGTTAGGATATTAATTTTCTTTTAAGTCGAGGCACTAGGCTCAAGCCTGGATTACCTATACTATAGGTCCGGCCCTGGATAAGATAGTAGGTAGTTTGACAGGTTGATTTTCATAATATGACTAGATCTGTATTCATTTATGCTATAAGGGTGAGCGTGTGTTGGTTCGTTGACCAAATATTTCGGTTATTAGAAAACTTAACCAGTTGGCTTTGGTTGAATTGTTTTGTTGTTTCAATTAATAGGTTTTTGGTTTATATATTAGTTATTTGGATGTGTGTCTATGTATACGCACTTTGTAAATTGGGTTGTCTCGGATTTATATTACAAAATATAAATATATTACATATATTTACAAACCATAACCGAAATATTGGTTTGGTTATTATATGCGTAGTTGAATATGAAAATTTGGATGCAAGTATGCAGCAACCTTTTGGTAAACATTCACTTTTACATGTACCAGTGTTGTAATCTCTATAATCTTTTAGACCTCGGTCTTTAAAAGTATATGGCCATCTTTCGTGTTCCGTCGTCGTGGACAAAAAGATTAGTTTTGAATGGTTTTGTGCAACTGAATGCTAATCAACAACAAAGTATCATTATTTAACAACCAACCTGCTGACATGACTCTAGTTTTATTGTTTATATTGAATGAGTTAGGAGTTATAAGATCACTGATAAATTGTATATTCGTATCTGAATCTTGCATATGTATTTTAGGGAGCTATTTTTAAAGAACCTTTATAATCTGATTATTCGTTCAGAAGATATATTACGTATATGCGGATAATTTAGTAAAATTCGTGTAAATAAGGTTTATGTATTATGTTTAATTCTTACAAGCCTATGCTATCTTTTGATACAGCCTTTACAACAATATACACCGACCAAGCAAATTGGCTTCTGGAGCCGACTTCTATTGCTTCAAAAATAAAATTGAGCCAAAGTGGGAGGACCCTGTGTGTGCTAATGGTGGAAAGTGGACTATGTTTTCAAAGGCCAAGTCTGATATGTGTTGGCTGTATACGGTACTTCCCTATTTTTTTTTTTTTTGCTTTTTATATTAACGCTGTGCTACTTCATACTCACTGCAACTGTTTTCATATGTAGTTGCTAGCAATGATTGGTGAACAGTTTGATCACGGTGATGATATATGTGGAGCAGTTGTTAATGTTAGAGCAAGGGGAGACAAGATATCTTTGTGGACCAAGAATGCTGCCAATGAGAGTGCTCAGGTACTATCAGATATTCAGATTATCCTTTTAAAACTCAATGCTCAACATCCCCTTAATAAACATATATTGTCGGCTTTGTTTGCAGGTAAAGATTGGAAAACAGTGGAAGGAGTATCTTGATTACAATGAAACAATAGGGTTCATATTTCATGTAAGCCCTCTTCAATTCTTCATTATCTTATGAAATATCTGGATTTATTCTCTTCTTTCGGACTGACATTTTGCATTATGTCGCAGGAAGATGCGAAGAAACTTGACAAGGCTGCTAAAAACAAATACACAGTATGAGGGTGCGCGCGTGTTTTTGTAGTGAAACTTAGGTTGTTGGTACACTTGGACTGCAAGTAACTCTTGTTTTGACATGAGTAATCTTTTTTCATATGTTGATGAATGTACTTTACTAACAATCTATGGTACTTTCTCAAACAACTGCTGTTATGATAGTAGGACTGTTTAGGTTGTGGGTAACTTGGAGTTGGACTGCAAGTAACCCTTTTCATATAATGATGAATGTACTCAACAATCTATGCTGCTTTCTCAAACAACTGCTGAAAATGCTCAAACCAAACACGTATTGGTTTATACCGAATACGTCAAAACACAAATTAGATAAAAATATAACTAATTATTTTACCATTTCTTCTCAGTTTTTAAAATAAGAAGTATGGTTTGAATGGCAACTGACCTCTCTATGATGCCTTGATACCGCTATGTAGCCATTTCATGACGGCAATGAATATAAAGCCATAGTAGCGGTTATAAGAGGCTGGCAACGACTTCCGACAACATGAGCAAACTAATAATATGTTCTTTCAGTAGTCCAAACCCAGCAATTTAGATAACCACTTTTACTGCCAATGAGGTAGTGATGTAATGGTTGGAGAAAGAATTGGTGTTTCTTGTGACTCAGGTTCGATTCCCGCTCTTCTCATTATTTTCTGCGGCATCCAGGTGAAGAGTGAATACGGGTGGCGCCGGTTCGACTTGGATGGGAGGCGAGGTTTTACCGATTATTCCACTGTCGTGCTTTCGGGTGGGTGGAAGTCGGGTTTCCGCGCATCTGGGAGAGCCAAGGGGCTGGCGGCGGTCGAGTAGTCGAGCTTGGTCACAGCGCCCGTTGTCACGGCGTTCCTTGCCGTTTAAAAAACATAATGGAATTTCAACTTTCTTAATTACCAAAAATACCCAATTTTTTGAACGGCAAGGAACGACATGCCAACCACCGTGACACCGGGCGTTGTGGCCAAGTTCGACTACTCGACCGCCGCCAGCCCCTTGGCTCTCTCAGATTCGCGGAAACCCGACCTCCACCCGCTCGAAGGCACGACAGTGGAATAATCGGTAAAACATCGTCTCCCTACGAATCGGTGTTACCCGTATTCGCCCTTCACCTGGATGCCGCAAAAAATAACGGAGAGAGTGGGAGTTAAACCTGGATCACAAGGAACATTAAGGGTATGTTTGGCAAAAGTAGCTGGTGGCTGCTAGCTGGAAGCTGTAAGCTGGTGGCTGGAAGCTGGTAGCTGTAGCTGGTAGTTAGTAGCTGTAGCTTTTTAGATATATTTGGTGTTTGGTAGAGTAGCTGGAGCTTTTAATAAAATGTATAAAATGACCAAAATGGACATAACTAAAAATTTAGAAAGTTGATGCATTAAAAAGTTACCTATTTTTAGAGGTTAAAATAGTCATTTTTTCCCTAAAAGCTTGTAGCTCCTTCTAAACGCTACTAGTAGTAGCGTTCAACCAAAAGCTTCAAGCTCCTAACCTAAAAGCTTAAAGCTCCTTCAACCAAACAAGACTTTTTATTGAGTAGGAGCTTTTTCTTAAAAGCTTAAAGCTAGAAGCTCCTAAAAGCTCCATGCCAAACATACCCTAAGTCTTTTCCCAACCACTCCACCGCTACCTCATTGGAAAAAGATAACCACTTTTACGGAAAAACGTAATTGAATGTGTTCTAAACTTTCTTGACTAGTAAGTTTTTGAATAACCACTTTTACTGAAAAGGAAAAGTGTAATTGAATGTGTTCTAAACTTTCCTGACAAGCTTTCACCTCAAAAGGGATCTCATAAAGTTGATGACTTGGCTATCAAAACTCCCCCTATTGGCTATGGTTGATATATAACATACTTAACCTTGTTGATCAATCTCTGGTTGAGGTGGTGCCCCAAATAAATAATAACACAAACACAGTATCAAGAAAAGGATGATTTTGTTATGGCTGAATCTCCCCAAACAGATTGTCATCAATGAAAATGATTGTGAAGAAACACGGAACTAATTTTAGAGTTAATTAGTTTGGTTTATGTTTAGAACATGAGGGTTAATCTTCTTAAACTTTCCTGAGCTCCGATTTGATCCGTTCTTCCTGCAAAACAAAACACCGTTAGCTCGTTAAGAGGGGAATATGGGGGTTTCCCTCTTAACCAGACTCCGGCGTGAGATTAAGTATCTGCTTTTAGGAAATAAGTGTGTGTTAAGAGTGAGAGTGAAGAGAGCAGAATGTTTAACCTATGCATGAAGGTCTCTATTTATAGCCGGAGAGGTGTAAGAGGAGATGGGCTGATGGGCCTTGGGCCGGAAGGCGACAACCAGGGAATATCCTCCTTGTCTCACTGGTGTCGACCGTTAGTGCCTTCTAGAAGATCTCCGGTGCTGGCGCACCGTGATTGGAGCCACGTGTTCTAGTTGTCGGCCTTGTTGTCCCTCTGCCATCGGCAGGTAAGTGGAGATCATGGGGCAGTTGTCGCCGCCCCCATATTGGTGCCACGTAGGCGTCCTTGTGTACTCGTTGTCTCCTGCACGTCAGACGATCATGGAGCATGATAGAGCACAACCTGGAGGACGCCGATTGGCCTATTCTTCTGCCACCTGTACCTTCTATACTCTCTGAAATGGCCTTGCACTCTAACTCCTGCGTGACCCTTGTTGAGCACGTAACTAGCCCGCGCAGGGTTGCAGGGCTGACGGCTCTTTATTCAGAATACTAAGTGTGGAAACTGATCTTATCTCTTGTTTGGACCTCGCGCGAGGTCAGGCTCTGCTTGAGCAGGTCGCACGGGTCTAAAAGATTGATCAGCTTGCTGAGTAAGGAGTATGGTCCAGCGCGCGACCTGAATGGTCTGCGCGACTTTTTGGGACCATACCCCTTCAAGTCCCCCCAGTCCAGTGCTGCACCATGCGCGAAGTAAATGGTTGGAGCTCTGGACTTAGAAAAAAGAAAGTGCTAGCTGTGAAAAACGCTTGCTTGATCTTGGTAGGCGGCGCGCGTGTAAGTCTGTGTCAATTACTACGGTGCGGCTACCATATTAGCCTGATGGTAGTTTTGCTTTTTATTGTAAGCGCGCAGGATAATTGAGGAATCATGATAGTTGCGCGTGCTTGGTAACTTCTGCATGAAGTTTGTAGTAATTTTGGGCGGGAAAAACCTCGAATTTTGAATTCTGACAGGTTGGTGCGAAATGTTGTTGACGGCGACGTTTGAGTTGACTGCTGACACGACCATCATCATGCTGTCACTGACGGTTCGGCTCTCCGTCAGGCGAGTGAGGCCCACGCGCGTGTGGTAACTGTCACTCCGAGAATCCCGCCTTACGTGACGGCTCCTGATTGGTGACGCGCGCGGTGAATCTGACACGTTTACCCATCGCATTAAATGCGATGGGTATATATAGTCGACGAGGGGAGTGAGGAAATCACAACCCTTTCTTCTGCTTCTCTAACTTCTCTCTATTTCTCTTTGAATCTTCAAATCTTCAAAGTTGCACTAGCAGATCTTCAAGTTTTTCTAGGAAGTTTGAAGATCTTCATTTTACTCTCGTTTTCTTTAACTAAATGGCTGAAGAGGAGTCTCATCTTGAAGAAGGTCCCCTCCCCGTCCTCAAATGGGACCATGGGTTATTTGAGCAGATTACTAGGGGGTTCCGGTTCCCACCGGAATGGGATGCTCAGTATCCCCGGCAAGGGCAGACTGTCGCCGACGCACCACCGGGGTATATAACCCTGTTTGAAGATTTCTTCTTACAAGGAAATTTCCGGTTGCCGGCGACAGAGTTTATGGCTCACATTCTTCATCACTACGGTTTTCACCTGTCCCAACTAAGTCCACCCGACATGGTGAGGGTGAGGCACTTCGAATTCTTGTGCTGATCACATGGGATAGAGCCCACAGTTGAGAAATTTAGGGTATTCTACCAGTTGATTAGGAACATGGGGTTCTACTCTTTTGGTAACCGGGGATCTGCCAAGAAAATCCTGCTAAATCCTCCCAAGAGCTTTCATGATTGGAAGAAGAAGTTTTTCTTCATCAGAGAGGAGGTTGTTCCGGTCGCGATGATCTTCCTCGGGTCGGATGCAATCGAGAAGGAGGAATTGCCGATTCCCAAGGGGGCTGATTGGTATCTGAAGCTAACTGCCACACCCAATCGAATCTTTGGTGAAAATGTCCTGGTCGCGGCGCAGATGAGTGACCAGTGGCCGGAGGATAGCAACGAGGTGCCCGTTTTGAAGTTTCAAGATAGAGGTTTGTTTTTTTCCTTGATTATTCCTCTTTTGAAATTCGTTTGCGCTTAATTGTTGAATTTGATTGTAGAGGCGCACCTGTATCAAGTTGCTTTCCCCACCTTTGGTGGATCTATGGGTGTGCGTCCACTGGAATCAGGGGAGCAATACTGGTATGAGCGGATCAAAAGTCATTTTATGTATCCCCTTGCTGGAGCCTTTGCCAATCCTCCCACTGCAACCGAAGGTGCGCATCTACCCAACCCCTGGCCCCTGCGCGCTGTGACCTCCGCTGGGAAAGAGATTCTGTATCTTTCCAGCGAAGAGTCTGTAGGGTCATCAAATGGGGAGCTAAGTTCCTGGTCTAACATCTTTACATGTGTGTTGCGCGACCTTGGCATAGATCTGGAGGAAAAGAAGAAGAAGGTGAGCAAGAAGAAGAAGAAGGTTATCACCACTGATGCTGAGGTGACCAGCAAGAAGGGCGGGAGTAGCCGTGCGACTGCTGGTGTTTCTGATAAAGGT
This sequence comes from Helianthus tuberosus, assembly GCA_030545235.1. Taxonomy (NCBI): domain Eukaryota; kingdom Viridiplantae; phylum Streptophyta; class Magnoliopsida; order Asterales; family Asteraceae; genus Helianthus; species Helianthus tuberosus. Next base: position 173,450,208 of record CM060448.1, on the reverse strand, counting down.
ACTCTTCGATTTCGGCAGAGTAACCTGGAAGACTACGTTGTTGCGAGTGACTCACTTGAGGGTCTGTCCCGTATAGGTGAGAAGAAGACCAGCGCTGCTGGTTCAAAAAGCTCTGGGAGCGCAGCGTCAAGGAACCCAGATGCTGGTGCTACTCCCTCTTCGATCGCGCTAGATGAAGAGGAGGAAGAAGAGCATGAGGAAGAACCCGCCTCAAGTTAGTGAGCTGGAAGAGAAGTAGAGAAGAGACTGTTGCGGGCGTCAAAGCAACGCAGAAGGCTGAGGGAGTCCCTGTGATAGGGAAGCAAAGGCCCAGAAGAAGGCCCCTGAGAAGACTAAGGGAGTTGAATACTTGTCTTTACTTTAGTGACACCTCTTGTTAACACTTAGTTTCTGCAGAGGCCCAGAAGAAGGCCCCTGAGAAGACTAAGGGAGTTGAATTTAAGGATCCTCAAGAACCGGCGCCGAAGAAGACTAAGTTTGTAATCAGGCCTCCCAAGACAACCGAAGGAATGGTTGAGAAGGTGGTTGGAGAGAAAGAAAAAGAGAAGGAAAAATAGAAAAGGAAGGCGTTTGAGAAGCCTGAGGTCGATAAACCCAAAGAGACCGAGACCGCTGCTACTACCGCGCAGGAGAAAACGCAGGGTCCGGAGGTCGTGCGCATTACGGGGCTTGACCAGCCCCTTCCTGAAAAAGAGAAGGAAGCTACCCGGAGGAAGGGACCCGAGGTTGTTAAGCCGGTGGAACTTGCGCAGCCTGATATCCCTCTCCAAACTAAGCAGGTTACAACTACTGCTGGGGGGTCAGCTGCTACTGCACCCGAGCAGACGGCTCCTAAAGATGCTACTGTTGCTGCGGGTGGAGCCGGTGGTGGAGGGTCTGGTGGCGCCGAAGGTGCTTTCGCGGCTGGTCAAGCTGGTGCGGGGAGCCAAAGCTCGATGCCACATCCTCCGATAGGTCCTAAGGATACCTTAGGAGATATCTATTACAAGACTTACACCAAGGAGGCTCGCGGTGATGCTCCCCACCATCCTCCATGGGGCTTAAAACAAATGGACACGTTCTTGGAGTTTGCTCCGTGTCGCGATTGGTTCTTGAATTCTTTCCCTCCCCGTGAGGTTAACCGGCAAAGAGCGCGAACCCATGATGGGTTGTATCACGCTTATATTATCGGCGAGGCCAATACCCGCGCTGCCAACCACCAGATTGTGCGCATGTGGCGCACAATGGTTAAAGAGCGAGGAGACTAGGAGAAATACCGTGAGCGCTTGTTAAGGCAGGTTAAGGATTTTGAGAGGTTGAAAAGTGCCTTTGCTGAGGAGAAGGATAAGTTCGAATCTGAGAAGAAATCTGAGGAGTGGGGCCGCGAAGGCTTAAGGAGTAAGTTGCGTGCTGCTGAGGAGCTCTTGTCGAAAGAGCGTGCTGAATGGAAGGAGGTGTGTAAGAAAGATAATCAGCGCATGTATGCTGCTCGCTCCAAGATTACCGAACTTGAGGCTCAGATCGCCACACTAACGAAGAAGGTTGAGGATGTTGGAGCAGACAAAGAGCATGTTGAGGTCCAACAAACTTAACCCTTTTCTTATTGTTTTGTTTTGTACTTATAGAAATATTGCTTAAGTCTTTGTTTTCATTCTTTGCAGGCTGAGTTGAAGGCGCAGGTGGCCAGCAAAGATAAAGACTTAAAAACCAAAGATGTGGAGATTGCGGAGTTAAAATGCCGATTGCATGAGCAAACTGACAAGAATGAATCCTTGGAGATTGATCTTGAGGCCGAAAGGGTGAAGGCTGCTACCGCCGAGGAGGCCAAACAGAGGGCCGTCGAGGCGCGAGATATTAGCACCTCTGCCCTTAATGTAGCCCAAAACAATTACGCCGAAGCTCAATCAATCGTAGACACGCTGGTCTCCGAATTTGAATGGATGTGTAATAGAGGGGTAGTTTTCGTACGGTCCCCTTCTTAACTTGGGCATTATTTTGTTGTCTCGTTCTCATCCGTTGCCTTTTTGTAGATGGCTAACTCTATTCTGAATGCTTCTGAGCTGGATGCGGCTGTTGCCGCTTTCATAGATGCCTCACGCGCGGTTGGGCATCGTGGAGGTTATCTAGAGTGTGCCCATCATGTTGAAGAGGCCTTTGGACAAGAGTTTGATATCAGTCATTGCTTAGTGACCGACTAGGTTGATGCTGCGTTAGCCCGCGCTGAAGGGGTTTATGACCATTTATCATTGCCTGTGATGGATTTGGTCACTGAAGCGCTGAAGTACGATGACTGGTGTTCTCGGCTAAGGACTATCCAAGACCCTCCACAGACTGTGGAGTTATCTGATGAGGAGGAGACAGCCGGCGGAGATGGCGATGGAGATGGTGAAGGTGGTGATGACGAATATATAGTGTTTGTAGGCTGATGCCTTGGTACTTTGTTTTTTTTAACTTTTTTGTGTAATCATTGCACGGGAGCGCTTTTGTTGGATCGAACTGATGATGTTTTGCTATTTTTTATGTAATTATTGCGTGGGCGCGCTTTTTAGAATATAACATTATGTTTGCTTTCTATTTGTCAAGTTACAATTATTGCATTGTTGTTAGAAACTTTGGTTAAATTAGCTCGAATAAATGTAAGTATGGCTCGTGTATGAGTGTTACTGCCCGGTTTCGCGCTATGATCGCGGAGGACCTTGGAGGCATCACTCAAGAGCTCGTAATTTACTGAAGTGTTTTCGTGCTAATCAAAAGTTTAACATGCATTTGTAACGTAGAAGTGATGATGATAAAAAACAAAAGGCATAGTCAATGCTTTCATTTAGTAACTTAGAAATAGGCGCGCGACCAACGTACATCATCGAAATAGGTAGATAAAAGGCGCTGGCCAACATAGGTAGATAAAAGGCGCATGGCCAAGGGTGTTCACATGTAGCATTTGCGCAGTTGTTGCGCGTTCCACGTGCGTGGGATGATGTGTCTATCCAGGGTGCGCGGTCGAATCTACACCGACGAGATCATTTGTCGACACGGGACGCCTCGTGACATCATCTCTGACTGTGATGATCGGTTTACCTCGCGTCTTTGGGAAATGTTTCAATCTGCTCTCGGTACTACTCTAAATCTAAGTACCGCTTTCCATCCCCAAACTGACGATCAGACTGAAAGAACGATTCATACCCTTGAAGACATGCTCCGCTCGTGTGTCATAGATTTCGGTGGTAATTGGGATGCGCACTTACCTTTAGTTGAATTCTCGATAACAGTTATCATTCTAGCATCCAAATGGCACCATTTGAGGCTTTATAAGGAAGAAAATGTCGATCGCCTATTGTATGGCATGAGATCGGAGATGCGCAAATTACCGGTCCTGAGCTATTGCAAGAAACGACTGACAAAATCCTCTAAATTCGAGACAATATGTTGAAAGCTCGGAGCCGACAGAAAAGTTACGCTGATAGACGCTGCAAGCCCCTTGAATTTGACGTTGGCGATCATGTACTCCTAAAGGTTGCACCTTGGAAGGGGGTGATCAGATTCGGCAAGAAAGGAAAGCTCGCGCCTCGATATGTTGGACCCTTAAAAATTCTGGAAAGGGTTGGAAAAGTGGCCTACAGACTCGAACTACCAGAGGATCTGAGTAACATCCACCCGACTTTCCACGTTTCGAACCTCAGAAAGTGCTTGGCCGACCAAGAATTACATGTCCCTCTTGAGGATTTACAAGTGGACGAAACATTACACTTTGTGGAAAAGCCTGTCGAGATCGTGGGACGAGAAACCAAGGTACTCAGACGCTCGCGCATTCCTATTGTGAAGGTTCGCTGGGAAGGAAAACGAGGCGCCGAGTTCACCTGGGAACTCGAAAGCGACATGAAGGCGAAGTACCCGCAGTTTTTTGATACGGCTAAAGCCTAATTTCGGGATGAAATTCCATTAAGTAGGGGAGGCTGTAACACCCCGTGTTTCGAAAGTCAAAGTCAAAGTCAAGATTGAAGTCAAAGGAAGAAAAGATTGCTAATTGCGATTTGTCACTCCTTGCTCAAGATGCGGAGATTGAAAAATTGAAGCAGGAAAAAGCGGATGCTGAAGCCGCGCGAGATGAAGCGCGCTCTCATAGGGAAAGAAGTGAACAACGAGAGGTGCATACCTACGCTACCCTTGCCCTTAGAGATAAAGAGATAGAAGAACTTATTGCTTTGCTATCTGATCATGAACAACTTAAGAAAGATCTGGAGCTTGCGCATACTGAGAAAGTTGAAACCACTCGCCGCTTGGCTGAAACTGAAGAAAAACTAGAAAATTCCGAAACGGTGCGGGCAACGGTGGAGAGTGAGCTTGAACTGTTGAAAAGCGACATGCTATGGTTGAGCGAGCGTGGAATCGCATGCATAAGTTTCTTTTTGTTTGTAATTCTTACGAAGATGTTTTGCGCTTTTTTCCTTATGTTCCTGATTTTATAGGTTGATGAGTCGGTGCTGAATTCTGAAGAGCTAGATAAAATGGTCGCGCGCTTGGTGGTTGCCGCGCGAAATGACGGATACGCTCAAGGATATGCGGAATGCTCGCACCATGTAGTTAGTGCCTTGAAGGTTGATTGGGATACTAGTAGATCTGCTACTCATGGTGTTAATACTGATGCCGCCCTTGCAGCTATGAAAACAGAATTCAACAACTTGCAGCATCCTGTCATGGATCTTATAAACGTTGCATTGCAGTCTGAAGACCATGTAGCGCAATTGAAGGAAATCTTCCCAGATGAAGAAGATGAGGATGAAGAGTTAGCGTAGGTTTCCTCTTGTGGTTGTATGAACAATTATTTTGTAGCTTTTTTGGGATGTGTATCCTGTCACACCCCAACCGATGGCGGAAACGTCGGGGCGTGGCACTGAGTGAAACAGATTGTCCAGAAGTTTCCATAACAACTATATTTACCAAATATTTAAAGCAACACGTCCCATACCATGTCATAAATGATAATACAATTATTACAGAAAAGATCTAGTCAAATTGTTCTGTTCCGATAACTCAGATTCTTATTACAGACAATTGTTTATTGTTGACCTAGGTCTTTCCTAGCCTCGATTTCAAAGCAAAGAAAGCAAATAAGCATCCTAAGCACCTGTCACATACGTTAAAGTAAAAGTCAATACACATAGTGTAAGGGTGAGCATACAAGTTTGATAATAGCATATAGAGTTCGAAAGCGTTACGCATAACCAGCACTCACCACTGAGGCATGTTAGTTATCGACATGAACCTATCGATACCAATGACTGCGGGTTGACTGCCCAAGGCAGTTCGCGATACACACTCACCACTGTGAGCCATGTAGGTAATTGTCCTTAACAACCCCTGAGTGAACAGGTGCTGAGTCCAAACTAATAGTACTATCGTTGCTAAGGCAGACAGACATCATTCCATGTGTAAACATAACAAACAAGCATTCATTAAGTCACGTATAACATACGGTAAGTGGTTAGCGATTTAAAGTATTGCATAGTGTATTCGATGTGATTTAGTATAAGTAACGTATGTCACACCCAAAAGTGCGTAAAGCAAAAAAGGGATCGAGTATACTCACAGCGATTGATGGATTGAAGGGAGCGCTAGAGAGTAGGGTTAGCCTGAATAGATTGATAGCATAACGATAAGCGACGCGTAAAACGATATAGAGTGCAAGTGGGTAGGACATCAGTTCGATCGGATGGTAGTCCGATCGGACAGCCGGTCGCTCGCTCGAGTGACAGTCCGTTCGGACGGTCGTCTGGTCGGATGACCGTTCAAGTGGGTTGTGACTTCCTTTGGAATGGATGTGTTTGTGTATGTGTATGATGGCTTGACTTTTGAAGTTTTCGTTGTAGTATTTTGAAAACATTGAAGTATCTCTACCTTTCAGGTCGATCGATCGAACGACCGTTCGATCGGGAGATAGTCCGAGAGGTTGGGCACTTCAGCGAGAACAAGTTCTCAGCAGGTTGTCACTCGATCGGACGATGGTTCGATCGGGTGGCATCCCTTGTGCATTGAACATGTTGAAAATTGTTTAAGTGTTGAAGTCTGATCATTACATGGTCAAGTGGTAGTCCGTTCGGACGGTAATCCGATCGGTCAGCACTTACTTCAATGTTCATCCTTTGAGGTTTTGAAAATGAAGGTTAAGTATGGGACCAAGGTGTAAATCGTCCGGGTAACAACCCGTTCGGATGCCAGTTCGATCGGACGGTAGTCCGGTCAGACGGCATTCCGTCCTGGTCGTTCCGTTCGTCTTACACTTGGTTGCGTTGATAGTTTGTTATTTTATTGAGATGTTTTGATAATGTATTAAGCAACAGAAACCTTGTCAATACTTGGTACCCCTGATCAGACAGGAATCACCCAAATCCGTCTGGTTAACTGTTCGAGACAGTGTTTCATGTTTAACCTGAAATCGGTAGTCTCGTGGATAGAATCCAGATCTTGAACCAACACAACCACTAGAATGAGTAGTAAGTCAGCACAAGCTCCGATTCTATCGGTTTTGAATGCATTGAGTGTAAAAGAGTTGAAAGAAAGTTGGAAAACTATCTTTCAATCCTTTTCATTGTGAATATGTTTAGATCTACGAAAGATCTTTGTTTGTTTATGTGGAAATCAGTTAGATCTAAGTTGTTCTTGGTGGATTGAGGCCAAAACATGAAGTTCTCAAGAACACATGATGACGTCATCCTAGAACACCTTGAATCTTGATGATATCACTGTTAAAAGTTAAGATTCAAAAGATAGAAAGGTGTATGAGTGCGTGTAGATTAAGGAAGTACAAGATTTAGGATGAGATCTTACCGGAATTGCGAGAAATCGAAGGAAAAAGCGATCAAGAGCGATGGTCGGACGTCAGAGAGCAAAAGTGAAAAGTTTGATGGTGACATGGGGTATTTATAGGGTTACCCAAAATGGAAAGGAGCTGGTCGATCGGGTGGCAGCCCGGTCGAACATCTGGCCGATTGAGCGGCAGCTCGATCGATCGGCTGGTCGATCGGCTGGTTACCTGGTCGATCAGTCGCTTGGTTCGAGTGTTCGGTGCGACGAGTTTTGCCGTTTTGATTGCGATTGCGAGCGTTTCGATGCATTAGAGTTTCCTAGTCAAATTACTTTTAATCCCAACTACTATATCAACATACAAGCATCCTTATTTCGTATTCGTTTAGCGTTTGCGATTCGATTGCGATTGAGTTCGATTTGCGTTTCGATTGATCACCACAACATAACATAAATAAACACGCACAAGTAACACATAAGGCACACACACACGTATAACAATAACCAAAATGCGTAATTCGAGTTGCGAGTGCTATTGCGATAGCGATAAAGCGATTAAACGTGCGATAAATAGCGAATACTATGTGATTATTAATAGATACTCCACATAATACAACTAAAGCGATAACAAAATAGACTAACTACAAGTCAAAGAAGTCAAAACAGGAATTGAGCAAGGAGAGACAGATCGCAATTAGCAATCTTTTCTTCCTTTGACTTCAATCTTGACTTTGACTTTTGAAACACGGGGTGTTACAGCCTCCCCTAGTTGAGGGAATTTCGTCCCGAAATTAGGCCGAAGCCGTAACAAACAACTGTGGGTACTTCGCCTTGATGTCGCTTTCGAGTTCCCAAGTGAACTCTGCGCCTCGTTTGCCTTCCCATCGGACTTTCACAATTGGAATGCACGAGCGGCGAAGCTGCTTGGTTTGGCGGTCCATGATTTCGACAGGCTTCTCCACGAAGTGTAGTGTTTCGTTTACTTGGAGGTCATCGAGAGGTACAATTAAATCATGCTCAGCCAGGCACTTCCGGAGGTTTGACACATGGAAAGTCGGGTGGACATTACTAAGTTCCTCCGGTAGTTCGAGTCTGTAGGCGACTTTTCCGATCCTTTCCAGAATCTTAAAAGGTACAATATATCGAGGCGCTAGTTTCCCTTTCTTGCTGAATCTGACCACACCCTTCCAAGGTGACACCTTTAGGAGTACGTAGTCGCCAACGTCAAATTCAAGGGGCTTGCGTCGTCTATCGGCGTAACTTTTCTGTCGACTCCGAGCTTTCAACAAGTTGTCTCGAATTTGGAGGACTTTGTCAGTCGTTTCTTGCAATAGCTCGGGACCGGTTAATTGCGAGTGACCGATCTCGTGCCACACAATAGGCGATCGACATTTTCTTCCGTATAAAGCCTCGAATGGTGCCATTTGAATGCTGGAATGATAACTGTTGTTATACGAGAATTCGACTAATGGCAGGTATGCATCCCAACTACCACCGAAATCTATGACACACGAACGGAGCATGTCTTCAAGAGTACGGATCGTTCTCTCATTCTGACTGTCGGTTTGAGGGTGGAATGCGGTACTTAGATTAAGCGTTGTACCGAGAGCAGCTTGAAACGTTTCCCACAGCCGCGAGGTAAACCGAGCGTCACGGTCAGAGATGATGTCGCGAGGCGTCCCATGTCGACAAATGATCTCATTGGTGTAGATTCGGGCTAGTCGTTCTACCTTGTAGTCTTCTCGTATTGGCAAAAAGTGGGTTGATTTGGTCAAACGGTCAACAACGACCCATATACTGTCGTGACCTGATGGCGTGCGCGGGAGCTTGGTTATGAAGTCCATAGCTATACTCTCCCACTTCCACATCGGGATCGGGGGTTGTTCGAGTAAGCCAAAGGGTCTATGATGTTCAGCCTTGACCTTTGAGCAAGTCAGGCACTTTCCAACGTAGATGGCGATATCCCTTTTCATACCCGACCACCAGTACTTGTAGCGAAGGTCCTGGTACATTTTGTCAGCACCGGGATGAATAGAATATCGGGATTTGTGGGCTTCGTCCATCAGATTCTGTTGCAAATTGGTCCGTGTAGGGATCCAAATTCGGTCCAGGTAGTGGAATATCCCATTTTACTTATTCACAAGCTGAGCTCCATCATGGTAGATTCTTTCCTTATCCAAAGTGCGCTCGTTAAAACAAGCATGCTGGGCTTCGTGGATGAGGGTTTCGAGATCGTGTTGGGCTAGGTTATCACGGATGCTAAGTAAATAACTCCGTCTGCTGAGAGCGTCGACAACGACATTTGCTTTGCCAGGGTGATAACGAATCTCACAGTCATAATCATTGAGAAGTTCTACCCATCGGCGTTGATGCATATTAAGTTCCTTCTGGTAAAAGATATGTTGTAGGCTCCTATGATCGGTGAAGATCGTACACTTTGTACCATACAGGTAGTATCGCCAAATCTTTAACGCAAAAACAACTGCGCCTAGCTCGAGATCATGGGTTGTATAGTTCTTTTCGTGGATTTTGAGCTGACGAGATGCGTAGGCAATGACATTGTCTCGTTGCATGAGAACCCAACCAAGACCAAGGTTCGAGGCATCACAATAGACAATAAAGTCGTCGTTTCCGTCGGGCAATGTGAGAACAGGAGCATTATAAAGCATGCGCTTGAGGGTTTGGAAAGCAGACTCTTGTTCAGTTCCCCAAACAAAAGGCCTGCCTTTATGCGTGAGAGCGGTAACCGGCACAACGATCTTTGAGAATCCTTCGATAAATCGTCGATAATAGCCCGCTAGTCTGAGAAAAGAACGGACTTCGGACGTGTTCTTAGGTGTAATCCAGCTCTTAACGGCTTCAATCTTCGCGGGATCGACGTGAATACCTTGACTATTTACAATGTGACCCAGAAACTGAACCTCCTCCAGCCAAAATTCACACGTGGAGAACTTGGCATAGAGTCGATTCCCCTAGAGTAGCTCGAGTACCAAACGTAGATGTTGCGCGTGTTCGGCTTTCAACTTGGAATAGATCAAGACATCGTCGATGAACACGATGACAAAGCGGTCGAGATAAGGTTTACACACGCGATTCATCAGATCCATGAAAACCGCGGGTGCGTTGGTTAAACCAAAAGCCATAACAACGAACTCATAGTGGTCGTATCGAGTGCGAAAAGCGGTCTTGGGTATATCCTCCTCTTGAATGCGTAGCTGGTGATAGCCTGAGCGTAGATCGATCTTGGAGAAACACGTAGCACCTTGTAGCTGATCAAACAAATCATCAATGCGAGGCAGGGGATAGCGGTTCTTGATAGTCAACTTATTCAGTTCCCGATAGTCGATGCACATCCGGAACGACCCATCCTTCTTTTTGATGAAAAGGACTGGCGCGCCCCAAGGAGAGGTGCTCGAGCGAATGAAGCCTTTATCAAGTAATTCCTAAAGCTGACTCGAGAGTTCACGCATTTCGGACGGTGCGAGTCGGTAAGGAGCTTTGGCAACAGGATTGGCTCCAGGAATGAGGTCGATACGAAATTCGATATCACGACTTGGCGGTAACCCGGGGAGATCATCAGGAAACACATTAGGAAATTTACGAACCACAGGAACGTCTTTCACTTCTGTCTTTCCTTTCTTTTCCTTCTCCGCTACTACAATGTTAGCCAAGAAAGCTCTGTATTCCTTGCGGAGATACTTGCTAGCTTGGACACACGACAAGAGCTTGAGACCTTTCGAAGCAGTTTCGCCATAAACACACAATAAATCACCATTCGCGAGCGAGAATCGAATCATCTTATCAAAGCACACAACTTCGGCACGGTTTTCGCGAAGAAAGTCCATGCCTACTATGATGTCAAAACTTCCGAGTTGCATCGGAATAAGGTCGATTGGGAAGATGTGATTGTTGAGCTCAAGAATACAATCACGAAGAACAGAATTAACAGCGACAGTTCTTCCAGTGGCGACTTCAACATCGAACGTCGAGGGGAGATGGGAGCGCTTACGACTAAGAAGCTTCTCGAATTCAAACGACACAAAGCAGTTATCGGCTCCAGTATCAAACAAACACGATGCATAAATACCATTCACAAGGAATGTACCATTGACCACGTTGTTGTCAGCCTGGGCTTGGCGCACAGTGATGTTGAAAGTTCTGGCGCGGGCGGCTTGCTGTTGCTGCTGAGGCTGTTGCTGTTGAGGCTGCTGCTGTTGGGGCTCTTGTTTCACAACCCTGTTCGGGCACATGTTCGCAAAGTGGTTGGGATCACCACATGCGAAGCAGACTCGGGCGTTGACCGCGGGGGCCTGAGCCGCTTGTTGGCCTTGTGGGGCTGGGAGCAGAGCTTGATGAGCAGTGGCTTGAGCTGGCGCTTGACGGGGACCAGTACGGCAGTTCGCAGTGAAGTGGTCGTACATGTTGCAGTGAGCGCAGAAACGGCAGGCGAGACCCACCGAGTGATGATAAGAGCATGTTGGGCAGGCAGGGTGAGGGCCTGTGTATGCACGCTTTGCAGGCGGTGCATAGGTAACTGGTGTTGGGTGGTGGTGAGGTTGCTGCTGAGCCGGTACGGCTTGAAGTGGAGCAGCAGTGGTAGTGACAGCACAGTTCTTATTGCTGGAGCTGCTGTTGTTGTTCTTCTTCTTGCGGCGTGAGTACTTTGACGATTGAGCAGCGGCGGTTTCGGCGGTTGGTGCGGCGGTGACTTGATGCAGGTTCTTTGAAGTTTTATCCCAAAAACCAACTTTTACTCGCTTGTCGTTGATTTCGGCGGCAAGCAAGTAAGTTTCTTTGATTGTTGCTAGCTTTGCGGCATGCACAAAATCTGCTACACAGTCGGGTAGAGCTCGAATGTACTTCTTGATCGTCATGTCGGGCATCTTCACTTGATCGGGACAGATGATGCTAAGCTGCTTAAAGTGAGCAGTAAGGGCAGTGTTGTCACCTTCTTTCTGCTTAATGTGCCAGAACTCATCCTCCAGCTTCTGGCGCTCATGGGGAGGGCAGAACTCTTCAAGCATAACGTTCTTCAACTCGTCCCATGACAGGCCATAGGCTGCATCATTTCCGCGCTTGTTCCTTTCGGCCGTCCACCAGTCTAGGGCGCGGGACTGGAAGACGCCGGTCGCGTTCAGTGTGCGGAGATTATCAGGACATCCGCTCTGTCGCAGGGTGACTTCGATTGAGTCAAACCATTGAAATAAAGCCGTAGGGCCTTCTTCGCCGGTGAACTCTTTCGGTCCACATGCCTTGAACTGTTTGAAGCTGAAAGCAGCTTTGGGAGTCTCGGTCCTGGATTCTTCAGACGATTTGCTCATGTTTTCGTACAGTTCACTGACGACTTGGGGTACAACCTTTGCCATTTGCTCAGTAATCATGGCAGCGAGGCGTTTGTCTGCTTGCTTTCGGCGAGCATCTCGGGTAGTGCGAGATCCATATGACGACATTGTCTGCAACAGACATCGCCACAGGACTCAACACAATATAATCGTATCTCACCTCACAATCCTAATACTACTAAAACTCAGGAACACGTACAATCACGTAAGCATATAGGCACATAATCACATAAACACATAAGCACGTAGGGCACAGAAGCACAGAAACACATACGCATGTAAACACAAGATGCAGTCAGAATACAGAAACCTATCATTCAAAGTCTGCGAGTGTTCGAATATAGCGATCGCGAATAATATAGCGAGTAGTATAGCATAGCGTGTAGTATAGTAAATAGCGTGGTGTAAAGTTGTTCCATGAATGGTAACGATTTGTTAGCGTATTGAGATAGAAATGCAGTGCGAGTCGTGTGTGTCGATCAAAGCGTTAATGAAAATCGAGTAAATCTCCAAAAATTATAACACATAAGCAGGTAAAAATACATAAAAACACATAAAATCGATGAATCATCAGAGTCAGCAGTTGCGGGCTCAGAATCGGAACACATAAAAATCGAGAAATAGATCGTCGGCGGCTATTAGACATTGACTATCCAAAGTGATTCAACTATTCTCAAGGACTTGTTGTACATACTTTGACCTTCATAACTGTGCCTTTGCCTCGATTCTTGGGCTCGGCACGCATCCTTTAAGTCATATCGTGACTTCAAGTCGTTGGAGTCCGTCGAGACTTTGGTGAGAGTTTTGTAAAACCAAGTAAAGGTCGGAACAAGTCGTCAAGGTTCGGGTTTCACCCCTGGCTTAACAACTTCGTTCCTATTTTGATAAAATAAAAGAGAATTATGCATCAAAGTATGGATTTCACTCCTATTTCAACGCAATTTCTCGTGTTTATAGATAAAAATGTGGGTTGAATCAAGCAATTTAGTCGAGAGTTTGCGGTTTTCACACCTAATATTGACTTAATCACTCATTCATATTTGAAAATTCGAGTGCAGTGATAGTGTAGCGTAGGTGAGAATAGCGAGAAAATAGTAAGTACGCTCACACATAATCCCTACTGGACATGCACGAGTCGGTTTGTTGGTTCCTAACTATAGACTAGGTCTCTAAGACATCGACCCGGACTAGGTCGAGTCTTTTCCTAATTCCCTATAGTTATGGCTCTGATACCAATCTGTCACACCCCAACTGATGGCGGAAACGTCGGGGCGTGGCACTGAGTGAAACAGATTGTCCAGAAGTTTCCATAACAACTATATTTACCAAATATTTAAAGCAACACGTCCCATACCATGTCATAAATGATAATACAATTATTACAGAAAAGATCTAGTCAAATTGTTCTGTTCTGACAACTCAGATTCTTATTACAGACAATTGTTTATTGTTGACCTATGTCTTTCCTAGCCTCGATTTCACACCAAAGAAAGCAAATAAGCATCCTAAGCACCTGTCACATACGTTAAAGTAAAAGTCAATACACATAATGTAAGGGTGAGCATACAAGTTTGATAATAGCATATAGAGTTTGAAAGCGTTACGCATAACCAGCACGTACACAGTGTAAAATGAGGCATGTTAGTTATCGACATGAACCTATCGATACCAATGACTGCGGGTTGACTGCCCAAGGCAGTTCGCGATACACACTCACCACTGTGAGCCATGTAGGTAATTGTCCTTAACAACCCCTGAGTGAACAAGTGCTGAGTCCAAACTAATAGTACTATCGTTGCTAAGGCAGGCAGACAGCATTCTATGTGTAAACATAACAAACAAGCATTCATTAAGTCACATATAACATGCGGTAAGTGGTTAGCGATTTAAAGTATTGCGTAGTGTGTTCGATGTGATTTAGTATAAGTAACGTATGTAACACCTAAAAGTGCGTAAAGCAAAAAAGGGATCGAGTATACTCACAGCGATTGATGGATTGAAGGGAGCGCTAGAGAGTAGGGTTAGCCTGAACAGATTGATAGCATAACGATAAGCGACGCGTAAAACGATATAGAGTGCAAGTGGGTAGGACAGCAGTTCGATCGGATGGTAGTCCGATCGGACAGCCGGTCGCTCGCTCGAGTGACAGTCCGTTCGGACGGTCGTCCGGTCGGATGACCGTTCAAGTGGATTGTGACTTCCTTTGGAATGGATGTGTTTGTGTATGATGGCTTAACTTTTGAAGTTTTCGTTGTAGTATTTTGAAAACATTGAAGTATCTCTACCTTTCAGGTCGATCGATCGAACGACCGTTCGATCAGGTAACAGTCCGAGAGGTTGGGCACTTCAGCGAGAACAAGTTCTCAGCAGGTTGTCACTCGATCGGATGGTGGTTCGATCGGGTGGCATCCCTTGTGCATTGAACATGTTGAAAATTGTTTAAGTGTTGAAGTCTGATCATTACATGGTCAAGTGGTAGTCCGTTCGGACGGTAATCCGATCGGCCAGCACTTAGTTCAATGTTCATCCTTCGAGGTTTTGAAAATGAAGGTTAAGTATGGGACCAAGGTGTAAATCGTCTGGGTAACAACCCGTTCGGATGCAGTTCGATCGGACGGTAGTCCGGTCGGACGATATTCCGTCCTGGTCGTTCCGTTCGTCTTACACTTGGTTGTGTTGATAGTTTGTCATTTTATTGAGATGTTTTGATAACGTATTAAGCAATAGAAACCTTGTCAATACTTGGTACCCCTAATCGGACAGGAATCACCCAAATCCGTCCGGTTAACTGTTCGAGATGATGTTTCATGTTTAACCCGAAATCGGTAGTCTCGCGGATAGAATCCAGATCTTGAACCAACACAACCACTAGAATGAGTAGTAAGTCGGCACAAGCTCCGATTCTATCGGTTTTGAATGCATTTAGTGTAAAAGAGTTGAAAGAAAGTTGGAAAACTATCTTTCAATCCTTTTCATTGTGAATATGTTTAGATCTACGAAAGATCTTTGTTTGTTTATGTGGAAATCGGTTAGATCTAAGTTGTTCTTGGTGGATTGAGGCCAAAACATGAAGTTCTCAAGAACACATGATGACGTCATCCTAGAACACCTTGAATCTTGATGATTTCACGGTTAAAAGTTAAGATTCAAAAGATAGAAAGGTGTAGGAGTGCATGTAGATTAAGGAAGTACAAGATTTAGGATGAGATCTTACCGGAATTGCGAGAAATCGAAGGAAAAACGAGCAAGAGCGCTGGTCGGACGTCAGAGAGCAAAAGTCGAAAGTTTGATGGTGACATGGGGTATTTATAGGGTTACCCAAAATGGAAAGGAGCTGGTCTATCGGGTGGCAGCTCGGTCGAACAGCTGGCCGATCGAGCGGCAGCTCGATCGATCGGCTGGTTACCTGGTCGATCAGTCGCTTGGTTCGAGTGTTCGGTGCGACGAGTTTTGCCGTTTCGATTGCGATTGCGGGCGTTTCGATGCGTTAGAGTTTCCTAGTCAAATTACTTTTAATCCCAACTACTATATCAACATACAAGGATCCTTATTTCGTATTCGTTTAGCGTTTACGATTGAGTTCGATTTGCGTTTCGATTGATCACCACAACATAACATAAATAAACACGCACAAGTAACACATAAGGCACACACACACGTATAACAATAACCAAAATGCGTAATTCGAGCTACGATTGTGATAGCGATAAAGCGATTAAATGTGCGATAAATAGCGATTACTATGCGATTATTAATAGAAACTCCACATAATACAACTAAAGCGATAACAAAGTAGACTAACTACAAGTCAAAGAAGTCAAAACAGGAATTGAGCAAGGAGAGACAGATCGCAATTAGCAATCTTTTCTTCCTTTGACTTTAATCTTGACTTTGACTTTGACTTTCGAAACACGGGGTGTTACATATCCCTTTTTTGTTAATGCGCTGTCGCGCAAGTAACAGTTAACAATACACTGCCGTGTAATTTGATAATTTTGAAGGCGTGTTGGTGCGCCAGAAATAGTATGATATGTGTTTTGATCTACAATATTTTGCATGTGTACAATTACTTTGGTTAGGTAAGGCGAATAAATGTGGTATAAAGCTCATGTGTGAACGTAAGGTCTTGTGCGATGTGTGTAATCGCTGACCGCTCATGAGACTTGTATTATATTCACCATATTGTTTTTGCGCTTACCAAAAGGAATTGCATGCACTTTGTAAGAAAAACACAAGAATAATAGAAACTTTGTTGTTTATTCATGGATAAGGCGCAGAGGCCGTACAAAGTCTATTAAAATAATTACATGGGACTTAACTTACTGTAGTCCTTGCTGAGAATTGATAAACTGTAGAGTTTGTTTCATCTGCAAGGAGACTATAGAACTGCTAATCAATTCTTTGCTTTTTTACTCGGGCCTTCGTCGCCACATGTGATTTGTTTGATCTCTTTGTGCACATTTTGTAAGAGGTGAGTGAGCTCACCGCTCTTAAGCGCTTTCTCGATTTCAGTGCGCAAAGAGATACAGTTATTAGTAGTATGCCCGTTGTCTTTGTGATAATCACAATATTGACTTGGGTCTTGGCCGCGCTTGTTCTTCATAGGCGGAGGTGCTTTAAACTGGTAGTCCTCCGTACTCAACACCTCCGCTGGAGTTTTGGTTTAAGGAGTCCATTGCCTCTCCCTGTTATCTTGTTTAGCTTCTCTTTGTGCAGCGAGCTTGTTGATCGTAGCTCTTGCATCCTCAGATGAATAATTTTCTGAACTTGAATCGCGCCAACTTTTCTTAAACCTTTTCCCGCTGCTCGGGCCTAAGTCTGCTGGACGACTGTGTGGTGGTGGCGGTCTATTGGTGCTGAGATTCTTCTCCATCTGGGCATAGACCTTAGCCGCTGCCATTAATTTTTCCCAGCTTTTTAGGAGTCCCTCCGTTCCGGACAGGACTTTTATCATGTCGTCACATCTGACGGCATATTTAAATTGAGCTCGGATCAGGTGCTCGTGAACGTCCCCTATTTCGAGCACTTCCTTGTTGTAACAAGTAATGAAGTCTTCTAGACTTTCATCATCGCGACGCCAGATATTCATTACGTCCGCCGTATCGCGGATGGACCGCCTTTGCTGGCTGAAGTGTACCAGAAACTTCTCGCGCAAGTCTACCCATGATGTGATTTTCCCTACAGGCAGGTTATCGAACCAAAGCCTTGCAGCGCCTGTGAGGGTTTGAATAAAAAGGTGACACCACATCGGCAGGGTCCAGCCTCCTACCAGTCCTGCGCTTGTGAAGACCCGAAGATGGTCATCTGGGTCCGTCATGCCGTTAAACTTGCCTACGTTGGATGGGAGCTTCGCCTTTTCTAGTGGAGCTAGAGCAATTTCGCTAATGAATTTAGAATTTTCTGCAGCTTCTGCCGGGTGATATATCAGATTATAATCGTGTTCAGCCTCTGGATTATAAATCGCGCGGGGTTTACATTTGTTGTAATTTGGTTGTAACCGACTAAACACACTTGCGCTTTCTCCTTCACGGTATGTTCTATCATACTCCCTGGTGTGGGTGTCCCGTGACGGGCCCAACCTGGTGTGAACTGACTGACGGCGATGAGAATGAGATTCATCCCGATATTCTCTTCGGCGATTCTCTGACTGAGTATACTCGTATCTCGATGGAGATCTAGAGTAAACCTCGGTGTCTTCGATCTAGACTCGTGATGGTCCATCATGCTGAGAAAAATGAGGTACCAATGGTGCCCTAACACGGGATACAGGCCTTCGTGATTGGGTTGGGGGAGCTGTTTGTGCACAGAGTTGTATATACACAGCATTTAACACTCCCTGAGATCTGACATACCAGGAGATAGGAGTCTCTCCTGGAGGTAAAATTGAGCTTACAGGGATTTCAGGCGGTATCCCTGGAGTGACAGGATCGTTCGGATGATTATCGGTGTATTGCACCTCATTGTCATCCGACGCCTCTTCTACGATTCCCTCAACTTGTGTATTGTTAACAAAGTTTGACCGAGAGCCGGTTTGACGATGGGTCGAAGTTTCTTCCATTTAGAAAATGGAAACAACAAGGTGAATCGAAACGAGAAAAACGGGTGAAACAGAGAAATCGGTGGGCGCCAATGAAGAAACACTGGTTAAATGAATGGAATCAGATAAACCAGGGGGTTATGTTCTGCATAAAAAGGGTTGGTTTCTTCTCGTTCGGTTCAAAGGGACAGATCTTCTTCTCTTCTCGATAGCTGCAAAACAGACACCGTTAGACTCGCAACGGGGAGAATGGGGGTTCTCTCCGTGACCACCCTCCGGCGTGAGAATAACTATCGGTATTTGAAGAAGAAGAAGTATATGTGAAGTGAGTGTAACTTGGAGATTATACCTGAATTACTCTTCTATTTATAGCCGGGAGTTTGGGTGGGAAAACCTGTTATTGAAATGTTGACGGAAGATGCTAACTCTGTAAGCGGTTATTTTTCCCTCCGTTAATTCTCTTAATCGGACGTGAGAGCACACGGATCGCGATCTAGATCAACGGCTGAGTTATTGCCACGTGGAAAGTGGGCAAGTGGAGATTTCTCTTTAATTCCATGCCATCACCTTGACTTCAAGGGAGCCCGGGATGGTGACACGTGGCCAGACGGTTATAACCGTCTGGTGATGCACGATTGAGTTCTTCTAGAAGATTACTGCTGTAATCCAGTGTGACTCCTTATCATGTGGTATTTAGTGAAGTAAATAATATCCAAGTCTGGGTATTATTTAAGCAGGAGTGCTAACTGGGATTTTTATCCCTGTTTATGGAGAGAGGCGCAAGGATTTATTAGTTTCCTTTTGGCGTGCATGTGTTGCTTGTTGTTTTTCTTCTAAGCTCTCTTTGTAGGACCAATGTGCGGCCTCGCAAGGTCTAAAGAGGGTTAGAGTATGAGGGTGTGGTATGGTCCCATGTGCTCGAAGTGAGGCTTTTTGGGACCTTACCCCTTCACTACTGTTTTGACTTCTTTGACTTGTAATCGAATCTATTTATTTAATTGCTTAAATTGTATTATGTGGAGTATCTATTAATAATCGAGGTTTAATCGCATATTTATCGCTAATCAACTTATCGCTAATCGCTATCGCATTCGCAACTCGAATTATGTGTTATGGATACTGTTTTACGTGTGTGTGTGTGTGTTATTTATGTGTTACTTGTGCATGTTATGTTTATGTTGAGGTCTTAATCGCAATCGCAATTCTATTGCATCCCAATCAAATCGCAAACGCTAAACGCAAGTTATCTATAGTGATTGTATTTTAGATATAGTAGTTAGGTTATTTGTGTAACTAATGGGTAATACTATCGCATCGCTCACTCGAATCGCATCGCAACGCTCAACACGCGAAACGAAACGATAAATCTCAACACGCCGGACACCAGGATCGAGTGGCCAACCGATCGAGTGGCCATCCGATCGGATTGCCATCCGATCGGATTGTCATCCGATCAAGTTACCACCTGATCGGATTGCCACCCGATCGGACTGCCATCCGATCGGTGACCTACTCGACACATATGCACTTTCCTTTTTGGGAAACCCTATAAATACCCTCATGTCACATCATTAGTGATGTGACAGCTCCTCACTCGAACCAGCCGCACTCAAGCTCTCATTTCTCTCGATTTCACACGATTCTTGTAAGTTTCCAACCTAAATCTTGTACTTCTATGATCTACACGCACTTCTTCATCTTTTTCACCTTTGAATCTTAACTTTTAACCGTGAAATCACCGGATTTGAGGTGTTCTAGGGTGATGTCATCATGGAGTTCTTATGAACTTCAAGATTTGGCTTCATTCCACCAAGAACAACTTAGATCTGAAGGATTTCCACATGAATAATCAATGTTTTCGCATAGATCTACACATAATCATGGTTAAAAGGATCGAAAGATGGTTTTCCAGCTTTCTTTCAGCTCTTTTACACTCAATGCACTCAAAACAGATAGAATCGGAGCTTGTTTTGATCTTCTACTCTTTCTTAGTGATGGGTTAGTTCAAGATCTGAATTCTATCCGAAAAGCAACTGATTTCGGGTTAAACATGAACGATCGTCCCGAACCGTGAGCTGAATCGGACTAGGGTGGTTCCTGTTCGATCGGACCACTTGGGTCGAGATGGGGTTTCTGTTGTTTAGCACGTTATCACACCATCTCGATCAAAACTGCAAACCTTCAAAAGAAATCAAGTATCAAGACGATCAGGTCGTTGGGACAGATTGACGTCCGATCGGATTACCATCCGATCGGATTGCCGTCCGATCGGACAACCATCCGATCGGCTTGCACTTTGCTTCACACTTAAATATTTCTCCAAGTTTTCAAGGATCCGAACATTGAACGGATTGCCGTCCGATCGGATTGCCATCCGATCGAACGACCATCCGATCATGTGACGTTTGGGACTTTGGTACTTGATCAATTTTAAAGAACAATAGTTTGACGGTTGCTATCCGATCGGATTGCCATCCGATCAAGTGACAATCCTACAGTGAACTGTTCTCACTAAGTGTCCTGCCAATCGGATCGCTATCCGATCGGACTGCCGTCCGATCGATCGACCTGAAGGGTAGATATACTTCTCTGTTTTCAAAATGCTACAATGAAAACTTCAAAGCCATCATACACAAACACATCCTTACCAAACAAGGTGTCAATCCAATTGAATGGCCATCTGATCGGATGACCATCCGAACGGATTAACATCCGATCGACTGGCCATCCGATCGGATTGCCATCTGATCGGATTACCATCCGATACTTGGTACTTTTGCACCGTTTTACGCACCGCTTATCGTTTACTCTATCGTTAACTGTTCAGGCTAAGGCAGTGTTTATTAAGTTAAACGCTATCGAAGAGTATACTCGATCCCATTTTGCTTTATGCACTTTTGGGTGTTACATACGTTACTTATTCTAAATCACATCGAACACACAACGCAAAAACTACTTATACGCTGACCATTAATGCATGTTATACGTGACTCGATGAATGCTTGTTTGTTATGTTTACACATTGATTGCTGTCTACCTGCCTTAGCAACGATAGTACTATAGTTTGGACTCAACACCTGTTCACTCACGGGTTGTTAAGGACAATACTTCACGTGTTCGCAGTAGTGAACATGTGATGCGCACTCGCTACTCGCAGTCAACTCGTAGTCATTGGTATTGATAGGATCTTTGTCGATAACTTACAAGCTTCACATTATACGTTGTACATGCTGGTTATGCGTAAACGATTTCGAACTCCATTATACTATATCAAACTTGTATGCTCACCTTTACACTATGTGTATTGACCCATATTTTAATGTATGTGGTAGGTGCTTAAGATGCTAGGGATTGCTGTGCTTTGGTGAATCAAGCTAGGGGTCTAGTTATGTCACGCTTAAATCTGAGTCGTCGGAACAGTATTTGTTTTTAAGACAATTATTTGTAATAACTGTTTTTATTTGGATATGTTGTGGTATGGGACAAGACGTTTAATTATCTGGTAATGAATAGTTGTTATGGATACTCATGGACAAACTGTTTCGCTCAGTGCCATGCCCCGATGTTTCCGCCATCGGTTGGGGTGTGACAAAAGGGGTTTCGCCAGTGCTTGTTTTTGGCATGGTTCGATGAGCCCACAGGATGCTCGGGAGCTCATCCACCCAGCCTCTTCTCTGAGTGCCCAGGCGGGCCTTTATCCCTTCGACGATGCTTTTGTTGACACTTTCTACTTGGCTGTTTCCCTGAGGGTGCGCAACGGAAGAGAAAGTGTCCCTATATGTCCTAAAATACACCCTATATGCGAAATACGGCCCTAAATACCTTTAATTTTACAAAAATAAAATAAAAACAACATATAATGGGTTATCGCGGGGCGCGACTCCCTTGTCTTTATTCGTCGCGGGTCGCGACCAGGTAGACAGCAGGCGCATCCCTAGGCCGCCACGTGTCTCTCTCCGTGTCGAAGCTACCCCATGACCAGGTAACCCTAGGCCCTACATCCCCTACATCCCGGGGCGCGACACCCCCCCCCCCTGTTTCCTTCGAGGGGCGCGACGGGGTTGACGAACAACCCTATATAAGAAGGCTTCCAGCCTTCAGTCCGAACTCGTCGCAAATCTTTCTTTCTCTCTCAATTTCTACGTAGTATACACTATTCTCGGCTAAATAACGAAGTTATGCCCCGTTGTAAGTATCATAACCCCGGTTACGTATTAGATACGCTGCCCGATTGATCCAGGGTTCCGTAACAGTTGTCGTGGTTCTGCCCTAAGTAGTCGTTGGAATACCGTCTCGGGGAGGGTATTACTAATGTAAATATTGGGTTATTATACTAACGCATGTGCATTTGTGTAATTTATAGATAATCACCAGGAAATCCTTAAAGGAAACCCTAAAACAGCAATGTGAGTAATCTCCTTTTTACAAATTCTTTTTACAAAACCTCACACAATTAATAATATATAAAACAGTTATTGAGTATTTGTATTCTACAATTATCGTCGGTATGTTGGGGTTTTGTATACAAAATTTGTTACTACCTTGCGAGGAGTAACATTTCAACAAGTCGGGTTGACAGTACCGTGGGTGGTAATTGAATAGATGAAAACAAATGTAATTACGCGACCGCCCTCAATACTGTACAATGGTTTTTATTTAAACTGGGATTCACTCACCAGTATTTCCCACTGACAAAATGTTTTAAACGCATTTCAGGTAACAAAATGTGAAAGCCAAATAGAAGCCAGCTGGACAGCACTAAAGGCTTGGAAAAGTGGCTATAAAGTTACCTAAAATAAAGAGATGTTTTATTTAAATAAAATAGGGTTTATCCATATGAAAATGTGTGCATTTGAAACTTGGGAATTTCCCACGTATTTAATATGATAAAAGTGTGGTATTTTACTCTGATAAAATATTTCCTAACTACGGTCTTGATGTAAATTCCGCTGCCAAAATGGATAAAACACAGATACCACCAAAACTGGCCGCGACCGCCCGTTCCCAGGTTTGTTAGGGGACGGGGGTTGCGACAGAAGGTGGTATCAGAGCTAAGCCACTGATTCAGCCACAGAAGTGTTCTGCTGACACCAAAAATTTATCTAAAGTGTTAGGAAATAAATTACGGGAATACGTGCATATTTGAATTTTATTGTTGTGTGTTATTTGACTATTTGTTAGTTTACAGTATGAGCGACCAAGGACCTTCCGACCCGTTTCGTCAGTTGTCCAGCTCGCCTAGAAGCGAAGGCACCTCTTCACAGCCTGCCCTCTCAGGGTAATAAGCTGATAATGAAGAAGGAATATTCGTGTTTAAGGCTCAGTCTGAAGAGCCATTCCCTCCTAAAAATAGAGGATGGTTCAGTAGGAGAGCACATGAACGTAGGAAACGAATGAAAAAGTTGCAACAACAGAGAGTCTTAGCAGCCGCTAAAAGAGAGACAGATGCCCACACACAGGATATGCTTAATAGAAGTTTAGCCAATTTCCATATCCTAGCAACCACAGCTGCCGACCCTAACCTGGAGCAACTGATAGCACCCCAACCATTACCACTATTTCCCGCTCAGCCAATGGAAATAGAAAACAACCCAGAAAACCAAGTCGAAATGCATGATTTTAACCCAGAAGAGATACCTATGGTACCAGCACCCAATCCCTTAGACCCAGATTATGACCCGTGGTGGGATGACAATAGGGATTGTGCGCAACGTTACCCAATGCCCATGCAGAATCTAGGAGCTTACCCAGGTTTGGTGTCACACCCCTTTCTGCGGCGGAAGCACGAGGGTGTGATCATGAAAGGTTCTCATTGCATATGAAAGGTAAACATACTACATGCTCATAAATTAGTTTCAAAATGCCAAACATTACATAACTGAAAACATGATTTAAGAGTTTACATCACAAGACAACATTTTGTCTGATAAGTTTACAACTTTATTCAAAGATAAACAAAAGCGACATCCAAGAGCATGAGTAAAACCACACGCATATCCACCCTAGTTACCTGAAATACATGTGAGTTTTTGGAAAAACGTCAACATAATGTTGGTGTGAATTCATGCAGTTTTTGTATTTAACGTTTGTATACTTTGTATGAAAACATGGTATGTATTTCGTATAAATCACGTATTTCTGTATCTCATGTAAGTCAAGTATGTCTGTATCTTGTACAACTCAAGTATTCCTGTATAAATCAAGTAATCTTGTATGTATTAAGGTTGTTAATGGGTTGCAAGGCCATTAACATGTGACACAACATAGGAAGCCACCAAACCATAGGCATTTTTCTAGTTGGCATATTCTGAGACACAAAAGCACTGCTTGGTACTCGTTCGCACCAAGAGTGTGGCTGCCCGACACCCGTTAGATCTAACCTTTTGTTCTGCGTTCTAGGTATATTGTTGATTAATGGTGCTTATGGTACCCTATTCGTGACACGATTTCTCGTATCATGTATCATTTCTCGTATCATTTCTCGTATCATTTCTCAAAACGCATCATACTTGGTACTCGTTCTCACCAAGAGTGCTTCTTGTTTTTGTATCATGCCATTTGTAAACATTGTAACATTTGTAACATGTATTTCACCCCCGAAGTTATAAAACTGAAAACAGTTAAGAGAAAAGGGGGAGCATGAACTCACAACTTTGCGTTCCTTGCGTCGTAAACGTCACCGGATTTGCTTAATTAACGTCGTGACCTATACGTGTTTTTCTTAACGTTAGTCACTAGACTTGTATCGTACAAGTACAAGTCACTGTCTTTTGTGTACGTATTCTTGTGTTAAAAATAATTTATTTTTAACTAAGTGTCTTACTTATATTATTTTCTCAAAAATAAATATAAGTTTCTTGTATTTTGCACCCGAGTTATGTATCTTGTATATTGTATGTGTATTTTTGTTACAAAAATTATGGCGATGTTTATATTCGAAAAGCATAGTTTAGAACACACTAGCAAACATTTGTCTAGAAAATATTTACTACGTGTTAGGATTTTCAGAGAATTTCACCATAGTCTCCTTTGTAAACGGAGGTGTCCATGCTAAGTAGCAAATCATTTTCTTTAAAATATAACACGTTAGGTTGTTCTTCAAATAATCAACCCGACATTCTGACATGCAAGATACTACTTTTGTCGTTTCAGTTTTAATATATATAAAACTGGACTGTTTTCGGACATTTTAATAAAATAGTTAACTTATTCCAATAATTCCTAAATTTTTACAGAATGTCTTATACGAATCAAATATTATTGTGTAAAAATATCGGGGTCCAGTTAATTACCAATATTTTATAGAAAATCATTTACCGAACTGCGATTAGATTTGTTACTTTCTGACCGCAGCCTACGGAATAATTCGTTTAAAATTCATCGTTAGTCCGATTTAGGAAATTCCAATTGGAGGGTCACAATGACATCAGTGATCATCTACGGTATAAATTTCAGGGGCTGGTTCTACTCAGGTTTCAAGTTATGATGAAGAATATAACACATGTTTTTGGCAGTAAAAATGCAGCTTGAGCTGCTGTCCAAAAACAGGCCTTTAAAAATAGTAAACGACTTCGAAAAATTACGATTCCAGTGCCATTTGATCCGTTTTTCGAAAATACATAATTTAGGCTTCAGAAATTCTGTTTTTCGATTTATTATGGTCTGTTTACAGCCATTTGATGTTGGCTGAAAATGTAAATCAGCATGTTTCTTTATAGTTTAAACGTTACTAAATCGTATCAACAAATGTCCGAACAACGGGTTTATCAAGAAACCAACGATCAAATATCATGCATGATTTTAACCAACCCTCATCCAACAAGATTTCATCTTCATGTCTCATTCTTGTGTAAACATTATGTAAAGGTTTAAGTAAACTTTTAGGTTCAAGCTTCTTGTTTAGACTCTTGTAGTGTTCTTATGGATCTCAACATAATACAACTTCTAATCTACACAAAGTGGACATAAACAAGAGTAAACCGATACTTACTACTAGCACAAGGCTAGGGTAGAATCTAGTGAAGAGGATGATGAGAAAAAGATGATGAACAAGCAAGAAACAAGCCTTTTTGAAGCACCACAAGTTGCAAGCCTCTTGTATTCACCTTCTACACTTGAATGAAGCTTGTAAAATGGAAGATGGTGGTGGATTTATGGTGGTGATGGTGGCGGTCAAGGGGGAGCCGAGAAAGGGGGAGAGAGAGTGGGAGTAAGAGTGTGATCTTGTGAAGTATGGTGAGAATGATCTTGGCCATGCTTTTATAAGATATGTTCACATATCTTGGTAAGATTTACAAGCAACTAATCAAATAAAATAATGAACATAATCCAAGACAAGATTTGAAGCATGGTTGTGATGGTCCTTGTGACCGATTCGGTTAGGGGGGGGGGGTTAGTTGCAAGTTTTTCCAACTAGATGGTAAAGACTAGTTAGCTTTCAAGTATGCACTTTACTTATGTTATTTATTTGATATTTAGTAGGTGTTAGGGTGTTCGGGGATCACGACTAGCCCAAAATAATAAAACAATGTATGTGGCAAAAAATTAGTGTCCCGGGTAATGTCCGGTTATCCGGTTGCATACCGTTCCGTTAAAGTGTTTAATTATTCCGTAAAGTGCCCTTTTGTAACCCTTTCAATTCCCGACACTTAGGGAAATATTCTGGATGATAAAACATAAATTCTGCATGATATTTATACGTTTAAAAGCTGGTTATATCTGAATTTAATAAAATTCTGCACTTAAAGTGCGTTTCGGGTGCTTTTTAGTGCGTATTTTGGTCTCCGGAAAGCCTATATGAGAACCCTTGTATGTTCTCTTGGGTTTTAATGCATTTCTTGTCATTGGACCTACACCTAGGCTCCAATTTTATTGTCTGGCTGCTTTCTGCAGAGTTGTTGGCATATTGTGTGTTACCGGTGAGTTTACTAGTATTTCTGACGCAACGCTCTCGTTAATGCATAAAGCACTATTTTGTAATATAAATCGTGCATGAATTCACTTGTTTAGTATGTAATCAGACAATGTTGACATTTAAGCACATAATTGCAGTCATTAAGTAATAATTAAAGTGTACGGAAATTACCGGTTTGTGCCAGTTGTCACAGTCCCCCCCCCCCCCCCCCCCCCCCGTTAAAAGAATTTCGTCCCGAAATTCAGGCTGAACTAACTCTCGCAGGAGTCTTCTTGAACAGGTGGAGGTACTTTTCTTTGAACTGGTCTTCACGTTCCCACGTGTACTTGGGTCCGTGCTTAGAGTTCCAACGTACTTTGACAAGTTTCACACTGCTCCTCCTGGTCTTGTTGACTTTCCAGTCAGTAACCTCAACGGGTTGTTCTGTAAATCGGAGGGCGTTATCAATATGTACTTCATCCGCAGGGATGATCACGTTTTCTTGTGTTGGACTCTTTTTGAGGTTGGATACATGAAACGTATCATGTACTCCATTAAGTTCTTCTGGTAACTCCAACTTGTATGCCACGGTACCAATTCTTTGCAAAATTCTGAATGGTCCGATGTATCGGGGATTCAGCTTTCCACGTTTTCCAAATCTTACTACGCCCCTCAAAGGTGAGACCTTTAACAACACTTTGTCTCCCACCTCGAATTCTAATGGTTTTCGCCTTTGATCAGCGTAGCTCTTTTGTCGATCTCGAGCCGCCTTAATGCGCTCTCGGATCTGTATGATCTTGTCGGTTGTTTCTTGTACAAGTTCAGGACCAACCATACGTTTATCTCATGCGTGTGCCCAACATAAGGGCGATCTGCACTTGCGGCCATACAGAGCTTCGAACGGTGCGGCTTTTATACTTGTATGATAACTGTTATTGTAGGAAAACTCAACTAAAGGTAGATGAATATCCCAGCTGCCGCCTAGATCCATGACACATGCGCGAAGCATATCTTCTAACGTTTGTATAGTCCGTTCGCTCTGGCCGTTTGTTTGTGGATGGAAAGTCGTGCTTAGATCTAACTGAGATCCAAAGGCTTCCTGAAAGGATTGCCAGATTCTTGAGACAAAGCGTCCATCTCTGTCTGAAATAATTGAGATAGGCACTCCATGACGTGCCACAGTTTCCTTTAAGTGTATTTCAGCAAGCTTTCCAGTGCTGTCTTTTTCTCGGATCGGTAAGAAGTGCGCAGACTTTGTTAACCGATCGACTATCACTCATATCATATCGTGCCCTCTTGGGGTCTTGGGTAATTTTGTTATGAAGTCCATCGAGATTTGTTCGCATTTCCACATGGGTCTGGTTGTTGTAGTAGGCCGGACGGTTTCTGATATTCAGCCTTAACCTTAGCACAGGTTAAGCACTTTCCAACGTAAACAGCAACATCGCTTTTGAGTCTCGGCCACCAATAGTATTCTTTCAAGTCTTGATACATCTTGTCCGATCATGGGTGGATCGAGTATCTCGATTTATGCGCTTCATCAAGGATGACTTCTCGGATGTTGCCATAGAGCGGAACCCAAATTCGCTTCTTAAAGTATAAGGTTCCCTCTTCATTTGGCACCATGTATTTCAACATACCTCGGAGGTATTCAGCCTTACGGTTTTCTCCCTTGAGAGCTTCTTGTTGTGCGTGATCGGTATACTTTAGGTACACGTTATTAGATTCTAATTATGATAAAAATGCATTGATAATATTATAAAAGATGATTATTTGATGTGGCTTTATTATCATACGGGTTAAGATGAAAACAAACTAAAACGATAAGACTACATATAAATTAAATAATAAATATTGATAATCATAATCCATATATAATGCTACGTTGAATCATATTTAGTATATGGATTAAATTTAATAAGATGGTATAGTTTTGGTGGAATTAATATTAAAACTAAATGTCTTAACAGTTCTTGCAGGTTGCTCCAAATTCACGTTTAAATGGATTGCAATAGAGTTTTAAGTCACTTTGGAAGTTATTGTTGCAAGTTGCAACAAACACTAGCCATCAGACCTCACGAAGAATATCTAATATAAGAAAAATAGATGGTTTGGGCTTAAACATAACAAAAATCAATTGGGCCAATATAGTAACTATTTGTGAAAGGGTCTTGGACTTTGACCGAGACGGTTGGCTGCCCAAAAAGGAACTAAAAAGTGGAATTTAAGGGGGGAGTTACGGTTCGCACAGGGGGTTACGTGAAACGAAACAAGTAACAGCCCTTGGCTGCTTTGCACAGGGATGAAGAAACACAAAAAACAAAAGAGGATAATTGCTTTGAAGGTGATGAGCGGCTAGCCTCGTCGGATTCACCCCGGTGTAGGTAGTTGTATTTTCTAGGGTTTATGCATTTGTTCTTTGATTCGACTTTGTGACAACTTGTATTGATTTTTGAAACCATTGACAATAGTTTACATTTGTTTCGTATTCGTAAATTGTCGAACGATGTTAAAAGTTATGACTTTGCGAAATGGTTATGTGTAGTTATGCGTTGTCGTGGTTAGGATTTACTTGTGTTGATTACAAAGTGCATTCTTGTCCGTTCTTCGGGACGTTGATAGTTATTGGCACCTAAGTCACGGTACACTAAATCCGCTAATCGTATGCAATTGAGTTGAATTAAAACATGTAGGAACCCTAGGACTTACAATTACCGAAACCGGGTGTGATCCGTATTCTTAATTCCTGTTTTCAATTAAGTAGTTTAGTTTACAAGTTTAGTTAATAAATCATTGTTTTCGATAACATCAATTTGACGGTTCATTCCGATTTATTTTAAAAACCAAACAAACTTATAAAAATAGCAATCTTCATAATCATCTTGTACATTATTTGTAAATAGTCTAACTAATCGAACGGGTCGTGTGATACTGACCACCTGCTCTTCGTGGATTCGATACCCGACTTACCCTAGCTACCTAGGTTTAATTGGGTTTTTGACTGATCGGGACGACACGGTCACGTCAAAATGGCGCCGCTGCCGGGGAGCTAGTGCGCTTAGTATTTCATTGCTTGTTCGATTTTAGTTTAGTTTATTTTCTTTCCTTTTTCTTGTATACTTGTGATTTTACTTTGGGTGGTCGAGTTTGTTTCTACAGGTACATGTTTTGCAGGTACCATCTTTCAATATGAATTGGGTAGATGATGATCCGTGTGAGTGTTGCGGAAGCGGAGAGCATTATTTAGAAGATTGCTCCGTTTTCCACGCAAAAGTTCAAGCCAACAAGGATCGGGAAGACTACCTCAGCGGACTGTATGATTATAGGAGGGCGGATTATGGAGATTTCAATGGTCCATCCTCGCATTCTCCATACAGTAGACCACCACCACCCCCAAATTATCAAGAATACTACTATGCAAAGATGGGTTACCATTATGAGCAAGAACGGGGTTACAACAACTATGAACCCGACTTGCCACATTTCTCAAGTTATCAGGAGGAGTATGATGACTATTATCATGACTCCCCTCAACCGACATACGAGGAGCCTCAAGATTCATTACACTCTAAGCTCGACACGATCATGGACATGATGCTAGAAATGAAAAAGAAAGACGAGTTGAGAGACAGATCATTTGAGGCTTTGGTTATTCAGGTTGGTCAACTAACCGAGGAGATGGCCCAACTTAGGCGAGACCAAGAGGTTTGGGCTAATGGTACAATAGTAGATAGTGAGGTGGTGGGAGAGGTTATCGATCTACCCGAGCAAGAAAATGAATGTTTGAACCGAGCGGAAGACATCACATCGCGAGACGAGTCGGATCCGAAAGATGCCCACGTTCATATCCATCATTCTCCCATACTTATCACTCCAACCAAAAAAGTTGGGGATGCGGGTTCGGGTATAATGATTCGAAGGGTGGCGTTGCAAGACATTGGCCATTTTAGTAAGAAGCGACCCCAAAGTTGTACAATATGCATGCCGAGTATAATAAAAAGAGTATGGATTCGGCATGCTAATTACCGAGCATATGTTGGAAACTCGGTAGGCAAATGTGCACTTCGACCGCCATGAGAGGTAAGTCAGGTATAATTGTTGTAGAGTTTGTATTATTTTCATCTTATTTTTATTTTCTTAGATAAATGAACGTTGTGGGTGTGTTCCCTATATAACCCTCACGAGACCTCTCGTCCTCCCAAGCTATTGGGGGGTTTAAAAGGGCTTGTTGCATAAGCTAAATGCAACCGTGATTCCTACGAAAGTGAGTTAGGCTTGTTATTGTTGTAAATTATTTTTCCACATAAATCAAAGTAAATTAATGTATGACTTGGTAATATTTTCATAAAAGTGGTAGAACTAGGTAGCTAATAAATTTTAATGGTTGTGAGAAGCATGCTTCTACACAAGGGTTAAGATTTGTAGATACATTATGTTCGTGAGACGACCGCTTTGTTGAAGAGATGAAGAGCACATGAGGAATGAGCTCCAAAAATCAGGTGCATACGTTCCCTTTTTACTTTTGATTTTTAGTTAGCAAATAAGTGGATTGTAAATTGTATTTTATTTTCCGGGGTGAAATTTTGGGGAGGTTAGCCGTGTCACATCCTTTGTGCGATTTAAAAACTCTAGTTCTCACACATTGAGGACAATGTTTGCCTCAAGTGTGGGGATGGGGGAGTTAGTAAAATTTTTCAATTTTTGACCCGTTCATTTAAACACTACACATTGAGGACAATGTTTACCTCAAGTGTGGGGACGGGGAAAATTTTCAAAT
The DNA here is from genome assembly GCA_030545235.1 of Helianthus tuberosus. Taxonomy (NCBI): domain Eukaryota; kingdom Viridiplantae; phylum Streptophyta; class Magnoliopsida; order Asterales; family Asteraceae; genus Helianthus; species Helianthus tuberosus. Next base: position 173,418,382 of record CM060448.1, on the reverse strand, counting down.
TTTTTTCAAAAATGTCTTTGTTTGAAGCGATCTAAAAAGCACAAGTAACTAAGTCAACGAGGGATGACACAACCCATTTGGTCTATTGTCATGGTCAAGTTCAAACAATTAGCATGACGGGTATTTAGCGGGTGGTTATTTGGGAATAATCCGCCTAAGAAACTAGCACATCATGCATGTCACATACCATACCCTTTATATATGTGAGGTTTTGAGCCACTTTTACATCATAGAATTACATATTTGTGTTTTCTTTGTTTGAGTGGACCGTTAGTCACGTATTGTAGAACTTGCGATTTTTGATACGTTTGAGACCATAGACTGAATACAAGCACGAGAATGATTAAGGCATTAGGTAAATCTTTTCCGTTTACACCATTTGCTTACCTTCACCCAAATAAATCCCCTAGTCGCCCACTTTGAGCCTAAACCTTTCGTTTGATCAACCCGTTTAGCCCACAACCGTTAACCCTTTTTCTTTTAAACCCGTGTGATGAAAATTCGATTGTAGGTCTATTTGTTTGTATAGTTGTGTTTGCAAAAAAAAAATGCGAATAAAAAAAAGAGAATAGAAAATCGTTGAGAAAATACAAAAATATGAGTTATTAGTTGTTGAATAAAAGGGCGAAAAAAAAAATCGTTGCCTCGTAGTTGATGTCTATAGTTAGTTTTGTTTAGAGTAGTTGCTTTGTAATAAAAAATCGAGTTTTCATCACCTTAGCCACTTTAAAATATCCTATTTCCTACCCTTAGCCTAGCCCCGTTACAACCCTTACAAAGACATCATGACTTGTGCTTAGTATTTGTGTTCGGTGGTGGAGAATGATTGAGTCGCAAGCCTATGCGGGTACGTGTTCTAATCGGTTTTGAGTAATTACTTTTGAAAGTGCTAATACATCATAAAAAATTAGCCAAATTATAAACCGAGTGGAGAGAACATTGTGAGGGATGTGCATGATTTGTTGGTTTCACGGGCGGGTTAATCTTGGATAACTACTTTTTACATAATTAATCAATTATTGCTAAATATGTTGGAAATTGTAAAAAAGTTTGAACTTGGATATGACATTAAACCTTAACCTTAGTCTCGGGAATGGGATGTGTGTTTCTTGTTCGACCCACGTGAAAGTGAGAAAAAGATTTGCTTGAGGGCAAGCAAAAAAACAAGTGTGGGGATGTGATCGGTATACTTTAGGTACACGTTATTAGATTCTAATTATGATAAAAATGCATTGATAATATTATAAAAGATGATTATTTGATGTGGCTTTATTATCATACGGGTTAAGATGAAAACAAACTAAAACGATAAGACTACATATAAATTAAATAATAAATATTGATAATCATAATCCATATATAATGCTACGTTGAATCATATTTAGTATATGGATTAAATTTAATAAGATGGTATAGTTTTGGTGGAATTAATATTAAAACTAAATGTCTTAACAATTCTTGCAGGTTGCTCCAAATTCACGTTTAAATGGATTGCAATAGAGTTTTAAGTCACTTTGGAAGTTATTGTTGCAAGTTGCAACAAACACTAGCCATCAGACCTCACGAAGAATATCTAATATAAGAAAAATAGATGGTTTGGGCTTAAACATAACAAAAATCAATTGGGCCAATATAGTAACTATTTGTGAAAGGGTCTTGGACTTTGACCGAGACGGTTGGCTGCCCAAAAAGGAACTAAAAAGTGGAATTTAAGGGGGGAGTTACGGTTCGCACAGGGGGTTACGTGAAACGAAACAAGTAACAGCCCTTGGCTGCTTTGCACAGGGATGAAGAAACACAAAAAACAAAAGAGGATAATTGCTTTGAAGGTGATGAGCGGCTAGCCTCGTCGGATTCACCCCGGTGTAGGTAGTTGTATTTTCTAGGGTTTATGCATTTGTTCTTTGATTCGACTTTGTGACAACTTGTATTGATTTTTGAAACCATTGACAATAGTTTACATTTGTTTCGTATTCGTAAATTGTCGAACGATGTTAAAAGTTATGACTTTGCGAAATGGTTATGTGTAGTTATGCGTTGTCGTGGTTAGGATTTACTTGTGTTGATTACAAAGTGCATTCTTGTCCGTTCTTCGGGACGTTGATAGTTATTGGCACCTAAGTCACGGTACACTAAATCCGCTAATCGTATGCAATTGAGTTGAATTAAAACATGTAGGAACCCCAGGACTTACAATTACCGAAACCGGGTGTGATCCGTATTCTTAATTCCTGTTTTCAATTAAGTAGTTTAGTTTACAAGTTTAGTTAATAAATCATTGTTTTCGATAACATCAATTTGACGGTTCATTCCGATTTATTTTAAAAACCAAACAAACTTATAAAAATAGCAATCTTCATAATCATCTTGTACATTATTTGTAAATAGTCTAACTAATCGAACGGGTCGTGTGATACTGACCACCTGCTCTTCGTGGATTCGATACCCGACTTACCCTAGCTACCTAGGTTTAATTGGGTTTTTGACTGATCGGGACGACACGGTCACGTCAGTGCGTCACGAATGCGTGCGGTGAGGTTCGTTTGAATAGTCAGCTTCAATGCTCGAACCCTTAGGGTCTCAACCCTTTCTTTTCGACTTAATGCGTCCGCTACAACTTTGCCTTTCCAGGATGGTACTTAATCTCACAGTCATAGTCGTTCAGCAGCTCGACCCATCGACGCTGACGCATGTTTAATTCTTTCTGATCAAATATGTGTTGTAGGCTTTTGTGATCTGTGAAGATTGTATATCGAGTACCATATAAATAGTGTCGCGAAATCTTCAAGGTGAATACCGCTGCGCCCAGCTCCAGGTCGTGAGTGGTATAGTTTCTTTCATGCACCTTCAATTTTCTTGAAGCGTAAGCGATGACTTTCTGGCGTTGCATGAGCACGCAACCCAAGCCTTGTCGTGAAGCGTCGCAGTACACCACGAAGTCTTAGGTGCCTTCGGGTAATGATAGTATTGGTGCATCGCATAGCTTATTTTTAAGTAGCTGGAAGGCTTCTTCCTGCTTGTCACCCCAGTCGTATTTCTTGTCTTTCTGCGTAAGGGTCGTCAATGGTTGGGCTATCTTTGAGAAGTTCTCGATGAAACGTCGGTAATAGCCCGCTAAGCCCAAGAATTGTCGAACTTCAGTCGGGGTTTTGGGAGCTTCCCAATTCTTTATTGCTTCTATCTTGGATGGGTCTACATGAATGCCCTTCTCATTCACAACGTGACCAAGAAATTGTACTTCGCGAATCCAGAATTCGCATTTCGAGTACTTTGCATAAAGTTTCTCTTTCTTTAGTAGTTCTAGAATGGTTCTGAGGTGTTGCTCGTGTTCTTCTTTCGTTCGCGAGTAAATCAGGGTATCATCGATAAATACAATCACGAATTTATCGAGATATGGTTTGCATACGCGGTTCATCAGATCCATAAAGACCGCTGGCGCATTAGTCAGTCCGAATGGCATCACAAGAAACTCGTAATGCCCATAGCGTGTTCTGAATGCAGTCTTTGGTATGCTTTCCTCTTGTATCTTTAACTGATGGTATCCAGATCGAAGATCGATCTTGGAATAGTAGCTTGATCCTTGCAACTGATCAAATAAGTCATCAATCCTCGGTAATGGATACCGATTCTTGATTGTGAGCTTGTTCAGTTCTCTGTAATCGATACACATCCGCAGAGTTCCATCCTTTTTCTTCACGAACAATACTGGAGCTCCCCAAGGTAAGAAGCTTGGCCTTACGAATCCTTTATCCAACAACTCCTGGAGTTGTGTAGATAATTCTTGCATTTCGGATGGTGCAAGCCGATAGGGCGCCTTGGCTACAGGAGCGGCTCCTGGAACCAAGTCTATACGGAATTCGACTTGTCGTTGCGGAGGTAGTCCTGGCAGATCTTCGGGAAAAACATCAGGGAATTCCTTCACCACAGGAATGTCTTCGAGTTTTGGCTCCTCAGCCTTTTTATCTACAACGTGTGCTAGGAAGGCAACACATCCTTTCCTTAAGCACTTATGTGCCTTCATACAACTGATGATTCAAAGAGGCGCGTCTCGTTTTTCTCCATGTACAATGAGGGTTTCGTCATTCGCCAGAGGGATGCGAATGATTTTCTCGTGACAAATAACTTCAGCTCTGTTTTTGGACAACCAGTCCATTCCGACCACTACATCGAAGCTACCCAATTGAATTGGTAAGAGGTCGATGCTAAATCTTCGTTCACCAAGTTCTAGTGTGCAGCCTCTAACAACTTCGCCCGATTCAACGAGTTTACCATTGGCTAGTTCTATGGAATAAGGAATATCTAATCTACTAGATTCTATCCCTAGCATACGTTTAAATTCCACAGACATGAAGCTATAGTCGGCACCAGTGTCAAATAATATGGATGCAAAGTGATTGTTAATGAGAAACGTACAGGTGACCACATTAGGGTCCTCGCGTGCGTTCTTTGCTCCAATCACAAATGCTCGAGCTTGAGCATTGTTTCCCTTTGGGCAGTCTTTCATGAAATGATCATTGCTTCCACAACTGAAGCATCCTTGATTTCGCCCAGCTCCATTCCCAATCCGGTTGCCATTACCATTTCCATTCCCACCATTCGCATTACCAGCACCGTTGCGATTTTCGTTCCCATTCTTTCCTTTACCCCAACAGTCTTCTGTTTGATGACCCAATCTACCACATTTATCGCACCTTGGAACGCGACAAGCTCCTTCATGATGATACTTACATTTTTGGCATTTAGGCAGGGTGCCTTGGTATCCTTTGGCTGTAGTATCATTTGCCGCTGCAAAGGTTCTTGCCTCCTTAGATGGGTTAGTGTCACGCTACTTGTTGTATGAACCTTTGTTGCTGCTGCGGGTTGCTTGATTTAGGTTCGAATGCTTTCTCTTCTTGTCGTCGGACGACTCAGCATGCGCCTCGGTCTTTTCTGTTGGGTTCAGCGATAACTTCTTCATACGAACACAATCTTCAGTAAGGCTGACAGCCAGAGTTACAGCCTCAATGATTGTTTGAGGTTTGGCCGAAGTTACCATGCCGCAAAATTCTGAGGCCAATCCCCAAATGTAGCGTTCAACGCGCTTAAATTCAGGAGTCACCATGTAGGGGATCACCCTAGACAAATCATGGAACCTTCGAGTATACCCAGTGATGTCAGCACCTTCCATAGTCAAGTGCCAGAACTTAGTCTCCAACCTTTGGAGTTCAGCACGAGAACAATATTTCTCTCTCATTCTTTCCTTTAGTTCATCCCAAGTCAGGCCATAAGCGGCATCATCACCCAGAGTTTGAACTTGCAAATTCCACCACGTCAGAGCTTCATCAACAAACAATCTAGTAGCAAAAGTGACTTGCTGATCCGCGGTACACTTGCTCATGCGGATAGTGGCTTCAGTCTTTTCCGTCCAACGTACGAAGGCCACTGCACCTCCAGTTCCATCATAGTTCAACGGTTTGTAGTCGAGAAACTGCTTGAAAGTGCAGCCCTGAGCTGCGTTGCCTCCAGATGAATCTCCATTACGTCTAGCGTTGCTTGGTCCTCCACCGCCTTGGGTTCGGTTTGCATCGTAGTGGGCGATAGCTGCGGAGATTCTTTCCTCCAGTAGAGCGTTCAGCTCTTCAGCAATTCTTGGCAGTGGGGGAGGAGGAGGTTGATCACGAGCGTTCACAGCTTTTCTTGGTGCCATGTTCTGACAGAACATAACACAATAGGGTTAGACATTTGTTTGATATCGTCTTACGAGACAGTAGTAGTATATATATACACAGGCATATACCACATAAGTGACATCAAACAATTATTACTCTAGCAGAGTAATTATTAGGCCGGTGTTCACATTTGACCTTTTCTTGCACTTGAGGGAATCTATACGTGACAAGACTTGCTGTGATTTCAATGCACTGAATTCCATAATTATGTATGCATCCATAATTACGTAACTCCTTGCACAGTCCGCACAGTTCGTTTCATCCTCGTATCTCTTCCTTCAGATAGGCCATTGTTTTCAGGTAAAGTCACGCATACTTGTGACATTCTACTTCTAGTATATGTATTTGCCAATTATCACACATAATTGTCAGTAATTTCTCACTTAAAGGCAAGGGCTACTCCTGTGCACCCTAAGCCTTGTAGTGTCTCTTCTTGACTCATGTAAACAGTTTCAGGTAGTGGATGTCGCGGGACGTTTTATGCAATGAAAACTCTTTGAAAAATCGTTTTCGTGAAAGGATCCTAGAGATTGTAGACTAGACTCGAGAAGGAATCCTGGTTCACTACAATCGCAGCTCTGATACCAATCTGTCACACCCCTTTCTGTGGCGGAAGCACGAGGTGTGATCATGAAAGGTTCTCATTGCATACGAAAGGTAAACATACTACATGCTCATAAATTAGTTTCAAAAAGCCAAACATTACATAACTGAAAACATGATTTAAGTGTTTACATCACAAGACAGCATTTTGTCTGATAAGTTTACAACTTTATTCAAAGATAAACAAAAGCGACATCCAAGAGCATGAGTAAAACCGCGCGCACATCCACCCTAGTTACCTGAAATACATGTGAGTTTTTGGAAAAACGTCAATATAATGTTGGTGTGAATTCATGCAGTTTTTGTATTTCACGTTTGTATACTTTGTATGAAAACATGGTATGTATTTCGTATAAATCACGTATTTCTGTATCTCATGTAAGTCAAGTATGTCTGTATCTTGTACAACTCAAGTATTCCTGTATAAATCAAGTAATCTTGTATGTATTAAGGTTGTTAATGGGTTGCAAGGCCATTAACATGTGACACGACATAGGAAGCAACCAAACCATAGGCATTTTTCTAGTTGGCATATTCTGAGACACAAAAGCACTGTTTGGTACTCGTTCTCACCAAGAGTGTGGCTGTCTGACACCCGTTAGATCTAACATTTTGTTCTGCGGTCTAGGCATATTGTTGATTAATGGTGCTTATGGTACCCTATTCGTGACACGATTTCTCGTATCATGTATCATTTCTTGTATCATTTCTCGTATCATTTCTCAAAACGCATCATACTTGGTACTCGTTCTCACCAAGAGTGCTTCTTGTTTTTGTATCATGCCATTTGTAAACATTGTAACATTTGTAACATGTATTTCACCCCCGAAGTTATAAAACTGAAAACAGTTAAGAGAAAAGGGGGAGCATGAACTCACAACTTTGCGTTCCTTGCGTCGTAAACTTCACCGGATTTGCTTAATTAACGTTGTGACCTATACGTGTTTTTCTTAACGTTAGTCACTAGACTTGTATCGTACAAGTACAAGTCACTGTCTTTTGTGTACGTATTCTTGTGTTAAAAATAATTTATTTTTAACTAAGTGTCTTACTTATATTATTTTCTCAAAAATAAATATAAGTTTCTTGTATTTTGCACCCGAGTTATGTATCTTGTATATTGCATGTGTATTTTTGTTACAAAAATTATGGCGATGTTTATATTCGAAAAGCATAGTTTAGAACACACTAGCAAACATTTGTCTAGAAAATATTTACTACGTGTTAGGATATTCAGAGAATTTCGCCATAGTCTCCTTTGTAAACGGAGGTGTCCATGCTAAGTAGCAAATCATTTTCTTTAACATATAACACGTTAGGTTGTTCTTCAAATAATCAACCCGGCATTCTGACATGCAAGATACTACTTTTGTCGTTTCAGTTTTAATATATATAAAACTGGACTGTTTTCGGACATTTTTATAAAATGGTTAACTTATTCCAATAATTCCCAAATTTTTACAGAATGTCTTATACGAATCAAATATTATTGTGTAAAAATATCGGGGTCCAGTTCATTACCAATATTTTATAGAAAATCATTTACCGAACTGCGATCAGATTTGTTACTTTCTGACCGCAGCCTACGAAATAATTCGTTTAAAATTCATCGTAAGTCCGATTTACGAAATTCCAGTTGGAGGGTCACAATGACATCAGTGATCATCTACGGTATAAACTTCAGGGGCTGGTTCTACTCAGGTTTCAAGTTATGATGAAGAATATAACACATGTTTTTGGCAGTAAAAATGCAGCTTGAGCTGCTGTCCAAAAACAGGCCTTTAAAAATAGTAAATGACTTCGAAAAATTACGATTCCAGTGCCATTTGATCCGTTTTTCGAAAATACATAATTTAGGCTTCAGAAATTCTGTTTTTCGATTTATTATGGTCTGTTTACAGCCATTTGATGTTGGCTGAAAATGTAAATCAGCATATTTCTTTATAGTTTAAACGTTACTAAATCGTATCAACAAATGTCCGAACAACGGGTTTATCAAGAAACCAACTATCAAATATCATGCATGATTTTAACCAACCCTCATCCAACAAGATTTCATCTTCATGTCTCATTCTTGTGTAAACATTATGTAAAGGTTTAAGTAAACTTTTAGGTTCAAGCTTCTTGTTTAGACTCTTGTAGTGTTCTTATGGATCTCAACATGCGCTCTCGGATCTGTATGATATTGTCGGTTGTTTCTTGTACAAGTTCAGGACCAACCATACGTTTATCTCATGCGTCTGCCCAACATAAGGGCGATCTTGTCGGATCTGTATGAGACAGGTTGGAGAGCGACTCATCTGGAAGTACGACGAGCGCAATATGGAGTTCTGGATGAACCCATATCAGTGAGGGTGATGGTGGAGGTAGTAGTAATAATAATAATAATATATATATATATATATAATATGTGTGTATGAATATATATATATATATATATATATATAATATATAATTATAAATGCCTGCTAGTAGTGTAATTTCAATTTCAGTTGTATTGTAATTTTAAATTTCAGTATTGGTTTGTATTAGATGCATAATATATATAAGAAAGAGTAAGTCGCAATGCTCGACGTTTTTTTATCAACATACGTGTTGTGTGATTGATTGTATTAAATATTATCTTGTGATATTAATACGTGGTAAATGTTTAAAATCCAGATGGACAACGAAGTGAATCAAGAAAACCAGAATGACAATAACCCGAATAATGATAATCCGAACAACAATAACAATGGAAATCAAGTGGATAACATTGCCATCCAACACAAAGTGGCACAAGGAATCATAGATTCAATGTCATTTATTATCCAAACTGTTAAGGAAGCTGATAATAAAAGTAAACATAGCAGTAAGCGACCAACTAAACCGGAACACAGCGTAAACAATGGACCCTTACTTCAAGCGTCCATTCCCAAAAGAAGAAGAACCATGCCTTATGGTTGGTCTTACAAAGAATTCTGGTCCTGCAAACCAACAGAATTCTCGGGCAATGAAGGACCCATTGCAACTCTACGCTGGATAGAAAAGACTGAGGCTGTTTTAAAAATAAGCAAATGTGCGGAAGAGGATAAGATAATGTTTGCTTCCAATCTATTTAAGAACTCAGCCTTAGAATGGTGGAACACTATCCTTCAGTCTAGGGGAAGTGATAGGGTTTACAATATGGAATGGGAGGAATTTAAGAACATGGCGGAAAGGAAATTATGCCCTCCCAATGAAAAAGAACAGATAGCAAATAAATTCCTAAACCTTAGAATGACTAGAGTAGATAGTAAGGGTTATAATACTACATTCTTTGAATATGCTAGAATAGTACCAACCTTTGCATCACCAGAGCCAGTATTAATCTCCCGTTACATCTGGAGATTAATCGGGGAAATTAGGCATGTAGTCAAGGCAGCTAGACCTCAAACCATATAAGAAGCAGTAGAACTAGCCAATACCTTGACTGATGAATTAGTGCGTACTCGAGAAGAAGACCAGAGGAGAAACATAGCTCAAAGGCTTACCCAGGAATTCCGATATGGTAATTCCAACCGTAGGAATGTAGGTTCTACCTATGCACCCTACTGCAAGGCTTGCAAGAAAAAACATTCGGGAAAATGCTCCACTTACTGCAATTTCTGTAAGATACCAGGCACAAGGAAGAAGATTGCAGGAGGAAACCTAATAATGGACTGTGCTTCAACTGTGGAGAAAAATGTCACATCAACCCAAATTGTCCGAATCTAGTTCCAGCCATGGGCAATAAGACTACCAAAAATGCTAGAGCATTTGTTCTGACGGCAGATGAAGCCAAGATGATTCCGGACGTGATAGTCGTTACGTTTTTAGTTAATGATATTTTTGCTAAAGTATTATTTGACTCTGGTGCGAACCAAAGTTTTATTAATACTTCATTTTGCAAACTTCTCAATCAACCATTAACTAAACTCTCACAAGAATGTCAAGTAGAAACAGCAAATGAGGAAACCATTAAGATTTCTGAAATCTTGCAGGGAGCAAGAATAGAATTTTTAAATCAAAAGTTTATTGCAAACCTTTACCCAATGAATCTGGCAGGATTTGATGTTGTATTAGGAATGGATTGGTTAATAGCCAATAAAGCCAGTATTTTATGTGATCAAAAGTCAATTCAAGTAAATTCACCAAAAGGTGAAAATATCACAATTAAAGGAGATAAGCCATCTAGATCCACGAAATTCATCTCTGTGATGAAAACAGCAAGTTATATAAGAAAAGGGTCATTAGTGTATTTAATTTCCATAATCACTAACACTAAAGGAAAAGAACTGAAAGATATTTCAGTAGTATCTCAGTTTCCAGATGTATTTCCATAAGAATTACCAGGATTACCGCCAGACAGAGAAGTCGAATTCAGAATCCATCTGCTACCAGGGACAGCACCAATTGCCAAAGCACCTTACCGTTTGGCACCCGTAGAAATGCAAGAATTGAAGAAACAACTGGATGAATTGTTGGAGAAAAGATTCATACAGCCAAGTTCATCGCCATGGGGAGCACCGATTTTATTCTTCAAAAAGAAATACGGATATATGTGTATGTGCATTGACTACCATGAATTGAACAAAGTCATGATTAAGAATTGGTATCCATTACCACGAATCGATGATCTGTTCGATCAATTGCAAGGAGCTCGATTTTTCTCTAAAATCGATTTAAGATCAGGATATCATCAATTGAAGGTACAGGAAGAGGACATTCCTAAGACCGCTTTCAGAACAAGGTATGGCCATTATGAATTTACTGTCATGCCATTTGGTTTAACCAATGCCCCAGCTACATTTATGGACATGATGAATCGAATATGTAAGCCATATTTGGATAAATTCATAATTGTCTTTATAGATGATATTCTTATTTACTCTAAGAGTAAAGAGGAACATTCAAAGCAATTGCACGCACTTCTAAGTTTATTGAGGAAAGAAAAGCTATATGCTAAGTTTTCCAAGTGCGAATTTTGGTTAGAACATGTACAGTTTCTTGGACATCTAGTCAATCATGAAGGAATTCATGTAGATCCCACCAAGATCGAGGCAATTACCAAATGGAAAGCCCCTGAATCACCAACCGAGGTTAGAAGTTTCTTAGGATTGGCCGGTTATTATAGAAGATTTATTCAAGATTTTTCTAGAATGGCCATTCCCTTGACTAAGCTAACCTGTAAATCCATTAAGTTTGAATGGGGACCAAAACAGGAAGAAGCTTTTAGAATTCTTAAGCAAAGACTAACCCATGCACCCATACTAGCGTTACTAGAGGGAACTGAAGACTTTATAGTCTATTGTGACGCTTCTAAGTTAGGTTATGGATGTGTGTTAATGCAACGTCAAAAGGTTATAGCTTATGCATCTAGACAACTTAAGAATCATGAAGAGAATTATTCAACCCATGATCTAGAATTAGGAGCCATAATTTTTGCCCTGAAAATTTGGAGACATTACCTTTATGGTAGTAAATTTACCATTTTCACAGATCATAAGAGTTTAAGATATGTCTTCGGGCAAAAGGAGTTGAATATGAGACAAAGACGCTGGATGGAAATTCTTAGTGATTATGATTGTAATATCCAATATCATGCAGGAAAGGCAAATGTAGTAGCTGATGCTTTAAGTCGAAAGTATCATGAAAAGCCAAAAAGAGTGTATTCTCTTAAGTTAAATCTACTAGAGAAGCACAAGAATCAGTAATCAAGGATGATACTGAAAAATTAAAAGGAATGGTTACGGAATTAGAACAAGGAACAGATGGAATTTGGATATTCCATAAGAAAAGAATGTGGATACCTAAATTAGGAAACTTACGTCATTGTATATTAGAAGAAGCCCGTAAGTCTAAGTATACGATGCATCCTGGAAGTGATAAAATGTATCAGGATTTAAGAAAGAATTTTTGGTGGATATGAATGAAAAAGGATATAGCAGCTTATGTTTCTAAGTGTTTAACATGTTCACAAGTCAAAGCTGAACATCAGAAACCCTCAGGTTTATTGAAACAATTAGAAATGCCAGTTTGGAAATGGGAATTGATAACAATGGATTTTGTTACCAAATTACCCAAAACAAAAAAAGGTAATGATACAATCTGGGTGATTGTAGACAGGCTAACTAAGTCAGCTTATTTCCTACCGATGAAGGAAACTTTCAGTATGGAACAGTTAGCTAAGTTGTATGTAAATGAAATAGTTTCATTACATGGAATTCCTTTATCAATTATTTCTGATAGGGATAGCCGTTTTACCTCTCATTTCTGGACAAGTTTACAAAAAGCCATGGGAACCAAGTTGAATCTAAGCACTGCTTATCATCCTCAAACCGACGGACAAAGTGAACGAACGATCCAGACAATGGAGGACATGCTTAGAGCTTGTGTAATTGATTTCAGGGGTAATTGGGATGAACACTTACCATTAATAGAATTCTCTTATAATAACAGTTATCACACAAGTATCAATGCCGCACCATTTGAAACACTCTATGGACGAAAGTGCCGAACCCCAGTCTGTTGGGTAGAAATTGGAGAAAAAGCAACTATCTGGACTTGAGATAGTACAAGAAACAACTGACAAAATCATTCAAGTCAAGGAACGACTGAAAGCAGCACGTGATCGACAGAAGAGTTACGCTGATAACAGACGAAAGCCGTTGGAATTTCAGGTAGGAGACAAAGTATTATTAAAAATCTCTCCTTGGAAAGGAGTAGTAAGATTCATCAAAAGAGGGAAGCTAAGCCCCAGGTATGTTGGACCTTTGAGATTATTAGAAGAATAGGACCTGTAGCCTATCAGCTACAACTGCCAGAAGAAATGCCAGGAATACATGATGTATTTCATGTATCTAATCTCAAGAAATGCTTAGCTGATGAATCACTGATGATACCTCTTAAAGATATAGAGGTAAATGAGCAGTTAAAATTTGTAGAAAGGCCACTACAAATTGAAGACATGAAAGTTAAGAACCTCAAGCACAAGAGATTGGTTCTGGTCAAAGTGAAATGGAACTCCAAAAGGGGACCAGAATATACATGGGAGCTTGAATAAAAAATGCAAAGAAAATATCCACACCTGTTCCAGTAGATCTCGAGGACGAGCTCTAAAATAAGGTGGGGAGGATATAACAACCCTCATAAATTTTTCGACACCCTAAAAATAATTAAAGTGTCCCTATATGTCCTAAAATACACCCCATATGCGAAATACGGCCCTAAATACCTTTAATTTTACAAAAATAAAATAAAAACAAAATATAATGGGCCGTCGCGGGGCGCGACCCCTTGTCTTTATTCGTCGTGGGCCGCGACTAGGTAGTCTCTCTCCGTGTCAAAGCTACCCCATGACCAGGCAACCCTAGGCCCTACATACCCTACGTCGCGGGCGCGACACCCCTCCCCTGTTTCCTTCGCGAGGCGCGACGGGGTTGACGAACTGCCCTATATAAGAAGGCTTCGAGCCTTCAGTCCCAACTCGTCCCAAATCTTTCTTTCTCTCTCAATTTCTACGTAGTATACACTATTTTCGGGCATAATACCCCCCTAAATAACGAATTTCTGCCCCGTTGTAAGTATCATAACCCCGGTTACGTATTAGATACGCTGCCCGATTGATCCAGGGTTCCGTAACGGCTGTCGTGGTTCTGCCCAACGTAGTCGTTGGAATACCGTCTCGGGGAGAGTATTACTAATGTAAATATTGGGTTATTATACTAACACGAGTGCATTTGTGTAATTTATAGATAATCACCAGGAAATCCTTAAAGGAAACCCTAAAACAGCAATGTGAGTAATCTCCTTTTTACAAATTGTTTTTACAAAACCTCACACAATTAATAATATATTAAACAGTTATTGAGTATTTGTATTCTACAAAATTTGTTACTACCTTGCAAGGAGTAACATTTCCACAAGTCGGGTTGACAGTACCGTGGGTGGTAATTGAATAGATGGAAACAAATGTAATTGCTCGACCGCCCTCAATACTGTACAATGGTTTTTATTTAAACTGATTAAACTGGGATTCACTCACCAGTATTTCCCACTGACAAAATGTTTTAAACGTGTTTCAGGTAACAAAATGTGAAAGCCAAATAGAAGCCTGCTGGACAGCACTGAAGGCTTGGAAAAGTGGCTATAAAGTTACCTAAAATAAAGAGATGTTTTATTTAAATAAAATAGGGTTTATCCCTATGAAAATGTGTGCATTTGAAACTTGGGAATTTCCCACGTATTTAATATGATAAAAGTGTGGTATTTTACTCTGATAAAATATTTCCTTACTACGGTCCTGATGTAAATTCCGCTGCCAAAATGGATAAAACACAGATACCACCAAAATTGGCCGCGGCCGCCCGTTCCCGGGTTTGTTAGGGGACGGGGGTTGCGACATCTTTCCACCAACAATACCGACCCAACTGCCTTGTTCGATGAAGACAAGTATAAGATAAGTGGTTCTTTCTTGAATGGCGCGGTTAGGGTAGGGAGCTTGATCAAACACTCCTTCATTTGTTGGAAGGCAGCTTCTGCTTCTGGCGTCCACTTGAATTCTTGCGTTTTCACGCAGTTGTTCAGGGTACTGATAAAAGGGTAAGATTTTTCAGCGTGGTTTGATAGAAATCGATTAAGCGAGGCCAGCGGCCGGCCAATCTTTGCATTTCTTTGATCGTGCGCAGTGACGGCATCCGCTCTATGGCTTGAACTTTTTCGGGGTTAACCTTGAAGCCGCCATTTGTAACCACGAAGCCTAAGAACTTGCCTTCCTCCATACCAAATGAACATTTTGCTGGATTCAGCTTCATGTTCACGCTTCTCAGAGAGTTGAATGTCTTCTCTATGTCTTTTAACATCTGGTCCTCCTCGGGACTTTTGATCACAAGATCGTCAATGTATACTTCGATATGTTTCCCGATATCTTCAGTAAATATCGTATCCATCAATCGCTAGTAGGTTGCGCCAGCATTTTTGAGCCCGAATGGCATCTTTGTGTAACAGAAGATTCCGATGTCGGCACAGAAAGTTGTCTTGTCTTCATCTTCCAGCGCCATCTGGACTTGATGATACCCTTTATAACAATCCAAAAAACATTTCCACCTATATGGCGCGAGAGAGTCTATTTTCTTGTCGATCTCAGGCAATGAATAACAATATTTGGGGCACGCCTTATTGAGATCCGTGTAATCAACACACATTCGCCATCCTCCGGTAGACTTCTCAACCATGACAGGGTTTGCAACCCAACTTTGATAGTGCACCTCCCTCAGTATACATGCCTTTAGCAGTTCACAGGGTTTGCAACCCAACTTGATAGGTTGCGCCTTCTTTGTACTTTTGGCTCGATGGAAGGATAAGTGTTCAAAAAATGTTCAGTAACGTCGCCCGGGACCCGGTCATGTCGGTCGGAGTCCAGGCGAATATGTCCATGTTCCTGAACAGTAGTTGCTTGAGGTGCGTTCTGATACTTGGTGAGATTGCGTGGCCTATCGTCACCGTCTGTTCCGGGTATTTGCGGTTCAATACCCATTTTTCTGGTTCGGTCGTTGAAATTTTTGCTGCCTTAACTGGGCGCGCATCCTCTGCTGACATCACCTCTTTCTTTGCATAGATAATCGCCACCCCCGTCTCAGTTGGGAATCCGATGGCTGAGTGGGGTGTGGAGGTTACCATGTTCAATTCTCCTTGGGTTTCTCTCCCAATTAAAACATCATGCCTTGATTTGACTGGCATCACCATGAAGTTGACGTTGGTAGTTCTTGAATGTTTCCCGTCAGATAGCGTGACGGGGAAGCTGATTTGGCCTAGTGGGAAGACCATTTCATTGTAGAATCCCGATAGAGGATAATCGACAGGTTCGAGTCGCGCTTTATCTTCATCATCGAACTGATTGAAGCATTGCTCGTAAATGATATCCGCTGTACTTCCCGGATCGATGAATATGTATTCTGTTTCGTAGTGACCGATAATGTCGGTAATGATGACAGGGCGCGTGGTCCCCCGCGCACTACCGGAAAGATGACTTGTTGTTCTTGCCATGCAAGTTCGAATGGGCGCTTGCCTTTGTCTCTCGCGCTATATATTGGTCCATTGACCATGTGTGTTTCTAGGCGCCTAACCTTCTTCTGGTTTCCATCATCATTGCGCTGAATCTGGCGCGTCTCTTTGCACACATTCTTGACCAGATGGCTTAACTTTCCGCTTTTCAGCGCTTTCTCGATTTCTTGTCTAAGACTGATACAGTCATCTATCAGATGACCTGTATCTTTGTGAAAATCGCAGTACAGGTTCGGGTCTTGCCCCTTCTTGTTTGTCATAGGCTTTGGAGCCTTGAAATCATGATTCTCCGTCATGAGCACCTCTTTCGGTGTCTTAATGAGCGAAGTCCAGTGTTTTTCTCGATTCTCATTCCTGACTGCCTTTCGATATCCGATTCTGTCAATTGTTTCTCGCGCGTCTTCTTTATAACGCGGTCTTTCCTCATAACCGCTTACTTGTCCTGATTTCCATTCATGATTTCTGTTCTTGTTGCGCTTGCCATATTCGCGCGAGCTTCTTTTGGAAAAACGGTCCTCAGTGTAAAAGTTTTTGGCTCCAGCTAATGATTCTTCAGTCTGGGCTACTATCTTTGCGGCTTCCATGAGCTTGTCCCATTCTTTAGGCATACCGTCTTTTCCTGTGATAGTCCTGATGAGACTATCATATCGAATGGCTTTCTTGAAGTGAGCGCGCATTAGCTGTTCGCTTACACCACCGATCTCCAAACACTCCTTATTGAAGCGAGTGATGAAATCTTCTAAACCTTCGTTCTCTCTGCGCCAGATGTCTGTTACTTCAGACGTATCGCGCTGATAACGTCTTTGCTCGCTGAAATGGTTTACAAATTGGGTTCTGAAGTCGACCCATGACGTGATTTTTCCAGGCGGAAGGCTGTCAAACCATGCGCGAGCAGCTCCTGTGAACGTCTAGATAAACAGGTGACACCACATTGGCATGTTCCATCCTTCCATAACACCAATGCTTGTAAATACTCGAACATGATCGTCAGGGTCAGTGAGACCGTTGAACTTTCCCACTATTGGAGGCACCTTTTCTCTTGACAACAGGGCTAGAGCAATCTTTGGAATGAACTTCAAGTGTTCAGCAGCTTCAGCTGGCCTATAGGCTAGGCTGAAATCCCGTTCTGCTTCTTCGCTGTATGCGATGCGCTGTCTTTGTCTGTACGACTCATGATTTTTCTGTAAACGGTTGAAAACTGAGGAACCTTCATCCTCTTGCCAAGTATAATCATCCGGATCTGTGTCGTCCCATTCGTTGTTCATGTTGCGCGGCCCCAGCCGGCTATGAACTGGACCCCTTTGGACATTTGACGGATGGTCATAATAACTGCCTGTCTCCCCTCGTGTATCGCGCGTGTCGTGCACACTTGGCCTTCTCAGATGGGGAGGTCTGTTGATTCTTCCTTGAAAGTTCTGCTATGGGGGTGTCTGGCGCACCCCCTGACTTGGACCCGGTGGAGTAACCAAGGATGGTTCTGCTTGTAAAATTGTCTGTTGTGCGCTAAAAGACTGATACGCAGTATTTATGGTAGTGATGTGCGTAAGTGTGTATAGTTTTTAATGTATATTTTAAGCCCTTTTACACTTTTTAGCCAAGTTTTAAATTTATAAAACACGATATTTACTAACACTAAACACACATATGGGCAAGTGCACCCATCGTGAGCGTAGTATAGTGTTGGTAAGATACCGAGGTCGTCCAAGGACACAAGAGCTTTTGATACCGGTTTATCCTCAACGTCTAATCAAATCAAAAATTTAGGAAAAGGTTTTTAACTAGAAAAATAAAACTAACTAAAATGCTGAAAAACAAAATAAAATAAAAACAGATAGACAAGATGAATCACTTGGATCCGACTCGTGTTTAGTGTAACCTTTGATTATTTCTGCACTTTTGCACTTTTTAAGAGATTATCTTAGTTATTGTATTAGGCCCCTCTTTTGAAGGTGACGTTACCCTCAACCCAGTAGTTTGAGTCAGCAAGGATACAATCCTAAAGGGTCGGATTATTGAAAGATAATTAATTAAGTTATTAATGCATAATGTGGTAGGCCCCTCTTTTGAAGGTGACGTTACCCTCGGCTAAGTAGTCTGAGTCAGCAGGGATACAGTCCTAAGTAGCTGGGTTAAAGTATTAATAGTAGCTTACATATGAGGGGATCAAAGAGTTGGACCCCCGCCATCCAATACCAGTGGGTATTGAAGGAGGTCCTACTAAATTTGACCCAGGTCCTTGCAGGATCTATACACTGAACAAGGCAAGACTTTTACCAAACCGTTCCCTTAACCCCCGACCAGGTAGCCAAGATATCTCCATATAGACTGTGGAGATATGAATGGTGAAAATCTTTTATTTTATATAGACAGTAAAATAATGCCAAGACACCACGGACAAACGATAAGGAAGAATCACCTTCAACATAAGAAACTAGTTATTAAAGTCATTAATACATAACCAAATAAAAAGTGCGAAAAGATTAAAAATAAAAAGTATTACACTAGACACTTGTCTTCACCAAGTGATGTAAGAGACTTAGGCAAACATGGCCTTTGATTGTTAAGAACTCTTACGATCAATCTTGGATCCCGAGACGACTCACACACTCTATGATGGATGATGGTGGTGGATGATTGTGTTGTGATGGTGGTGGGTGAAGTGTGAGAGAGGTGGTGTGCCAAGGGATGGTTAGCAAATGAGCCAAGCACCCCTATTTATAGCCTGAACAGCAGCTCGGGCACGGCCCCGTGTCCATTGGGCACGGCCCCGTGTTCACATTCTTCTCTTTCTTCATTAATTGCAGTTTGTCTGCATTAGTTGACCACGCCCCCGTGTCCGCTGGGCACGACCCCATGTGTAGAAACGTATCTGTACTATCAAGATTTCTTCAGATTCTGCGAATCTTAGAGTTGACCACGGCCTCGTGTCCGGTGGGCACGCCCCCGTGGTGGGTGATAGAAGCTTCTACAGCTTTGTCTTTTCTGCAGACACTTGGGCACGCCCCCGTGCTCATTGAGCACGGGGCGTGTTCAGCCTTCTGTTTTCTTGTTTTGCTTGGGAAAATGCTGTCGGGGGGTCGGGCATGCCACGTTTATCCATTTTCTTGTATTTTTGTTAGATTTAGCTGTCTTTTTGCTTTTCATTTGAGCTCATTTAATCCTGAAAATACAAAAGGAAGACAAAAACACATTTTTTCCAACATTAGTACTAAAAAAGGGTTAGTTTTATGCCTCATTTGATGTAATTTATATGTTGCATTTTGCACACATCAGTAGCAATTTGTTTGGCATACCAGGAAGCTAAAGTTTCGCCTTCTGGTAGCCCTAGTAACGCCGAAATGTTCGGGTTTGGAGCTGGGTTTGAAGGACCAGCGACATGACTTACTAGGGTTCCCGTTTGAGTGATGCGAGTGAAGCTCCCGCGGGGTCCCCTAGTGTTTGTTACTTCGATTTCACCTATCTCTTCGGCGGGTTGGACTTGGACATTCGGATTATCCACCCCTAATCCTGCGTTAGAATTCGTGTCAAAACCGAAATCAGGAATAATCCCTTGACCAGCCATGATCGAAGGAACAAAACTCAGAAAAAGAAGATGAAGTGATTGTAGAAATCGGTGGGCGCTAATGAAGAAACACGGAACTAATTTTAGAGTTAATTAGTTTGGTTTATGTTTCGAACATCAGGGTTAATCTTCTTAAACTTTCCTGAGCTCCGATTTGATCCGTTCTTCCTGCAAAACAGAACACCGTTAGCTCGTTAAGAGGGGAATATGGGGGTTTCCCTCTTAACCATACTCCGGCGTGAGAATAAGTATCTACTTTGAGGAAATAAGTGTGTGTTAAGAGTGAGAGTGAATAGAGCAGAATGTTTAACCTATGCATGAAGGTCTCTATTTATAGCCGGAGAGGTGTAAGAGGAGATGGGCTGATGAGACTTGGGCCGGAAGGCGACAACTAGGGAATATCATCCTTGTCTCACTGGTGTCGACCGTTAGTGTCTTCTAGAAGATCTCCGGTGCTGGCGCACCGTGATTGGAGCCACGTGTCCTAGTTGTCGGCCTTGTTGTCCCTCTGCCATCGGCAGGTAAGTGGAGATCATTGAGCAGTTGTCGCCGCCCCCTTATTGGTGCCACGTAGGCGTCCTTGTGTACTCGCTGTCTCCTGCACGTCAGTCGATCGTGGAGCATGATAGAGCATAGCCTGGAGGACGCCGATTGGCCTATTCTTCTGCCACATGTACCTTCTGTACTATCTGAAATGGCCTTGCGCTCTAACTCCTGCGTGACCCTTGCTGAGCACGTAACTAGCCCGCGCAGGGTTGCAGGGCTCACGGCTCTTTATTCAGAATACTAAGTGTGGAAACTGATGTTATCTCTTGTTTGGACCTCGCGCGAGGTCAGGCTCTGCTTGAGCAGCCCGCGCGAATCTAAAAGATTGATCAGCTTGCTGAGTAAGGAGTATGGTCCAGCGCGCGACCTGAATGGTCTGCGCGGCTTTTTGGGACCATACCCCTTCACATTGTTATACCAACTCTTTATTTTTATTTTTTTTAAGTTGTAGAGGGTGTTCGTTTTATTAGTGCAAGACTGTGGGAATTGTATAAGCATATGCATCTATAGGTGATATTAAAGTTACTCTAATAAAAGCATTGAGAATTGAAACATTTTCCTCAATGTGTTTTTAGAACATCTCGTTTTCCTTCTGTGACAAATGCGAGTGATCGATTAAAATCGCCTTGATGGGTTAGGCATAATAATACATGCAGTGGCGGAGCTTGACCAAAGGTTTCGAGGGGGCGTAAAGTGATGGGACCGAATTTTTTTTCCTATCGTTATGTTTCGGGTCGGGTTAGGTCGGCTATTCGATTCAAGTCGGGTCAAATAATAATAGTTCCAAATAAAACTAACAAAAAATTCATTCATTCAAAGAACCCGTTCTTGCACATAGAAAAACTAAATATTGCATTCCTATAATCCAATTAACAATAACTACAAAAGAATAAAGAAAATAATTGTTACCCAAATGATGGTGGTGGAACCGTGAATCACTGAATTGCAAATGGATAAGGATGGCACCACTTCCCAAATTGTGAAATTGACCCAAAAGTCTTACCGGAGAACTGAAGAAACAGAAGTCAGAACCAAAAGTCTTGCGGCAGGATGCAGAAACAAAAAGCTACGGCGACTGGGAAAAAGATAAATAATATTTTGGTATTAAGTTTGTTGTGTGGTGGGTAATATAGGGTTAAACAAATAAAATAAGAGTTAAAATATATTTACCAAATTACCCACCATTTAGGAAAAATAATCGGGTGGGCGATCCTGTATAAATTTTAAATTTTCGGACTAAAAATCGGACCATATACACACTTCTAGCCGAAACATTGGGGTGGGCGGGTGCACCCCCGGGTAACCATAATGCTTCGCCCTTGAATACATGGAACCGGATGTTACTCTCTCACCCACTTGAGAGATATATGAACTAGAGTACAACATGGTTAAACTTATAAGGTCGTGTGGATCAGGGGCGGACCTACCTTACAATAAGGAGGGCTCCCCCGCTACCCCTTTACGCTCCGGCGGTAGTGTAAATTTTAGAAAAAATGTGACGTTTTTCCGATTTCGTTACCCTTTTTTTAAACGATACCATAAGAATTTTTTAGATACACCACTGGTGTGGATCGAAGTTAGTTATTTCGGTTGGTAGCATGTGAAACCTCATTTCCACACCTAGCTGAGGATGATCAACTCTCAAATCTTTAGGCTATGAGGTGTGAGGCTCCATGGGGCGCCATCCTTCGCCACATAAGCATCTATAGCGCCCATCACCACACCCACCAGGGGCGCCATTGATGGGGCTCCATCGCGGTAACACCCGGTAGCGCCATCTTCTCCATTTTTAACCAATGAATTTTTTTTTTGTTTAATAGGGGCTCCATCCACACCCTCCAAATTAAAAGGGGGCTCCATGGCACACATGGATCCTATGTGGCACCTATAAAGCCCCATGGGGCTCCATCCATAACCCATAGCCTATAGTGACCATTTTTAAGACTATGGGATTAATTCCCATTCCATTAGATTTTAACTCTTCCATCAAACATCACAAGTGCCAATGCTTTTATTTTAGAGTTTTAGAAATAATACATTTACAATCAATCACACAACCATCCCTAAAATTATATAATAACAAACTATATAAACAAATGAAAAGAAAACAAATTCAAGAATGCCGCGCCTTCAATTCATCACCCGTAAAGAACAACTGTATATAGGAACTGAGTAACTGAAAGGATAATCGAAAATGCCTCCATTGTTCTCTGTAAATACATCAAAACAAGTGAAAAATATTAGAACACCATTAGTTTAGTGCATATGTAACAATAGTTATGATCATGCTGAATATACAAATTATTATATAATAAGACACATGATATGATATAATATGACATGTCATCGTACCATGAGTTTTCACGGTTTTGGCCTCGTTTGAGGTCTATGTGTCATGTTACGATTGGTTAAACATTTTTTGACGAACGAACTTCTAGTCAAATGGCTATTTCGGTAAAGTCAAATGTCAAAACCGACGTTTTTGTATATTATCTTTCATTCTTTCAATAACTTACCAAGGTTGCATTTCTGCCTTCAAGATTGATTTCCTTCCAGGCAAACCTGCCCATGCATTTATAATCTTTTTAGTATATATAGGAGTCAATAACTTTTTAAAACAAAAGAAAGAAAACTTCAAATATTTATGATATTAATGAGATCATGCAAATTTCTTGAACGAAAAAATTATTAGATTTCGGACATAATTACCCCATGGAAAGCACAGTTAGTGTCCATGCAATAACAGCAGCAGAAGCGGCTCCAGAGCGGTTATCCATGTTCCAAGTACGTATAAAATCGAAGCCAGAAATAGTCGACGCGACCCCAACAACACCCGCGATCAAAGCAAATGTCACAAAGAAACCAGTTGCTGCATTTCCCATTGGGAAGTATATCGGTGAGAAATGAGGCGGCAACTCCATCCCCGGACCTGTTTACAACACAAAGACAAACCCTACAACATTAAAAAAAACTGTCATAAAAATTTTAAGGTTTATGGTTTAGGATTTCAAAGATGGGTACCAATGCTGAACCCCTGATCAATGGCCCAGTTCATTGCCCAACCACCGAGGCCTAGAAGGGTGACATACATGGCGAAATTTAGGATCATGAGGAGGGTTGCAACCGATCTCATATCGTTAGCAGCCATTTTTGTTGGCTACAAGAATGTAAAGTTGTGTGTTAAAGATAAGATAAGATGTGATGTTTGGTTTTTTGGGATGTTTATAAACATGTTGTTTTGGGATTCTTTTCTTGTTAAAGGTGGATGCTTTGAGGTGTAAAGGTGACAGCTTTAGAATTTCATCGAGTTCAAGGCAAGGTACTTCAAGATTCTTGTTTCTTTTGATCAAGATTCTTTGGTTAAGACTTTTGCTCAACTTCCTTAGGGCTATAGGCAATTATATGATGTATTTGTATCAAACTAGGTGTTGCCCCGCCCGCGGGGCGATAGCCGAATAATTCTTAACCAATTAAAAAAACAGTATCATAGTTTTGCTAGAAAGAAAAAGTAAAAAAGGTGTTAGTCAGCTCCTTGACACGATTTTTAGCTACGAGCAAAGTCATATTTTTATTTTTACTTGGGAGAAAAATCATTTTTTTCCCAAGGGTAAAATCCTAATTTTTAGCTAGGGGAAAACTGTGTTTTTATTTTGTACTGGGGGCAAAAAAACGTAATTTTGATTTGAGGGTGATATCGTAATTTTGAACCGAGTGGAAAATCGTAAATTTTAGCTGGGGGCAGAAGCATATTTTTATTTTGAACTGGAGGCAAAGACGTAATTTTAAACTGGGGGAAAAACCGTAATTTTAAAGTGGGTATAAAATATTAAACTGGTGTAAAATCGTAATTTTGAGCCTGGGGAAAAATAAAATTTTATTTTGAACTGGGGCAAAAACGTAATTTTGGCTGAGGGTAAAAGCGTAATTTTTTTACCGAGGACGAAATCGTATTTTCGGTTTAGCTGGGTGTAAACTCATATTTTTATTTTGAACCGGGGGAAAATCATAATTTTGAACCGAAGGTAAAATCGTAATTTTGAGGTAGGGGAAAACGATAATTTTATTTTTAGTTGGGGCAAAAAAGTAATTTTAAACTGAGGGTGAAATCGTACTTTTGAACCGAGGGAAAATTGTAATTTTGGCATGGGGTAAAAGCATAATTTTATTTTGAACTGCGGGCGAAGACGTAATTTTAAACTGGGGGCAAAACCGTAATTTTAAAGCGGGTATGAAATAAAAATATGATGGTAAAATCGTAATTTTTAAACCTATGGCAAAATCGTAATTTCGATGTGCTGGCAAAAGGGTTATTATATTTTTAAGTTGGGAGAAAAGCGTAATTTTAAACTGGCAGCAAAACTGTAATTTTAAAGTGGATATAAAATAATAAACTGGTTGGTCCAATAGAGAAGGGGCGGCCACCCATTTCAACCAATGGCAGAGAAACACTATTCCCTGCCATTGTCTTTGTATATGTTGAATAATACACAAACCAATGTATTTTTCATGCACTTATATATAAGAGTAAATTACAAGTTTTTTCTTTTATATGTTTGTATCAAATTGCATGCAGTCTCCTTTGTCTTTAAAATTGATGAGTATTGTACTTAGTGTTTCAAAATCCTGCACGTTATGTCATTTAGCCCTAACCAAGTTAACTTTTTTTGTTAAATCTGATCATGTGCAAGGCACATGAGGGTATTTTTGTAATTTTGTTTTTCAGGGAAATTTGTGTTAAATCTAATTATGTGCAACGCGGGATTTTGAAACATTAAGTACAAAACCCATTAACTTTATTTATGTTAAGTTATTAGTTGAGTGTAAGACTAGCCCATTGAACTTGAAATCCCAGTGAGCCCATTTAAGAGTGGAAGCCCACAATAAAACCAAGTCAAAAGCAAGATCAAAGTTGCTAAAATGTAATTTTACGAAGTCAAAAGCAAGATTAAAGTTGCTAAAATGTAATTTTACGAGTTAACGCTATCCGCGAGTTGTGACGGGATATTGAAAGACTAAGATAAAATCGATTTTAAAATTTTTTGTCTTCAAATAGAACTGCTGAGTTTTGGCTTCCGTTAACTAATTTTTGATGAGTATCAAACTTTTTTGTCTGTCCCTGGCTCAAATATGTTTGTCTTCTATTTTTAGTTTATATACTAATTTTTTTATGAGTATCAAATTTTCATGCAATCCTGATACATACCAATTGAACTAGTGTTATTACATATTGATATCATAGTTAACATAAACTTATAACAATATCATAGTTAACATCAACTTATAACAATAAAAATCCCCAATTTATGTGTTTTCGTAGCATATTGAACGATAACGTTTACGAAAGAAACAAATTACACATTATAAATTCCTATTCAGTACACATATTATCAAATTCATAAGAAGAAATTTTGGTTTCGCTTTGTCATGATTCAAGAAAAACAAAAATTATTACTCTAAACTTCATAAACATATCGAACAGAAACGTTTACGAAAGAAACAACGTACATATTGTCAATTAGTATTTGGTACCCATATTATCAATTTCATAAGAATAAATATTGGTTTCAATTTGTCATGATTCAAGACAAATAAAAATTACTACTCTAAACTATGGAAAAGGATTCAATGGTAAAAATACATATTATCAATTACTATTTAGTGCCCATTTTACTTTTGTGCTCTTCAATTTTAAATTCAGCCTCATACATATGCAAAAACTAAAACCAATTTGATGGGTATTAAAGTGGTAAGAGCCACGCGATATCAAAGTGTAAAAATCTTACGCAATATAATTATGCATATGCAGATTCAAAAACAAAATAAGGATAAGAAGAGTATTGGTACATAATTTATAAATGCAACTCCATTTGCAATTTAAGAAGTGAGAAATTGATAAACATGGAAATGGAATACAGTGAATTGATTTAATAGAAATAAAATTGTTAGCCTACTTTGAGAAAACAGAGAAGAGAGGGAAAAACCCAAATCAAGCCTAACTGTCAGCTTAGGGTTGTTACCTGTTTTATAACCAATTCAACTACCAACTATCATTTACACTATCAGTCCCTCACTTTATGAATATTACAATTACAACCCTCAACATTAAACTCAATACTAACAATACCCTCCCCTTTAAAAAAAATTTGCCCTCAAAAATTGAAATCAGGGAAACGTAATTGCAGATCTTCTAAGAATTCCCACGAAGCATCAGCAACTGGTAAGCCTTCCCAATGCACCAAAATCTTCATAGAAGCTTTCGATCCTCTCTTGACTAACTTGCGATCTAATACAGCTCTTGGTTGCAGGATAAATCTTGGCCCTTGTGGTAGCTGTCCATTGAAGACATGTGAACCCAGTGCTTTCTTTAGTAAGGAGACATGAAAGGTATGATGAATTTGCGCATCCGCAGGTAAATCCAACTTATATGCAACTTTTATAATTTTTTGTAAAATTAGAAAAGGACCAAAGTATTTAGGGGACAATTTCCTATTATGGTGATTTCTGAGAGTGTTGGGCAAAGGGATGAAGTTTAACATACACCCATTCTCCAGGCTGAAATTCCCTATCAGTCCTATAAACATCAGAAATCTGCTTCATCCTGTTTCTAGCCACCTCCAAATTAGCTTTAAGCTTCCTTATCATTCCTTCTCTGTCCCTATGATAATCTTCTACTGCTGCTATAGAAGTGTCGCCTGGAATATATGGAATGTGAATGTTTGGTTTGATGCCAAACAGAGCTTCATATGGGGACATTTTGATGGCAGAATGCCAGGTGGTATTGTACCACCATTGGGCTAAAGGTATCTGTCACGGCCCCCGTCCCGGTTTCACCCGGTCCAGGAGACGCGGGACAGAAATCCCGTGGTATTTGTTAATTGAGTTGACAGCGGAAGTTTAACAGGATCTTTTAAGACTTGAAAATACCCAATTTTTTTATTTCATAATTTGGGACGAACCCCGTAATTTACAATGGAGGAATTTCACGAGGAAATTCCTTGTTTTACAAAACATGTTCATTTATTTAACTGAGCCACTACTTCAAGCTTGTTAGTGCTCCGTAGCACTTTTCCTTGATTCACAGTAGGTCACCTGAAACATGTTTTAAAAATATTTTATCAGCGGGGAAATATTGGCGAGTCACTCAATTTGATAAAATGACACATAGTTATGAATTACAGCATAAGAGCGATTACAATGACTACTATCTTATTTTTATCTGGCGTCGTGCCATAGACTTGTGATGATGGTCATACCACTATTGGGTCCTTACCGTGAGAGATTAGTAATGTGCACAATACCCCACTAGCCAGTGATTCAAGATAACAACGACTTAATCCCTGTAATTATAACTTTTGAAAATAATTTGGAGTATTGTAAAACATAATTGATAAAAAGAGAATGACTCACATTGCAAGTTTAGTCGGGCAGAGTTTAGCCTACTGATAAGCCTGATAACCTAATTTAAACAACAATGCATACGAAACTAGGTAAGTAACTTAATACAACATTTACGATAAGCTCACGAGATCAAAACCCTCACGACGAATGACAAAGTATAGCCCTAATTTGGGCAGCACTTAAACATCCATCGGATTGGTTTCATTCGATTGGACATTGTATCGTAGCAATGATCTAGTTAATACCCTGTAATCGTAACAGCGTTTCCCTACTTGGAAATTCGAATTTGAGCAGTATACTTCGTTTTAGAATGAGATTTTCGAGCACATGTGAAAGTCCCATGCACAGGCTACTTATAGCAAAAATTTGAGTTTTACGCGGCCCGCGTAAGCCTTAACAGGCTCTTACGCGTCCCGCGAGAGCCACCTAGTCTACGACTAGGGCATCCGTGTCACAGGTAGGTCTGCCACGTGGCCTGTTCGCTGCTCCGGAGATTTTATGAGTTGTCGCGGCCCGCGTAAACTTCTCTTATGGTTTACGCGGCCCGCGTGAAACCCAATTTTCTTGATTTCTTGGTTTTTCATGTACGTTAGGGTTTCAGGGGTCCGGGTTTTTACTTACGGGTCGTTTTGGGGCATTTTTGCAAGTCCTTACATCCTCCCCACCTTATTTAAAATCTCGTCCTCGAGATTTATTGGAATAAGTGAGGATATTTTCGCTTCATCTCCTATTCTAGCTCCCAAGTGTACTCCGGTCCTCTCTTTGAATCCCACTTAACTTTGACCAGTACTAGTCGTTTGTGTTTGAGAAACTTGACCTTTCTATCTTCTATTTGAAGCGGTTTCTCTACGAACTTTAATTTTTCATTTACCTCTATGTCTTGAAGAGGTACTACCAGGGATTCGTCAGATAAATATTTCTTGAGGTTGGATACATGAAATACATCATGTACCCCGGCTAATTCTTCTGGTAGTTGTAAGCGATAGGTAACTGGTCCTATTCGCTGGATTACTGGGAATGGTCCCACGTATCTTGGACTTAATTTTCCTTTTTTACCGAACCGAACTACTCCTTTCCAAGGAGAAACTTTTAAGAGTACCTTATCTCCGACTTGAAATTCCAGTGGCTTGCATCTATTGTCTGCATAACTTTTCTGGCGATCTCGAGCCGTTTTCAGTCTTTCCTTGATTTGAGTGATTTTGTCGGTGGTTTCTAGTACGATTTTAGTACCTGATAATTGGCTTTCTCCTATTTTTGCCCAACAAACTGGAGTTCTGCATTTACGTCCGTATAGTGCTTCGAACGGGGCAGCTTCGATGCTTGAATGATAACTATTGTTATAGGAGAATTCGATTAAAGGTAGGTGGTTATCCCAGTTTCCACCAAAATCTATTACACATGCTCTGAGCATGTCTTCCAGGGTTTGGATAGTTCTTTCACTTTGTCCGTCTGTTTGGGGATGGTAAGCTGTACTTAAATTTAGTCGGGTTCCCATCGCTTCCTGGAAACTAGTCCAGAAATGTGAAGTGAAACGACTATCTCTATCCGATACAATGGAGAATGGGACTCCATGTAAGGATACTACTTCGTCTACGCATAATTTGGCTAATCTTTCCATACTAAAGGTTTCCTTCATGGGTAAGAAATGAGCTGATTTGGTTAATCGATCCACAATTACCCAAATTGCGTCGTTACCTTTTCTGGTTTTGGGTAGCTTAGTAACAAAATCCATGGTTATTAGTTCCCATTTCCAAACAGGCATTTCTAATTGTTGTAGTAGACATGAGGGTTTCTGGTGTTCTGCCTTAACTTGTGAACAAGTTAGACACTTAGATACATATCTAGCTATGTCCTTTTTCATTCCTATCCACCAGAAATTATTTCTTAAATCTTGGTACATCTTATTATTACCAGGATGCATGGTATATCTAGATTTATGGGCTTCCTCTAAAATCTTATCTCTTAATTCTCCCTGCTTAGGTACCCAAATCCTTTTCTTATGGAATCTCCAAATTCCATCACGACCTTGTTCTAATTCTTTTACTCGTCCTTTCATTCCTTCAGCATCATCCTTGATAGCTGCTTCTTGAATATTCTTCAGTTGTTCCATTAAATCTAATTGTAAACTTATTCTAAGAGCACGAACTCGCTTTTGCTTTTCATGATACTTACGAATTAAGGCATCTGTTACTACATTTGCCTTTCCTTCGTGATATTGAATATCACAGTCGTAGTCACTTAGAATATCCATCCATCTCCTTTGCCTCATGTTTAGTTCTTTTTGCCCAAATATATATCTTAAACTCTTATGATCTGTATAGACAGTAAATTTACTTCCGTACAGATAATGTCTCCAAATCTTAAGGGCAAAAATTATGGCTCCTAATTCTAAGTCATGAGTTGTATAATTTTCCTCATGATTTTTCAATTGCCTTGAGGCATACGCAATTACCTTTTTGCGTTGCATCAGCACACATCCTAATCCTAGCTTAGAAGCATCACAATAAACTTCAAAATCTTCTGTCCCTTCGGGTAAAGCAAGAATTGGGGTGTTTGTTAACTTTTGCTTTAAGAACTGAAAAGCCTCTTCTTGCTTAGGTCCCCATTCAAACTTAACTATTTTACAAGTTAGCTTAGTTAATGGCACAGCTATCTTAGAAAAATCTTTAATAAAGCTCCTATAGTATCCAGCTAATCCTATAAAACTTCTAACTTCCGTAGCTGATTGCAGGACCTTCCATTTGGTGATCGCTTCTATTTTGGAGGGATCTACGTGAATACCTTCATGATTCACCATGTGTCCTAAAAATTTCACCAACT
Source organism: Helianthus tuberosus (assembly GCA_030545235.1). Taxonomy (NCBI): domain Eukaryota; kingdom Viridiplantae; phylum Streptophyta; class Magnoliopsida; order Asterales; family Asteraceae; genus Helianthus; species Helianthus tuberosus. Next base: position 173,387,683 of record CM060448.1, on the reverse strand, counting down.
GTAGCCAAAATTCACACTTCGAGAATTTGGCATAAAGTTTTTCCTTTCTTAACAAAGTTAAGAGTGCATGTAGATGCTCACAATGCTCTTCCTGGTTTTTGGAATAAATAAGTATATCGTCGATGAAGACAATTACAAATTTATCCAAGTACGGTTTACAGATCCTATTCATCATGTCCATAAATGCTGCAGGAGCATTTGTTAGTCCAAAGGGCATGACTGTAAACTCGTAGTGACCATACCTAGTTCTGAAAGCGGTTTTAGGTATGTCTTCTTCTTCTACCTTCAATTGATGATATCCGGAGCGTAAATCTATCTTAGAAAAATATCTAGCCCCCTGAAGTTGATCAAAGAGATCATCAATCCTAGGCAATGGATATCGATTCTTAATTGTAACCTTATTTAATTCCCTATAATCGATACACATTCGCATCGAACCATCTTTCTTCTTTACGAACAACACTGGAGCTCCCCACGGGGATGAACTAGGTTGTATAAATCCTTTGCTTAGTAATTCATCTAACTGCTTTTTCAGTTCTAACATTTCGGTAGGTGCTAATCGGTAGGGTACTTTAGCTACGGGTGTAGTACAAGGAATCAAATGAATTCTAAATTCTACCTCCCTATCTGGTGGTAATCCTGGTAGTTCTTCTGGGAATACATCCGAGTATTCTGATACTACAGGAATTTCCTTAAGTTCCTTACCCTTAGTGCTAATGATTACCGAAATCATATACACTATTCCTTGCTTTCGTTCATAACTAGCAACTTTCATTACTGAAATGAACTTCATGGGTTTACGCGGCTTATCCCCTGTAATCATGATTACTTCTCCTGTGGGTGCACGAATTTCTATGGAATTCTTATCACAAAGGATTCGAGCATGGTTGGTTACTAACCAATCCATTCCTAACACAACATCGAATCCGGCTAAATCCATAGGTAACAGGTTTGCAAAAAATTTATGGCCTAAGAGTTCTATATTTCCTTCCCGCAAAACCTTATCTATTTTAACAGAATTCCCATCTGCTGTTTCAACAGTAAAGATTTGTCTAAGGTTGGTTAAGGGTAGTTTAAGAGCTTGGCAGAATGAAGTATTTATAAAACTTTGGTTTGCACTAGAGTCAAATAATACTTTTGCATAAACGTCATGAACTAGGAACGTACCAGCTATCACGTCTGGGATGAGTTCCGCTTCTTGAGTAGTCAGCTGAAAGGCTCTTACGTTCTTTTTGTTAGTTCCTTCAGCAGGTTTGGCCTTGTTGTCCGCTGGTTTGACCAATTTAGGGCAGTCTGATCTAAAATGTCCAGCTTCTCCACAGTTGAAGCAGATTGTTGATTTCTTCCTCCTGCAATCTTCTTCTTGATGCCCGAGAATTTTGCAGAAATTCCAATACCCTTTGCATTTTGTAACACCCCGAAAATGGGTTTGGTAATTAAACCCCGTTAATACTAAAGACGGGGAAAATACCGTTAGTGGTAAAATTTAACCCGGTGAATATTAGGACTTAAATAAATAATCCTAATACTTACTAAAAGGTGAATAAAAGCTTTTAAGGAAATAAAAAGGATAAAAGGCCCGAGTTAACGGGACCTAAAATAAACTTAGTCATAAATATTCCCGAACCCGCTAAGTTCACTAGGAATATTAAACCTAGTTAATAAGTGGGAATGTTATTGAAAATAATTAGGTTGTGATCTAATTAATAACTAACCAAACACGAGGGACCAAAGCCGGGTAACTTGATATTGAAATCTAAAAACTTAAAAATAAGCACAACACACACACAAGTGTGTGTGTGCGTGCGTGGTTAAGGTCAGGAGAAAGCTCCCATGGAGCTTTAGCCCTAGCTTCAACAAATCAACAAAATTGAAGGTCGAATCCAGCCAGAATCGAATGCATGAATACATATTAATGATCACCTAGTCGAGGGGATCACAAGGTATGTCGAATTTTCAGTTTTGGTGATACTTTGAGATTATGATGAACAATCATAATCGAAATTTTGGAATGAATGTTGAATCTATGAGTGACATTGTGATTATATCTTGGTTTAGGAACAAACCCTAGTAGAAATCTTGATAAATTGTTGTCAAACTAGGGATTTGATAATTACCCTATTATGAGCTAAGTGGGTTTTGGTAGAATTGATGAAATTGATGTTCTAATGGTGTTTATAAACATCACACTAATTCATATGAATGAACTACTTGAACAAATTAGAGATTTTGTTAAGAGTTCATAAGTAACTAGAAGTGGGTTTTGTTAGATATGATGAAATCATGAAGAACTTGAAGTAATATCACTTGTATGTGATTAACAAGTAAACTAGGAAGTGGGTTTTTATGTAATAGTAAAGATGATGATAAGTTATGTTTAAAATCATCATATTTGATAATAGAAACAAGGCACTCAAACAAATTAAGTGATTTGGGAACTTGTTCATACATGATTGAAATGGGTTTGAATGTTATGATGAAATTGGTAGCCATGTTCATGTAACTAAGTGTATAAGATCATGTTAGCTACTAATTGATAGATAGAACTTGAATGTGCATTTATATGCTAAGGGGCGTTTGACTTTTAGTAGTCAAACCGACCATTAATAAGATCGAATAGTATTTGTGATAGAAAATATGTAAGATGGAATAGTCATAATTAATGATGACTAATATAACCGTCTTACGAATTATGATGATAGTTTGACGCTTGACAAGCTAGGTGGAGGCTTGGAAAGGAAGCGGGTCAAACGAAGCAAGCATAAAGGAAAAGCGTATTCGGGATGCAAGGTAAGTATATCTTACACTAGTTATTTATTTATAATATTCTTTCGTCGTATTAGTTACGAATAAAGAAAAATACCTAATCGAGATATGATGTTCCGACATGTGGTCGTACGGAACAAGATAATCAAATATGACAAGAAAACATAATGATGGCTAAAAATGAGTTAAACCGGTAATTCGATCATATTATGACGAATGAAGCATGTACTTTTAATGGTTATCATATAAGTTAAATTATAATAACCATTAAGGGCAAAATGGTAATTTTGACAATTTGACAATGGTAATTGGTCATATAGACCAAACGGGTCAAAAGGTGAAATTATCACCCTTTGACAATATCGGCTAATGGGTTGTCAAGTTGCATGAATTTAGGAAATAAATAGCACATGGATGCTTACATAGCTACTAAGGAAGGTATTGAAACGGGTCAATATATTGATCCGAGCCAGGTACGTATAGTAATACAACTCATCATGTAGAATTTGGAGTTTTATGACAGTTAGACAAAGTTAAAATAAGCCATTCGGTTATCTTTTAGGTAAAGCGAATAATTTGAGTTATGATTATGGTGTTTAGAAACATATTGGTTTCTAAACAAGAATATGGTTAAAAGGTCGGACTTTGGGGTTCAAACAAGCACTAATTGTCCTTCGTCGTAAATGAAGGACTAAGATTGACCAAAACGCCCTTGTAGGTCAAATTGAACAAACAACCCTTAAAGGTTGTTTGAAAATGAGTTTTTCAATTAAATAATTACTTAGGAAGAGTATAGAAGTTGAAAGATGTAAAACGTTAGTCAAATGGCTCTATTTGAGTCTTTGCCGTAAAATAACTATTTGAAGGGTAAATTCTGGTACACATAAATCATCACATCGAATCCACCACAAATATAGTTGTGGTGGAAGATCCTTTGTTAAGAAATATGGATATATATATTTTGAAATGAATGAAAGCAAATGGTGCTAAAATATGCTTGAATACCTCAAACGGGTCAAATAAGCATATGGGTGAAAATGGGCTAAAGAATGTATATAATTCTATAATTGGAACCCAAAATGTTAGATATCCTTGAATTTAATAGGTTTATGAGAAATAAGGGTCAAACAAACTTGTATGTTTGATAAAATCACGAACGGGTCAAATTTTGGTAAAACAGTAATAAGCCGAAGACTTAATAGTCTTGAATTTTATCAAGCCGGATGTCGGATTTTAACTCCATATGATGGAGAATCAAATTACAAACATGTAGGAAGAAACGGTAGGTCAAACGGATAAGCGGTTTGAAAGATACGAAAGATTTCGTGTCAAGTTACGGCAAAATGGAGAAGCTGAATGCAGGTGCCACCGTAAATTACGGTGTCCACCGTAATTTACGGTGGAGTTGAGAAATGCTACGGTGGATCTCTTCTGATTTACGGTGAAAACAAGTCAAAATAAGGACCACCGTCCACCGTAATTTACGGTGGACCCCGTACAAAAATGTATATTTTGATCAGTTTGTTTTCCGGACTCGTTTAAATGCGTTTTATATACCGTATGACTAAAGCATTTCATGTTTATGAAATGTAGGTACTTTCTGGGATGCCGGGAGACGATCAAGCTCAGCGAAGAACCGAACCCGACAAAGATACACGCTTCCGCACATTGCAACGTTGTAGATTTTAATCAACGAATTCGACCATGTTTTGTAGAATAACCTATGATTTATAAAAGTTTTAATAAACCCGTATTTTTATAGCATGTGTAGTCTTAACTACACATCTAATCGTTGGTATTTACATATTAAATAACTAGGGTGTTACACATTTTCCAAAATGCTTTCTTTTGCAGGTACTGCAAAATGGAATAGTGGAAGATTGCCCGATTCCCTTTTTCTTGAAGTTATTACTATTACCCATACGAAATCCTTGGGTAATCTTTTGGGCCACTTCTTTCTTCTGATTTTCTCCTCGTGTGCGTACCAGCCCATCGGTCAGGGTGTTGGCTAATTCCACAGCATCATCAATTGTGCGAGCTCTCGCAGCTTTGACAATGTCATGAATTTCGCCAATCAAACCCCAGATGTAGCGAGAAATAAGTACCTGTTCTGGCGAAGCCAAGGTAGGTACAACTCTAGCATACTCGAAGAATGTCGAAGTATACCCTCTACAATCCACATCCACCATCTGGGGGTTTAGGAACTTATTTGTCATTTGTTCCTTTTCGTATTCGGGACAAAATTTCCTTTCTACTAGTCTCTTAAATTCTTCCCAATTCATGGCGTAGGCCACGTCACTTCCCTTGGCTTGTAGTACCGTATTCCACCATTCTAGCGCCCCTTCTTTAAAAATATGTGACGCGTACATGACCTTGTCTTCCTCGGCACATTTACTTATTTTAATTACTGCCTCGGTTTTCACCAACCAACGCAGTGCGGCTGTTGCCCCTTCATTGCCTGCAAATTCAATTGGTTTACAGGCAAGAAATTCCTTGTAAGTGCAACCAGGCGTTGCAGCTTTCATTCTTTTAAGAAATGGGGCTTGTATCACATCATCGTTATTATTATTGTTGCCACCTCCATTTACACTATTACTGAAATTGTCATCACGAGTACGTTTGCTGGGAATAGGCGGTGGAGGTTCAACTGTATTTCGGGCAGCAGCAAGGATTGCTGGAATAGCATTGGCTATTCCCTGAGCAACAATATTCTCTATATCTTGCCTATTCAAAAATTGATCTTCATGGTTTTGTTCAGATTGGTTAACTTCGTTAACTGGTTCATTACTAGCATGTCCCATCTGGTAATTAATATATATAAATTATTAGCATAAAATAAATAATGACTAAATGCAAAACAATCGCACATAATCATGTTAACGCGTATAGCCAAAATTGTCGACTTTGCGACGTCCATATTTTTATATATTAGTATGTGTCCGTACACACCAGTTATCTTACAAAAGTTTTTTTTTAAGTTATTTTACAGGATTATATTTTTATTATTATATTATTATTAAACACACATTCCCACAACCCCATACGATCCCGTCAGCTGGCATTTCAGAAACGACGTTCCCTCTCGTCGTATTTCCAGGATATTCTCTCCCCTACTTCCCGGATTCTATTCCCTGCGTCCACCAGCTCCTCGCCATAGTGGCGGAGTTCAGCTAAGTTTTCTGAGCTCATAGGTGGATGTAGTGAAGGCTCAGGGTCAAATTGGGGGAAACGGAATTAGGGTTATTCAAAAGGTTCTGAAATTGCCAGTCAGTTGTCCACCATTCTTCTAGCTCTTCTGGTAGAGGTCGGGGGTGGATAATAGGATCTGGGATAACAGGTTCCAGATTAACTGGAAGTTGGGCATGTGTTAGGACCGGTTTGACTTCGATACGATTGCTAAACGAACGTGAAACGTGCGGAATCCGTACACGAACGCGACCTTAACACACAAGATGTAATATAATTGTGATTCTATTGATATATCTGAAACGTACAAAGAACCTTGAATCACTTGGAGACTTTCTCTCTCTAGTTTCTCTCTCTAGAACTAGAGCTCTCCAAATCTCAAATGTGCAAATGTGTTTCAAGCTCTTTCTTGATTTAGCTTGAACCCTATATATAGTGTTGAGGTTTAGCTTGAAACTGTTCAAGCTAAATCATGATTTCCCTTGAACCAGTTCAAGCTAAATCATGATTTCCCTTGAAATGACATGTGACACCTTCAAGCTAAATCATCACTTTCAAGCTAAATAACCTAATGCACTGATAAACCTATTACATGATACAAAGACGAAGTCAATAGACATAGTGCACTAACAGACTCCCCCTTGGATATTGACGCAGTCTTCAGTGACTAATCTCTGTTATGACACCTTCTTCAGTCTTGATCATTCTGCATTTTCGTTCGTTCAAATTGTAACATTGTACGCATCCATCACTCTCTTCTTCTATCAGCTTCAGGCTCCCCCTTTTATCAAGCTTCCGTGCTTTGGGATCGACACCTAGCTTTCCATCTACAAGCTTTTCTTTGTTTCAAACTTGTCTTCAGACTCCCCCTTAGACTCAGCTTCCGGGATCGTAATCTGGACTTTTTCCTGCAATTTCTCAAACATTTATAAGTAACAGCATTTTGAATTCTCAATCAAAATCTTCTCTAAATCACTCCCCTATCAACCAACTGTATAGATTTAGCAGTATTAAGAATCCAACTCCCTCACAGTTTATCATCCAAGTTCAAGTTAATGACCTTGGAGATATCACAAACTGTTTTTGAAATTTTTGATTTTAATTCAAGTTTCAAATTAATGAACTTGTTTCATTTTCAGAAACACAATCAGCATACTTAGATTTTAAAAACTCAGCTTCAGACATCAGTTGTCGAAAATAAAGTAGAAATCAAAATCTTTTTGTATTTTTCTGAAAATATAAAGCAATAACGAAATATGTACAAACATATTTACAAACAATATTTTTGTTTTGAGTATGCGTCAGAGGATCATATCAGTTTTTGACAAGTCACAAGTACCGTTGAGCTTTTTAACACTTTAAGTATTAAACAATTCACTTAGATTGTCGATATACTGATCCACTTAAATTTTCACACAAAGTTCAACTGATTCAGGATACGAATTAGATGTCTTAAGTACTTAAACTCATTCATGTGTCCCACCTCTTGAATATACTCCCGTATCCAGAATCCCAATAATCAGTCTTACAGGTGAGTATACTACAATGATATCTGTATATAAATTAGGTATGCGAGGGCCGAGGGATCTCAGGTCGATACTTCCGTATACGCAGAGAGATATCAGCTTCGACTTTAAAGGTATGTCCCCTTTAGAGGATCTTTTTGCTTACAACAGCAGCGACTATCAATTTTTATTGTTTCATCAGCATGCTGAGGGTTTAATGCTATGTTTCAAGCATTGCAGAAAGTATTATTCGAGGACTAGGTCAGAACTTCCATTCAGCAGAAGTCCCTGAATAATACCCCAGACATCATTGAGTATAAAGACCTAGTATATCAGATTAAGAGACCTTTCAAACGAGATTTCAGGGGTTACCTATATATCCAAGTAGTGTTCCCCACGAAATAAGTAAGTTTGAATTTAGGTTTATATCCCGAAAAAGTTTACTAAATGTATAAAAACCTACCGACACATCCACGGTGAGATCGTTTAACACATTTAAACTTTCCATTTCTTTAGCATACTGTAACTGTCTACTGATGTACTATCATTTCCTCTTTTTACGCAAAAACTCAATTTTTGAATTTTATCATGTTTTTGGCTTTTTCAAATTTTCAAATGTTTTTGTATTTTCTAACAACATTACTCCCCCTAAAATGCAAAATTACATAAAGAAAATTTGACAACCAATACTGATAGCTTTGTCTCGCCATCCATTTTCTGCTTATCGTGTTCTGTTTTGCAGAAAATATAACATAAAGTACCCCCATGATTTACAACCCATTGATCTTAACAGTTTGAAAACCGTTTTTCAATCTGATGAAAGTAATCATGTTTGTTCAGCCGTGAGGGTTTCGGCATATTCAATCAACACACCCCTTACAACAAACTATTTTCCCATAATGATTTCAAAACACTTAAGTTTGTTTTAATCAGAATGGTTTTTCCGGAAACATTAGTTTGTTTATCCATCACTTGTGGATTCGGGGTTATCACATCACCTTGTTCTCTTTTAAAACATTTTGAAAAATTTTAACAATATAAGAATAAACACCACAATCACTTGTAGAAAATCAAGTACAACTTAATGTCCTTGATTAACCACTTGTAAGACGAAATATCACAGTTACCATCCTGTGAATTTCTCAAGAATGATGCCGATACCTGCTTCACACTTACCAACCTGGAAGCTCCGGCAAGTCAGATTTTTCTATTTGAAAAGTTTCACCCAAGCCTGACTGTCCTTGGGTGTATTTTGAGCTTTTCTCTTTTCTTCATAAAACTCTTTCACTCCTTTTTCTTTACCATCAACCATCTTACTAAAAATATGTTTAACATTGCTATTAAACATTTTTCCAGCATCAACACCTTTTGATTTTGTGTTTGTGGCTTGTAATGGAGGAAATTTTTCATCATTCATCAAAAGAACAGTTTCTTCCTTCTTTACCTCAACTTGTGGCTCCTCTGATTTTGTAGAATCAGATTCATTGAACGAACTTGGCTTATCTGACTTAGATGAGTCAGATTCATCACCTGATGGTGGCTTGTCTGACTTTGAAACATCAGATTCATTGCCGACCATTTTCTTCTTTTCCTTTTTCTCTTTTGTCCTCAGATTTGTATCTGAAAAATTCGATTTGCTTGACTTTGCTGTCGAGTGAATCGATTCATCAGAACTTTTATTCGAACCAGCCGGTGAACCCGAAGACAAAATTTTCTCAAGATACTCTCTCACCTTCTTCCTTTTCTTTCGTAGTCTATCTTTCTGCCCCTGTGAAAGTTTAACTTTCTTTTCTTGAATTGTCTGATCCTGAACTTTAGGTTTTAGAACCTTCTGTTCATGGGGCTTGACTTTGACTGGCTTCTTTACCGTTCTTTGACATTCAACCCTCGATCTTCCCATCGATTTCCTTGGGCAATATCTTGCAATGTGACCTTTGATTTGGCAGTTATAGCATCTTCTTGTTTCATAATTCCAATTCTGGCAGTTAACAGCAATGTGTCCTCTAACACCACAGGTGTAACACACTCTGTTATCGTACCATCCACTTCTATCAGTCCAAACCTTCAGATCATAACATTGTTTGGCTTGGTTATAATCATTTCTCCTCTTCAATGCTGGATTTGTCTTTTGAGCACTGTGGTCAAACCTGCACCACTTATTACCAACATATTGTGAGTTTTCATTTTTAACTTTTTGTGATTTTTGATAATGATTGGATGATTTATCTGATGAGCTTTTAATTTCAATTTTAGAATTTTTCAAATTTCTGTCTTTTTGTTTCTGTTCTGCATTCTTCTTAACAGGTTTTTGTTTAGAACATTCACCTGTTTCAGTAGATTGCAGAACAGTATTTTGAAATTTTTCTTGTAAATCTAAAACTATTTTTCTATTCCTTTCTTTTTCATCATCAGATATTTCATCACAATCTTCAATTTTGACATTTTCAATTTTGAAATTGATTGGTTTTGAACAAACATGTGATGTAGAAGTCACAAAACCTGTCAATTTCACTTCAAGCTCTTTGATTTTCATCCGAGCTTTTTCAGCTTCTTTTTCAAGCTGAATGATTTTAGCAAGATGAGAATTGATTTCAATTTGTTTTTCAAGATTACTTTTACCAAAAACATCTCTCTCATCTTCTAAAATCTTTAACTGACTTTTGAAATCATTTTCAAATTTTAATTTTTCAAGTTCAAAATTTTCAATTTTTTCTTTTAAAATTTTGTTTTCTGCTGTCAAACTGTTCACATCACTAAGCAGTTTAACATTTTCAGACTTCAAATTTTCACAAATTCCCTGCAACATAAGAATCTGGTTATCATCAGCTTGCTTCTCATCTTTCAACTTCTTGACTTCCAATGTCAAACTTTCTGCTTCACTCAAAAGTTTGTCATTTTCAGCCTTAAAATTGTCACATTTAGAGCACACTGATTCTGAACTTGAAGATCCAAGCTTCAAAGATTCTTTGTTCTTTGGAATATCCTTTGTTTCCATCTTATATGTTCCTGCACAAAAGAGTTTAACGAAATCAAAAGGATTCATACTTTCATCAATATAACATTTCCTTTTCATATCATATTTTAGAATACTCTTTGTTGCAAGACACACACGAATTCTATTATCAATTTCAGTAATAATATCTAATTCCAATTTTTGTAAATTCTTTTCCATTTCGATCAAAATTTCCTTCTTTTTCCTATTTTCATTACGAAACTCTCCATTAACCTCATTAAAAAACTGTGTTGGATAAAGTTCTTGAAAAAAATCTTCCCTTTTTAGATCAACCAAGAATTTATCCCATTTAGCAGGTAATGCATTTGCCAATTTCGATATCTGTTCATCATTTGATATTCTAATATTATTGTTTCTCAAACTGTCCATTAAATTTTTAAACCGTATTTCCAACTCATCCAGCGTTTCATCCTTTCGACACATGAAATATTCAAATCGTTCAACTAAAACCTCCTTTTTCTCAGAAGAAGAACAACAAGTCCAATTGTTCATTCTTTCAAATTTAGTGTTTTCCAGTTCATCAAACATTTTGAATTCTTGATATTTGTGTCGTGTAAATCACCTGCAAACAAACAAACAAACAATCAGTATACACAATAATATCCTGAAATAGATTGATACCCTGTTGACGTGAAATAATCTCGACACGAAATTTCACTTTTCAATCGAACTAGGAAATTCAAGCGAAATCTCAAGACTTCAAGCGAAATCTGCTAACAAACTTGATTCAAGCGAAATCAGCTATTTCACTTCAGCTGATTAGAACCTTCAAGCGAAAACCCAATTTGAATTGAAATCGGACTTCAAGCGAAATCTTTTAACCAACAACTTCAAGCGAAATCAATCAGTCAACAGCTTGAAGCGAAATTAGTTAGTCAACAGTTTTCAAGCGAAATCAGCTAGTCAACAGCTTTCAAGCGAAATCAGCTAGTCAACAGCTTTCAAGCGAAATCAATCAGTCAATCATTTTTCAAGCGAAATCAAATGTTCTGTTCAAGCGAAATCCCAGAATGATGTTTTGAAGCGAAATCAAATGTTATATCTTGAAGCGAAATCAGATGTTATGTCTTGAAGCGAAATCAGATGTAATGTCTTCAAGCGAAATCACTTCAATAGCATTTTGAAGCGAAATCTACTGGATTTTTCAAGCGAAACCATGATATCAGGTACTATCTCAAGCGAAATCTTCCTGTTTCAAGCGAAATCCAGTTGAATGTTACGGATTTGGACACAAAAATTCAGATTTCTCCTAAACGACAAGGAATTTGAGTCTGAAACTTGGTAGGGTTGTTTATCAACTATTTTCGCACATCATACTAAAATATCATCCGATTCGGACCAGTAAAACCCGTTCAATTTGTCGAAAATCCATCAAAAACGTGAAAGAAATGAGTAGATGAAGAAGAAAAGTTGCGATTCAGATATGAAATCGTTGTAATCTGGTACAAATCTTGTTGTTTGATCAACGCAATCGAGCTCCTGCTCTGATACCACTTGTTAGGACCGGTTTGACTTCGATACGATTGCTAAACGAACGTGAAACGTGCGGAATCCGTACACGAACGCGACCTTAACACACAAGATGTAATATAATTGTGATTCTATTGATATATCTGAAACGTACAAAGAACCTTGAATCACTTGGAGACTTTCTCTCTCTAGTTTCTCTCTCTAGAACTAGAGCTCTCCAAATCTCAAATGTGCAAATGTGTTTCAAGCTCTTTCTTGATTTAGCTTGAACCCTATATATAGTGTTGAGGTTTAGCTTGAAACTGTTCAAGCTAAATCATGATTTCCCTTGAACCAGTTCAAGCTAAATCATGATTTCCCTTGAAATGACATGTGACACCTTCAAGCTAAATCATCACTTTCAAGCTAAATAACCTAATGCACTGATAAACCTATTACATGATACAAAGACGAAGTCAATAGACATAGTGCACTAACAGCATGAAATACCATTGGCTCTTCAGTGTCAACCTGGTAGCCAGTGAAGGTACCGGTGGTATCCATATCTGAGCTATGGATAGAAAAGTTTTGAAGTGCTTCTGATAGTTCATTCATGCTGTTAGCATACATGAAGAAACACACAAAATTCTAAGTTAAAATTAAATTTTCACAGAATCACAGAATGGCAATCAGAAAATTAAGTATTTCTAAATACTTAATTGGCTTAAATCAGTGGCTCTGATACCACCTCTTTCTGTCACGGCCCCCGTCCCGGTTTCACCCGGTCCAGGAGCTGCGGGACAGAAATCCCGTGGTATTTGTTAATTGAGTTGACAGCGGAAGTTTAACAGGATCTTTTAAGACTTGAAAATGCCCAATTATTTTATTTCATAATTTGGGACGAACCCTGTAATTTACAATGGAGGAATTTCATAAGGAAATTCCCTGTTTTACAAAACATGTTCATTTATTTAACTGAGCCACTACTTCAAGCTTGTTAGTGCTCCGTAGCACTTTTCCTTGATTCACAGTAGGTCACTTGAAACATGTTTTAAAAATATTTTATCAGCGGGGAAATACTGGCGAGTCACTCAATTTGATAAAATGACACATAGTTATGAATTACAGCATAAGAGCGATTACAATGGCTACTGTCTTATTTTTATCTGGCGCCGTGTCACAGCCTTGTGACGATGGTCATACAACTATTGGGTCCTTTCACCCAAGTAGTGATGATTATCACTGTTAGGTTGATGAACCTAACCGTGAGAGATTAGTAATGTGCACAATACCTCACTAGCCAGTGATTCAAGATAACCACGACTTAATCCCTGTAATTATAACTTTTGAAAATAATTTAGAGTATTGTAAAACATAATTGATAAAAAGAGAATGACTCACATTGCAAGTTTAGTCGGGCAGAGTTTAGCCTACTGATAAGCCTGATAACCTAATTTAAACAACAATGCATGCGAAACTAGGTAAGTAACTTAATACAACATTTACGATAAGCTCACGAGATCGAAACCCTCACGACGAATGACAAAGTATAGCCCTAATTTGGGCAGCACTTAAACATCCATCGGATTGGTTTCATTCGATCGGACATTGTATCGTAGCAGTGATCTAGTTAATACCTTGTAATCGTAGCAGTGTTTCCCTACTTAGAAATTCGAATTTGAGTAGTATACTTCGTTTTAGAATGAGATTTTCGAGCACAGGTGAAAGTCCCATGCACAGGCTACTTATAGCAAAATTTTGAGTTTTACGCGGCCCGCGTAAGCCTTAACAGGCTCTTACGCGGCCCGCGAGAGCCACCTAGTCTACGACTAGGGCATCCGTATCACAGGTAGGTCTGCCACGTGGCTGCCACGTGGCCTGTTCGCTGCTCCGGAGATTTTATGAGTTGTCGCGGCCCACGTAAACTTCTCTTATGGTTTACGCGGCCCGCGTGAAACCCAATTTTCTTGATTTCTTGGTTTTTCATGTACGTTAGGGTTTCAGGGGTCCGGGTTTTTACTTACGGGTCGTTTTAGGGCATTTTTGCAAGTCCTTACAGTATCCACTTTACCCATGTTAAAGGAGCATCCATACACATGGACCTCAAATAAGACTCCAAACATCTGTTCACTACCTCAGTCTGTCCATCAGATTGGGGGTGGTAAGAGGAAGACATAGCTAATTGAATTCCTTGGAGTTTCATAAACTCTTTCCAAAAAGCACTTAGAAAAATAGGATCTCTGTCCGAAACAATAGTGGCTGGGCAACCATGAATTTTGAAGATATTGTCCATGAAAACATGAGCTACTGCAGTTGCAGTGCTAGGATGACTGAGGAGTAGAAAATGCCCATACTTGGTTAGCCTGTTCACTATAACCAAAATGGTATCTTTTCCCTAAACCTTAGGTAAAACTGAGATAAAATCCATGGCTATATCACTGAAAATAGATTTAGGGACAGGTAGGGGCTGTAAAAGACCAGGGTAGGCTATTGTCTCATATTTAGATCTTTGGTAAGTACCACATCCTTTAACAAATCTGTGCACCTCCTTAGTACAACCCTTCCAGTAAAACCAGCTCCTTGATTCTTTTGACAGTGGGAATGGCTCCAGAATGACCCCCCATTGGAGAAGAATGATAAAGATTAATAATATCCCTTCTAAGAACTGGATCATTTGCTATAAGGATCTTATTCTTTCTTTTAAGTACTTGTCCATTCCAACTTTTATTTTGAATCACTTCCCCTTGCTGTAACTTGTTGATGATAGCCTGAGTTTGAGGGTCTTGTTGCCAAGAATCCTCAATTCTTTTCCACAAAGCAGCATCAATAGTGCTCAAACTCACCTGAAATAAAGCCATGCCTTGGACTCTTGAAAGGGCATCTGCTGCAACATTTTCCACTCCCTTCTTATAAGAGATTTCATAATCATACCCTAACAACTTAGACAGCCATTTCTGTTGAATATGAGTCACAATCTTTTGCTCCAATAGATACTTTAGGCTTTGATGATCAGTTTTAATCAAGAAATGTTTAGTTACCAAATAATGGTGCCATTGTTTTACTGCCATGACGATGGCTAAGAGTTCTTTCTCATAAACAGATAAAGATTATTGTTTAATAGAAAGAGCTTTGCTAATAAATGCCAATGGATGGCCTTCCTGCATTAAAACAACACCCATTCCTTTGGCAGAAGCATCTGTCTCGATGACAAATGTTTTTGAAAAGTCAGGGAGTTTAAGGACAGGTGGAGTGCTTAGTGCATGTTTTAAGGTCACAAAAGCTTGTTGAGTTGTTTCATCCCATTTAAAATTGTCTTTCTTCAATAACTCTGTTAATGGTTTAGCCAAGACCCCAAAATTCTTTATAAATCGCCTATAATACCCTGCCAACCCCAAAAAACCTCTTAACTGTTTAATATTGGCAGGTGAAGGCCATTCTTGTATTGCAATCAGCTTTGTTGGATCAGTAAAAACCCCCTCTATAGTTATGACATGGCCACAATACTCCACCTTCTCCCCTGCAAAAGAGCATTTGGATCTCTTTGCTTTGAGAGAATTATCTCTCATTAACTGCAATACAACTTGTAAATCCACCAAGCGTTGATGCCAGCTACTACTATACACCAAAATATCGTCAAAGAAAACTAAAGCACACTTTTAAAAGTAGAGTTCATGAGAGATTGGAAAGTGGCTGGTGCATTAGTTAGGCCAAAAGGAAGAACTAGAAATTCATAGTGCCCTTGATGAGTTTTGAAAGTTGTTTTATATATATCAGGTTCGTACATTCTGACCTGATGATACCCAGACCTTAGGTCCAGTTTAGAAAATATGCTAGCTCCATGTAGCTCATCTAACAGCTCTTCAATTAAAGGAATCGGAAAAACATCTTTCACTGTTGCTTCATTTAACCTCCAGTAGTCCACACACATCCTCCATGATCCATCTTTTTTTTAACTAGGACCATAGGTGCAGCAAAAGAACTGTTACTGTGACTAATGACCCTTGAATCTAACAATTTTTGGGTCATTTGTTCAATGATGTCTTTTTGAGCACTAGGATATCTATAAGGTTTAAGATTTAGATTCACCTTATCATCCTTGAGTTGAATTTTGTGGTCAATTAGTCTAGCAGGAGGTAGACCCTTTGGTACTTCAAATATGTCTTCATACTCTTGTAACATTGTCTCTAGTCCTTTTTGCTCCTTTTGTTTTCCAATCACAGGTTGATATATACAATGGTCAGCAGCATAATCTTGAATTGTAAACAGATGTGCTTTAACAACACTATCTTGCCCTTGAATTAGACTTGTAATTTTCTCCATAGATGAAAGTTTGACCCTTTGTTTCTTAGTGCCCTTCAATTCAAAAGACTGCCCAGCTATATCAAACTTCATAGTTAAATTCTTGAAGTTCCAAACAATATCATCTAATGTTTCCAACCACTGAATTCCCAGAACTATGTCATAGTTATCCAGATCTATGACTAACATATCAACAGTAAACCAATTACCCTGCATAACCCATTGGAAATCCTTGCATACATTCACGCATTCCACCTTATTACCACCAGCAACTGTAACCTGTACATTATTGATCTGTTTCACTAGACATTTCAGCTTTTGGGCCAATGTTTTACTCATAAAATTGTGAGTAGAACCACTGTCTAACAGTGTGTACAAGTATTTGGTGCCAATTGTCCCAATAACTTGCATAGTTGAATATGAGGGAATACCCATAAGGGCATTTAGTGAAATTTGTCGGTCTCCTTGAACAGCTGAATCTCCTTCTTCTTCCTCCAATTCTTCATCTTCAGGGTATTCATCTACTTCCACCAGAAACAGTTGTTTCTTCCATTTGCAAACTCTGCTGTGACCAGGAACATACTTTTCACTGCAATAAAAACATTCCCCTTTTACCCTCTTATCATCCATGTATTTATTAGTGACCTTCTTGGGTATGATTGCATTTGATGGTACTTGATTGACAGGTATTGCTAGCAAAGGTTGCTTAGCAATACTAGTCAAATTATTAGTTCTTGATGAACTATACTTGTATCCATTAGAACTGCCACTGTTCATACTTCCCCAACCCAAAGTTTTATTTGACTGTTCTTGTAATCTGTCCAAGGAATAAGTTTCCCACAATGCTCTTGGTTTAAACATCTTAACATGACATTTAATCTCTGGTTTCAATCCCTCAATGAACAAACTTATGGTATATTCATCAGGTAGGGTTACCTTGTTTAATAGCAAATCAAACTTGTCACAGTAATCCACCAATTCCCCTGTTTGTGTCAAAGCTTTGAGTGCCCCCATAGCATCTTCAATCAAGGTTGCAGCAAATCTTGTAGCGGCTGACCTTGTATACTCATCCCAAGTTATATCACACATTTGCTTTCCACTTGATTTCATAAACCCTTGATGCCACTGCAATGCTCTTCCTTCTAAATGGACAGCTGCATATCTCACCTTATATCTTTCTGGTGTATCATTAACCATCCTTCCACATCATCCCCATTAAACTTGGGAAACTCCACTTTGGTCAACCTATTGTTGCACACTCTATCATTATCAACTCTTGGCATCATTGTTCCTTGTTGTTCGATTATTGCAAACGCAGCCTGCAACTGTTCAAAGGTTGTCTTCAAACTCATTAGCCCTTCTTGAGTTTGTGAAGTGAAGTCGTCCAGTTTACTAACATCTCTAGCAATACGGTCAACTTCTTGGTTTCTTGTTGTCATTATTGTAAGATTTGAACAAAGATTGAAAGGACTGAATACCGAATAACAGTTGATTGTAATGGACTAGAATGATCACAAATTGATCAATCCAGAGAACGGAATGAAAAGAATTGATTCGAGAATTAAAGGAATTTGATGAAGTAATATGGAATGGAATGATCACAAATTGATCACCCCACAGAATTGGAAATGAAATGAATAGTGATGAAGAGATGATCGGAATGAATTGGAGAAGATGATCAGAACGAAGTGGTTGCCGGAATATTGAGCTCCGAGAATCGGTAGCTCTGATACCAATTGTTAGCCTAATTTGAGAAAACAGAGAAGAGAGGGAAAAACCCAAATCATGCCTTGATCGGAATGTCGCGCTCCGGTCAAAGATAATATTTATAGTCCCAAATTACCCTTAACAAATAGCTAGTGGTAGCAAGGGGTCGAACCACGAAGAGTCTGTGGTTTGCGAATGGACTTTGAATGAATTGTAAAAGTTGTCACTATTATGAAGCTTGCTATGATATATTTTTGTATTTTTGTTTGATTGAAAAATGTGAATTAAGATTACTAAATTGAATTGGTAGATGAATACTAAAAATTAACAATTGCAAAATGTAAATAACGATTTAGACAAGATAGAGAAAACAAGGTTCACACCCGGTTCAGTAGTTGCATTCCTAGGATTTCTACACGTTTTAGAATTAATTCAATTGCAAAAGTGACTAACGAATTTAGTGTTACACGGCTTAGGTTCCAAGAGCTATCGACGTTATAAAGAACGGACCACAATGCACTTTGTTACCAAGAACATGTAAACTCTAACCTAGACAAGGCATAATTGCACATAAACATTTCATAAAGTCAAATTTAATCTTCACTAGACAATTTATGAATTCAATACAAATGCAAGACAATTGTCATAAGCTTCAAATCAAATAGTAATTTGTCACAAAATCAATCCAAGAACAATGTTAAAACCCTAGACTTACAAAAACCTACACCGGGGTGAAACCTCCAAGAAACTACCCGCTCATGGTGAAAATGGCACGATCAACGAATGATGAAAACTTGAATTGGATCATCTTGGAACTTTGTAGAATGAAGAATGATGAAGGTTAGGGTTTTGGATAAGTGATGATGGTGAATGGATGAGTGGATTGATGGATTGATGGAGCTAGGGTTTGGAATCAAGAAGATGATGTTGATTTCGTTCTCGATTCGGGTTGTTGGATTCTGGTAGATGGAGTGGTAGGTGATGGTTCGTGGGTAGTGGCTCCAAGAATGGTTTTTCAAACTTCCAATTAGAGTGTAACTGTCGAATCATTGTCAACAACCCTCTTTGATTCGTTATTTGACCCCAAAACAAGCAACAGCCTCGCAACAACATTGGAGGGCCGTCGCCGACGGCCTGATGCCCCGTCGGCGACGGTCCATGCATTCTGATTTGGGGCCGACGTGTTAACTCGCTGCTTACGGATCATTTGGCGACGGAGAATTATACACACCGTCGGCGACGGACCATATGGTCGTCGGCGACGGCCCCCAGAACTTCAACTTTCTGTTTTCTTCATCTCTCAAGTCCGGTTGACCCGTTTCGCGTCCTAGTGGCTCGTTTTTCGTCCCGATGGTCTGTTTAGCTCCCAATTAGCTCCTTAAACTCTTTTAGACCTGTAAAACACAAATCTCATTAAAAGTAGGCTATTCGAGATCAAAAGTTAAGTAAAAACATGAACTTAGACTTAAACAAACATCGGTTTTCGACCACGTATCACATCCCCACACTTGTCTTTTGCTTGCCCTCAAGCAAATCTATTTTTCACTTTCACGTGGGTCGAACAACGAATACACTCCCCATTCCCGAGACGAAGGTTAAGGTCCAATGTCATGCCAAACTCTTTACAGTTTTCAATATATTTAACGGTAAAATGATTTCACATACAAAAAAATGGTTACCCAAGATTAACCCGCCCGTGAAACCAATCAATTGATGCATATCCCTCACAATGTTCTCTCCACTCGGCTTGTAAATTGGCTAATGTTTATAATGTATTAGCACTTCAAAGAATCACTCAAAACCGATTAGAACACATACCCGCATAAGCTTGCAACTCAATCATTCTCCACCATTGATCACAAACACTAAGCACAAGTCATAAGGTCTTTATGAGGGTTGTAACGGGGCTAGGCTAAAGGTAGGAATTAGGATATTTTAAAGTGGCTAAGGCGATGTAAATTCGATTTTTTATTACAAACCACTAACTTAAACAAAACTAAATATAAACATCACTATGGGCAATAATCTTTCACCCTTTTATTCGACAACTACTAACACTTCTTTTTGTGTTTTTCTCACTGCTTTTTCAATTATTTTTCATAACATTTTCTGATTTTTTTTGTTCCTCTCGAAAAATCACTCAAAATAGGCTTAAGAATCAACTGATTTGGGTGAGAATCGAAGGAGTTATGAGAAGTGCAAGATTAGGGTTCTTGGTGTGAGTTTGAAGAAGATGAAGATGGAAGGAGAGAGGTCGTTTAATGATGTTACTGATTTTATGAGGTTTAAAGTGAGTGTGGGTAATATGAATGAGATTTCGGGTCAGATGTGTGGTGTACAAGGGTTTTGGTTGAGCTTGGGTACCATAAATCGAGTTTGGTTCGAATTATAAGCCAACAACACAAGTCAGCGTCGGCTGAGAAACCACGCGTCGTCGGCGACGGTCAAGGATGCCGTCGGCGACGGTGTGTAGAATTGTGCCTAGAGCCGACGGCTTAAGTAGCTGTCTACGGACTATTGTGGGCTACAGATGATTGGAGGGACCGTCGGCGACGGACCATATGGTCGTCGGCGACGGCCCCCAGAACTTCAACTTTCTGTTTTCTTCATCTCTCAAGTCCGGTTGACCCGTTTCGCGTCCTAGTGGCTCGTTTTTCGTCCCGGTGGTTTGTTTAGCTCCCAATTAGCTCCTTAAACTCTTTTAGACCTGTAAAACACAAATCTCATTAAAAGTAGGTTATTCGAGATCAAAAGTTAAGTAAAAACATGAACTTAGACTTAAACAAACATCGATTTTCGACCACGTATCAAGCCTAACTGTCAGCTTGGGGTTGTTACCTGTTTTATAACCAATTCAACTACCAACTATCATTTACACTATCAGTCCCTCACTTTATGAATATTACAATTACAACCCTCAACATTAAACTCAATACTAACAAAAATTGTTACATATGGTGACAAACGGGATAAATGGATTGACGGAACTGTAATCGTAATTGCAATTCAATCGATTCAAGTAAGAAACTGATTAAAAAATTGATAAACATGGAAGTAGAATGGAAACGGAATGTGCCCGAATTGATTTGATTGAGTAGAGTAAAAAAATTGTTACCTTTAATATCTATTGAAGTGGTGTATATTCTATTGTTCTATTGGTGATGTGGCAATATAGTTTAAACGGAATTTCCTTATTGTTTTATGTATAGACATGATGTTTAAACCAAGCGGGTAAGTTGGTAATTGTATTAGTATATAAAGAGACTAGGTTAGAGCCCGCGTGTACACGCGGTGTTTAAGAAATAAAAATACATGGAATTTGTTCAGATTTAATCAAAATTAAATGAGTTTCTAACCTAATATATTACGAAAACAAACTCATTAATACCCACAATTTGGATACCATATTGTATATGGTTATAGAACTTTTTAGTGCTCATTTATGATAATGGGTCGGAAGCACCACACGCATAAACCAATCACAAAGTGGTATTGTAGATCACGTTCAATTGTTAGCGTATAGAATAAGTTAGTTAGATACTATATTTTAATTTTCTGTGAAAGGCAATTGAGGTCATATCATAAAAAACCAACAGGTCTTGGAAAGTTTTCTAAAAGCCACCAAAATATAATACAAGGAAAACACAAAAAGAAACAATAGAATACCCCTATAAGAACATAAATTACATGTGACCTAAAAAATACAATCTTCCACACCAGCCATTGCATTTCTGCCATGAGATACTCCTTTATTTGGATCTGGTTGTGATCCGCCAGAACGAATTCTGTTTTAAGCAACGTGCGCACCAACTAAATGACCCATCAATTCAAAATCAAAATAAACAAATTTTAAGACCTAAGATGATGATTTTATCATACTTAGTAAGTGTAAAAATAAATGTACCGGTTTGGGTCACCAAAGTGTTCAATAATATTATTGGACACAAACGATATGCCTCATGAAGCATCCTTAACCATTTCACTAATAGTACCCTTGGGATAATTTCCTAAAACAAAAGTACATAACCCTCCAAGTTTCACTTAAGTCACTTTCTTGAAACAAAAGTAAATAACCTTCCAGGTTTCACTTAAGCCACTAACACTTCCTAGTAGATTATTAAAAAAAGTGATAGAAAAGCAATCATTGACTAAAAAAATGAATTATTTATAAAAAAAAATCAAATGGAACACTAAACATATTCACATATTCAAGATTGAGAATTACCTGGAGATACAATCGTAGCTGGAGTTAACTTGCTGGTAGAGGCGTCTTAGGGTTTATGTGAGGTTAGTAGGAGGACTAAATAACCGTATATATATTGTGGTGTTATGGATAATGCAGAGCTTTTGGGGTTATCGCATAGAGGATTGTAAACATACCAAATATAAGGGTTTGTTTATCAATTGTAATAATTTAATTTAATTACTTAGAATTTGAGTTATAGCCATATTGTTTAAATTATTTAGTGAGTTATAGATAGATTGTTTAGATTAATTAGTATCAGATTAAATGTGGAAAACGTAGCAGTACTGGACTTACATCTAGCTTTGGATCTTTAGCAGTCCAGTCTCGTGAGCTTCCACTTCCATATTCAGCTCCAGCCAAAACGATACATATAATAAAAAAACATCAACTAAAAGTAAAAAAATAATTAAAAAATATAATTTAATTTGATCCATATGGTCATCATACCAGCTAGCTAATTTGCTCCACGCGCTGAATAGTCACACGACTTTAGTCATACGTATGGTCATCATAGCGCTGAATGGTCATGCGACTTTAGTCATCCATATGGTCATCATACCAGCTCGCTAATTCGCTCCACGCGTTAAATGTCACGCAACTTTAGTCAAAATTTTAGACATTTGGTCTTTTTCGGATAAATATTTTTTTGACCCGCCAACATTAATTTGTTCCTTTGTCTTAAATTTTAAAACAGATAATGTACTACCTTAGGTCATCTAGTAGATTCAAGTCATCAACTTTAGTAGACTCAAGTCATCAAAATCCATCAGTGACCAAAGTGTAATCAAGTAGTTTCAAGTAAACACATCAGTTCAATACATCACCATTGATTACATCACAAATATACCATAAAAGAACCCTAGATTACATCCTAACAGTACCTAAACTAATTTAAAATATCACAAATTAGATAATTAACCTTGCAAATACTAATTATAACAAAGGATTAGAGAAAACAAAAAAACCTTTCCGGCAACAGGCATTCTTGTCAAAAGCATTTTGGCCCACATACCTCTCATGTCAACATCAGTATTAAAATTTAATCAAAGTTCCAAAACCTTAACATATAAAATAACAATTAGAAATCACCAAATCAAAGTTAAGAACACCAATAATAAGATGCGATTATGTTATTTACTAAGTTTAAACTAATCGGGGGATTCTTACCGTAGATATCAACAGGAAATCGGTAGACGAAAAGATCAAATGGTGTGAAGACTTTGCAGATTTGGGTTTGGCAGAGGAAACGGTGGTGGAGAACATTATGTTCAACTCTGTACTTTAAACAAAATTCATATATGTGAAACAAAATAAATATAACATACTACCTAACCATATGCAATTATTAGCATTTAGCAACACATGATATTGTCCACCACTTTCTTCAACAATTGTATGTTAGGGTTTTCGAGGGAACATCAGAACATCAACATCAAGAATATAGTTGCAGGACGATGAGGAAGGATTGAGGGATATGTGTTTAGGGGTTTTGATTTAGGAAGATATGAGGTGGAGGTGGAGAAATTAGGGTTTGAATGAGATGTGGGTCATGGATCACCCACCGTATGACCCAGTTTCATAACCCGGTAAACATTAAGTGGGAAAAAGTTCAGGAGCCCTCAGTGACACGTGTCCAAAATTAGTTTCTTTTATTATAGTAGATAGATATAATATAACTAGGTTATCACCCGGGACTGCTTCCCGGGTAGTTTAATTTTATTAGTTAATAAACATGTATTTTTATTAAAATGTACATATTATCTCATTAAACTTTTACACGACATTGAATAATTGTTATTGTTAATACAATAATAAATTAAAAAAAGTCTTCATTTATGTTAACAATAACAACTTAAATAAATACTGTCATTCATAAATGCATACACGGTCCGGTAATTTTATCACCCAACATTTTCAAAGTCATTAGTATCTTTTTTCCCTTCCAACAATAATTTATTTGGTCCGTTTCATCAGTATCCTAAATTTGTCTCCATGTGTATTCATAGTTTTCGTGTAAAACTAATAACCTTTTAATTCTAAAGGGTTAACTTTGTACAATAGTAATCAAGTTTCAAGAGTGTTCTAATTAGGTCACTCATAATTCTTTTTGTTCCAATTAGATCATTCAAGTTTCATATGATTTTCAATCCTAGATATTTTACCTAAATAGAAGGTCATCCATCCTACATGACATTTATTTAGGTTTTTTATTTAAAAAAATTTGTTGACATGGCACATATATGCCAAATGGATTAGAAAAAAAATTGAGAAATAGGTTTAAAAAAATTTTAAAAAATTGTAGAAATGTTAACCAAATGCGAAAAAAAATTTAAAAATTTGTAGAAAAGTTAAAAAATGCGAAAAATTAAAAAAAAAAGTGATTTACCCTATTTTTAATAAATAAATTAATAAAACCTCCTAAATCACTTCATTTAAATTACTAAAAATTATGAAAGTTTTATTAAAAAATCAAAATGGGCCAAAAAGCAATTGCTTTTTACCAAACCCTTCATACTACTAATAATAACGATTCATGGAACAACACTTTAGAAATAAGGATATGGTGGGCAAAGTACCTAATTGTTTGTTTTTACGATTTGTAATATTTGATTCTTTTGGGTTTTGGGTTTTGATTTATTATATTTCTTTTATTTGATTCCATGTCATCATATTTCAAAAAAAAGGTTAAATAAATGTCATGTAGGACTATAACCTGCCATTCAGGTAAAATATCTAGCATTAAAACATCAAAATAAAGTAGAATGATCTAATTGGAACAACAAATTTTATTAGTGACTTAATTAGAACACTCCAAAAACTTCATTACTATTTTATTAGTGACTTAATTAGAACACTACAAAAACTTCAGGTAAAATTCTAAATTCTTTGTGATGTACATGTCTATAAAACCACAATATGGCGTGGTATAAAAATAACATGGTTGGGTAAGTGGTTAATTGGGTCAAATTTAAGTAGAACGGGTTGGGCTGATCCACGAACACCTTTCATATCCATTTTAAAATTTGGTTATAGATAACTAATGAGCTAATTATAGTTACAATGATAGTTTACATATTTGAATAGCACACTTTATGAGTTAAACTTTTGCCGACTTCTAAGCCATTTGACCCGTTCTCTGCTAAATCTTTTATCGCTCATGTTGGATAAAATATAGCCAAAATCGACCAGTTTAACTATTTCTCACTCTTTTGAACTGTGAAGCTTAACATCTTTCTTGCTAACATCCTCCACGTTCTTCAAGTCGCTTTTAGTTTTAGCATGAGGCAAACCTGACCTTTTATCCAAATTGTAAACATCAAGGGTTATATAACGATGCACTCAATTAATGTAAATTAACTTTATTTCTTGAACAACCACAAAACATAACTTTATTAATAATTTATTATTAATAAACAGACAGGACTAACAACACACGTTAGCCCACTCTAAAGTTACACACATGCATTGATATGTTACATCTTTCATTATTATTTTTTTAAATTCATTAAAGATGATTGATCATGTGTTTTATTTATTTAATTTGTCTAATTACATTATAATTGCTTTAAATAACAGTTATAGTTGAGATAAAATTTAACGTAATTGACAAACATATACAAAATCATGTATTAAACAATGTTTGTTGACATAGAAAACGACCCCGTAAGCGAAACTACTTAAGGAAAAACATGCGACATAAACAATAATGTGAAATAAACTAAACTTCCATAATAAATCTTTTAATGAAAGAATTGTCTCGGTACTAACACGCAGTATTAAATTACACTTATAATTGAAATAAATGAATACGAAAAAAATCACAACTCTCTAAAGATTTCTTTATACACAATATTTGTTATTTTATCTGTAGGTTTATCGTCCTTGTCTAGTATCAGTAGATTGGGCGACACATTAATGCTTCTAACCAATAAAGCACACAGAGTCGGCAACCTTTTTAAACCCGTTCTCCAAGCCATGATACCCACCTTTTTCGGTACCCAACTGTTCCGCTCAAACACATTAGCCGAGACCCCGTACCGCTTCCTTTGTAGCTCTTTTTTTATACTCCGAATAGTAAGTACCCCAGCCCCATCCAACGCCTACATCCACTGATCCCTTGCGCTCGACATCACTGGTTGCCCAACCAACAACGGAAGCTACTGAAGCTCCTACTGGCCGGCATCATTCAGTGCAGCCCACTGCCATTCCATACAACAATTAAAGATGATTAAAACAATTTACGTTTACAATTTATCACATAAAAGAAGAACCTAGACTATAATGTCTCCTTTTAACTGGTTGGTTATAGAATACATCGCGAACAACGGCAATATTCAGCAATGTGCTAACAAATGGTCAAACCTTCAAACCAATGACACATTTGTGTATAACACTTGAGAATACATTACCTGTTGTGCCAACATCTTGTTTATCATCACCAATTCTTATATATAAGAATTTTCACCCTTGAAAAATAGAAGGAAAAAAATAACAAAAAAAAGGAGAGGTAAAATGCCATGAAATGTAATATTTAACTTTTTTAAGAATTCATACCTTTATGGCATTGTGGTAGCCATTTGGCATTCCATGTGACATAGTAAAATTTTTTGGCAAAGAAGCATGGAGCTTAGTGCTTCCCCATGAAAACCAACGCTTGCTGCAACATTGTTCATATCAGGCCAGCTGCTCAACCTTAGATGTTGCTTCAAATAACAAAAACATATGACTTAATAAGCAAGCTAGGAAACGATGATTCAAACCGGTCAGGGTCGGGATTAATGGGTTGACCTGGCTGGCCAGTTTTAGCGGTTTGACGGTTTAGTTTTAGCGGTTCGATGGTTGGAACCGATTTTTATTTTTGAAAATTGTTGGTTTGTATAAAATGATAAGGATGGTTAATGGGTATATTAATATATATATACAAAACTACACATTTGAAAATAAAAAATAAACTAAAAAATAAGCTAAAGATCAGGTTCCGTTTACTCTAGCGGTTACACGTTCCAAACCGTTAGCAACAGGACCAACAAACCGCAAGAAACGAACCGCATAAATCTCAAACCAGCTGACTTGCTTAGATGGATTATTTACAACTAAAAGTGCACTACTACTTAATCAAACTGAATAAATCTCAAACCAGTTGACTTGCTTCAATTTGGACAGATTAGTAACAATTAAAAGTCTAAACGTGCAATACTACTTAATCAAACCGTCAAACCAGTTGACTTGCTTCAATTTGGACGATTTATTAACTAAAAGTGCACTACTGCTTCAGTCATTTTTATCATCATGCATACAGCAAGAAACAGTAAAGAAAAGCATATATTTTTTTGTAACAAATCTTGAAATTATTGTAAAAAAAAAGCAGAAATAACTTCATGTTTTGAATTAAAAAAAGTTACATCTTTAACCCCAAATCAAACAGCTCAATAATCACAAGGGTATGCTTTCTCTAAACTTATTTTCGGAGATAATCAACCTCCATTAAACAACAGCCGAATATGATCAAACAATAGACGAAATCATATAACCCAACAGAATCAACCAGATTATTGTTTTTGATTATCAGAAAGTTCTACATTTGATGAAGATAACCGAACAGAATCAACGGTTTTGAGTTGATCAAGTTGTTTCTTACCACGGCGAAGCAAATACTCGATATGTATAAAATTCTTACGATCAATCGATTGCGCTTTTTTACGAAACTCAGCTGATACGAGTGATTCAATGTGAGCCTGGTTTTCAGGAGTTTTAGAACGCGCAGTTCTAAGAAATCCTCTGTATAATGAAAGAACTTGCTTTTGAATACCGGATAGCTTTTGTGCCCGCGATGCTCCCATCGCAATCTTATTTTCAGAGATATCCGCCTTCAGTTATAGATTCAATTATACCGTTTTTTAATCTCTATATACTGACCCTGCGTAATAGTAAAAAAAGTAGGATTTCATTATGATGGTATGTAACAAAAAGATATAAAAGATCAATCTTGATATACTTTTGTTGAATGGTTCATAAGCTAGACTATAATATAATTTGGTCAACCGCATATTCGGTCTAAAGGCCCAAGCAACAAACCAGTTCTAAATTTCATAATAACCAATATATGAATTGCAATTTTAAATTTTATTATTGAGTAAAGTACACAGATGGTCCCTATGGTTTACCAAATTTTGGATTTGGTCCCTAGCTTTCCAAAAGTACACGGATGGTCCCTGTGGTTAACCACAGGTCATGAAATTTTTGATCGACTTTCACGTTTTTTTTTTCATCTTGTGGTCACTTTCAAAATCCCTAAGTCAACTTGGAAAATGAGTCTATGATCATGAGACCTGTGTATGAGAACTGACCTAAAATTTGTATATCAAAACTAACCAACACATTCAAAATGCTGCACGATGTTTTGTTGTTTTCAATGGTGACGACAATACAGTACCTGCAGTGTTGTATAAAGAGTTGGTTAAAGATGGTAATAAAATGTGTAATTGCCTCAACCTAACATCAGGTGCAATGCAAAAACTTTTTAAGAAAAATAGAAGACATCGTACACCAGCAAAATACCCATAGCTCCTCTGTAGTAAGCTGAAGTTTGGAAGGATAAAAGTGTTAATTACATGGCATTATGATAAGAAACAAAACTAATAGAATATCTATAAACTTTATATATCAGTTCTTTCATATCTTAGATATAGGGATCCGACACAAGATATAATGAACCTATAGAAACTAAAATCTAAGGTCTGTGAAATGGATTTTCAAGTTGATATACCCTATATTACAAAATAGCAAATTATTTATGCCCTAAACGTGAAATACAACACAACCACCCTTTAAACCCCCAATCATCCACCTACGAATCCAGTAAAAAAAAAGTTCAAAAAAAGTCGTAAATCATAATCAAGTAAGAAACGTCGGAAACAACCAAAAGAATCTGACTATATGCAAAATCAAACAAAGAAACAAAGAACATACCATGCAAAGTTCTATAGAATGAAGAAACGGTTCACCAAATTTAACTTATCTCCGCCGCTGTCCACATATCTATGGCATGAACAGATAGATTCGTTTTTCATTTCTGTAGTGATTGATCAACATCTAATTGATCCTTAATCAGTGGTGAAGATGGCGATGATTGATCTAGAAGAAAGAGGAAAGGGAGGCTAGGGTTTAGAATGGGGATTACCTGGAAGTGGATAACCTTGATTTTGGAATCCTTTGTTAAGCCATTCACACAAGCGATTCAGAGAGAATGAGATGCAGGTGGAAGAAGAAGCGTATGATAGTTCAGGATTTCAGGAAAGCGTATGGTAGAAGCTTCAAGCCAAAGGAAGAGGGAGGCTAGGGTTTCGTGTGAAGCAGTGAAGGAAAAGAATGAGCGACAGGAATTTAGGTTTTTTAGATGACTTATATACCCGGGTCATAACACGGATCGGATCACATTAAAACGGGGATCCGCGTTCCATTTTTATACCCATCCAGTTTCCCGCCAAAACCAAATCTAAGAAGCCCTAATATTGCGACACGTGTCCCAAATTTTTTTTATTTATTATATATAATAGATATCTAATATCTTATCATATGATTTAAATAAGTTATCATTATTTAAATTTGTAAAGATAAATATATGATCATAAGATTTAAATAAGTTATCATTATTTAAATGGTTAATACGATAACGTTATTATTCCAAATTCCAAACTATAAATAAGCAACATTTTGGTGTTGTATGGAGTTGTACTCTAAGCATTGGGAGTTTTTTTTTTTAAAAAAAGTTAGATTTTTCATTTTAACTCAAAGACATTCATCCTTTCCATTTTATTTTTCATTTTTTTGCAATTTAACCCCAACATTTTTTTATTTACAACGTTGATCCCAAATACTTTTCATCTTTTGCAATTTTTTCGTTTTATATTTCGTACTAAATTTTGCGAGTTAACACACCGCAATGTGTGTGTGTTTCCCGCTTGACATACCCCTCGCAACGCGTCTATTTTTCTCTACTTAACAGGTTCGTCACAACGTGCGGATCCTTTTTTTATGTTTTACGTTTATGTCTATTTTTTCGCATTAACATGTCACAACAAATGTGCGTTGTTCAACGATTTTACGTCTGTTTTTTGAAGATGTTATTTTACCTTTTTATTTATTTTGTTTTTATGAGTTTTTCCGGTGTTGGTGGTCGCTGACAGAGGTGTAGCATTGGTGCTACTTAGCACGGTTTACGCATCCCGTCGCAACACGGGGGGCTTAGTACTAGTTTCGTATAAATTTGAATCCGGTTGACCCATTTGACCCTTTAGAGAAGAACAAGGATACCTGTTGCCAATTTTCTGATCATTTCATTCCATCAAACTTTGAGTTTAAATAACAAACAACACGGAAATAGCTACCACTAGTAATATGGAGAAACTAGATGCCTACTAAAATGTAAAAAAAACCCTCCTAATAACTCTACTGCTACTATGTATCACACGATCATCGTCAATGAATGATGGAATCAGGGTGATTAAGCAGAAGTAGTGATTCTGTGTAGGAGGTCGTCATGGAGAACGAATCACACTTTATCATGAAGGGCGTATTAGTCCAAAGATCATTGCTATTTTCCACGCAGGGTTCATAAACTTCAAGTGTTGTTACTCGAAAACCACCATCACCACTACATAGGCGTTCAATTATCGGTTCACCATTATTCCTAAATCCAGCAATTCTATGATATACCGAATCATGAAATGCGTTAAAACTCACAGTGAATAATTTTGTAAGCAAGGAAATTGGATCACTATTTTTGGTCATCATCCATACAACGCAAGCTACGTCTGATTTATCGTAATTAAGCACAACAAGAGACTCCTTACGCTTAGAGATGCATAAATGCTCAGGGTCTTCAATACTATCTTGAAGCTCTATCACTCCAAATTCTTCATTTGTCAAATCAAATGAAATTAGCTTATCACAAGACCCACTCGTATTACAAGTAATCCAATAAATAATCCCATCTATTACTACCTGATAAGAACAAAACGTAAACCCCGGGGGCACACGCAGATTCATTGATACGCGTCTCCAAGCCCCAGAGCTTAATGTATAAACCTGAGCGTTAGTTCTACGCGTAATCCTGACAATCTTAGGGTCCATAGTTTTAGAACAAACCCCAAAACCAAGAGCATTCAATTTATTCGGCAACTCAATTTCAACAGATTTCCTAATTGATGTGTTCCAAAGAACAATAAGATGCTTCTTGAGATCATAAGCAAAACCGCATAAGCACACCAATCCGTGAGAGGAAGCGATCATTCGAGGATGGGTAAGTAGCTTAGCAGTCGGAGAAACAGTGGGAGAAAACCTGTGTCGGGGAAAACTATCATCATCAACAATCGAAATATATTTTATCTCAGAACGTTTAGTGTACCTTACCAGTAGATGATGCAGCTGAGACTGTTTGAGGGTGTGATGAGTGATAAATTCAGAGCTATCGATCAACGATTTCCATTGCTTTGAAGCGGATCTGAATCCTTTTGATGATTTCCACTTGGAGTTCGAAAGGAACGTTATCAGACATTTTCAGTTGGATTTTCATTTGGGGATAACTTCAGGGTTTAGTTACAAAAAAAACCTGGAAATGAAGATTCGAAGCAAAACGACAGCGTAGGGATGTAAATATTGGGCAGCTGCTTTACATATGGTGCTAATGGATTAGTTTAAATTTGAGATAGACCCGGTTATAAGAGCATCCTTGGACTGGACTCTATCCCCGTAGCGGCTCATAACATACTTTAAAATTAGAGGTGCACAAAATAACCGGTTAATTAACCGTAACTGGTTATTAACTAAAACCGTAACCGGTTAATAATCGATTTAGAAATAAGTATTTAATATAGGAACCGATTATTAACCGTTTTTTAACCAATAGACTGGCTAGCCGAAAAATTTAAAAAAGGCAAAATAGCCGGTTAATTAACCGAACTGATATATAAACTGGGCAGAGGAAATAAAACAAGCTTCTGAGAAGACACATGGGTTTCAAATAGACCGTTGGTGGTGTTATTCCCCAATTTATACTAACTCAAGCTTTTTCCTAGTTCAATAAACATTTGAACTTTCATGATGTGGTGTGGTGGCCAATATGGGACATATGTCACAACAAATTACCTGGATATAAACAATAATGGAATAGATCACATGATTATAAGAACTTTCCAAATATCTTTATTGATTTACAAGATATGCAAAATATTTGTACTTGTTTAGTTTGCTCTCGTTCTTGTTTTTGTAGCTTGAAATGAGCTTTTATCCTAGCGTCAAAAAGCAACAAGGGTGAAACACAAGTACTTTGTTTTTCTTTTCCTTTCTTTCCGAAATAGTTAACAAATTGATATATCGTCTCTAAAGACACTTGGTGATCCTTTTAGAGGTGGCCAACCGACAATGTTTACTTGGATTTGTAATATAGGTTCTATATGGATAATGTATCATAAGTAAAAGAGCAGCTAAAACAAACGGGTTATATGGGGCTACAGGTTAAAAGTCATCAATTGGGTGTTTAAATGGCATGTGAACAAAGTCAAATTTGATATAACAAGATGATTTGCATATGTTTAAATGAGATCGACTAGAATTGCTATCTTACATGAGATCTACTAGTATTGCTATCTTACATAGATAAGTGTCGTGTGTTCAAGCAAACCAAGGTCTTGTTATACACCCATACTCTTTTTACATGACATAACACAACGATAATGCATATCTATAAGAGATAGCATAAACCAATCTTAAATTGGATTAAATTAATTATATGAACAAGAGAAAAAAAAACCATGGTATAAATTTGGTTTTAGAATTAATCGATTTTTTTTTCATTTCACATTTCCCTGAAAATCAAATAGAATTAACCAAAACCTATTTTGAGTTGCCATAGATTTGACTAGGTGGAACTTGCATGCGTTTGTATAGGTTGTTTGTGATGTTATATTGGTAGCTTCATACACACACACACTTCATGTTCTATTTTTTTTTTTGGTGTTTTGGAGCCGATAGTCTCACTAAAAGCAGCTTATCTATCTTTAAAGGTAGAGATCAGGCGTGCTTACATCTCACCTTCTCCAGACTCTACCAATAGCTTCGCTATCTGTGAGATTTTACTACGCTCGATTGATTGATATGTTGTTGAAACAAAAAAAAAGAAAAGTAAATTTGACCCAACAAATTATACGTGAGTGAGCGTAATGGATATCCACAAACCCCCAATATTCTCTTTTCCCTCCGAACCGCCCTACGTTTCAAAATCCCCAATTCCCATTCCCAACCCCAACCCCTTCCTTAATATTTTACCCTCAACAAACAACTCATCGCTCTGTTCACTTTACACCCTACCATCCAGTTCCACCATCATCAATGAGGTTTTTCAGCAGAGCTTCCGATGATTCATCCACTCAACCGCCGGCATCTCCCTCACCATCTGTTGCCTCCTCATCCACCGCCGTAGCCTCCGGTCCGGCGAGACCTATCCGCCTCGTCTACTGTGACGAGAAAGGAAAGTTCCAGATGGATCCAGAAGCGGTTTCTGTTCTTCAGCTTGTTAAAGAACCCGTTGGCATCGTTTCTGTTTGCGGTCGTGCTCGTCAGGGCAAGAGTTTTATTCTTAATCAGGTAGTTAGGGTTTGTTGATTTTGTGTTTGGCGTCTGTTTGACGCATTGTGCTGTTGTGCGTGTTGGTGGTTGTAAAGCTAGGGTTTTGTTGATTGTGAAAATGTTTAGTTTGAGTACAATGATATTACTTATATTATATAACTGCAAATTAGTTCTATGTATAATTGCTATCTAGGAATGATTGTTAGTTGCATAGGTTGGTTGGACTGCTTCTTGTTTAGGATGGTGTGCAAATTGTAAAAAATTTATATATTGGGCACCTTATTACAGGGGTTGGTTCCGGTACAAACCATATTTATCCTACAAACTGTAAGAACAGATCCTAGCACTTAAAAAAGTTAAATTAGCACATACTAAACAATACATTACATAAAAGTAGCTCTTTTAACTTATATTAGCACATGAAAATTAATCAAGATAATTGATTTTAGCACATATATGAAATGATATCAGCACTTTTCTTTATCAGCACATTGAAAACAAAAGGAAGATCCAAATAAAGAATTAATTGCTTGTTAGCATAATTATAAAGAATTCAAGATAATTGATATTATTTAGGTTATCATTTTACCATTTCTCTATAATTGGTTGGATGTTACATGTCACTTTTTAAATGGTCTTTACAGTTTGTATACGAAATGTGGTTTGTATTTGATCATACTCCCCTTATTATATGCATAATTGCAAATCAGTTATATGTATAACTGCTACCTTTTTTAGTTGTTCTGCAGTTTGTGTGTGTTGTAAGTAAATTGCTACAGTTGTAAATGAATGAGCTCTTATTTTTTCGATGTTTGGGTGTCAAATGTTAATCTTGGTTTTAGTTTCAGTTGGAAGAAAAGCTTTTGTGTCGTCAAGTTGGTAAATCACAAATTATTTTGTGAAAGATTTTGAAGACATGTCAAATTTATTTGTATATGATTGGTTACCGTAAAGTTTTGAAGTCTTGGTCTCTCTTTTATTCATCTTTTTTGGTGTTTTGGGGTGAAGGAAGTATTATATTATTACTTGGCCTGTGTACTGGAATGAATAGAGTTCAAGCAAACTAAAGTCATGTTGTTAAAGACTTCGCTTATAAGTTTAGAAGTAATAACTCTTGTTATGAGAATATACAATTACACGGTGTGTGCTTCTAGACTTCTAGTTGGTTATTGCTGAACAACAGGTGTAAGATTAACCTACGGCACTTGTAAGAGGTCAAAAGAATAGTCACTCGTATTCTAACATTCACATACGTGGTTACATCAAACCATTTTGTGCAACAGTTCAATGTTTTTTAGCCTCAATGGTCTTGAACTTTGCAATTGTTACTGAAGTTGGTTCAGTTGGTCTTATTATACGGTGAGATAGGCAACCGATTGTTTTTGTTCTAATAGTTTGTATTCTTATTTTTTTTTTGTAGCTTCTTGGAAGGAGTAGCGGATTCCAGGTGGCAGCAACTCATCGCCCATGTACAAAAGGGCTTTGGCTTTGGAGTACTCCTATAAAGAAAACAGCTCTTGACGGAACTGAATACAGCCTATTACTATTAGACACCGAAGGAATAGATGCTTATGATCAAACGGTTGGCTTTACTTACTCTAAAATACGTAGTTCATTCGTTTAACTGTTTAAGTCCAAGTATATTAAAAACACAAATTTGTTTTGTTTAATTTTCATTGTAATTTTTAACTACTTTTAACAGGGAACCTATAGCACCCAGATCTTCTCTCTAGCTGTCCTCTTATCAAGCATGTTCATATATAATCAGGTTGATACTTTAATATTCATACATATTAGTATTTTACCTTTTTCTGTTTATTGCTAATGTTTTTTTGTGTATTTTTTCTATACAGATGGGAGGTATTGATGAGGCTGCACTTGATCGCCTCTCTCTTGTTACGGAAATGACTAAGCATATTCGTGTAAGAGCCTCTGGTGGAAAGACTACAGCTTCTGAACTTGGCCAGTTCTCCCCAATTTTTGTCTGGCTTTTAAGGGTAAATGAATAAATTCGTATTATTTTATAACTCAGACATTTTGTTATGTAAAAGATCGGATATCGGTCAAGGACCGATATTTGAGATATTATCACTAATCGTGGTGGGATATCGGTAGTTTTAATATCATGCTGAATTCATATATATATATATAGCAATTTAACACTAACAATTAAGTATACTCTCCTACCATTAACAAATAAACCTTTTGCAACTTGCAAAACAATTGTAGCAAGTAGGAACTAATTAAGACTTAAAACACTAATAGCAACAATAAGAAGAAAGACGAATGGTAGAACTAAGAAGAAAGGTATTGATATTGGGAAAATCGGTGATGTATTGGTCCAATATCGGTCAATATCGCCTATAACATCGGTACCGATATTCTGACCGTTATCTCACCAGGGGACCGATATATCGGTGATATAGTGCGATATTAACTACATAGTATTCTTACACATGTTTGTTGTTTACAATGCAACTTGCAGGACTTTTATTTGGATTTAGCTGAGGACAATAGGAAAATAACTCCTCGTGATTATCTAGAGCTTGCATTGAGGCCTGTTACTGGTGGTGTAAGAGACGTTGCTGCCAAGAATGAGGTGACTTTTTAAACTCATAATTTGTTGACATCTTTTTTATGGATAACAGTTTAATATTTTGTTATGATGTAACGTGGTCCTAGTGCTTTTACTTGTTTCACATGTTATACTATATTTTTTACCATTTCATATTTAACTATTTTTAGATTCGAGAATCGATCCGAGCTCTTTTCCCCGATAGAGATTGCTTCACTCTTGTTAGACCTTTGAACAACGAGAACGAACTCCAGCGTCTTGATCAAATTCCGGTTCGTGACACATAACCTATTTGTTGTAATATCTTAATTTTACAAAGTTGGCTTTTCGCTTTGCCAAGATGTTCATTTTTTTGTTTGTTTGTTATATGTAGTTGGACAGTATGAGGCCTGAGTTTAAATCAGGACTGGATGCCTTAACAAGGTTTGTTTTTGAAAGGACCAAGCCCAAACAAGTTGGGTCTGCTGTTATGACCGGGCCCATTTTTGCTCGTATCACTCAGTCCTTTCTAGATGCTCTTAATAACGGTGCAGTGCCTACTATAACCTCCTCATGGCAGGTTAGTGTTTTTTGTTTTACTTTATTAGTAAAATGGCATTTTCGTCCATGAGGTTTGGCCACTTTTGTCCGAAGGTTTATTTTTTTCGCATCTGGATCCAAAAAGTTTGAAATCTTGCCATTTTCATCCACCTAGTTAAAACTTATGCATTATAAACTTGTACCTTAGTTAAAACAACTAAAATACCCTTCAAGTTAACAGAATAAACAAACAACGTTAGTTGGGTGGATGAAAATGGCAAGATATCAAACTTTTTGAATCCAGATGCAGAAAAACAAACCTTTGGACGGAAGTGGCCAGACCTCAGGGACGAAAATAACATTTTACTCTTATTTTTATTTACAAATGGGATGAAGGTCTCAGTTATCTTTACTTACAGAGTGTTGAAGAAGCAGAATGTGAAAGGGCATATGAATCGGCTACTGAGCTCTATGTGTCCATCTTTGACCGTACAATTCCGCCTGAAGAAGTATGATTCATTATTTTATTTTTCTTTCTCTGTAAAAGTCTAACCCAGTAGGTAAATGTTTAGACAATTTAATTTCCAAATTATTGTAGGCTGCTATGAGAGAAGCACACGAAGACGCTGTTCAAAAAGTGGTGGCAAATTTCAATGGCATTGCAGTGGGAGCTGGTTCTGCTAGACAAAAATATGAAAAACGTTTACATTTATTTTTGAAAAAGGCTTTTGAGGTAATTATCATGTGTTGCATTTTTAAGATTGTTAATAGGCTGCAAACGAACCAACGTTCAGCGAACAGTTCATGAACCGTTCGGCGGGTCGTTCGTTTGTGTTCGTTCGTTTTATAAATGAATACACACGTACAAGAAATTATTTTTGATTAGTTAAATGAACAAACATGAATAGAGGCATTCGTTCATTTATGTTCGTGTCTTTGTGAACGTTTGGTTACGTGTTCGTTTATGTTCGTTTGTATTAGATAGTTCATAAGTGTTTTTATTTTTCATATTTTGTTTAAATATTTCAAAATTCTGACGATTGAAATATTTAATAAGTATCCGTGTGTTGTATATTCTGTTTATGAACGTCTGTTCGTTTTCATTTGGTCATGAACATTAGTTTGTGTTCGTTACCTAAAATTAACAAACGTACACAAACGAACACGAACATGTACATTTCCTTAACGAATGAACACGAACAAAAATCTCGTTCGGTAAGTGTTCATGAACAGTTTGTCAACAAATATATTTCCTTGACAAACGAATTGTTTGTGTTCGTTTGCCAGCTCTAGTTGAATTGTTAGTTATCTTTGTATGGCCTTTTGTTTAGTCATTGATTATTTGTTTTATTGCCTATAAACGTATTGCAGGATTATAAAAGGAATGCCTTTAGGGAGGCCTACTTGCAATGTTCAAATGCCATACAAAGCATGGAAAAGAAACTAAGAAAAACTTGTCAGGCCCCTTCTACAAAATTAGACGACGTTCTGAAGGTATTAACATTCTTTTAATCAATATAGTTGATAAAAAGATGAGATAACAACTATATGATTAATTGTACAGGTTCTCGATCAGCTTGTATCAGAGTATGAAGCAACCTCACATGGTCCAGAAAAGTGGCAGAAACTAACTTCATTCTTACGCCAAAGGTTTGTCTTTTACATTTAGTAACTCCACTTTGCGAGCTATTTTCCAGATTTTAACATTTTTAATAATTTTTAGTTTGGAAGGTCCGCTTCTTGATCTTGTAAAGAAACAAATAGATCATATCACATCAGAAAAAAGTTCTCTTCATCTAAAATGTCGATCAATTGAAGACAAAATGGAGTTACTTAGCAAGCAATTAGAAGCCAGTGAGAAATACAAATCAGATTACTTAAAACGCTACGAAGACGCAATCAACGATAAGAACAAACTCACGCAAGATTACACGAGCCGTATAACAAATCTTCAGAAAAACTCAACCTCATTAGATGAAAGATGCACCAGTTTATCAAAAACATTAGAAGCTACTAAACACGAGTCATTGGAATGGAAACGCCAATATGAAGTTTGTTTAGGTAAACAAAAGGCTATAGAAGACAAAGTTGGG
This sequence comes from Helianthus tuberosus, assembly GCA_030545235.1. Taxonomy (NCBI): domain Eukaryota; kingdom Viridiplantae; phylum Streptophyta; class Magnoliopsida; order Asterales; family Asteraceae; genus Helianthus; species Helianthus tuberosus. The sequence goes on along the minus strand of CM060448.1, from coordinate 173,348,700 downwards.
TCTGAAGTAGCGAATCTTAAGTCCCGAAGCAGTGCCGCTGAGGTCCGTTTGGCTGCTGCGCGTGAACAAATCATGTCGGCTCAAGAAGAGGCTGATGAGTGGAAACGGAAATACGATGTTGCTGTTAGAGAAGCAAAAAGTGCGCTTGAGAAAGCTGCTGCTGTTCAAGACCGGTCAAACAAACAGACGCAACAACGTGAAGATGTTCTTAGAGCTGAATTTGCTGGTACATTGGCTGATAAGGTGATAGTTCTCTCTCGATCTTGTGTTCTCTAGAAGCGGAAAAATTCAGAACTAGGTCACACGTTTTGTGTAACGAGTCAAATTGGTCGTCGGTGGAAACAAGGCGGGTTTGTTTATTTTAAATTAGAGTAAAATGCCGTTTTTGTGCCAAAGGTTTGTTTTTTCGCATTTGGATTCAAAAGGTTTGAAATCTTGCCATTTTCATCCGGCTCATTAACTCAATCTGTTTTTCTACGTTAGTTCAGGGGTATTTTTGTCTTTTTTGTTAACTTAAAGGGCAATTCGGTCTTTTGAATACTTGTAGATTATGCTTGTATATAAAGTGAAAAGGACCAAAATGCCCTATAAGTTAACAACAAAGATGGAAATACCCCTGACTTAACAAAGAAAAATTGATAGTTAACAAGCTGGATGAAAGTGGCAAGATTTCAAACCTTTTGGATGCAGATGCGGAGAACAAATCTTTGGACGAAAGTCGCAAAACTGGCCAAACCAAAGGGACGAAAATGACATATTACTTTTTAAATTAGCATTGAAGTTTGATTTGATTTCATTTTGTCACTACTGAAATTGCAGGAAGCTGAATTAAAAGATAGGGCTTCAAAGCTTGAACATGCCGAGCAGTGTGTAACTACTTTAGGCTTGCAACTGAAGACTGCTGAGTCAAAGATAAAGAACTACGATTCCGATATATCTTCAATGAAAAGCCAACTCAAGGAGCTCGGTGAAAGGTTAGAAAATGCGATTGCAAAAGCTCAATCTTACGAAAGAGAAGCAAGGATTCTAGAGCAAGAAAAAGTTCATTTAGAGGAAAAATATAAATCCGAGTTTGCACGGTTTGAAGAAGTCCAAGAACGATGTAGAAATGCCGAAAGGGAAACTAAAAGAGCAACAGAGCTAGCAGATTCCGCTCGGGCAGAAGCGGTCGCTGCTCAAAAACAGAAAAGCGAAATCCAGCGGTTGCTAGGTGATCGCCTGACTGACATTGCTCGGGCAGAGAGACGTGTCGAAAACCTAGAAAGACAAACGAAAGACCTGACGGATGATCTGGAAACAGCCCGAGCAGCTGAAATGGAAGCTGTATCGAAAGTCAAAATGCTGGAAGCAAGAGTCGGTGAAAGAGAGAAAGAGATAGAAAGTTTACTTAAGTCAAACAACGAGCAACGTGCTAGTACTGTACAAGTCCTTGAATCCCTTTTGGAAACCGAACGGGTGGCTCGGGCGGAAGCTAGTAACCGGGCAGAAGAGCTTTCTGTTCGACTTCAGTCAACTCAACGGGAACTTGACTCGCTCCAACGGGAAATGACAGGTGTCCGCCTTAACGAATCTGCGTTGGATAACAAACTTAAAACCGCTTCACATGGAAAACGGGTCAGGGTTGAAGATACGGTTGGTACAGATTCTGTTCAAGAAATGGATATTGATGATAGAGGGAAAAAATCAAACAAAAGGAGCAAGAGTACAACTAGTCCTTTACAGTTTGTTTCTACTGCTGAAGATAACAACAGTAAAGTCAACACGGAAGATTATACAAAGTTTACGGTTTCAAAACTTAAACAGGAGATCACGAATCATAACTTTGGTGCCGAGCTGCTTCAACTAAAGAATCCAAACAAGAAAGACATTGTTGCACTTTATGAAAGATGTGTTCTTGGTAAACCGTGACTCGGGTGAGTAAGTTTCTCAATTACAAAGTCTAGTTATGTCACGTGTGTAGAGAACGTAGGTGATAGGTTGAGTCGTCGTTAGGTTGATAAATGTGTTATGGCGTTTTTTTCCTGTAAATGACTTAACAACTTGCTTTTGTGTGGTGTTCTGGTGACTGTTTGGTTTGTTGGTTTTGGTTTTCAGGATCAGGTAAGGACTGAGGAGTGATGTTAAACTGTTGGTTTGATTCGTCTTGTTAAGTGATATTTAAGTAGGCAAAGGTTTATTCAAGAATCCGTTGTTTTTTATTCAAACGAGTAATTATTATTATTATCCATTATACATACTAGCTTACAACCCCGTGTATTACACTGGTTAAATGATGAAAAAATGTAAATTACAAACTTGTATATAATCCTTATTAATGAAATAACTTATTTAGATAAAATAGTAAAATAAAAGAACAGTTAATTTTCGCTATTCAAAATAATTTTCTAAGTTTTCACTTCTCTTTTGAGATACTACAATCCATTTTATTATGTCTTAAAAAGAAGTAACACTAAAAAATAAAAAAAATAATGATCATAAAATTGTATGTATTTTTAAAAATAATTATAAGTTATGAGGTTATGGTAAATGAATTGTAATTAAATTCTACTATGTATATTAATGATATAATAAATACTTTGATATAAATACTATTTTTAGATATATGGATAATAAGACAAGATACGAATATTATCATTGTATAGGAAATATTACATATTAAAAAAATCATACTAAAAATAAAGTATGCGTTTAAAAAATATGACTAAAGTTTTTTAAACTATAAATTTGAGCGTCTATAACAACTTTTTTAATTAGTAGTTGACATTTAAATATTCAAATTAAAATTTTTATAATATCATATAATGTCTTTATTTAGCATGATGATAATGTTTTTAGTTGCGTAATATGATTGAAATTAAGTTTAATATTTAAAACTCAATGTTATTAGGAAGTTGGACCATTTTTTAAGATGAAAACATATTGATAGTAACATAAATTTAGAATTGGCAGAAAATATTGAACACGTGTATTACACGGCTTAAGTAAATATAATGTTATATACTTAATAGCAAAAAAAATGTCTTTTAAAAACCATTTAGTGTTCACTTTAAAGATAATTTGGTACTTTATTTAGATAATCCGCTTGTAATTTTAGTCTTCTAAGTTATATACTATAAGTACTTGTACATGTGATTTGATACTTTATTAGTAATTGTTTATATCCAAATAATATATTTTATCTTAACAAATATATATGGTTAGGGTAAAATGAAAATTTCTACAAGTTATGAGAACTTAGAGAACTCGGCCTTACAAAAGGTTTTTTGATTTTTTTACAAGGGGTATGAATGAGCGGTTAGAGACTCAGGACGTTAAACTTTTTTATTTTAGATTTTAGTGGTTAAAACCACTAAAACATAGAGACTCAAAAAGTAATTTACTATTAATTAAATTTGAAATTATACGTTTGATCTCTAACTATATTAAATAATATTATACTTATTATATTATTTGATACATTTATATTTGTTATAGATAATTATTAATTAAATTTGAATTTATACGTTTATATCTCTAACTATATTAATTAATTTTATATTATATTTTGTGTATAAAAATTAATATGTAATACTATTATTAAAAGGGAGGAGGCACCAGAGAGTACGTGTACAAAAAGATTTTTGTTTATTAGTATAGGAAGATATGAATTTGAATTTGAAGTGATGATGAATAGTGATTAAAATATTTAAATATTTTGATCTAAAAAAGTTTATAATATGTTATTCATCATTTAGTTTAATATTTTTAATAAACTGTGTCCGTTACCCTTTTTAAAATCTAACTCTGCAGTATGTTTATTTTTTTATCTAACGTTGCGATATAAATTTTATTGAAAATGAATACCGTGCCGCTATCGTACCAAATTGAAAAAAACCGACCTTGAATACTAATTTATTTTTTGGTATTCAAAACTATGTATTTTTTTGTATCGTTAACTATATGAGTGTCGGTGATAATATTAAAAAGAAAACGTATTTTTTGTTTTGTTTCGTAAACTATACGAGTATCGGTATGTGATGAACCGAACCGATTTTGACCGAACAACACCGGTACCGATACCGGCAGTATAGGAACCGGTATTCGTTTTTATCGTTTTCGATTGATGTAAAACACATGTTGATTTCCTTTTGGGCATATCACGACTTTATTTTTTTAGTTCTCTTTCAGTGATAATAAGAAAAAGATATAGCATAAAAAAACAAACGATTTCGTTACAGTGAAGCATTCTGTTCCGTGATAATAAGAAAAAGATATAGCATAAAAAAACAAACGATTTCGTTACAGTGAAGCATTCTGTTCCAAAATGGCTAATGAAAAACCTTAGTTATATGAAAAATATATCTATCTATAAAGACACCAAGTACCTATACTTAATATGTTTTAAGTTTTTTAAAAGATATGGGAACTTATGAATGCACTATACGTATCTGTAAACACAAAAAGTAACATTCGCCATTGTTAATATTAATAAAGAGAGTGAATCAACATAATAGCATGGATAGATTAGGATCTATTTGGTGTAATTTAGAAGTAAAGTTATTATAACATTTGCCATTGAGAAATTAATAGAGTAAGTAAATCAACATAATATACGGTAGAATAAATTAAACAAAAGGAAGGATATCAAAATTAGAAACAAAAAAATTGAGAATTGATTTTGTTGACCACATTGACACAATTCATTTCCAATGAAGATTTTTTCAAATAAAGTGTCGATCCAATCGCTTTTGTCAGTTGAATCCTTTATCCTAATATTGAATAATTAATTCAAAACCCAACACTAATGTTAGATAAAATTTGAATGGAAGACTTAAAAATTTTAATGGATTAAATTATCTTTAAATCATTAGGCAACAAACAACCATGAATTACTCAAATATTGAACAAAAGATATTATCACACTTAAATAATATTTATAAAAAACTCAAATTTTGATAGCCTCGTTGATTGACACGTGTCCTCAAAGAGGTTTCTTTTATTATATGTATAGATTTAAAAAACTTTGTTGCGTGTTTGAAACCAGTGAAATGTAAATTTACACTTAAAATTTGAGTGTAACAGTAAATTTAAAATTTGAGAGTAACAGTAAATTGAATATTGTTACATAGCATAAATAATACGTAATGTAATATTAATTAATGAAAGATACGTATCGGTATTATAGAGGCACGAAGAGGCTTGATAACTCCTTTAATACTAAGGGTGAGCAACAAACCGAAATAATCGAACTATAACCGAAATAACCAAAATAACCGAACCGAAACAAAAAACGATGGTATGGTTTTCGGATAACCATTTTCAATAATAAGAATTACCGAACCGCTCATATATTTTTATTTTTAAGTTGTTTTAAGTGTTTAACTCATGCCACTAAAAATTATTAATTAAATACTTGATTGTTAAATATTTATAATAAGAACGTTAACATGTTTTTATTTTATTGAAATGATGATTTATCCATTGTTCACAAGAAATAATTTTTTTTTGAAACGTAAACTTCATTAAACAACACCGAACCCGAAAACCGGGACAGCAAGAACACAACAACCAACTACATATTCACAAATTTACACCAATCCTTCCAATCTAACTTGCCATTCTTGGCCCTATGTTTAAACCAAAAGAAACTAACCACCCTAACTTCGCTAAAGACCTCGTCGACACTACACCTCTTACCATTGAATCTATGATTATTTCTGGCCTTCCACAAAACCCAACAAGCCGAGATCACAATACCATGTAACACCTTTCTTTCCGACGACGTTCTAGCACCCATATTGTGGATTTCGAGTAAGTCCCCATGATGTGCGTGAAGTTTGTTATGGTTTTAATGTTTATTTTAAGCCCTTTTACACTTTCTTTAGCCAAGTTTTAAATTTATAAAACACGATATTTACTAACACTAAACACACATATGGGCAAGTGCACCCATCGTGAGCGTAGTATAGTGTTGGTAAGATACCGAGGTCGTCCAAGGACACAAGAGCTTTTAGTACTGGTTTATCCTCAACGTCTAATCAAATCAAAAAGTTTAGAAAAATGTTTTAAGCTAAGAAAAATAAAAACTAATTAAAATGCTGAAATAAAAATAAAAATAAAAGAAAAAAACAGATAGACAAGATGAATCACTTGGCTCCGACTCGTGTATAGTGTAACCTTTGATTATTTCCGCACTTTTGCACTTATTTAAGAGATTATCTTAGTTATTGTAGTAGGCCCCTCTTTTGAAGGTGACGTTACCCTCAACCCAGTAGTTTGAGTCAGCAAGGATACAATCCTAAAGGGTCGGATTATTGAAAGATAATGAATTAAGTTATTAATGCAAATTATGGTAGGCCCCTCTTTTGGAGGTGACGTTACCCTCGACTAAGTAGTCTGAGTCAGCAGGGATACAGTCCTAAATAGCCGGGTTATAGTATTAATAGTAGTTAACTTATGAGGGGGTCAAAGAGTTTGGACCCCCGCCATCCAATACCGTTAAGTATCGAAGGAGGTCCTACTAAATTTGACCCAAGTCCATTGCAGGACCTCTAAACGCTGAACAATGGCAAGACTCTTACCAAATTGTTCCCTTAACCCCCGACCAGGTAGCCAACATACCTCCATATAGACCGTGGAGATATGAATGGTGAAAATCTTTTATTTTATATAGACAGTAAAATAATGCCAAGACACCACGGACAAACGATAAGGAAGAATCACCTTCAACATAAGAAACTAGTTATTAAAGTCATTAATACAAAACCAAGTAAAAAGTGCGAAAAGATTAGAAATAAAAAGTATTACACTAGACTCTATGATGGACAATGGATGATGGTGGTGGATGATGGTGTTATGGTGGTGGTGGGTGGTGGGTGAAGTGTGAGAGAGGTGGTGTGCCAAGGGATGGTTTGAGCTTGAGCCAAGCACTCCTATTTATAGGCTGAACAGAAGCTCGGGCACGGCCCCGTGTCTACATCCTTCTCTTTCTTCATTTAATGCAGCTTGCCTTATTAGTTGACCACGCCCCCGTGTCCGCTGAGCACGACCCCGTGTGCAGAAGAATCTTTGTACTATGAAGATTTTCCTGGATTGTGCGAATCTTATAGTTGACCACGGCCCGTGTCCGCTGAGCACGGCCCCGTGGTGGGCAATAGAAGCTTCTACCACTTTGTCTTTTCTGCTGACACTTGGGCACGCCCCCGTGCTGGCTGAGCACGGGGCGTGTTCAGTCTTCTGTCTTCTTATTTTGCTTGGGAAGATGCTGTCATGGGGTCGGGCATGTCACGTCTTGTTCCTTTTCTTGTATTTATGTTAGATTTTGATGTCTTTTTGCTTCTTTTGTTAATTTGAGCTCATTTAATCCTGAAAATACAAAAGGAAGACAAAAGCACACTTTTTCCAACATTAGTACTAAAAAAGGGGTAGTTTTATGCCACAATTGATGTAATTTATATGTTGCATTTTGCACACATCACCCCAAAAGAAAAAAAAAACGAAAAAGTTCGAAATCCGGCACCAAAAGCTGATCTTCTCCCATAAACCCAAGGTCAACAGACACGCAGTAAAAAGGTGATTCACAGAGTCGAAACCAGCATTACAGAAGCTGCACATATCATCTATCACCACCTCACCCCTCTTTGAACCACTGGGTGTCAGCCCAGTGGCCACCACACCCCGCTAACACCGTGGGGACTCAGGTTCGACTCCGGTCGTTAGCGTAACCAGCACCTGATATCCACTCGGCTGGGGGACTCACCGCCAGGCAGCTATGCGGTGTGCTAGCCTGTGGAGTTGGAATACTCCAGTGGTTAATGGTACCACGCAACTACCATTTTTTTTGATGTAATTTATACGTTGCATTTTGCACACATCAAATACCCCCACACTTGAATCTTTGCTTGTCTTCAAGCAAAACTCTTTAATATGTGGCTATTACACTCCCAAATGGAATGGGTAGAAAAGAAGGTTTTGGGCTTGTCATAGAGTGTCGGGATTTCCAAGATTCTTTATTTAGTTTTATTTTTATTTATTTACAATCCTATTCGTCATGATTTATTTAAAACTTTTCATAAGATAAATTACTTATTAGGGCATAACATGCCTCTTTAAAATTCTATTTATATACAAGTTCACATACCTTACGGGGATCACTCAACACTCGGCCGAAAATGTATTTTGTGGATCACTCGAGAGCGGCATGGAACTTACTCCTACAATAGGCTTGCCAAGCAATCAATCCTCCTCCTTTTTAACTTATATACCTTTGTAAATATCAAGAGGACTTTTTGGGTGAAGGGTTAGGCTTGGGTTAAAGGTAGGTGGTTGGGTTAGTGGTTAGTAGAAAAAGGGCGAAAAGCGTAACAAGTATCGGTTTCCGTAAGACTTTCTATTTTTCAACTTTTATTTTGATGAAGCTATTATTTAAACAAAGTCATTTTTGATAGACTTGTTTGTTTATTTGCTTTTGCTTCATCATCAAAAAATTATATATATATATTTTTTTTGAAAGTCATATGAGAAACCGAACTTGTTACTAAAACAAAGGGCTAAAAATGAAAAAGGTTTTGGTGGGTGAAAGGGTGTTTGTTTGGGTTATGAAATGAAAAGGTTTAGGCTCAAATGGGCTAACTAGGGGGATTTTGGGTAGGTGGTAAAAAAGAAAAATAATGGTGTAGAAATAAAAAGGGTTAGTCCTAATGCCTCCGTCATTTACTTACTCGGGTGTAAGTTGGTAAGGACCGGGAATGTATCATCGTGGCAAGTTCTATAGTTGTAAGAACCAAGCGACTTATTCACACAAGAAACGAAAAATGAGCATTTAGTTTAAAGATATATATTTGTATGCTCAATAAAGGCTCAAAACTCACTTTTGTGGGAATGGGTTTTTATGTGATCAAGTATATATAATTAAATTTTAACTAAGCTTGTCATGCCTTTTCATAATTTTCTTATGTTGGTTCTATTTATCACGACGCTATCGGTTGTAAATTCGTAAAAATATAACCTTTTTAGAACTTGAAATTCCCAAGTTAAACCTAGACAAGTAAAAAAAATGAAAATTTTGAAAAAAATTGGGGTGATTAACGGTTCCAATAGAGTTTTGTGTAAGACTTGTATTTAGGACTTGCAAGATTCAAGGTTTTAGCATCCCCCCCACACTTAAATTACACATTGTCCTCAATGTGTCCCAAAAATAAGTTTTTAGGTTGATTGAATGTGTAAAAGGTGTGAAAAAGCAAAAATTTTGTGTTACTGGGCACTGAACACGGCCCCGTGTTCAAGTGCCAGTAACAAAATTAAATCAAGAGAAACAGAAGCCTGGACACGGGGGCGTGTTGGGTGAGCACGGCCCGTGTCCAGTTTACCTGAACTGGGTATTTCTGCAGACTGTGCAGCACGGGGCCGTGTTGGGCGGACACGGCCCGTGCCAAACCTACTGTAAACGAAGAAAATCGTCGGATGACTCTGTTTTCCTGCATGGGGTGATGGTTCAAGCTTCCCTTGTATCCTTTGCCATCTCAAGTGTGTTTTATTCCTGAAAATTAAAACTAACTAGAAAACATGAAAATTAATCTAAACTAAACTAAGGATAGTTCCGCGGAATGCCTCCGTGGTGCGCCACGTTTATAAGGGTCCTTGGCTAGACCCAAAGCCTGGTCATATGTTACCCAAGTGGGATGTACTGCATCCCATGTTACACCGTCGGAGAGCGTCATCCAAGCTTGAGTCTATGACCTTCATGTAGTTGACCGGGTCTTCGTCCTCTACTCTTTTTCCACATTCAAACTTCACTTCCTTGTCCCCAAACTTCAATGTTAACGTTCCGTCATTCATATCCACCACTGCTTGGGCGGTGGCTAGAAATGGCCTCCCGAGGATGAGAGGGACATCGGTGTCTTCTTCCATGTCTAGGATGACAAAGTCGGTTGGGAAAACGAAGTTGTCAACCTTGACCAACAGATTTTCAGCGACACCTTGTGGAAATTTGACAGATCTGTCGGCGAGTTGTATGCTCATCTTTGTAGGGCTTGTTGTTCCTAGGCCGAGTCGTTTGAACATTGATGTGGGCATGAGGTTAATGCTAGCCCCTAGATTGGCTAATGCATTACGAACGGGGGATTCCCCGATCGAGCAAGGAATTGTGAAGCTTCCGGGATCAATTTTCTTTTGTGGGAGTTTGTTGAGTACTAAGGCGGAGCATTCTTCGCCTAAGTTAACTAATTGCAATGATTCAATTTTCCTTTTGTGAGTGAGGAAATTCCTCATGAATTTTGCATATTTAGGCATTTGGGTTAGGACCTCAATAAAAGGAATATTAACATGCAATTGTTTTAGTAAATTTTCGAACTTTGCGAATTGCCCATCGGTCTTTTGACGATTTAACCTATCGGGGTACGGAATTGGAGGAGTCTTGGTGGGCTCTTGATTTGGTAAAGAAGCCTTTTCTGGTTGGGGTGCGGGTGGAGTCGTGGCTTGGCTAGACTGGCCTCTTTCATCTGACGGTAATGGAGCCTCCTCGGGACCCACAGTTCGATTTCTCAATGTGATGAGATGTACTTGTGCTTTTGGGTTGGTTTCGGTATTGCTAGGTAATGCGCCTTGTGGTCTCTCGGAGAAATTTTGAGCTATTTGATTTAATTGTTTTTCAATGTTTTGAATGTTAGCTTGTTGATTTCTAAAATTCGATTCCAATTGTTGAAATCGATCCGAGTTTTTCTTTTCGGTGTTGGAGATGAGGCGAGATACAGTATCTTCAAGCCTTTCTCTTCCACTTTGTTGTTGAGAAAAAATTTGTGGTTGTTGAAAGTTGGTTCGTTGGTTTTGTTGGTTACTACTATTGCCGGGATCTCTCCAACCAAGATTAGGGTGGTTACGCCATCCTTGGTTGTAGGTACCCGTTGGTGGACCCGACGGCCTAGGTCTATTATCAATGTAGTTTACCGTTTCTGTTTGGTCATCTACTTCTTTCATACAACTCCAATTTTCATGTGGCCCACCACATCCTTCACAAGCCATAACCGAGGCCGTTTTTGACATTTCTAGCTTTTTGATTTTCGAAGAGAGGGCCTCGATTTGGGCTTGTAAAGAAGTGCTTTCATCAACCTTATGGGCGCCCGGGGCAATAGATTTATTACCTCGGGGAGTGTGCCATTGAAAATTGGTTTGAGCAATTTCCTCAATTTGATTATATATTTCATTTGGGCGACGATTACCTAAAAGTCCCCCGGAGCTAGAATCAAGTGTTTGTCTTGTGTGTGGCAACAACCCATTGTAGAAAGTGGATACTTGTTGCCATACCGCAAGACCGTGATGAGGGCACTTTTTTAGTAGCTCCTTGAACCTTTCCCAAGTTTCATATAAGGATTCCCCATCTTCTTGTGAATAGGTATTAATTTCAGTCATTAATTTAGCCGTTTTAGCAGGAGGGAAATACTTATATAGAAACTTTTGGGCTAGTTCATCCCAGGTGTTTACCGAGCCAATTGGGAGGGTGTTAAGCCAAGCCTTAGCTCGGTCTTTTAGTGAAAATGGAAACATTCGAAGGCGGATGGCGTCATTTGATGCTCCATTGATCCGATAGGTATCACATATTTCTAATAAATTAGTAATATGTAGATGGGGATCCTCGTCCGCAAGCCCATGGAAGGTTGTGGAGTTTTGAAGCATTTGTATCAAATGTGGTCGAAGTTCGAAGTTATTGGCTTCGACATTCGGTGCATTGATAGCGGCGCCGAGATTACCTACGGTGGGCCGTAGGTAATCCATGAGGGTACGTTGGTCCGCCATTGGAAATGGGTCCCCCGAAACTTTCTCTTGATTTTTAGCTTTAAGTCTTTTTCTGAGAAAGCGTTCGGGTTCTACTAGAGGTTCTTTTATGTCTCTACTAGAACTGGAGCTCATGCACTACGTAGGAAGTTCAAATGTGGCACCAAGGTTCCAAGTCCTGCGATAAATACAGAAAAGAATGTTGGTCAGAAGGTTCACCACGGCCCCGTGCTTAGTGAACACGGCCCGTGGTCAAATTTACAGTAATTGTTCTCCGGATCCCTGTTACTGGGAGTTGGACATGGCCCCGTGTTGCACCGACACGACCCCGTGCTCAGCTCTCTGTAACTCGGAAAATAAAAACTGCCAGTGATAGTGCTGGGCACGGCCCGTGTCCGACCAGGCACGGCCCGTGCTGAGCTCTGCATAAACTGAAAAACTAAAAAAATCCTAAAAAAATGAGAAATAAGAAAAAACGATTAGGCCGTTGATTCCTAACTTTCTTAAAATCCTTGTGTCCCCGGCAACGGCACCAAAAACTTGATGTGCGTGAAGTGTGTTATGGTTTTAATGTTTATTTTAAGCCCTTTTACACTTTCTTTAGCCAAGTTTTAAATTTATAAAACACGATATTTACTAACACTAAACACACATATGGGCAAGTGCACCCATCGTGAGCGTAGTATAGTGTTGGTAAGATACCGAGGTCGTCCAATGACACAAGAGCTTTTAGTACCGGTTTATCCTCAACGTCTAATCAAATCAAAAAGTTTAGAAAAATGTTTTAAGCTAAGAAAAATAAAAACTAATTAAAATGCTGAAAATAAAAATAAAAGAAAAAAACAGATAGACAAGATAAATCACTTGGCTCCGACTCGTGTATAGTGTAACCTTTGATTATTTCCGCACTTTTGCACTTATTTAAGAGATTATCTTAATTATTGTAGTAGGCCCCTCTTTTGAAGGTGACGTTACCCTCAACCCAGTAGCTTGAGTCAGCAATGATACAATCCTAAAGGGTCGGATTATTGAAAGATAATGAATTAAGTTATTAATGCAAATTATGGTAGGCCCCTCTTTTGGAGGTGACGTTACCCTCGACTAAGTAGTCTGAGTCAACAGGGATACAGTCCTAAATAGCCGGGTTATAGTATTAATAGTAGTTAACTTATGAGGGGGTCAAAGAGTTTGGACCCCCGCCATCCAATACCGTTAAGTATCGAAGGAGGTCCTACTAAATTTGACCCAGGTCCATTGCAGGACCTCTAAATGCTGAACAATGGCAAGACTCTTACCAAACCGTTCCCTTAACCCCCGACCAGGTAGCCAACATACCTCCATATAGACCGTGGAGATATGAATGGTGAAAATCTTTTATTTTATATAGACAGTAAAATAATGCCAAGACACCACGGACAAACGATAAGGAAGAATCACCTTCAACATAAGAAACTAGTTATTAAAGTCATTAATACAAAACCAAGTAAAAAGTGCGAAAAGATTAGAAATAAAAAGTATTACACTAGACACTTGTCTTCACCAAGTGATGTAAGAGACTTAGGCAAACATGGCCTTGATTGTCAAGAACTCTTACGATCAATCTTGGATCCCGAGACGACTCACACACTCTATGATGGACAATGGATGATGGTGGTGGATGATGGTGGTGGGTGGTGGGTGAAGTGTGAGAGAGGTGGTGTGCCAAGGGATGGTTTGAGCTTGAGCCAAGAACTCCTATTTATAGGCTGAACAGAAGCTCGGGCACGGCCCCGTGTCCACATCCTTCTCTTTCTTCATTTAATGCAGCTTGTCTTATTAGTTGAACACGCCCCCGTGTCCGCTGAGCACGACCCCGTGTGCAGAAGAATCTTTGTACTATGAAGATTTGCCTGGATTGTGCGAATCTTATAGTTGACCACGGCCCCGTGTCCGCTGAGCACGACCCCGTGGTGGGCAATAGAAGCTTCTACCACTTTGTCTTTTCTGCTGACACTTGGGCACGCCCCCGTGCTGGCTGAGCACGAGGCGTGTTCAGTCTTCTGTCTTCTTGTTTTGCTTGTGAAGATGCTGTCGTGGGGTCGGGCATGTCACGTCTTGTTCATTTTCTTGTATTTATGTTAGATTTTGATGTCTTTTTGCTTCTTTTGTTAATTTGAGCTCAATTAATCCTGAAAATACAAAAGGAAGACAAAAGCACACTTTTTCCAACATTAGTACTAAAAAAGGGTTAGTTTTATGCCACAATTGATGTAATTTATATGTTGCATTTTCCACACATCACCCCAAAAGAAAAAAACGAAAAAGTTCGAAATCCGGCACCAAAAGCTGATCTTCTCCCATAAACCCAAGGTCAACAGACACGCAGTAAAAAGGTGATTCACAGAGTCGAAACCAGCATTACAGAAGCTGCGCATATCATCTATCACCACCTCAACCCTCTTTGAAAGCGCTTCGACCGTCGGGATCCTATCCATATCCGCACGCCAAGCAAAAATGTTGTATTTTTGGGGAACCCACTTGCACCAAACCATGACGTACCGGTTGCTATAATCTTTCTTAGAGTCGAAGTATTATAAAAGAAAATGTCTTAATAAAATCTTTCTTAGAAATAACAAAATTTAACATAAAAATTATATGATTTTCAAAGTATTATAAAAGAAAATATCTTAATAAAACTTTAAAGAAAGGTTAAAATAGATTAGAATGTTAGGCTTATGTGAACAATATTAATTAAAAAGACTAAATATATTAACTTAAATATAAACATTTAAGGCTATACGGTATGGGGACCATCTAGCCCCGTCGTCGGCCCCCAACACTGTTTCCACAGCCCCGTCGTCGTCCTCCCCGTTGGCCTGCAGAGGTTCAAGCCAGGCCTCCACCTCACTTTGACCTTGCTTTTATCACTCCTTGATGGAGAGGGTGAAACCCGAGCTTTAAAGTGCTTATTTCGTGCGTTTTCTATGCGTTTTATGTGTTTACTCGCATGAAATAGAATAACTATGAGTGATTATTGATTTGCAGGTTAAACGCGTAATTCAGTGAAGTTACGATGGTTAAAAATGAAGCGGAGTTCTTAGGGATGGCATTTGTTGCTCACGGTGTTGATTTGGAACGTATTCGGGTGATGAAACTGACTTAAAGATTCAAGTAATTCGGAAAGACAAAGTCCAGGGACTATAGGGTAATTAATGGAAAGTTCATTCGTGGGCAAATGTGCAAGCAACATGCAAGAATAAAGTTCAGGGACCAAACTGACATTTGTTGAAAGTTAACAAGTGAAGAAAAAAAAGACTTGAATCGCGACCGTAGGTTATAGTCGTTTAACCGTAGCTTACAGTTGGATGGTGCTGGTGCTATTTTGAACAAAAGTTGTGAACTGTAACTTACGGTTCCTCAACCGTAGGTTACGGTTGGATTATGTAATTGAAACAGAACTTCTCAACTATAAGTTACGGTCCTGAAGCGTAACTTACGGTCCGGAAAGATGAAAAACGCATCGTTTGACTTGTAAGGAGTATATTAGGGTTTGAAAAGGTTTGAATCAATATCTCATCTTCTACGAACGAACCAAGGCACTCCTAGGGCATCAAGTTCAAGGCTTTTCACCTCAGATCATCATAATCTCACATCTAATCACCGGATTGATCATGATTTCTTCATTCATTCAAACTTTTGGCGATTTCACTTGTGAGATGAGCGGCTAAACTTCTTTGGTTTCCTCCGGACGGAGGGTTTTTGTAAGTTAGATGATATTATGTGTTTGTGACTATCATTTTTGACTCGATGATCTAAGCATTCAATGCTTTTCACCTTTGATTTGATTAATTGATTGTAAACGGTTGCTTTTATTTAAACCTTGATTCTTAATCATTCAATTCCCGAGAGTTCTAGTAATTGAGATATATTTGCTATGGGATTAGGGTTGGTAATTGCAATTGGTAAATCATTTGATAACCTTCCGTTATGTATTGACCGGAGTACTTAGTCGTTGATTATCACAATTGGTTAATTAGGTTAACACTTATGTCTATGTAGGTGTTTCGATTAAACACATTGTGACAACCCTCATAATTCCATGTATCCGTACAATTTATTAATGATAATTAAAGTGCTTGATGACTGTGCTAAATCATTTAACTGCTTTCTGATTTCTGTGTTATACTTACATGTACTTGTTAACATACTAGTAGCATACATAAAAGTTACTAAATAGTCCGGTATGCTTTCCTGAGTGTTGAGAATTAAAAATGTTACAAAAAGATACATAAAAGACACTTTACGACATAACTTAGCACTTTAACGGAACAATATCAAACCGAACAACCGGACACTACCCGGAACACAAAAATAATGTTAAACACATTGTTTCACTTTTACTAAGCTATTTATGATCCCCGAACATCATAACACACTATATAAACATATAACAACTTAACACCTAACTATTATACTTAGAATCTAACTAGTTACCATAACTTACCATTACAAGCTAACCATGACTCCCCCCCCCTTGTGTAACCGTCCCCATGGGACCCACCACAAGATCCTCCATAATCTTCTTCTAAACCTTTATTGGAGTTGGGAGGATCATGTATTGTACTTTGGGGACAAGAGATCCATTGGATAAAAGGGACTTGAAGGACATAAAAGAACTAACTACCTACATCTTCTTCAACACAAAATTTCTCCTCCTTCTCCCCTCTAAGCTCTCGGCCAACAACCTCCCACACACACTCATCATTTTCATTCCAAGATCAAGTATTCCAAGCTCATCTCAAGGTGTATGAAGGCGATTTATGAAGCTCGGTACCTACAGAACTTTAAGGACCACCTTTGGTTGCTATTACCCACTTCATTTTCACTAGTGTTCTTCCCTAGCTTTAAGCTAGTTGTAAGCTTCTTGAAAACTCTTGTTACTTCATGTTTATGGTGGTAAATAGTTATGTCTTGATGAAATCATATGAACACTAAAAGATCACGCACATAAAACTTGGATATAAAGATGAAACATGATGTAATAATGTTAGTATGAAGTTGTTTTGAATCTTGTTGATTACCTGATGATTTGCTTGTAAATATTGATGTTTGATGTCATTGTGATCACTAAACATGTTAACGGAACAAATAGAACTTGCGTTAGCACACCATAAGCTGATAACAGTTTCTGTCCGAGCATTTACAGCCAACTTCAGTTGGCTGTAAACAGGTCAATATTTAACAAAAAACGGATTTTCTTGAGTCTATAACAGGCTATTTCGAAATACGGTTCTAATGGCACCGGAATCATAATTTTTGGACTTCGTTTACTATTTTTAAAGATCTGTTTTTGGACAGCAGCTCAAGCTGCATTTTTACTGCTGAAAATATGGTTCTATTTTCCGTCATAACTTGAATTCTGTGTAGAGTTAGATCATGAAATTTGTACTGTAGGTGACCACCAATGTATTTGTAATTCTCCCACTGGAATTTCGTAAATATGACTCTCGATGAATTTTAAATAAATTATTCCGTGGACTATAGTCAGAAAAAGATGAATCCGATTGCAGTCCGGAAAATGAATTTTTATAAAATATTGGTAATTAATTGGATCCTGTGATTTTTACACAATAATATTTGGATCGTTTAAGATATTTTGTAAAAATATGGGAATTTTTGGAACAAGTTAACCATTTTATTAAAATGCCCGAAAACAGCCCAGTTTTGGATATTTAAGTTGAAATGACATAAGTAGTAATTTGCGTGTCTAAATGTCGAGTATGTTATCTGAGGATGATCTAACATGTTATATGTCAATGAAAGTAAGATGTGCAATATCGTATGCTTGTTCTTGAGTAGCTAAAGGTGGAATGTTTATATGAGCGTGAACTATTAAAGTGAATGCATGTTATGTAGTAGATACGTGTAGGAACTTTGTGCTCTATTTGAAACCACTAAATGACTAACTGATAATCATATTAGGACGCGATTGACCGACCTTGACTGTTAGCTATATTTGAGAATCTAACCGAGCAAACCGAGCCGAGTTCACACTTTTCTACAAAGCATGGTAATTCCCGGTGGGAATGGGAATGGGTTCAGGAATAGGGATTCCTCGTCCTTTGGGACGTGTTCAGGAATAAGAATTCCTCGTCCTGTTGGGACAGAATTAGACTTACTGGACTAGAACTCTATCAGCGAAGTCCCTCCCTTTATATCGACTTAATCGCCGAGGCTATGGCGAGCGGGTCATTAGTTAATAGCGCTATTAGGTTTAACAAACCTCACACCGTGCCAGTCGGACGGGCGTGTACTAATGGACTATGGCACGTCGGTGATGATAGACACCGACGCTAGGGCACAATTAATTTTCGTTAGTAGTCGATATGATAAACGAGTTTGGTAGTTTAAATAATGAGGTAGCCCCCACGGCCGGAGTGCCGAGCTGGATAGCCAGGGAAGGTGGACATGGGATGGTTAACTAATAAACGTTTTCGAACTATGGGGTAACCCCCACGGCTAGATAGCTGATTAAGATTAAACTACATTTTTGGAAACAACCCTAAAATGGACAACCAATCGTGAACTCACTCAACTTTGTTGTTGACTCGTTGTTACATGCTTTGCAAGTCGCTAGATGCTATGGGGCTTGCACATGGAGGTGGTCGTTGTGGGATGCGAACTGTTATGTCCCGTACCTAATAAATAAACTTTAAGATCTTGTGAAACTTATGTTTTGGGTCTTTAAACTTATGAACTACGAACTTATGTTTTGGTTTAACGTCTTATGCTTCCGCTGCTTAAATTGAACTTGGTTAACTTCCTTTTGGTCACCAATTGTATTGTGGTTGGTTTTATTTACTTAAATACGTTGTTCAATATGATTGGTGGCTCGATTCTAGTCATGTCACGCCTCCAAGCGGTGTTACCTCGCATGGTGGATTTTGGGGGTGTGACAGATTGCTATCAGAGCCATTGGTTATAGTGAATTTGGTTTTAAAAAGGGGAAAAGATTTTTGATAAAACCAGACTATAACCTGTACAGTGCTCAACGATCCCAACGGCGCTTCGCTCCACGTGCAAGACTCGACACAATAGGTGGCATGATTTATTGTCGGTTAGATAGTTTACACTGTGCATTAGTTAACGTGATAATTGCTATTTGAACCTTGTGTGCTTACTCTCTGCTGTCATCCCACACTTACGCACTCTCGCGACTCTTTTCTCACTTACGTTGCTTCATTGTGAAGATCATGAGCGGACGCGAAGGACGTATCAACCTCACTCAAGCCCAGTTGACGGCCTTGATCAATGAACGAGTTGCTGAGGCACTCGCAGCTGTCCCTGCAGGAGGTATAACCTGCCATATCAACCCATCTTAGGATGTTTAGATCCTACCTTCACAAACCAACCCTCGTGCTTAACCTTGTCTTTTATTCTCGCGCAACAGGTCAGCATGCTCAGCCTCCTGTATGTACGTTCAAAACATTCATGGACTGCCGACCTAGTACTTTCAGCGGCACAGAAGGAGCTGTAGGTCTTCTTCACTGGTTTGAGAAGATCGAGTCCGTTTTCGAGATGTGTGAATGCCCTGAAGATCGTAGGGTGAAATTTGCTACTGGAACGCTGGAAGGTGCTGCGTTAACCTGGTGGAAAGCACAGGTTCAACTGCTTGGGTTGGCGGTTGCTAATGCCACCCCATGGAATGACTTCAAAGAATTGATCAAATAGGAGTACTGCAGTCGTGACGACATCCACAAGCTGGAGGTGGAATTTTTCAATTTAAAGATGACGGGGTCTGAGATCGAAGCATACACGAAGAGGTCAAACGAGCTGGCCATCTTGTGTCCTACAATGGTGGACCCTCCCATCAAACGTATTGAGCTATACCTCAAGGGTCTTGTACCAGAGATTCAGAGTCACGTAACCTCAGCTAATCTTGGCACCATTCAACAAATCATCAAGTTGGCTCACCGTCTTACCGATCAGGCAGTTGAGCAGAACAGGCTGCCCAAGCATATTAGCGCTGCTATTACTAATTCCCCCAATGATAGCAAGCGAAAATGGGATGGAAATTCGGGCAAAGGCTCTACCTCTGTTCAGTCTTAGTCTCAGCAACGAAGGACTGAGGACCATAGGAGCCCCAGTCAGCAGCCTTCTAGAAATCTAGGGCGGGGTGGATACAAGGGGAATCACCCCAAATGTAATCGCTGTAACTTGCACCACAGCGGGCCATGTAATAAAGGCAACTGTCATCGATGCAACAAGCCTGGTCACATTGCAAGGGATTGCAGGAGTCAGCGTCCCGCGAATCTGAATTGGCAGCAACAGCAAGCCCCACCAAATCAACGCCAGCAACAGCAACAACAAGGTAACAACAAAGGGTGCTTTCAATGTGGTGCTGAGGGCCATTTCAAGAAATACTGCCCCCAGGTAAATCAGAACCATAACAAAAACAATCAGGGGAATGGAAACGGCAATGGGGGAAACAACAATGGTAATGGGGCAAGCGGTCGTGTGTTCGTGATTGGTCAGGGTGATGCAAGGAACGATCCCAACGTTGTGATGGGTAAGTTTCTTCTGGATGATTTCTTTGTTACTGTTTTATTTGATTCGGGTGCCGATACTAGCTACGTGTCCTTAAAAGTTAGTCAGATGCTTAAGCGTACTCCAACACTTTTGAACACCAAGCACATCGTAGAGTTAGCAAATGGTAAAAGTTTAGAGGCTACACATGTAGTTAAGGGTTGCAAGCTTGTCCTTGCCGATCAGACCTTTTCTATCGACCTCATCCCTATCGTTCTGGGTAGTTTTGACGTTATCATTGGGATGAATTGGTTATCTCAACATCAAGCGGAGATTATTTGCAAGGAGAAAATCGTCCGTATCCGTCGTTCTGGTAAAGAACCCCTCGTGATTCGTGGCGACAAGGGTGGTGCCATTGTGGGCATCATCTCTTTTCTTAAGGCCCAGAAGTGTTTGCGAAAGGGCCACACTGCTATTCTAGCCCTTGTTTCTGATACATCCTCGGAAGAAAGGAAGATGGAAGACATTCCTATTGTACGTGATTTTCCTGAGGTATTTCCTGAGGAATTACCAGGCCTTCCGCCTCATCTCCAAGTTGAGTTTCAAATTGAGCTAGCTCCTGGAGCAGCACCAGTAGCTCGAGCACCATATCGTCTAGCTCCATCAGAACTCGAAGAACTGTCTACGCAACTACAAGAACTCCTGGAAAAGGGTTTCATACGTCCTAGCTCTTCGCCTTGGGGAGCTTCAGTGTTATTCGTGAAGAAGAAAGACGGTACCTTCAGAATGTGTATTGACTACTGCGAACTCAACAAGGTGACCGTGAAGAATCGTTATCCTCTTCCACGCGTTGATGGCTTGTTCGACCAGTTGCAAGGGTCGAGCTATTACTCTAAGATTGATTTGAGATCGGGCTACCATCAGCTGAGAGTCTGAGAGGAGGACGTCTCCAAAACAGCGTTCAGAGCTCGTTATGGGGATTACGAGTTTCTGGTTATGCCTTTCGGATTGACGAATGCACCTGCAGTCTTCATGGATCTCATGAACAGAGTGTGCAAACCTTACCTGGATAAGTTTGTCATAGTTTTCATCGACGACATCCTGATCTATTCGAAGAGTCAGGAGGGACACGAGCAACATCTGAGGCTTATTCTGGAACTTCTTCGAAAAGAGCAGTTGTATGCCAAGTTTTCGAAATGTGACTTCTGGCTTCGCGAAGTCCACTTTCTAGGGCATGTAGTAAACAAGGATGGGATTCATGTTGATCCATCCAAGGTTGATTCGATCAAGAACTGGCCTGCACCCCGCACACCAACAGAAATCCGCCAATTCTTGGGTTTGGCAGGGTATTACAGAAGGTTTATCAAGGATTTCTCAAAGATTGCGCAACCTCTCACCTCACTGACTTAGAAGGGTGTCACCTATCGTTGGGGTGATGCACAGGAGTCCGCATTTCAGCACTTGAAAGATAGACTTTGTAGCGCGCCTATCATCTCATTGCCCGTAGGCACAGATGATTTTGTGGTTTACTGCGACACTTCCATTCAAGGACTTGGTTGCATGTTGATGCAACGTGACAAGGTCATTTTCTACGCATCGCGCCAACTTAAAGTTCACGAAAGGAACTACACTACACACGACCTGGAATTGGGAGCAGTTGTCTTCGCACTTAAAATATGGAGACATTACCTGTACGGTACCAAGTGCACCATTTACACCGATCACAGGAGTCTCGAGCATATCTTCAAGCAAAAGGAATTAAACATGCGACAACGCCGATGGGTCGAACTTTTGAACGATTATGAATGCGCGATCAAGTATCATCCGGGCAAAGCCAATGTTGTGGCCGACGCCCTCAGTCGAAAGGATACTGTACCTAAGCGTGTACGTGCGTTACAGCTTACCATTCACTCTAGCCTTCCCGCCCAGATACGAGATGCTCAGGTTGAAGCATTGAAAGCAGAGAACATTAGGGTTGAGTCCTTACGAGGATCGAGGCAGCGGCTAGAACAAAAGGAAGACGGCGCCTACTATGTTAACGGGCGCATCTGGGTCCCACTTTATGGAAACTTACGCGAGCTTGTGATGGATGAAGCACATAAGTCTCGTTATTCAGTACATCCTGGTTCGGATAAGATGTACCACGACCTAAAGACTACATACTGGTGGCCTAGCATGAAAACCCACATAGCAACCTACGTTAGCAAATGCTTGACTTGTGCTAGGGTCAAGGTCGAGTACCAGAAACCATCAGGCCTACTTCAACAACCAGAGATCCCGAAATGGAAATGGGAGCAAATTTCCATGGATTTCGTTACTGGCCCGCCTAGATCCCAACGCGGAAATGATACCATTTGGGTGATCGTGGATCGACTGACAAAGTCTGCACATTTCCTGGCTATCAAGGAAACGGATAGGTTTTCTACTCTAGCAGACATTTACCTAAAGGAAGTAGTATCAAGGCACGGAGTGCCAACCTCCATCATTTCTGATCGTGACGCGCGTTTTACTTCGGAACTGTGGCAAGCCATGCACAAGTCTTTTGGCTCACGTTTAGATATGAGCACCGCTTATCACCCACAGACGGATGGGCAATCTGAACGCACCATCCAGACCCTTGAAAACATGCTTAGGGCATGTGTAATCGATTTTGGTAATGGCTGGGAAAAGCACCTCCCGCTAGTGGAGTTTTTGTATAACAACAGCTACCACACCAGAATCCAGGCCGCTCCGTTCGAGGTGATGCACGGACGAAAATGCCGATCACCTCTTTGTTGGGCAGAGGTTGGCGACAGTCAAATCACTGGCCCAGAACTTGTAGTAGATACAACCGAGAAGATTTCTCAGATACGACAACGAATGACGGCAGCTCGTGACCGTCAGAAAAGCTATGCTGATAAGCGAAGAAAGCCACTCGAGTTCCAGATTGGGGACCGGGTGCTACTCAAAGTCTCACCTTGGAAAGGTGTAGTTCGTTTTGGCAAACGAGGCAAGCTCAATCCGCGTTATGTCGGACCATTCGAAATCATTGAGAAAATTTTCAAAGTCACTTATAGGTTGAATCTACCTGAAGAACTCAGTGGAGTTCACAACGTATTCCACGTGTCAAATCTGAAGAAGTGTCTGTCAGACGAGACCCTCATAGTTCCCCTCAAGGAGCTCATAATCGAAGACCAGCTGCGATTCGTCGAGGAACCAATAGAGATTACTGATCGAGATGTTAAGATTCTCAAGCGTACCAGAATACCTCTCGTCCGAGTCCGTTGGGATTCCCGTCGTGGCCCAGAGTATACCTGGGAACGAGAAGACCAAATGAAACTCAAGTATCCCCAGCTGTTTAAGAAAAGTGCAACCACTACTGAGGCTGAAGCTACTACAGAATTTCGGGACGAAATTCCAAACCAACGGGGGGATGATGTGACACCCTAGGAAAACTAGGAAACCAACGCAACATAACTAGCTTCCTCAGTAACAACGAGCTAAATTTCGGGACGAAATTTTCTTAACAGGGGGAGAATGTGACAACCCTCATAATTCCATGTATCCGTACAATTTATTAATGATAATTAAAGTGCTTGATGACTGTGCTGAATCATTTAACTGCTTTCTGATTTCTGTGTTATACTTACATGTGCTTGTTTACATACTAGTAGCGTACAGAAAAGTTACTAAATAATCCGGTATGCTTTCCCGAGTGTTGAGAATTAAAAATGTTACAAAAAGATACATAAAAGACACTTTACGACATAACTTAGCACTTTAACGGAACAGTATCAAACCGAACAACCGGACACTACCCAGAACACAAAAATAATGTTAAACACATTGTTTCACTTTTACTAAGCTAGTTATGATCCCCGAACATCATAACACACTATATAAACATATAACAACTTAACACCTAACTATTGTACTTAGAATCTAACTAGTTACCATAACTTACCATTACAAGCTAACCATGACCCCCCCCCCCCTTGTGTAACCCTCCCCATGGGACCCACCACAAGATCACAAGATCCTCCATAATCTTCTTCTAAACCTTTCTTGGAGTTGGGAGGATCATGTATTGTACTTTGGGGACAAGAGATCCATTGGATAAAAGGGACTTGAAGGACATAAAAGAACTAACTACCTACATCTTCTTCAACACAAAATTTCTCCTCCTTCTCCCCTCTAAGCTCTCGGCCAACAACCTCCCACACACACTCATCATTTTCATTCCAAGATCAAGTATTCCAAGCTCATCTCAAGGTGTATCAAGGCGATTTATGAAGCTCGGTACCTACGGAACTTGAAGGACCACCTTTGGTTGCTATTATCCACTTCATTTTCACTAGTGTTCTTCCCTAGCTTTAAGCTAGTTGTAAGCTTCTTGAAAACTCTTGTTACTTCAAGTTTATGGTGGTTAATAGTTATGTCTTGATGAAATTATATGAACACTAAAAGATCACGCACATAAAACTTGGATATAAAGATGAAACATGATGTAATAATGTTAGTATGAAGTTGTTTTGATTCTTGTTGATTACCTGATGATTTGCTTGTAAATATTGATTTTTGATGTCTTTGTGATCACTAAACATGTTAACGGAACAAATAGAACTTGCGTTAGCACACCATAAGCTGATAACAGTTTCTGTCCGAGCATTTACAGCCAAATTCAGTTGGCTGTAAACAGGTCAATATTTAATGAAAAACGGATTTTCTTGAGTCTATAACAGGCTATTTCGAAATACGGTTCTAATGGCACCGGAATCATAATTTGTGGACTTCGTTTACTATTTTTAAAGATATGTTTTTGGACAGCAGCTCAAGCTGCATTTTTACTGCTGAAAATATGCGTTCTGTTTTCCATCATAACTTGAATTCTATGTAGAGTTAGATCATAAAATTTGTACTGTAGGTGACAACCGATGTATTTGTAATTCTCCCACTGGAATTTCGTAAATCGGACTCTCGATGAATTTTAAATAAATTATTCCGTGGACTGCAGTCAGAAAAAGATGAATCTGATTGTAGTCCGGAAAATGAATTTTTATAAAATATTGGTAATGAATTGGATTCCGATATTTTTACACAATAATAATTGGATCGTTTAAGATATTTTGTAAAAATTTGGGAATTTTTGGAATAAGTTAACTATTTTATTAAAATGCCCGAAAACAGCCCAGTTTTGGATATTTAAGTTGAAATGACATAAGTAGCAATTTGTGTGTCTAAATGTCGAGTATGTTATCTGAGGATGATCTAACATGTTATATGTCAATGAAAGTAAGATGTGCAATATCGTATGCTTGTTCTTGAGTAGCTATAGGTGGAATGTTTTTATGAGCGTGAACTATTAAAGTGAATGCATGTTATGTAGTAGATACGTGTAGGAACTTTGTGCTCTATTTGAAACCACTAAATGACTAACTGGTAATCATATTAGGACGTGATTGACCGACCTTGACTGTTAGCTATATTTGAGAATCTAACCGAGCAAACCGAGGTGAGTTCACACTTTTCTACAAAGCATGGTAATTCTCGGTGGGAATGAGAATGGGTTTAGGAATAGGGATTCCTCGTCCTTTGGGACGTGTTCAGGAATAAGAATTCCTCGTCCTGTTGGGACGGAATTAGACTTACTGGACTAGAACTCTATCAGCAAAGTCCCTCCCTTTATATCGACTTAATCGCCGAGGCTATGGCGAGCGGGTCATTAGTTAATAGCGCTATTAGGTTTAACAAACCTCACACCGTGCCAGTCGGACGGGCGTGTACTAATGGACTATGGCACGTCGGTGATGATAGACACCGACGCTAGGGCACAATTAATTTTCGTTAGTAGTCGATATGATAAACGAGTCTGGTAGTTTAAATAATGGGGTAGCCCCCACGGCCGGAGTGCCGGGCTGGATAGCCAGGGAAGGTGGACATGGGATGGTTAACTAATAAACGTTTTCGAACTATGGGGTAACCCCCACGGCTGGATAGCTGATTAAGATTAAACTACGTTTTTGGAAACAACCCTAAAATGGACAACTAACCATGAACTCACTCAACTTTGTTGTTGACTCATTGTTACATGCTTTGCAGGTCGCTAGATGCTATGGGGCTTGCACATGGAGGTGGTCGTTGTGGGATGCGAACTGTTATGTCCCGTACTTAATAAATAAACTTTATGATCTTGTGAAACTTATGTTTTGGGTCTTTAAACTTATGAACTACGAACTTATGTTTTGGTTTAACGTCTTATGCTTCCGCTGTTTAAATTGAACTTGGTTAACTTCCTTTTGGTCACCAATTGTATTGTGGTTGGTTTCATTTACTTAAATACGTTGTTCAATATGATTGGTTGCTCGATCCTGGTCATGTCACGCCTCCAAGCGGTGTTACTCCGCATGGTGGATTTTGGGGGTGTGACACACATAATTGAATCTAACTGTAAAACCTAAAATCTGGAGGAACCAACTTCTCTCTTATCGATTTAAACTCCGTTTTTCGTTAGTAATTCTAGATAACTATTCAAACCACAAATTGAGTTTTAATTTCTTGTCATTAGTTAAACATTACTGAGTATTACACACTTTCCACAATCCTCCTGTGGTTCGATACCCTGTTTACTCTATACTATAGCTTAAATAGGTTTTTTATTGACACTCACGACAGTCATCACTCCTCCATCTTGTAGATCTTGCTTTTACTCTGTTTCTTAATTCAAGAAAACTGAACACCAACACCAAAATTGAAGGTTTTAAACACGAATCTGGGTTCAACGTTGGACCAATCGAAGTGGGTTTAGGTTGATTTGATCGTTACCAACCTCTGAAACATGTTAATTATGGCGGAAAGAAAGAAACAAGAAAGAAAAAGATTGGATTTTTATGAGACTCTAATGGTGAAATGAAACAGAGGGAGAGATTGAACGTCAGCAGGCCTGGATGAATAAAGGGCTTTGAAGAAACATGTTGAATTAAAAAAAAAACATGTTGAATTTAACAAAAATAAAATAAAATAAAATAAATGGGGGAGGCCCATCCTCAATTTCCCTTGGTCCATCCTTGGAGGGACATCCTCTTTGGATGTTGACGTGACGATGACGTGGAGGGGCATCCTCCAAGGACTTGCCTTCTCTACACCGAGTAGCCTAAGAAAGATTCTTAAAGTATGAATTATACTACTTTTATTTTTGAATCTTACATAATTTGTTTCAAAAACCAAAATCAAACCGAACGGTTTTAAAAAACCGAAAACCGAACCATGCACACCCCTATTTAGTACCGTCCCCTATGCGTTATAGGGACATGAAAAGGGAGAGACGTTTCTAGCATATCGCCAAATGAGCAGAAAAAAAATATTGGAAAGTAATGATTGAAAGGACATTAATCATTACACATTTTTAAAGGGGTTGATGTGACGGAAAATGAGGAGAAAACAAATTGGAAGCTAATTCACACACACACACACACACACACACACATATATATATATATATATATATATATATATTCTTAGACCATGTGTAATAAGTATTATAGGGGTGTGAAACGGTTTGATAACGCCCCCGACACCGTCCCTGGAATTATAAGGGCATGAAGAAGGAGGGACATTTCTAGTATACTGTCAAATGAGGGGAAAACAAATTGAAAGCTAATGATTAAACGAGCATTAACCATTACACATTTTTTGAAATGGTATTATGATGCTAATGTGACAGAAAATATCTCTTATGGGGCATTAACCATTACGTATGACCTTATAGAAAATTATAAGTAACATGGTAATTTAATTCTGTGATCCAACAGTAAGAATGAGAATGGATAATGTCTGGGACAGATTTTCGAAATCTTTTATCACATAGCTAATTGTAAAATCAAATTTCTGGTCCTATATCTATCTAGTACACACTTATCAGTCAGGTTTTGAGGTTTTCTCTAGGCATGAAGGATCCTTGTATATATGATATTAGTTGATTAAAAGTTATTGGTTGGGATCCTCATTATGTGACATCCGACTCTAAACTCACCTCAAAAACTGACTTGAGGTATCAAATACACTAACTTAATTATGTACTTTTAATAATTTAAAGTTTCTAACAACTTAAAAAATTACATTTTTCAAAATTTATATAATATATTAATATATTTGGTTTCAATGGTGTTTAAACCTGTATGCAATTGGTTTCAAGTAATTGAGTGTGCATCGCCTAATACCATATAAAACTCATGATTATTTTTTAAATCAATCTCACACTCGACCCCTCCTTGAATAACCCCCTGTGACACATCCCAAGTGTTTAAGGTTTTGATTTTTCACATCAGTTTTGAGGTTTCCTGTCGTCCCTAAAAACACAGCTGAAGTACCAAGCGCCATGACAAATGCTACAAAGGGAGAATAGAGGTGACACTCCAACCAACATATCCGAACTTGAAGCTTAAAAATATGAAAGCTCGCCATCCTTTTGCATATATCATCGTTAGCTACAATCCTTTGAGCTACAACTGGCAACACGTGTCGTGCAATGTTAAACGGGTTGTGTTCAACACAACACATTTAACATGACTGTTTATCTCAAAATGACACGCTTAAGTAAGCATATCATTTACTTAAACACAATAGCATTCACATTTTTAATAAGCGGGTTACACTGCTCAACATGCTTAAAAATATTTAAACATAACCGGTTCAATAACATGAATAACACAAAATGTTTATAACGATTATTGACATGACACACTTAACACCGTTAATAAATAATAAGACATAACTAACCCGATACTATAAAAATTACAAATATATATATACGCATATATATATACACACACACATATATATATAGCGTCGGGATTTAGAGAAAACGATAGATAGTGTGAGAACGGTGAGAACGCTTAACGATCGTCCGATCAAAACAATCTATGGACTAGATTGGCGTGGTGGCGTTTTCGTAAATAACATCAATTTTATTACGTGGACGCGCTTCATTAAGGGTAAAAGGGTCTTTTGACTACTCCACATAAAACGCCAAATCATGAAATAAAACACCAAAAACAAAAATCACAGACCATTCTAAGTAAAACGCCATTAAATATAAAACGTCAAACTTAATTATAGTAAAATCCCGCCTTAAAAAACCGCCAAAAAAATCCTATATATACAACATCTCAGACCTTCAGTTAAAAACACACACAAAAACCCAAACGCCATATTTCATATACCCCATTCGCCTTAGAAACGCCAAAAAACCCAAACATCAATTATCTTCAACCCCAAAAACGTTTTTTTTTTTTAAATTCAGTTTGGCTGTCAGTAAGATTTCGCTCAATGATATAGACAAAATCCTAAAGTGAGGATATAGTCCATTTCATTGAGTAAAATCTCATTGACTTATCCTAAACTTCCATCAAATTTATAACGCCAAAACATACAAAAACATTATTGAGGTTTGTTGTCAATAAAGTTTAGCTGTATGGGGTGGACAACATTGTCAGTTATCTTTCTTAACCGAGGATTAACAATGTTGTCCATCTCATACAGCAAATCATTATTGATTTTAGCATGATCAAAATTTTAGGTTTATGGTGATCTTATTTCGTGGCGTTCTTTTTATCGGTAAAACGCCAAAAAAGTTAAAAATTCAAGATTGTTGGCTGAATGATATAAACTCAATAACATTTTGCTGCATGAGATGGACAAATATTCAAGAAAAAGATGCTGATGTCAGACTGTGTGCTTCCAAACAGCAACACAAAAAACTACTTGAAAAACAAAAAAACAAAATGAATCATACGAAAGTCGAACCAGCCAGTTAACATGATTCATAAAAGAGAAAGAAAGAGACCGGAGACAGAGAAGATTTGGAAGATCAATTGTTTATGTATTCTTTTTTTTATTTTCCTTTTCAGTTAATTGTTATATAATAAAAACGCCATATATAATAAAAACGCCAAAACAGCAAAAATGCTTGTTTAAAACGATATCATCCAGTTAAACGCCACCAAAAAAACTGCCAAACTATAATAATAAAATTACTTTGAAAAATTATTATAAAAACCCCAAATAAAAAAAATAAAAATAAGAAAAAAAAATGAAAAGCAAACTTGAAAATTTAACTAGAAACAGTAAATACAAAATCATTAAATACTGAAAATCTAAAACGTCAAACTTGAAAGATGGGACGTGTTACAGACTTCAGAGATAAAGCTTATCAAAAACATTAATTACAAAACAGTAACTGAAAAGACAAAATACTTTATTATAATAATTCACCGCCTAATTTAGGCGCCAAAAAGACATCCTATAAAATGATACATCTCAGCAACTTCCATTTGATCAAACCAAAAAAACAAACGCCAAATACTACTAAATACCACCAACTGTAAAACGCCAACAAATAAACTGAATGAATTGTTATAAGAGGGGAGTACCTCAGAAAAGATTTTGCTGCATGAGATGACCAAAATTTCAGGAAAAAGATACTGATGCCAGTCATATGATATTTTGTATTTTTTGTTCTTGAAGAAGGTTTGGATGAGGAGAAGAGGTCAATGACACTGAAGAGTGGGTTCACTATAAAGATGAAGATCCAGATAAAGAAAAAGCGAAAAACTCACTCACACGCCATAGATCTATGTCCCCAAACATCCACACAAAAAGACAGTTCAACAGACGAGCAGGCAAAAAAAATCAAACCCATGGGTTTGTTAAGTTTTACATAAAACGTCATATATTTGATGACGGTTCTTGTACTATTAAACAAGAGAGAGACTGATGACACTGAAGATTGGGAAAAGAGATCCGATTATGATTTTTTATTTATTTCCTTCCCTTGTATTTTTTTTTCCTGTGGTTGAAATATAATTTAACAATAGTAAAACGCTAAGATACCACAAACGCCAAAATATTTATAAAAAATAACAGATCAATAGGCCAACTTGTTTAAACGCATTGGAAAACGCCATTCAAAATAGATTTCCTGCCCCCTGGGTTCCATTGGCATACGATGTGAATAACGCCATAAACGCCAAAATGTTGATACAATGGAACCATTAAAACGCCATTAATTATTGAATTTGGTTAACGCCAAAAATCTCAAAAACCAAAAATTAAAACAACATTGGGAAAAAGTGGAAGAGGAAAAGCAGAAGATGAAAGGACAAAAAAGCCCCTCCGCCCTTTTCTAAGCGGCGTGACACGTGTTGGGCCAGGAAGCGTTCTCACCGTTCTCACACTTTTGATCGTTTTCTCCCGATCACGTTTCTATATATATATATATATATATATATATAGGACAAAGATCCGTTAGGAACCACCCTTTATTGCGAGAACCGCGAGAACCAATGTGAACACAACCAAAAATAGCTAAAAAACACACACATTTTTTTTAACATTTTTTATGAAAAATCGCTACTTTTAGTAGCAAAAAAAATTAAAACACACAAATTTTTTTTAAACAATTTTTATGAAAAAATCGCTACTTTTAGTAAGCAAAAGAAAATATATATATATTTTTTTGCTACTAAATATATATTTTTTTGCTACTAAAAGTAGCGATTTTAATGTAAAAAATACAAAAAAAAATTGTGGTTTTTTGACTTTTTTAGGTTTTTTGGGGGTTTAGTTTTTAGCATTTTAGCTTGGGGGGGTGTGTTTAGGTTTTTGGGAGATGGGGGAGGGGGGTTTAGGTTTTTGGGTGTGTGTGTGTGGGGGGGGGGGGGGGGGGTTAGGTTTTTTAGAGGGGGTTTAGTTTTTAGCATTTAGCTTGGTGGTGGGGGTTAGGTTTTTTTTAGCTATTTTAGGTTGTGTTCACATTGGTTCTCGCAATAAAGGTGGTTCTCGCATGAACCTTACCCTATATATATATAGATGATGGTTAAAATGAAAACCACTTTTATTGTGAAAACGTTAGCTGGTTAGCGAGGGAATTAGTTATTTACTTATTCATATGGTTATAAACTACGTCCCTTCGATCAACGAGTCTTAACATGTCGTGTCGACTTGTTAATCCATTTAACACGATTAGTAAAACACGTTATTCGTGTTATAAAAGGGTTAGATAGGTTTAACTAGTTTAGAAATTTTTTTAATCATGTCATTAACGTGTTGAACCAATTATGACCCAATCCCAATTAACTCAAAGCCTATCCCGCTTAACATTATATCGAGTCTAGCACAACTTTATTATTCTTGTCATGTATACTTTTTTTATTCTAGCCTTTTATCCAATAAACACAACATATTTATATAAGAATTTGTGAAATTGAGTCATAGGAAAACAAATAGGGTTATGTATTTTTGCACTTTTGATGTGATCAAATTAAGTGAAAGTTGATAAGTGTTTTTTTTTTTTTTCAATAATTTATGGTTATGCAATTATATATTTGTACCTATTATTATCCCAAACCGTTGTCAAGTTTGACGTTTACAAAGAGCTATTTTTTCTTGAACGGATTTACAAAGAATTATTAGCTAATTATTTATTGAATGAATATTTAAAGAATCGTACTTGACTTTGTAACCTACCGCTTGTGGGCGTGTGAGTCCACGTGTAAATACTCTATTGGTAGAAAGAACTCCAAGAGAATTACAATCCCAGCCGTTAGTTAAGTCAATCCACCATTCCCTGTCCAATCAGTCTTGAGCTGGACTTATGTTTATATTTTACAAACAACCCCCTATAC
The DNA here is from genome assembly GCA_030545235.1 of Helianthus tuberosus. Lineage (NCBI taxonomy): Eukaryota > Viridiplantae > Streptophyta > Magnoliopsida > Asterales > Asteraceae > Helianthus > Helianthus tuberosus. The sequence goes on along the minus strand of CM060448.1, from coordinate 173,315,788 downwards.
TTAACTCAACCTTCAAAAAAGCTACCTATACTTCTGTTTTTCAGAAAGGAAAAAGGGATTAATCATAACCACGAAATATTAGCTAATGGTATCATGGATTCTTATAATTATTTGGCTTTGAAGTTGAATTGTCAAGAATATGTTTCTTCTAAGTAAAAGAAATACACCTTCGTTTATAGTTCTCAGAAAAATCAATGTTATGTATGGACAAGACGAAAATATTAAAATAAAAAGTACTCATAATACGAGAAAATTGATGTGTACTGTTAAGTGTTTTAATGGACAAGACGAAAACATTAAAATAAAAGAGTACTCATAATACGAGAAAATTGATGTATAATATTAAGTGTTTTAAACTATTACGCCAAATATGTTTGTACAAAAGAAGTTGTCTACTTCTGACAAGTTTCGCCAAACTTTAATATTCAAAATGGATAGTTCATGATTGCAATTAAGGGTGTATATAAATATGTGAACTAATAAATTCATAGATTTATGTGTTGTAAACCAAAACAAATTGTTATATTTGGGAGAAACCCTCAACGTCAAAATCGGAGCTCAGAATGATTGATTTTGGTTCAATTGTTGGGACATGATTCGTCAAGTTTGAGATGTCTTTAACCATTATTCATTCCTTTGTAACTCCAAACAAAGCGAGTGCCTATCCTCGTTTAAGAAGAGCCATTTTCTAGCCCACTTTCCTTTGTCCACCTGCTCCAAGTATGAATTTACTATCTTTTAGATCAACTCCATATTGCTAATATACGTGGACATATTTAGAAATTCAACCAAATCATTAAAACATTTAACTAGTAGTATATTAATCAAGTGAAGCAGACCATATTTTCTAGCAATTATTCGATCGATACTAAATTCACCTTAAGAGTAGCATTTGTTTCCTAAAAAATTATAAACATCTTTACGTTGTAACGTAAAGTTGAATGTAAGTTTTTCAGAATAGACAAAAAAACATTACCTCAAACCTCTTTTTACAAGAAAAAATGTAAGTTTTTTAGATTCTGCAAAATCCTGAAAAACCAAACTCAACATATTACGTTAGAAATTAAACAACTAATCAAATACGTGCACTAATTAAGCCCATTAACAAAATGTTTTTCCAACCAAAATCACAAAACTTAGCCAAAAATCGTCAACATCAAAATCAATGCTCAAAGCGAGGGAATTTATGTAAGTGTTTAACAATAACCGACGACGAACCAAAAGTTATGCCCGATATAAGTTGATGATTATCTCTATATCTCTATAAACAAGAGCATGAATTCTTGGATTATTATCTCTATATCACAAATTCACAATAAACATCATATAGACTTTAAGTACATTACTCTAATTGTAGAAGGACTATATATGATACACATCTATACAAGTGGGGGTGTAAATGCAAGTCAATCCCCTTTATATATACCAAGAAATAGAGATAGATAGATATATATAGAGAGAGAGAATACAAGCGTGTGAAACAGAGTTAGAGAGAGAGAGAGGGAGGACCTGGTTTTGATTTTCATACACACAACACAGGTAAATCAACAAACACACACACAATTTTACTATTAAAATTCATATCTTGTTTCATCTTCATCACTCAAATCCACTCAATCAGTATCACTTAATCACCAACTAATTTCATGTTATCAATCCAAAACAATTCACATCTTTGTATTTATGTTTCGATTTCAACTTTATCACTAACAATTCAGCTAATTAAATCCATTTTCATCTCAATTAACATCTGTAGTTACCCTAGGGTTTACTCAATTTCACAAATTAGCGTTTATTGATTATCGATCGATTGTTTGTAATAATCACTTGTTTTAATCAGTTCTGTGTGTGTTGATTTCGATTCGGAATCAATGTTTTGTTGAAATTGAAGTTAGGTTTTCGGTAATTGTGATTGAATTGATGGAGATTTTGTTGAAATTGAAGTTAGGTTTTTGAATAGTTTATATGCATCTGAATATGTTAGATCTACATCTAGAAACATATAGTTTTTTAATTAATTTTGTATTTTTCTCCATTTTAACTTGTTTCTTAGTAGTTTATATTAATTTAGGATTGATTTTATACAATTTGAGATAATTTTATACAATTTCAGGTTATTTTTATACAATTTTAGTTTGATTTTTTTCTTTTTGAATTGTTGCTGTTTCTATCTGGTTCTTTGGATGCTTGATGAAAGATGTTATTGTGTAATATTTGGTAATCTCTAGACCGTTGGATCGGTTTTATATTTATTTCTGAATTCTGATATTTTCACTCAATCAGATTGTGTTTACTCATTGATGTTCTTTGGTGAAGATTGTGATAGACATAATAAATACAAATCAAATGCCATCTTTTAAGATGAAAACGAAGTCATCGGGAGACTTTACAAGAGAAAGTAACGGTCTCCATGTCTGCCAAAAATCGAGCAAGATATCCAAGAACTCGTTCACTCACACGAGAAATTTGCAACACGAATCAGAACTTGACACACGTACTCCTAACGTGCAGGATGGTAAAGATTCTACGGTCTATATAAAGAACAATCTTTTTGATTGTGTTCATTTCTTAATCTCATTTTTTTTTGTTGTGCAGATTCTTTTTGTAATAAAGCAGATGAAAGAACCAACTGTTGTCAAATGGTAGATGGAGACAATATTCAGATTCAAAAGCACATATCACCTTCAAGCGCGGTAAAGATCTTATATTCTTATTCAGTATAACATTCTTGTTTCTTTATATTTACTTATGGTAGTTTTAACTTTAACTTACAGATGGATCATACAGAAAGTTGCTCCTCAACAATAGAAACAATCTTTTCACCGATATTGGATTCAATCGACACTGAACCAAATATCTACGACTACGGAGGTAAACAATGGAGGGAAAGTGATCTTGTGTTGCCATCATGTGGAGATGATGATGTTAATGACACTTTACGAATGTCGTGTGAATATTCAGATATGTTCATCCCCGACATGATTGTTTCCAGCTCACGTTTACTCGATTACGAATACGATGAATCAAGCAGATTTTTCGGGGATGAGTGTTTGTTACTTCCGTTTCTAGAAGATAACATCCAGACAGAAAATCGTTATGTAGATGGTAGCGGTTATTCTGAACCTGTAATCGTTTCTGAAGATTCAAACTTATATGTTGCCATCCATCAAATGAAACCCCCCAATCAGGATTCGGATGTTGGTTCGTATCCAGATTGGGATCCGGCTGACTTTTTGGATCCGCAGATGTTCATCCGGAATCTTATAGACCTTTCGGAAATCTCCACAAGTTCTCATCACTCGAGAACGAAATCTATAACTCTAGCACTTGATTTAGATGGTATGAAGTTCTTGCTTTATATATTGATTTTAATATTTTAAAAAACAATTTCCTTCTCTAATATTTGTTACTTTGATGTTCAGAAACACTAGTTCATTCTTCATTGGAGCACTGTGACGATGCAGATTTCACATTTTCGGTATTTTCTAGTTTGAAGGAGCATACTGTGTATGTGAAGCAGAGACCTTACTTAAGAACATTCTTGGAGAAAGTATCGGAAATGTTTCATATCGTCATCTTCACAGCCAGTCAAAGCATTTACGCCAAGAAACTTTTGGATATACTTGACCCCGATGGAACGATCATCTCTCGTCGAGCTTACAGAGATTCATGTATCTTCGCAGATGGCAGTTATACCAAAGATTTAACTGTTTTAGGTGTTGATCTTGCCAAAATTGTCATAATCGACAACTCCCCGCAGGTAGAGTGCCAATTGCCTGATTATAATATCTTGAGTAAAATGCCATTTTCGTCCCCGAGGTTTGGCCAGTTTTGTGATTTTTGTCCACAAGTTTGTTTTTCGCATCTAGATCCAAAAGGATTTAAATCTTGCCATTTTTATTCGGCTCATTAACTCCATCCATTTTTCTCCGTTAAGTCAGAGGTATTTTCGTCTTTTTGGTATTTTCGTCTTTTTTGCTAACTTAAAAGGCAATTTGGTCTGTTTTCACTTTATGTAAAAAAGATCGAATACCCCTGAAAAAGACCGAATTGCCCTTTAAGTTAACAAAAAGACGGAAATACCCCTGACTTAACGAAGAAAAATGGATGGAGTTCACGAGCCGGACGAAAATGGCAAGATTTCAAACCTTTTGGATCCAAATGCGGAAAAACAAACCTTTGGACGAAAGTCGCAAAACTGGCGAAACCTAAGGGACAAAAATGACGTTTTACTCTACTATCTCTGTAAAAGTGTTTTTCAGGGCCTCATATAGTTATGATGGTTGCAGGTTTTCCGATTACAAGTGAATAATGGAATTCCGATCAAGAGTTGGTTCGATGATCCGTCAGATTGCGCACTAATTTCATTACTTCCGTTTCTTGAATCTCTCGTCGATGCTCAAGATGTGCGTCCAATTATTGCTAAGAGATTCGGTAACAAGGATTAAATAATTAATAATCCTCACTTACATCTTCAGTCTTCTAACATGATTATCTATACAAATAAAACATCTCCTTAGGTGTTCAATATAATTTGTGGAACATTGTAGTTGCAGAAAATTTGTACAGTTAATGGCAGCAAACTTCAGTTTGGTAATATGTTTCTTTGTCTTTATCATTATGGCATATTAACTTCAAGATTTTGTTAAAGTTAAATCATGATTATTTTTTCGTGATTACCCCTTTACAAATCTGCACCATATTTGGCTGTTTCATGGTCAGATACATAACACACACTTCTAGGTATGATCGTTTGTGTGCAGTTAGTTTGAAGATCTTTAACGGATACTTAACCACTTGCTGTTTTCATAGGTATGATCGTTTGTTTTGTTTTTTTATATGATGAAACACGCACTGTTTTGGTGCTACGAGTTTTAATAAACTGAGCTAACCTCTTACAGACCGGAAAGACCTGTTTGTGGCTATTGTAAAAGTGTAACTGATGCATCATGTCATTATAGAGAAGCATATGATGATTTGTAACATATTTACACATATACGTATAGATAGTTATATTCGGGTTCCTTTGCGTTATGACATTCTGTATTCGTTGATGGTGTTTGAGTCACGCGTTGATGTCGTGAGTTTAAACTGTCTGTTCACTTTGATGATGTGGCATTTTGTTTATAAAAGTATTATGTTGCTACAGATGATATTGGTGCATAGTTTAAAAATTATACCATAAAAAACGCCAAGATCAAACTTCCAAATCAACTGGTTCAGCTTATCCATCACAAAAGTGCTAAAAAGTGAGATAGAAAGCAAGAAATTTAGTCAAACGTCAAAGTATTACATCTTTTAACATCATACACCAAGTTCTCAAAAGAGTTCGTTCACAAGTTCCTAGTCTTACTATACAATTGTCCCATAAACCATCATATCACTTGAAGTAAGTTAACAAGCCACTATACAAAAAAGAGGTGAAAAATAGGAGGTCACACCATAATTCTTATATCTGCAACCTCCACCTATACAGTTTCAAGGTCATTCACCTCTTTCAACCACATAACATAACTTAATATCTTCGGGTCAAAACTCTGACCAGGCCATGGTCGGCATGACTCCACATCATGATTCCCTTTCAATTCACCTAAACACCCTTTCTTTTCTTCTCAAAATACAAAAAACAACCCACACCCGGTTTACAATTACTCCGGGCTTTCTAGTTCTATATACAAGTTATGTACCGTTGAAAGCCAACTTTATGGCTCAAAAGACATGACCCTTTGCACCCATGCATCAACGTTTAGCATTATCTGGCGGGCTACCCAAGTATGGATAGTCTTTTAGGCTCAAGCTGCTAGACGAAAGATGCTCCTGTAAGTTGTATATAATTAACACGAAAACATTAATCAAATACCCAAGATTATAATAAAACTGACTGACTGACTCGTATCTTTGTTTGATTGAAAATGTTTTAGGTCCAAACGTTTTTTTCTTTATTTCTCTTTTGAGCATTGTTCTCATAACCAGACCGGCTGCTCAGACAGGGAACCGACTACATAACCAGTCTGATTGATCCGCTTCCATCTGAACCGGTCGGACCGGCAACTAGACTAGGTGGTTGAACCGAATTTCAAAATTTTATCAATTTTTTTCGTCCAAAATCTCATATTATTAGTATTCTTTTAGAACTATGCTTTGTTCATAACATTCATCTTTTATTAACATTGCAAATCCGCACCAACTAGTTTTTATAAATTTTTGTTCATTGCACCGTGCCAACTAGTTTTTATAAAGAGTAAAGTACACGGATGGTCCCTGTGGTTTACCAAAATTTTAGATTTGTTCCCTAGCTTTAAAAAAATACACAGATGGTCCCTATGGTTTGCACTTTGTAACACATTTAAGACCCAGCCAACAAATCTAAATGTTTTAGCATGTCCAAGTTAGGGACTAAATGCGTAACAAAGTGCAAACCATGACGAACCATCCATGTACTTTTGGAAAAAAAGCTGGGGACTAAATGCGTTACAAAGTGCAAACCACAAGGACCATTTGTGTACTTTTGGAAAGCTAGGGACCAAATCCAAAATTTTGGTAAACCACAAGGACCATACGTGTACTTGACTCTTTTATAAATTTTATTTTATACATGATCGTGTGGTGACGTTGTGGTGGCGTTGATAGCCGAAAGACAAGGGAGTACATGCACTAATTGGCCTTTGTCTTAATTGCCGAGTGTTATGTACCTTATGTCCAAAGTTTGATGCAAAACTACCATCGAGCCGGGGGTCTCACTGGAAGCAGCCTGTCTATTCCTACAGGGTAGAGGTAAGGCTGTCTACATCTTACCCTCCTCAGACCCTACCTTAGCTTTGCTATTCGTGGGATTTACCAAGTATGATGATGATGATTTTATACATGATCGGTCTTTGAAACCAGTCCAACCAGTGGACCGGAAAGGCAGCCGGTTCGATGACTAGTCCAGTTATGAAAACATTGATTTTAAGAAAAGGGTATTCGGTACCTGATCAACAGACTCCGAGCCCTCAGAATGAAATATAATGGGCTGGCAGCGTTTATCTTCGTTCATTAAACTGGAATCTTGAAAATGGGTTACAAGTGCAGCCTTTCCTTGGATTCTAGCATATGCCAACGAAGCTACTTTTTCACTGTTAAATTTCTCCCACTTTTTCCCATTAAAATCCTAAACCAGAAAAATCGATGTTTAAGCGCTCAAATTGGTCAACAGGTCAAAGAAACTAAAAGTTAGTCATTACAAAAAACCTGGTAAAAAGGGATTATATGCATCGGTGAAAGCATGTTGATAAATGCATACCCAACATTGCATTTGTTCTGCATCGAAAAACAGTGAAAATGGTTAGTTTTACTAAACCTTAAAGACCGGAAAACAACATAAAATGAAGACGTTAGTTACAGATCAAGCTGTAAGTAGATAACTATGAGACCGTTATGTAACAACCTACCCCGCTCCCATAATATAATATTACTAATAGATGTGCCAAACAGTATGTACAAATGTATTATGCGGTTCTCACGGTTCTTTACTTAAAAATGGTTCTATAACGAGTGTTATCCTATATGTGTGTGTGTGTATACATATGTATATTTATTATACCTTGAAATCGATTGGGAGGTAGAGAAAATCATAAGTACCGCTGTGCTTTTCATCAATGGAAGCTAGCAACATCTTTGAAGTATACCTGAAGGACAACAAATGTACATAAATAATTAAAAAGGTTTAAACCTTGAGAGAATAAAGAATTAGGTCTTACTTATTAGGGATGTTTTTAATCATTAAAGTTGTTCGAGTATCTTCCGCTTTGATGATTTTATCAAGATCAAGCTGGAACTGTTTCTTGTTATCCATCTGGTTTACATTATGGTCAACATGATGATTTCGGCTTCTTTCACTCACACTATCTAAATTCATGGACCCTAGTCCCGGATAATACCCGTTACCTAGAAACATAGGACTCATCCTCAGAGACATGTTGCTGAAATTAGGGGAACCGTTTTCCGTAAAGTTTCCAGAATAGGAAACGTTTTTCACGGACCCATGAGAATTTAAGAAACTTTGGCTCCCAAAAGTTGGTGGACTCATAAATAGTGCTTCGGGAGACTCATGATACCGACCAAAGTGCTGGTCAAAGGGGATCCCAGATGGTGCGGACCCCACATGATGGTGTTGATGTGATGAGCCATGAAACGGGCTTGGTTGGCCCGCAAATGGGTGAACCATGGTTGGTGATTGACCCGTGGTCAGGAACCCATGGCTAGATCTATTGGGACTTCCCCACAGAAATTGTGGGCCTGTTAACGTTTCGATTCCGGAAGTGGTTGAACTAGAAGCACCAAAAGTGGGCATTGACCCGTTTAGTTGAGTCAACTTGTGATCTTTGCCGATCGGTGCTATCTTTGTTGGTTGTGGATGCAAAATAGAAGCCAATTCAGGTAAACTGCTAGGGCTCATTGAAGTAAAGACGGGCGATTTGCTAAGATTTTGCATAGAACTGTGTTCCATAGGACTGCCGAATTGTGGCCAAAAACCTAAACGAAACGTGTAAAATAAGAAATTTAGTAAAACGTAACGGGCACATGGATTTTTCCAATGTTCTCAGAAACGCACAGGACCGGCCGATGCAACTGCTCATAGGACCGGCCGATGCAACTGCTCATAGGACCGGTCCGACCGAGCCTCATGAACTGCCTCCATTTCAACCGCCCGGTTATGTTTATTCCTGTTCGTATTTTCTTTAAAATTATATATATATATATATAGGGGAAGGTTAACATACAATAGCCCCTTAATGTGTGAAGCGAACGCGACTTAATTACACATGTTCAAACCCTAATCACGCAACAGGTTAAACACAATTCACGCATGGACAAAAACACAATTCACGCATGAGTTAAACCTAATTAAGCACGTTATTTGGTGGTCGCGTACGCTTCGCACCTTGAGTTGTGAGAACTAGGCCAAAAAGATCTTTTCAAAAAAAATTTTAATAATCAACTGTTTCAGGAAAAAAAAAAGTTGCCTGCAAAAATTTACATCACCGTAAAAAAATTTACGGGTGACGTCATCAGTTTTGTAAAACAAATTTACATCAGTGTAAATGAATAATAATTATCGGCTTGGCAATTTTTTTACAGATATAAACCCACCACACCACCAAAAACCTACCCCCCCCCCCCCCCCAAGCTAAATGCTAAAAACTAAACCCCCATAAAACGTAAAAAAATCTAAAAAACACACAAACTTTTTTTTTAAATATTTTTTATGGTAAAATCGCTACTTTTAGTAGCCAAAATTTTTTTTAATAACGAAAAGTACTGATTTTACCATAAAAAAAATTGTGTTATTTAGATTTTTTTAGGTATTTTTGGTTGTGTTCACATTAGTTCTCGCAATAAAGGGTGGTACCTAAATGATCCTTCTCCTATATATATATATATATATGACTTCATCCGGTTTTTGAAACCGATCTAACCAATGGGCCGGTATGGCAACTGGTTCATTGACCGGTCCGGTTATGAAAACAATGGATCTTCTAAAAAGATTACACTATGAAGTGTTGCAAAAAGTCTGACCTGGAGGAGAGTTGGCAATCGAGGGACCGACTTGGAGTCTAAAGTTTCGTGTGTCATCCTGGTCAAACTCTTGACTTAGTTGCAAGATTTGGCTAGAGGATCATAAACCATTATTGAGGGGCAATTTAGTCATTAGACTAACAGTCAAACATAGAAGCACAACTTTGAGTAAGAAAGTTACTTACTTTCGGCGGGCTCCGCCAGGCCGACTCGGTTCAAGCTTTATACGTTTCCCGGCAATGTCACTCCTGTTGAGAGACCTAAGTGCCGCTTCCGCAGCTCTAACATCATAATATTCAATAAACTTATGGAGCCTTTTGTGCGGGGTCTCCCGAATCTGTTATTACATAACGATACAATATTATAATTTTTTTTAAAATATTCACTTTACTTTTTAAAAAGATAAGACTAGTGTTGTAAGAGTTGCTAGGCGCTAGTGGGCCAGTGGGGTGCCGACTAGCGATTAATCGGGATTAATCAGATTATATGTATTTTTTTAAGGAAACGTGTTTTAACACCTTCTCGACCCATATTTTCAAGTAGATAGTATTAACTGCCGGAATTTACAGGTTTTGGTTAAGAATCTGACCGGAATCGCTAGTCTGCCACCGATTTTTGGTCAATTAGAATTGGATTTGACAACTGTTGACCGCCTACTGATTAATTGACCAATTAAATAAAAATTAATCGGTGAACCTCCGACTAGCGATTAATCGGAGGCTAGTCGGGATTTTTACAACCATGGATAAGACGAAAACTATTACCTCCTTAACCTCCCCGTACGCTCCGAAGATTTGAAGGAGATCTTCACACGAAACCGACTGGTCCAAATTGAAAGCAACCAATGTTCCTTGATTTACGTCTTTGTCAGACGGGTTATCCTGCTCACCGAATGACTATTAACAAATAATCATGTAAATAACTTAGTTAACTAAAAACGCGTAACATGAACCTTCGGAATTGAGTAGTGAATGTCCAGTTTTCTTCTCCTTAGAGGCTTGTTTTGTAATGCACGCATGGCGGTGCGAGCAGCACGAATATCATAATAAGATATCATCACAAATCCCCTGTGTTTACATGCTGTGTACAGTGTTCTAATATCACCATATTGCTACAAAATATATAAGAAAGTTAACTTGACTTAAAAAGGGTCATAGATATAATTCAAAACAAAACCTTCGTAATCTAGAAACTTTGTGACGGTCAAATTTCTTATAATTGTTGTTGGCAACACCCTTGAAAAGATTGTCATACGCAGTATATGTATATGTATATGTATATGTATATGTATATGTATATGTATATGTATATATATATACAAAAAGTATAATGTACAAAACTGGTTAACATACGTTAACGTACGCGACGGAATTACGCTAGTTGATTTGGAAATCACGCAAGTTATGAGTAAAAACCCTAATCACGTTTCGTACATAATCACGCACAAATGTGTATAATCACGCATGGCAATATCGGTTCAAAATATAATCACGCACGTTGGAAAGGTAATCACGCACGTTGTAATTCGTCGCGTACGTAATGTACGTTAACCAGTTTTGTACGTTAACCTTTCTCTATATATATATATATATATATATGTATATATAAAGGTTTGGTTCAATGGGGAACAATGCATTTAGCATGTTAAATATATCATAAAAATTCAATGTAACATGTTAAAAATTATTTTTTTTTTTCAAAAAAAAAAATCAGAGCTTTTGCATACAAATACATGTAGAAGCCTTTTTAATAAACAAAATCCAAAAACAAAAAAAATAAAAAAAATACTTAAAAACAGTTAAAAAGGAAAAAATGATTTTTATTGAAATAACTTATGTACATCTTTATATGCAAAAGCTCCGAAAAAAAATAAAAAAATATATAATATGATTTTAGTTGCGATTTCTATAGTCGAAATACCAATCTAGAAAGGAAGCGATACAATAATGCACAAATTTTAGCTAAAATTAAGTACCTCAAACAAAGTTCTTAGTTCTGAATCCTCGACATTACTGTTAATGTTACGAACAAACAACGTTCTAGAAGGATGCTCGCCATACGGATGTTCCCCAGCAACGGGCCCCATGCCATTCGGAATTTTGTAATGGGCCCCACCATTAGCAACAGCCCCATCACCCAAACTAACCCTTGACATACCAAAATTCACATTATCAATCATATCTGATTCCAGTTCCATACCTCCACCACTTCCAAAAATATCAAAATCTTCGGTATCATCGGCACGGTTCGGAAACGTTTTCACGTCAAAACCGTCCATCACACCGGCTAATAGATCATCTTCATCGGGTAACAAGTTTCCAATTGCATGATCTTCAATATCTTCAAGCAAATCATTGGTCTGGTTATGATCGTTTTCGGTGTTATTCAAGATTACTACATGTTGAACAAAACGAATATGGTCAACATGTCAAATTAAGTCAATATTGTTCATGTTCAAATGAATGTGTCTAATAGTCAAAAGGGTGGATAGTTCATAGTTGCATACATTTTTCATGAGGTAGAACCGGTAACGAGCTTGAGAAAATAGTGACATCATCAGATCCCGATAACATTCCACGGGCTCCACTTCCTACCGCTTTGGCGAAATTCGTTGACTTCATAATGAACAACCTAGGAATCAACAACCATAAATAAAAGTCAAATATTTGACTTTTACAGGGAATCAAGAAAATAAGGTAGTAGGTGTTTAAAATTTTTACAATGAATCACAAACTAAATGATTATATGCATTGATTTACTGGCCAGGTCAGGTGGGCCGGGTTCAATCGAATAAATTAAAGTCAAATGTTTGACTTCTAATGAGAATAAAGAAAATACAAAATTTGTGTGGATCTCTTTTAATTGACAAGAAAGCAAGATATAGTGGCTAGTTAGTGTTCAAATCTTCCACAATAAATCACAAAATAATTATCTACATTGATATACTGGGTCGGGTCGGTTTTATTCAAACGCCAACAGATGATAATCAGCTTACATTTTGACATCTTGATACATAAAAAGCTAGTGGTAAATACTTTTGAATTATAAAACAACCCAAAGTACATAATTTCCAGATATGGGGATGTTTGGATGTGTTATTTAAGGTCAAAATAAATGGAAATTCGATAAACAAAACACTGATTACTAAGATGAGTGATGATTAATCATTTAATCTTACTCTCCCTAACCAATTTGAAGCAGAGCACAGCGAAAACCGCACAATACACATGTAATATAATCGTAATCGGTCACATATCCGTCTTGTGTATTACAGTTAAAACAAAAAGTTTATTCTAATAAAGTACTTCAAAAATATTTCAATTATTCAAAGATACCCCAAATCACAGTTCTATCATAATATTTTTTGGTTGTAATTAAAGAGAAATATCATTGACAAAAACATCCAATTACAATAAAGTGGCAGGTAAAGTGGCAACAAGTTGCGCCTTTTTGGATAGCAAAACCGATGCTGCTAAAGACAAAGCTACGGGTCTTAGGGTCGAGAAATTACTATGCACGGCAGATAAAAACACTGATGACAACATGCAAAGCAATCAAACAAGCTCATCACCAACAAAACTAAACAACATTTGACGATCAAATACCAAAGCTAAAACCTAAAACAAAGTTCCAACTCAATCAACACCATAAACTCCAAAAATAGAAAAGTTTAAGAAACCCATTTCAGAAACACCACAACTGCAATAAATACTTCAAACCCAGAAATATTTACACATAAAGTTTACAACTTTACACACATAATCATGTGTTGTGTGTGTAAAAAAAGGATTAAAAGGATACCTGAAGAAGAAGGTCAAACCAAGAAATAAAAGGGTGTGTGAAGAAGATTAAAGAAGACCTGAATAATCAAAAGCCCATATGAATTTACAAAAGAGATTCAATCAAAAAATCTTTCTATTTTGATCAAATGAAGAAAGAGAAATTAGAGTTTGGGGTCCTGAGGATGTGGACTTGAAGGGAGAGAAATGTCTTTTTCTCTCTCTAAAGTCTATACACACACACACACCAACTTGCAAAATCTATAGATATATATGTATAGTTAGAGAGAGAGAGAGAGAAAGTTGTGATGGGATGGAGAAGTGGGAAATTTCGGAATGATTTCAACGAAGGGTATGGGCTATGGAGTGATGAACTGCATTTAAATGTACTTTCATGTCCGTAAACACAATATTCATAAGATAAGATCATTAAGATAATAATCACTCAGTTTAAAGAAATACTATACCATTCATATCCTGGGAATCAAAATCTGTGTGTGGAGTTTTTAAAATATAAAGAATATAAAAAGTGGTTGTGAGTGGAGGAGATATAAAATGTTACTGTTCATCTGTATATTTGGGGGACACTGTTCACCCACTATAATTGTTTAATATATATTGAAAGTGGTTATGAGTGAAGGAGAGAGAAAAATGTAATGATAAAGGTATAAAAATATTATTTAATTAAAAAGGAGAGAGAAAAAATATTTGTTTTTAGTGGAAATCTATTATATATAATAAATGAAAGTTATTTGAACCACGTGTCACTTGATTATGGCATCCTCATTTCTCTTTTCCCGCCCAACAGTGCCATCCTCTTTTCCTTATATAACCTCTCTTCTCACTTCTGATCTTTCTTTACAAACGCCTAGGGTTCTTTCTCTCTCTATATTCAGGCGATTCAAATTCAAATTTCACAAACCTTAATCTTCTTCCAGACGCCACCATAAAATCATCTTTTGTTCATCGATTACTTAATCAAAAGGTTTGTTTTTCTTTTTTTTTAGTTGAAATACTTTCATGATTTCCTGTTATTTATACTAATCCTTTGTTTTTTGTGTCTTTTCTTGTAACCATTGTTAGGGTTGTTGTCATCAAAGTTGAAATCCGCTTAGCTGCGGATAGATTTCTGCCATAAGCTGGTATGTTTGAATATGTTTTGAAATTAGCGTTTTTTTCTAGATGGTGATGATATGAGTATAACATCTGTTGATTATTGATGTTTGAGTATGTTCAGCCATTATTCTTTCTGAAATTAGAGTTTCATTGGTATTATCTGTTTGTAACAGCAGTGGTTCAGCATCTACAGTGGATTCAACATCAGGTGTTTGCTATTATTGTTTGATGTTGTTTGCTATTATTGTCTGATGTTGTTTGCTATTGTTGTTTGATGTTGTTTGCTATTGTTGTTTGATGTTGTTTGCTATTGTTGTTTGCAGTTGAAGATATCTTAATTAAGGTAATAATTGTATTACATCCTGTTGAAAATTAGATTTGATGAATTTAGGGAAAGTGAGGTTGAAAGTTAATAACCCAACAGTGGAGCATTTCATTCTACAGGTTCCATAAATTAAGGGTATTCTCATACAATGATGATGATTGTTCCACGGTAGTTTTCCAGTATTATTGTTCCAACATCGTTTAAAGTATGTGTTTTTTGCTACTCTGATTTTCAATTTTGAGTTTTTTTATTTTGAAGTGATATACTCTAATTCTCGGTTTATATTCCAGTCTAATCACAGTTGTTTGAAATTCATACAATCTGCTGCGGGTTATTATAGGTTTGTATTCAAAGAAGCATAAAGTTTAATTAAACACAAAGAAAGATTATTAAATTTATAGTTAAAATAATTTTTGCTTATGTCTAAATGATGATGATGATTATAATTGACTTGTGCAGAAGATGATGATGTAGAACCCACAGTAGTTCCTACTAAACGCAAGAAAGGATCTGCTATTGTTATAATTGACTTGTGCAGAAGATTTCATGTTGTAAGAATCAGTGAATTCTCAGATAATAGATTGCTTTGCCGGATTAGATTATGTGTTAAGTTATAGTTCTTTAAGTGATTGTTTCGTTTTCTTGAATTCTATGTAATTTTGTAAAGAAGTACAATAACAAACAGTGGTTTTAACATCTGTTTGCAATTTGGTCAATAGTTAATGGAAACCCCTGTTAGGTTGAACAGTAGATGTTATTAACTTAAACATCTGTTCAGGAAAACGACTGTTTGCACTTTATGTACCTAGAGTTTGATTAATCAAAGGAAAACGACTGTTTAGTATCAGCAGTGGTTCAGCATCTACAACGGATTCAAATTTAGTATTTAATTATCAGTGGTTCTTATGTAACTTTAGTATTTCATTATGAGTTTGTTTCATGTTGTAAGAATCAGTGAATTCTCAGATAATAGATTGCTTTGCCGGATTAGATTATGTGTTAAATTATTGTTCTTTAAGTGATTGTTTCATTTTCTTGAATTCTATGTAATTTTGTAAAGAAGTACAATAACAAACAGTGGTTTTAACATATGTTTGCAATTTGGTCAATAGTTAATGGAAACCCCTGTTAGGTTGAACAGTAAATGTTATTAACTTAAACACAAAAAGTCTATTGATGATCTTACCTTGGAGTATAAAAGAAAGAAACAAGAGTTGGTTGATGCAAAGGTTGCAACTGCCAAGGCCATAGCAAAATGGACAAGGCAGTACACTGATGAAGCTTATGAAAGGCTTAGAAAAAAGAGAGAAACAGATCCTAGCCTTCCAAAGAAGCCTGATTACAAAACTATTAACATGTCAAAGAAGCAGCTCCACAATTCTGAACCACTGTTCACATCATCAGATACCTCTGTCATTATGTTAAACCAAAGAAAGAGGCAAAAGTTGACTGATGCAGAAGAGAAAGAGCAAGAAGCTGTATATTTTAAATAGGCTATCAAGACAATGGCATTTGAAGATGACAGCTCAGCAAAGCTTCTACATACATTGGAATCCAACCACTGATGAAGCATAAAAATTGAACCTCAAACATCAGTGCTTAGATTACAACAGTGGAACGAAGAATCAATGTTTATGTATCAGTAGTTTGAATATAATCAGTGTCTGTAGTGTCTGTTGTTATAGATTCAGTGTTTATGTTGAACATCTGATCTGATTTACTTTTGGTCAACATTTGTTTGAATTTTGGTCAACATCTTATTTTGTTAAGGATTAGGGTTAAGGACTTCTAAAGGATTTTACAGTAAGGTCTTGGGTGTGTTTTAGGGACGTAGGTTTTCCTATCCTTTAAGTGACTTTACCGGTGATTGCGTTCTTGTGTTCATGCCCAAATGATGTTACATGCTATTATACATGATCTACAATATATTGTGTCACACTGTTCATTTTCTTGGGTTTGGTGATTTCTTTTTTCTATTCTTCGACGTGGTGTATTGGTATGCTGTTCGTTTTGGACCCGAGGGTCTCTCTGGAAGCAGCCTCTCTATCCCTAGGGATAAAGGAAAGGTCTGTCTACATCCCACCCTCCCCAGACCCTATAAGTAGCTTTGCTATTTGGGGGATTTACTGGGTATGTTTGTTGTTGTTGAAGTAAAATTGGAAATAATGTTATTCATGTGGTCCTGTTGTTGAATAGATCTAATTCCGTGATTTTAAGACAATGTCGTTGAATAGAATAAGATGGTTGATGTAATGTGGTCGTATTAATAACAAATTGTAATTAATTAATCTAAATAACTTTCCCGAGCCCGGGAAGCAATCCCGGGTAAAAACCTAGTATATTGATATATGAGTTGTTTTTTAGTGAAATGTATGTATATTTTTAGGGAGCTGGGTGTGAATAACTCGTTTTCTTTATTCTAATATGATAAAATGCTTTTTTAAATTTCAAATATATCATTGCGACATGTTTCATTTTATCTATGTTTCGACAACAGTTTTGTTCAAAATTAAATGGGTCAAAGATAACTGAATTTATTTCTTTACCGTTGTTCAAAATCAAATGGGTCAAAGATAACTGAATTTATTTATTTACCGTGACGACGAACCAAACCGATATCGTCCAAACAACTTCGGTAGGAATACTAGTGTTCGCTATAATGGTTTCCAGCGTAAATCTCGTTGAAAACGGAGTTGTACATAAAGTATCCTTCTTGTAACGTAAGCTATACTGAGTGTCACTATCGTATCGGTATTGTGACAAACCGAATTGAATCACTTTTTGATATCCCTAGGGCATATCACGACATTTTTTTTTCTGGGTTTTATCTTTTAGTTGCGACACTGAGTGTCGGTATCGTAATAAATCGAACCGATACCGACCGAATTCTCGCCACAACTCGTGAGGAAATCAGCAATTCCACTAGTTATTATTATTATTATTAGTATATTATTAGTAGGAAAACATAATGAATAGTTCCAGCACCTCCTGGCCTATTCATTTGTCAATGTTGTGGTGATTGGTGCTAATTGGGCCTTCTGGAGGTGGTTGCCTCATCACCAAACCTAGGGCTGCAAACGAACCAAACGTTTGGCGAACGGTTCGTGAACCGTTCCGCGGGAAGTTCGTTTGTGTTCGTTCGTTTATTAAACAAACGAACACGAATAAG
Organism: Helianthus tuberosus; assembly: GCA_030545235.1. NCBI lineage: Eukaryota > Viridiplantae > Streptophyta > Magnoliopsida > Asterales > Asteraceae > Helianthus > Helianthus tuberosus. The sequence continues at coordinate 173,297,841 of CM060448.1, read as the reverse complement.
AAATTCCGTTCGTTTAGTTAAATGAACAAACATGAACAGATGTCGTGTTCGTTCGTTTATGTTCGTGAACGTTCAGTAACTTGTCCGTTTGTGTTTGATAGTTCATTAGTGTTTTTAGTTTTTATATCTATTTAAATACTTCAAAATTTCGACAAATTAAATATCTAATAAGTGTCAGTGTATTATATATTCTGTTCATGAAACGATTGTTTGTGTTCGTTTGTTTCCATTTGTGTTCATGAACATTAGTTTGTGCTCATTTGTGTTCGTCAATGTTCGTTTTTGTTCGTTGCCTAAAATTAACAAACAAACACGAACAAGTTCATTTCCTTAACAAACGAACCCGAACATAAAATCTCGTTCGATAAGTGTTCGTGAACACCTATACTTTTTAACAAACGGACACAAACAAGGTCTTGTTCGTGTTTGTTCAGTTCGTTTACAACCCTAACCAAACCCATAACCACGTGTTGGTGAGAATATCATTATCTCGTCAACAAACCTGTTCTTCTGTTTCTCTCACCACGCTACCAACATCCCATGACCACCGCCCCTCTCAGATAAAAACGGTTATTTCCGCAACCACCATCTCAGACCAAAACAGAAATTTCCATGGGCATTGGTTCCATTTTATCTATGGCCGTTCGTTGAAACCCCAAAGCGGTGGCGTTAGGGTTGCCTCGTGACCCGGCCGCTGGAATGCGACAGCGCAAGTTATTGCCAGAGTTCATGTGCGTTTTTCTGTGATACAGAATGAATGAAAGAAGATACAGATAGAGAATTGGTTACCAAATCGATCGCTATTTCTGTTATAGATCGTTAGGGTTTATAGACTACAACAACCCCCAACTAAACAAGATACAACTAACTCCCTGAACTACGTACATTTTAAAATATCAGTCCCTAGACTTATTTATACTATAGACCTTAGACTATTACAACATATCAATACCCCCCCGCGCAAAACAATTTTGACCTCAAAATTTAAAGTTTGGAAAACGAATATACATGTCCTCCACATTTTCCCAAGTTGCTTCAGTAATAGGTAGGCTATCCCATTGAATCAAAACTTCAGCTGAAGCACGATGTCCCCGTCGAACCATTCTTCGATTCAAAACATTAAGTGGCTGGAATAAAAAACGAGGAGCAGTTGGCAGTGGAATTGATTGAGTGACATCTCCCACAGCTTTCTTAAGTAAAGAAACATGAAATACTGGGTGAACTTGGGTATCCGTAGGAAGATCCAATTTATAAGCCACCGACCCAACACGCTCTACTATCAAAAACGGACCGAAAAACTTGGGACCGAGCTTATTAAAACGAGATGCTCGAAGAGTTGACTGCCCATAGGGATGTAATTTGACATAAACATTATCCCCTACCTGGAACTCTCTTTCACTTCTTCGTAGGTCAGCAGCCTGTTTCATTCTGTTTTGTGCTCTGGATAAGGAATGTTTAAGTAACCTTATAGTCTCTTCCCGATCACACATCATCTCATCCACAGCTGCAACTCTTACATCTTTGGGAATGTAAGGTACAAATAAAGGAGGTGGGTACCCATACAAAGCCTGAAAAGGGGTAATTCCCAAAGAGGTGTGGAAGTTGGAGTTGTACCAGAACTCCGCCAAGGGTAACCACTTGGTCCAGACAGCTGGTTTATCCATGACCATGCAGCGAAGATAGGTCTCCAAACATCTATTAACAACTTCTGTCTGACCATCAGTTTGAGGGTGGTAGGCTGTGGATAAGGCCAGCTGGATTCCTTGTAAACTAGTGAATTCCTTCCAAAACTGGCTGATGAAGATGGGATCTCTATCCGAAACAATTGTATCTGGCCATCCATGCAATTTGAACACTTGATCCAAGAAAACCTGTGCCACTTGAGCAGCTGAATAAGGGTGAGATAGAGCCATAAAATGACTATATTTAGTCAAACGATCCACCACCACAAAAATCGTATCTTTTCCATGGGATTTAGGCAAACCACCAATGAAATCAATGGAAATATCAGAAAATACATGGTTGGGAATGGGCAGTGGCTGTAAAAGACCAGGAGAAGCAGTAGTTTCATACTTAGCTTTTTGACATATGGTACAATGTCGAATGAAATTCCTCACTTGCTTGTGTAAACCCTTCCAAGTGAACATAGAACGAATCTTTTGAGTGGTAGCATGAACTCCCGAGTGTCCAGCTGTAGCTGTGCTATGGCACAAAGTAATGATGTGACTCTGTAATTGCTCATCATTTCCCACAACCACCTTGCCTTTCTTGAATAGAGCCTGACCATTCCACACATATTTAGAACTTTTCTTCCCATCCTGTAAGTCAATGAGAATGGAATGGAGTTTAGGATCGGAATACCAAGTTGCTTGTATTCTGGCCCAAACATCAGGATCAAACGTATTCAAAGTCATTGATAATAGCATGGGAGATTGCACTCTTGATAATGCATCAGCTGCAGCATTATCACTCCCTTGTTTGTAAACAATTTCGAAATCATACCCCATTAGCTTTGACAACCAAACCTGTTGCAAGGGAGTTGTAATCTTCTGTTCAACGAGATGTTTTAAAATTTTTTGATCTGTTCTTATCACAAAATGACCCACCGCTAAGTAATGGTGCCAATACTTGACTGCAAAGATAATAGCTAATAACTCTCTTTCATAAACTGACAGAGCTTGTTGTCTAGCAGATAAAGACTTACTAATGAAAGCAATTGGATGTCCCTCCTGCATAAGCACTGCCCCGATACCTTTCCCAGATGCATCAGTCTCTAGGATGAAAGGTTTAGAAAAATTGGGCAGGGCTAACACTGGTGGAGAAGCCAAAGCAGCTTTAAGGCTTTCAAAAGCAACAATAGCTTCATTGGTCCAAGAGAAAGCATTTTTTTAATAGATCAGTCAATGGTCTAGCAATAACACCATAGGACTTGATGAATCTTCTATAATACCCAGATAAACCCAAGAACCCCCTTAATTGTTTCACATTTGTAGGTGTAGGCCATTCCTTTATAGCTTCCAGCTTTTTAGGGTCTGTAGATACACCTTTTTGAGAAATAATATGACCAAGATATTCAACTGTAGTGCCCCCAAATGCACACTTAGACTTCCTTGTATACAACTGATTAGACCTTAGCACATATAAAACTTGTTGTAGATGTTCCAGATGAGACTTCCAAGAATTGCTATATACTAAAATATCATCAAAAAACACCAACACAAATTTCCTAAGATAGTTCTTAAAAGTGTGATTCATTAGTGCTTGGAATGTAGCTGGGGCATTAGTAAGCCCAAAGGGCATTACTACAAACTCAAAGAGACCCTCATGAGTTCTGAATGCAGTCTTTTGGATGTCCTCATCACACATACGAATCTGGTGATAACCAGATCTGAGATCCAGTTTAGAAAAAATCACAGCACCTTCTAACTCCTCAAACAACTCCTCTATTAAAGGAATTGGATAACTGTTTTTGACTGTTGCATCATTCAATCTTCTGTAGTCAATGCAAAACCTCCATGATCCATCTTTTTTCTTTACTAATACTACTGGTGAAGCAAAAGGACTAGTACTTCCCCTTACCACCCCTGTATCTAGTAATTCTTTAGTTAATTTTTCAATAATATCTTTTTGTGCTGACTGGTATCTGTAAGGCTTCAAATTCACCACCTTAGACTCGTCCTTTAATACAATCTTGTGATCAAAGGGTCGTTTAGGAGGCAAGGTAGTGGGTGTTTGAAAGACATCATCAAATTCTTGCAAAAGGTCTTGCAATTGTTCATTATAGACAGTATCTAACACCTTAGTTTCATGTTGAAAACCTTCTTGAGAGGATTGCAACTGTAGGCTGAATAAGTGAGCTTCAACTACTTGATCCTTCTGGCCTAACAGCGAATTCATGAGAGTAGCAGAACATAAAGACACCTCATTGCTATCTATACCCTTCAGTTTACATTCAGTATCTCCAATCTTAAATTGCATAGTGAGGTCCACAAAATTCCACAAGATAGCCCCCAAAGTCAATAACCATTGAACCCCAAGAACCATATCATAGTTGTCTAAGGGTATCACCAACACATCAGTGGTAAACCACATGTTCTGCATACACCATTGAAAACCAGGACAATAACTTGCACAATTAATACCAGACCCATTAGCTACACCAACAGTCATGCCGCCAATAGGTTTAAGAACACACTTCAATTTGAGAGCTAATTTTTCACTTAAAAAATTATGAGTGGATCCCGAGTCAATCAAGATTCTTAACTGGATATTGCCTATAGTGCCCAATACCTTCATTGTCGAAAAAGATTGCATGCCAGTTAAAGCATGAATAGAAATATGTGGGTCAAGCCATTCTTGTTGATCCATTGGTTCAACCCCACTTATTATTTCAATATCATCGTCACTCCCTATGACTTCCAACACAAACAACTGCTTATTTGGACATTTATGACCTGGTGTAAACTTTTCAGTACACCAAAAGCACTCACCCCTAGCTCTTTTGCTCTCTATTTCTTTACTGGAAATTTGCTTAGTATTAGGAAACTTTTTAGCACCCAGTGGAGACGGTAATAGTGGTAAGTGAGAGACATTAACAGGTGGTTTAACCACACTATGAACCTTATTACCATAAGAAGAGTTGTTAGGATTATACTTGTTCCCACTTGCATAACTAACAGACCTATTGGTTGCATCTTGAATTTTAGCCAAATAAAACGCCTCTTTTATGGTTTTAGGCTGGAACATTCTTACAGGTCCACCAATTTCTGGTTTGATTGCTTTGAGGAAGATGCTCACTGCATAAAGTTCTGGAATAGAGACCTTGAGTAAACAAGCATCAAACTCATCACAAAATGCTTCTAAAGACCCATTCTGAGTGAGTGAAGTTAGGGTTCCCATTGCATCTTCAAACAAAATTGAAGAAAACCTATTTACAATGGCTTCTGAATATTCTTTCCATGATATTTCAGAAATCGGTACTGTTTTTGTCTTCAAAAACGATTGATGCCATTTAACGGCTTTCCCTTCTAAATGAATCGCTGCATAACGTACCTTGAAGTTCTCTGGTGTTTCGTCGACATTGAAGAAGTGCTCGCATTTGTAAATCCAATCATCTACTTCGTTTCCATTGAACTTTGGAAAATCAATCTTTCCAATCCTGTGTAGCCGTTCATTTCTGTTGCTTGGACCTGTTGTGCGATTGACCATTTCATGACTGGGTTCCCCATTTAGTTTAGCCAATAATGCTTGAACATTCGCATTAAGGCTTGCAAATGTCTGTTCATATTTTTGCATGAACGCATCCACCTTCAAGAGAGTAACACCATGCTCTTCCACTGTCTTTTCTAAATCTGTTCGATTACGCGTAGCCATTATTGCAGATCTGATGAGTTTGTGTTAATTTGCTATTGAATTGACCGAATCAATGATCAATTTGAATTGAAATGAAGATGAATTTGACCGAATGATGATCAAATCCGATGAATTGAATCGAATTACACCTTAGAATTGAATGAATTGTGATGAAATTGATCGAATCAAGAGCGTGCCAAGGATCAGCAGCTCTGATACCAATGATACAGAATGAATGAAAGAAGATACAGAGAGAGAATTGGTTACCAAATTGATCTTTATTTCTGTTATAGATCGTTAGGGTTTATAGACTACAACAACCCCCAACTAAACAAGATACAACTAACTCCCTAAACTACGTACATTTTACAATATCAGTCCCTAGACTTATTTATACTATAGACCTTAGACTATTACAACATATCATTCTGCCTCTTTATTTTCCATCTTAGCTGTTCAAATTTCCTATTTGGTTGTTTCCCCGCGGAACAGAGGTGATTGAGAGCGGCTGGGGGTGGATAAGGGTTTTAAATTTCTTTAGTTTTGGTGGTATTTAAGTTAAGTCTTCTTACAATTTGAATTCTAACCGCTGTTGCATAAATTTCTAACTTAATTTTTAGGGTATTCTGATTAAAAATGTCCTAAGCTCCTATCTACTGAAGAAAGATCAGACATTAATCCTCATTTGTGAAAAAGCTTCATGGATCTTATTATTATTGCAGCTCCTAGATATGATCAACTGTGAATTAGTTGAGTTTGAAGACCATATATGCTAGATTTCTAAGGTTTCTATTAAATTGGAACAGTCTCAATTTCTCAACTCACTTTTGGCATATCACAAATATAAAACTTTGTATGTCCCAACTCCTGGCAACAACTCAATCATAATTACTTATCCAGTTCAACGTTAATCTGATTTAAGTTACATATTGGGGCGACATGAGCTCTTCAATAATGATGGTCAAACTTGCTTTATTTTTGTCTAAACCTTTATATTGGGCAATAAAAAGATGGAGTTAAAGTATGGGGGCACTTTTTTATACCCAAGTTATAGTTTAAACACAAGATAATTATTTTCACTGTCAACTAAGTTAGGGTTGTTAATCATGTTAGATTGACGTGTTGACGAGTTAAATCGTTGAACCCAAAGACAACCGATATTTATTTGGCTTATTTATTTTCTATATGTTGTGTGGACATATTCGGATCTTATATTTTTTTCAGATTTAAATTTATAATTATTAATCCAAAACGGACAACGTGACTTTGGGAGTCCTTTATGACAACAAGTAGCGCATAGGCTGCAAAGGCTGGTGGTGGTTCTTGAATCTACTTGTAACACACTAAGGTTATGTCTGAACTAAGCGTATCATAATCGTTGTATAATGTATCTCAAGTCATTAAGTCACCTACGTAGCATTATCATGTTAATAACACTCGCTTTCATATGTGAGAAGTTACAAGTTTATGGTTTGATTGTGGTTATGTCATCAAAAATTATATGGGCATGCATCGACGCCTTGAAGACGCTTGACGGGTGGTTAGAAATGTCGCCAGCCAACCGTTGGAAAAGCTCCGTCCATCAATCCTCCGAATTCCAGTACGATCCGCTAAATTAGGTGTTATTTCGTTGAAGGACCGTTCAAAAATGGTGATTCTCAACTCAAGGTTTCAACTTGGGCGGCTGTTTCTTAAGGGTGGAAGCATAACAAGGTTGGAGTTGGTAACAATTTAGAAGTTATTGTATTTGTAGCTATTTAGAAGTTATGTATTTATAACAATTTCATTTAATAGATTTGTACAATATATATTAATTTTACGAGTGTATACCGCCATGAATCACAACGAACCGAATCCTTGCTAATCTCAGGCGCAACACGCCGGGTTGAAAGCACTAGTTAATATAAAAAGCAATGTTTTAAAAACTAATTTTTAAATCAAACCGGATTAGGCTAAAAATGGTTCAACCTGTTGAACCAGGTTGTACCGAGCGGTTCAACTGGGTTGATTAACTAACTCTATAATTTCATAAATTACAACATCAACTTAAAAGTTTGTCACGGCCCCCGACCCGGTTTAACCCGTTTCAGGAGCCGCGGGACAGAAAATCCCGTGGTATTTATTTAATTGAGTAACAACGGAAGATTTTAACATGATCTTTTTAAAGCTGAAATTTCCCGATTATTTTATTTCACAATTCGGGATAAACCCCGATAGTTTACAATCATCTGATTTCACTGAGAAATCTTTATTTTACAAAACATGTTCCTTTATTTTATATTGAGCCACTTCCTTAAGCTTGTAGTGCTTCTCGGCACTTTTCCTGGATCACAACAGATCACCTGAAACATGTTTGAAAAAGGTTTTGTCAGCGGGAAATACTGGTGAATCATTCTATTTACTAAAATGACACGTTTGTTATAATTTACAGTATTAAGAGCGATTACAATGTTTCCAGATATCAACCAACTACCCACGGTATTTGTCACTCGACTCGTTTCTGTGACTATGGTCATATCACCCATTGGCTACCCCGTTGTCCAATGGTGAAGATTATCAAGTAATGTATACAAAACCCTACATACCGGCTGTAATTTGGTGACTACAAAGACTTAATCCCTGTAATTATAACTTTGAAAATAAACATGCTTTTGTAAACAAATTTGATAAAAAGAGAATGACTCACATTGCAGATTTAACACGGGCAGAGTCTAGTCTATTGATTAGCCTTGTTAACCTAAATTTAAACAATATGCACACGAACTAGGTTAGTAACTAATACAACATTTACGATAACTCACGAGATTAAACCCCCACAACGAATGACAAAGTGCGATGCTTAAACATCCAACGAATTCACGACGAATGACAAAGCATAACCCTAATGTGGGCAGCACTTAAACATCCATCGGATAGTTTTAATCGATCGGACATTAAATCGTAGCAGCGATCGAGTTAATACCCAATATCAGAGCAGCACCCCACTAAAATTGAAAGCAATTTCGACTTCAGAGTATTGTAACTTCGTTTTTGTGAGTTTGTTTCGACACCAGTGGACTGTGCATGCAACAAGCTATTTATAGCTGAAATTGAGGCCTCACGCGGCCCGCGTAAGCCTTTGGCTTACCTTTACGCGGCCTGCGTGGCCGCCTAGTCTACGAGTAGGCTTGATCGGTCACGAGTAGGGTCGACAGGTGGTTGATACGTGGATCCGGATACTTATCCGGTCAAACCAAGGGTTGACGCGCCCCGCGTAAGACTATGCTTACTCTTACGCGGCCCGCCTGAACACCATAATTCTTGTTTTCTTGGTTTTTCATGCACAGTATGGTTTCAGGGGTCCGGGTTTTTACTTACGGATCGTTTTGTGATATTTTTGAGAGTCCTTACATCCTCCCTACCTTATTTAAAATCTCGTCCTCGAGATTCATTGGAATAAGTGAGGATACTTTCGCTTCATTTCTGATTCCAGTTCCCAAGTATATTCGGGTCCTCTTCTGGAATCCCACTTGACTTTGACTAGCACCAATCTCTTGTGCTTGAGAAATTTGATCTTTCGATCTTCGATTTGAAGAGGTTTTTCAACGAACTTCAATTTCTCATTTACCTCTATATCTTGGAGAGGTACTACCAGTGATTCGTCAGATAAACATTTCTTGAGATTGGATACATGAAATACATCATGTACTCCTGCCAGTTCCTCTGGTAGTTGTAAACGATAAGCAACTGGTCCTATACGTTGGATCACTGGAAATGGTCCTACGTATCTTGGACTTAGCTTTCCTTTCTTACCAAATCGAACTATTCCTTTCCAAGTAGATACTTTCAAAAGTACTTTGTCTCCAACTTGAAATTCCAACGGCTTCCTTCTATTGTCTGCATAACTCTTCTGACGATCTCGAGCTGTCTTTAGTCTTTCTTTGATTTGAGTGATTTTGTCGGTAGTTTCTTGCACAATCTCTGGTCCTGATAATTGACTTTCTCCTATTTCTGCCCAACATACTGGAGTTCTGCACTTTCGTCCATATAGAGCTTCGAATGGGGCAGATTCGATACTTGAATGATAACTATTGTTATAGGAGAATTCAATTAAAGGTAGGTGGTCATCCCAGTTTCCACCAAAATCTATCACACATGCTCGGAGCATGTCTTCTAGAGTTTGTATCGTCCTTTCACTTTGTCCGTCTGTTTGAGGATGATATGCAGTGCTTATGTTCAGTTTAGTTCCCATAGCTTCTTGGAAACTTGTCCAGAAATGAGAAGTGAAACGACTATCTCTATCCGATACAATGGAGAGTGGAACTCCATGTAGGGATACGACTTCATCTACATACAACTTTGCCAACCTTTCCATGCTAAAGGTTTCTTTCATGTGTAGGAAATGAGCTGATTTGGTTAATCGATCCACAATTACCCAAATTGCATCATTACTTTTTCTGGTTTTGGGCAACTTAGTAACAAAATCCATTGTTATGAGTTCCCATTTCCATACTGGCATTTCTAATTGTTGTAGTAGACCTGAAGGTTTCTGGTGTTCTGCCTTAACTTGTGAACAAGTAAGACACTTAGAAACATATCTAGCTATATCCTTTTTCATGCCTATCCACCAGAAATTATTTCTTAAATCTTGGTACATCTTATTGTTTCCAGGGTTCATGGCATACCTAGATTTATGGGCTTCTTCTAAAATTTTATCTCTTAATTCTCCTTTCTTAGGTACCCAAATCCTTTTCTTATGGAATTTCCAAATTCCATCCTTTCCTTGTTCTAATTCTTTTATTCGTCCTTTCATTCCTTCAGCATCATCCTTGATTGCTGTTTCTTGAAAATGCTTTAGTTGTTCCATTAAATCTAACTGTAGATTTAATCTAAGAGCACGAACCCGTCGTTGTTTCTCATGATACTTACGACTTAAGGCATCTGCAACTACATTTGCCTTTCCTTCATGATATTGAATATCACAGTCGTAATCATTTAGGATTTCCATCCATCTCCTTTGTCTCATGTTTAATTCTTTTTGCCCAAATATATATCTTAAACTTTTATGATCCGTATAGACAGTAAACTTACTTCCATACAGATAATGTCTCCAAATCTTAAGGGCAAAAATTATGGCTCCTAACTCTAAGTCATGAGTCGTATAGTTTTCTTCGTGATTTTTCAATTGCCTTGAGGCATATGCAATTACCTTCTTACGTTGCATTAGCACACATCCAAATCCTAGTTTTGAAGCATCACAGTAAACTTCCAAATCTTCAGTCCCTTCTGGTAAATCTAGGATTGGAGCATTTGTTAACTTTTGCTTTAAAATCCTAAAAGCTTCTTCTTGTTTAGATCCCCATTCAAACTTAACTGCTTTACAGGTTAGCTTAGTTAATGGTACAACTATTTTGGAAAAATCCTTAATAAACCGTCTATAGTATCCGGCTTAACCTATAAAACTTCTAATTTCCATTGCGGATTGCAGAACCTTCCATTTGATAATTGCCTCTATTTTAGAGGGATCTACGTGAATACCTTCATGATTCACCATGTGACCTAAAAATTGCACTTCCTTTAACCAAAATTGACATTTCGAGAATTTGGCATAAAGCTTTTCTTTTCTTAACAAAATTAAGAGTGCATGTAAGTGCTCACGATGTTTGTTTTGACTTTTGGAATAAATAAGTATATCGTCGATAAAGACAATTACAAATCTATCCAAATACGGTTTACAGATTCTATTCATCATGTCCATGAATGCTGCATGTGCATTCGTTAATCCGAAGGGCATGACTGTAAACTCGTAATGACCATACCTAGTTCTGAAAGCAGTTTTAGGTATGTCTTCTTCTTGTACCTTTAATTGATGATATCCGGAGCGTAAATCGATCTTAGAAAAGTATCTAGCTCCTTGAAGTTGATCAAAAAGATCATCAATCCTAGGTAATGGGTATCGATTCTTAATTGTAATCTTATTTCAATTCTCTATAATCAATACACATTCTCATCGAACCGTCCTTTTTCTTTACAAACAACACTGGTGCTCCCCACGGGGATGAACTAGGTTGTATGAAACCTTTACTTAGTAATTCATCTAATTGCTTTTTCAGTTCTAACATTTCTGTGGGTGCTAATCGATAAGGTGCCTTGACTATCGGTGTAGTTCCGGGAATTAGATGAATCCTAAATTCTACTTCCCAATCTGGTGGTAATCCTGGTAACTCTTCTGGGAATACATCTGGGTATTCTGAGACTACAGGAATCTCCTTAAGTTCTTTACCCTTAGTACTAATGATTACTGAAATCATATATACTATTCTTTGCTTTCGTTCATAACTAGCAATTTTCATTACTGATATGAACTTCATGGGTTTACGTGGTTTATTTCCTGTAATCATGATTACTTCTCCGGTGGCTGCCTGAATCTCTATAAAGTTTTTATCACAAAGGATTCGAGCATGATTGGCTACTAACCAATCCATTCCTAACACAACATCGAATTCAGCTAATTTCATAAGTAATAGGTTTGCAGAGAATTTATGACCTTAGAGTTCTATTTCTACATTTTGCAAAACCTTATCTATTTTAACTGAATTCCCATCTGTCGTTTCGACTGTAAAAATCTGCCTAATGTTGGTTAAGGGTAATTTAAGAGTTTGGCAGAATGTAGTATTTATAAAACTTTGGTTCGCACCAGAGTCAAATAATACTTTTGCATACACGTTGTGAACTAGGAACGTACCCGCTATCACATCCGGAATGAGTTCTGCTTCTTGAGTGGTCAATTGGAATGCTCTGGCATTCTTCTTAGTAGCTCCATCAGTTGTCTTGGCTTTGTTGTCTACTGGTTTGGCCAATTTAGGACATTCTGTTTTAAAATGTCCCGCTTCTCCACAGTTAAAGCAGATTATGGTTTTCTTTCTGCAGTTTTCTTCACGATGTCCTACAGCTTTGCAAAAGTTGCAGGTTATATTGCATCTTCCATAATGTTTCTTTCTGCAATTGCTGCAGAACTGAGGAGTTGAGGATTGCCCTGTTCCTCTTTTCTTGAAGTTACTATTATTACCCACACGAAATCCTTGGGTAATTTTCTGAGCCAGTTCCTTCTTCCTGTTTTCATCTCTTGTGCATACTAATTCGTCAGTTAGGGTGTTAGCTAATTCTACCGCATCGTCAATAGTGCGAGGTCTCGCAGCTTTAACGATATTACGGATTTCACTAATTAATCCCCAAATATAGCGAGAAATGAGTACCGGTTCTGGCGATGCCAACGTTGGTACCACTCTAGCATATTCGAAGAATGTCGAAGTATATCCTCGACAGTCTACACCCATCATCCGATGGTTTAGGAATTTATTCGCCATTTGATCTTTTTCATATTCGGGACATAATTTTCTTTCTACAAGACTCTTAAATTCATCCCAGTTCATGGCATAGGTCACAGTTCTTCCTTTGGTTTGAAGTACTATATTCCACCATTCTAGTGCCCCTTCTTTAAACATATTTGACACGTACATGACCTTATCGTCCTTGGCACATTTACTTATTGTAATTACTGCCTCGGTTTTCTCTAACCAACGCAGTGCCGCAGTAGCTCTTTCATTGCCTGCAAATTCATTAGGTTTACAAGCAAGAAATTCTTTGTAAGTGCAACCAGGCGTTGCAACTTTCTTTTTCTTAGGGAGCGGAGTCTGCCTTGGATCATTATCGTGATTAGTATGATTACCGCCTCCGTTTACACTATTACTGAAGTTATCTTCAGAAATACGTTTGCTATGAATGATTTGTTGAGGTTCAACGGGTTTCTGGGCAGCAGCAATTATTGCTGGAATAGCATTGACTATCCCTTGAGCAACGATATTTTCTATATCTTGCCTAGTCATAAAATGATCCTCCTGATGTTGCTCATATTGATTTACTTCATTTACTGGTTCATTACCAATGTTTGCCATCTGATAATTAATTTATATAATTTATTAGTATAAAATAAAAAAACAACCAAATATAACAATTAATCGCACATAATCACGTAAATAGTTATATAACCAACATTGTAAATTTCTAAATTTTCATTTGTTTATATATTATAATAAACTTTCGTACACACTTTTATCTTACAACCGTTTCATTGTTTATTTTACACATACTGATTTTTATTACTATTATTGTTATTATACAAACACAGATTCACCACCTATTTCTCCCTCGTCAATTTGCATTTTAAAAACGATGTTCCCTCTCATCATATTTCCATGAGATTTGTCCTCCTATCTCTCGGATCCTATTCCCAGCATCCATCAGCTCTTCGCCAAAATGGCGGAGTTCAGCCATATTCTCATTACTCATCGGTGGATTTGGTAGAGGTTCTGGGTCAACCTGAGGGAAAAATGTATAAGGATTGTTGAGAAGGTTTTGGAACTGCCAATCATTAGTCCACCACTCGTCCATTCCTAGAGGTTGGGTGTGGATTATAGGTTCTGGGATTGCTGGTTCCAAATTCATTGGAAGTTGGGTTTCAATAGGATGAGTAAAAACATTTTCATTGACAGGCTTAATAGTATCACAGCTTGCCAATATAAAATCTAGCTCCTCCTGCAATGTCATTTCCTGGGTTTGCTTAGAGCTTTCTCCAATTTCCATCTTTGTCTGCCTAGAATCTTCCGCAATCTCCAATTCCATCTGTCTAGAACTTTCCCCGATTTCAATTCCTTTTCCTTTCTCTAAGGGATTGTTTATTTTAGGAATCTTCCTAGTGGCGGGTTTCCTTCTACGCACACGCCTCCATCCTACCAATCTTCTCCTTTTCTTAGGCTTGGGTTTCTCCAGAGGTGGAGCGTTGAATTCTATAGGTTGTTCCACATCAGCAAAGTATCCAGTAAAATCTTTGGAAACTTCTATGTTTACAGGGTATAGGTTGAGATTCTCTAGAGCTCCAGATAACTCATTCATGCTGTTTAGCATATATGTAAAAATAATAAGTTAAAATTTTATAACAAATTTTCACAGATAACCTTCAAATATTATTGCATACTGTATGTCTTTAATTTAATACAAAGGACAATTGACAATTAAACATACTAGGTTTTATTGTAATTTTATTTATTTACTGGATAACGTTTCTGGCTTGTAAGTGATAAGGTTGCTAATACTGGGTCATGGTATTCTAAAGATTTGCATTTACTGCTACGGTGGCTAGCATATAAAGATCCGCCCATTTTTCATCTAACTTGTCTTCCCATGGTGGGTTACTGTCTAGTTTCTGGATTTCCTGATTAACTCTCATTTCTTTTGATTGATATTTCTTTATTTTCTTCTGACTTTTCTTAATAATCCGACTTCTTTCATTAGGAGAAAGTGGTTCCTCATAATGAGTTTTACGAACAAATATTCCCTCCTCAGTATCTACTGAGTATCTTGAGGATTGGGATGAACTTCCCTTCTCTTTTGGCAAACTATCTAATTTAAGATAGATGTTTGAAAGCTTTTGCTTACCCATACTGTAACTAACAATTAGTCAGTTAATAAAACACATAATCACAAAATAACAATCAGGAAAATTAAGTATTTCTAAATACTTAATTAGCTTAACTCAGTGGCTCTGATACCACCTTTTTCTGTCACAGCCCCCGACCCGGTTTAACCCGTTTCAGGAGCCGCGGGACAGAAAATCCCGTGGTATTTATTTAATTGAGTAACAGCGGAAGATTTTAACATGATCTTTTTAAAGCTGAAATTTCCCGATTATTTTATTTCACAATTCGGGATAAACCCCGATAGTTTACAATCATCTGATTTCACTGAGAAATCTTTATTTTACAAAACATGTTCCTTTATTTTATATTGAGCCACTTCCTTAAGCTTGTAGTGCTTCTCGGCACTTTTCCTGGATCACAACAGATCACCTGAAACATGTTTGAAAAAGGTTTTGTCAGCGGGAAATACTGGTGAATCATTCTATTTACTAAAATGACACGTTTGTTATAATTTACAGTATTAAGAGCGATTACAATGTTTCCAGATATCAACCAACTACCCACGGTATTTGTCACTCGACTCGTTTCTGTGACTATGGTCATATCACCCATTGGCTACCCCGTTGTCCAATGGTGAAGATTATCAAGTAATGTATACAAAACCCCACATACCGGCTGTAATTTGGTGACTACAAAGACTTAATCCCTGTAATTATAACTTTGAAAATAAACATGCTTTTGTAAACAAATTTGATAAAAAGAGAATGACTCACATTGCAGATTTAACACGGGCAGAGTCTAGTCTATTGATTAGCCTTGTTAACCTAAATTTAAACAATATGCACACGAACTAGGTTAGTAACTAATACAGCATTTACGATAACTCACGAGATTAAACCCCCACAACGAATGACAAAGTGCGATGCTTAAACATCCAACGAATTCACGACGAATGACAAAGCATAACCCTAATGTGGGCAGCACTTAAACATCCATCGGATAGTTTTAATCGATCGGACAGTAAATCGTAGCAGCGATCGAGTTAATACCCAATATCAGAGCAGCACCCCACTAAAATTGAAAGCAATTTCGACTTCAGAGTATTGTAACTTCGTTTTTGTGAGTTTGTTTCGACACCAGTGGACTGTGCATGCAACAAGCTATTTATAGCTGAAATTGAGGCCTCACGCGGCCCGCGTAAGCCTTTGGCTTACCTTTACGCGGCCCGCGTGGCTGCCTAGTCTACGAGTAGGCTTGATCGGTCACGAGTAGGGTCGACAGGTGGTTGATACGTGGATCCGGATACTTATCCGGTCAAACCAAGGGTTGACGCGCCCCGCGTAAGACTATGCTTACTCTTACGCGGCCCGCCTGAACACCATAATTCTTGTTTTCTTGGTTTTTCATGCACAGTATGGTTTCAGGGGTCCGGGTTTTTACTTACGGGTCGTTTTGTGATATTTTTGAGAGTCCTTACAAAGTTAATCCAAAAATACATGATTACATATTAAAATTTAAAAGATGATCCAAAAGTAAATCCATAATAAAAAATAATCCAAAAGATAATCGAAAATCATTCAATTTTCCAACAAGCTCTTTTAAATGAAAGTGTACGATATGTTTAAGCCATTTGAATGTTGAATACATCAAGTTCACGATCGCATAAAAGATGAAATTCACTATTATAGTCATCCTCATCGACTAGAGGATAACTATTTTCGTTTCATACAATATTAAATAAGAACTTTTAGTTACGAATAATCATAATATATAAAAATTATAAAAGATAAGTAACATATTTAATAAAAATAAGTAACAACCCAAACTAAAATAACTCTGGGCCGGCACCGGTATTACGTTTCAAACTGGTATACCGGATTTTACCGCCGGTACAAACCTTATGCCGTTTCACTTAATTACCGGGCTGTTTCGTACCGGATTTACATCTGGAAACGGTAATACCGGTATAACCAGTCGGTATTTACCGGTTTTTAAAACATTGATAAAAAGTGAACTTAAACAAGAGACCAACAAAAATCATGTTTGAATTTTTCTTTAGCATTTCACAAACACAAACTAAGTGTAGCATTTCTTTGGCTAACAAAGGTATAAAACTTTTTTATTTACACAATTGTATCATATATATAGTGCAATTCCTCTCTGATAAAGATATTCAAATAACACTTTGTACCAAACGAGTTTCTTGAGAGTTCACATATCACTCCTAAAGTAATGTAAAACCTTCAAACCTTTAGTTTGGTATAACGAGTGTTTATCTCAATCTCTTTAGTAGAACAATATACTAGTATAAGATTTCATATTTGTTCACGCATATGTGGATCAATTAAGCTTTGAACCGTTAATATACAACCGTAATAAGTTTAGCAATGAAAGATCTATAATATAGTAGATTTAACTTAAATGACTTAGATAATAGTGGCATAGAAAATCCTAAGTTGATTTACCACCTAGAGAAAGTCATAATGAGCTAGTTGTTGATATTTTTGAAACAAACCAACTTTTCGGTGGTTGTATTTGGTATCCATGTTCATTTTTTATGAGATTGTACATCCTTCCTTGTAGTGTATACATTTATATATATGGCATAAGTATTGTAAGTGTGATCCAATGTGAAATAGTGCAGATTGGAGTAATTTTTACATAGATGCATTGAGGGATTGAATCATATGTTCCTTTAAAGAAACAAAAATCATCTTTTTCTTACAAGGGAAACCATTTCCTTGTAAATTTTGTAAAGACATTCTATCCCACATCGATCGGAAGATGAAATTTGTCGAAATCAAACTTATAAAAGCGAGGCCATATACCAACAATTTCTACTCAACGTGTGTTTGGCAAGGTTGGAGAACTCGCTAGCGGGTCGGTGAGGTAGGGACTAGCGACTACTCGGGATTACTCGGGATTAATCGGATCGGACTTTTTATGTATAATTTTAAGTTTTTATACATATATACATATATTTTTATACGTAATTTTTTTAAGTGGACAAGTTTTGACCGGAATCTAGGAGGTTTTGGCCGGAATATGTGTTTTTTCCGATTTTTTCTGATTTTTTTCCGATTTTTTTTGTTTTTTCCCGATTTTTTCCGATTTTTCCCGACCGACTAGTCGCGATTAGGGCCGACTAGGCCGACTAACGATTTTTTCACTGATTAGTGAAAAATTACTCAGTAGAGGTCCGACTAGCGATTAGTCGCCGATTAATCGCCGACTAGTCGCGATTTTTGCAACACTGGTGTTTGGTTTACTTGCCTTTGCCTGCAGGGGCGGACCTACACTATCCGATAGGGGGCGGCCGCCCCCCTGTAAAATAAAATAGTGTATTTTTTAGCCAAAAAACCCAATCATCCCCTTGAAAGTTCAGTTAAATCCCCTGATTGCAAAATATCATATTTTAGTACCGTGTTATAATTTTCTCAAGCAAATGGGTCATACTCATACCATGTTGTGACGTTGGGGGTGACAATTTCCGACACGACATGAAAATAATCAGATTTAGGTTGTTGTATCTAAGTTAATTTACAAACGAATTATGTTAGATTGAACTTTTTAACCCATTTAGTCAAACACGTTGACCCATTAAGCCATTTAGCCCATTTTTGTAACCCACCAACCCAACACCAAGCCATTTAACCCATTTTTGTAACCCACCAACCAACACTAAGCCATTTAACCCATTTATGTAACCCATCAACATGCTTATAACTTGATTACTACCCACCACCCTCTTTGGCAAATTTAGATAAACAGGCGAAATGGGTTGTGTTTACAGGTTATGGTTGATGTTTTTGACACAAATTAATGTGGGCCGTGTTCACTGTTCAGGTTGAACAATTCAACGGACCTGCCAACGCTACACGATAGACACACCTGCTTAGAATAACAATGTCATTGATTCTGACTCCAATCAAAATTTAACAAATCCTGTGAACCAAACGCCTCTATAAATCATAAATCCAGACCATACAATATCGCTACACCTGATAAGGCATTATTTCTAAGATGTATTCAGTTTCCTGCTACATATAATGTATGGGTACAAGTCCACACCCATGTAAGAAATAATAATATGATCAATGTGGGAAAAAAAAACCCTAAATCTCAACAACCCCTATTTTCATAATACACCCTAATCATGAAACCAGGTCAAAATCAAGTAAATCTTTCGCCACCTTCAATCAACGGTCCGCTGAATCCCGTACCAAAAGTTAAAACAAAGCTTTTGTGGGCCCGTATCCGTCACGATGCGATTTCTGCCATTTCCATGCAACTTGCAAGCTCTTTTCCAGATTAGTAAACTGCGCTGACCAGTTGAGTTCACGGAGTATTTTTGACGGGTCGCTGAACACCTCAGCATAGTCGCCGGGTCTACGTGGCAGATACTCTACTTTGATTGGTTCCCCTGTTGCCTTCTTGCAAGCTTCCACAAATTCTTTAACTGACCTACCTATTAAAACCAAATTAAAAAATATATATTAACAAAATGACATGTTTAACGTAACCAGGCTTACAATATGCGTCAGTTTCGATCCATTCACTAAATAAACCAATTCTGTTTATTTTTATTTTAACGGGTCAAATTGTCGTTGAAATAATATATCTTTAGGATAATTTTATGTATCATATTTACCGAACCTAACATAATATACTCGTTTTTAATTTAAGACTTAATAACCTTCCATCAAAACTTGCATTAGTATACGAGACGTCTGACTTTGGAGTGCAAGGAGAACAAGAAGAGTATAAATGGTCATATTATATATGGTATTTACTATTTAGTGGAACACGTAAATATGTTCCAAAGGTATATATGAAATTGCCCCTGTATTTTACAAAATCATATTTGAAAAATCATCTTTAAAAACTAAAAGTTACCCAAGCGTCACATTTTGGAACCTACAAAAAAGTACCAATTTTGACCCGAACCCATCTTAACCCCTTACCCGATCCACCTGACCCGCCCAATATGACACCTCTAATATGAGATAAAATATCTACCTTTTCCTGTACCAACATTGTAAATACCAACATGCCCGGGTTTCGCATTTTCAAGGGCTTTTACATGAGCATCAACTAAATCAGTAACATCGATATAGTCCCGTATGCATGTTCCATCTGGGGTTTTATAGTCGGTTCCTCGAACCTAAATCACATAACCAATAATCAGAATCTTATTATCATAAACTCCAAATAATATACATATTAAAGTACAAGTATTATATTATAAAAAAGAACATTACCTTGAGTCCATTAGTAATTCCACGAGCCGCATCGAAGCATGCACCTGATATCCTTCCATGTTCACGCAATTCTGGTCTTGGTGCTTCACCTAATCTTCCATCAGGGTCCGACCCAATCACATTGAAGTATCTGACATTTAATAAAGAACATTTTTAGAAATCTGATGAATAGTAAAAAAGAGCGTTCTTTTCCGAACCAATAATATGTTCGGAATCACGAGAACTGCGTAAGGCATTTGCACATATTGCTTGAAATGTGACACACAAGACGGTAATGTAACCTTCTTTGTTTCTCTATCCCACTACATCCGAGCATCTTTTATTAGGGCTGCAAATGAACTGAACGCTCTGCGAACAGCGCATGAACCGTTCGGTGGGAATTTGTTTGTGTTCGTTCGTTGAATAAATGAACCAACAGGAGCACAATAGTTCATTCGTTAAGTTAAATGAACAAACATGAACAGAGGTCACGTTAGTTTGTTTGGGTTCGATAGTTCATTGAGGTTTAATTTTTATATTTAAATACTTCAAAATTCCCACTAATACTATATTTAATAAATATTAGTATATTGTATTTTATTTAAATTATAAATAGATATTAGGTTAGTATATTGTGGGTGGAGCATCTATGTAATATTTGTGATAAGAGATACTGATTTTATTCATAATTTAAAACATGTTCCTTTTTGTTGTGTTCATTTGTGTTTATAAACATTCGTTTGTGCTCATTTATGTTCATGAACGCCCATTTGTGTTCATGAACTTTTATTTGCGTTCTTTACCTAAACTTAACGAACAAACACAAATGAACACGAACACGTTCATTTCCCTAATGAACGAACATGAACAGAAACTCCCGTTCCGTAAGTGTTCATGAACAGTTTGTGAACACATAATTTCCTTAACGAACAAACACGAACAAGTTGCAGCCCTAGCTTTTATGCACTAAATACAAGTGCATTATGTGCTTCTCAACATATTATTGATTCTAAAACGAATGTGATCCTAGTCAAATAAACATATATAAATTATGTGACAAATCAAACCTTAAAATCATGACTGCCATGTCTGAATTTTTATGCAAATCCAGAATAATATCTTCTGACATCTTTTTGGCTTTCCCATACGGATTAATTGGGTTCTATAATACATAAAAACAAGGTATTAAGGGAGACAACATAATATTACACCTAACAAGGTGAAATTACATAAAAGCCCATGGTATGGTACCTGAGGAGTTCCTTCGGTAATCGGCATCTTCTCAGGCTCTCCATAAGTCGCACATGTGCTCGAATATATCAAAGTATTAACATTATGTGCGGCCATAGCCTCCAGTACCACCAGCGTATTCGATGTGATATTGTGATAATACCTGCATAATTATAATTAAAAAAAGGAAATTGGACACGTTTTTTAAATCCAGTCAACAAAAGTTTAACAAAAAAATTATATAAAGTGCGTACTTACTTTAAAGGATCAAGAGTACTCTCCCCAACATATGCAACCGCTGCAAAATGCATAACCGCATCGAATGCATTTTCTGAAAAGATTTTGTGTACCTGAAATGTATTTTATCAAGGAAACAAACATGTCACACATGCATGTTTTATCTTACGCATACTGGTTAGCAGAGTATTGGTGGGGCCGTGAGTTTTCCCTAACAGGTTTTCACGGTTACCAAAAAAAATAATAGTTAAGTTTAGTAGGATACGGCTTTTGCATCTCCCAAATCAGCATAAATGAATTGAAGTTTCCCGGGTTCGGGAAACAATTCTTGAAGAACTTTGACTGCACCTATGTTTCCACGAGAGAGATTATCCTATAACACAAGTATACGAATTTAGTTTGTATTGTAGCTGAATATTGGTAAAAGATTAATAAAAATCTAGAGGCGTACCACTATAGTTACACGGTAAGAGTCTTTGAGAAGGCGTAGTGTAGCATGGGAACCGATATAGCCAGCGCCTCCAGTTACTAAAACATGAGTAACCCCTGCTTCAGACCTAGAGAACTTCAAAGAAAAAGATATAAATATCTCAAATATAAATCATATATTTATTTAATCTATACAAATTACCACTGATTTTTTTCAATTTGTTGTTGAACTTTGACTTTTAATGTTCAGTAAACTTTTCTCAATCTCAAGATTAATATGAGAAGATTTAATTACTAATAAAAATTGATGTTCAATCTATTCATCAGAATGAGTTGATTTGGGTAATGTTTGTTTGTTAAAAGGGTTCATTTGTGTCACTCAAACTATACAATTGGTCAAAATGGGTCGCTCCTATGAAAATTGCTAACCTAAAATGGGTCCAAATGAGCGAGCACCACCCACCGCCACCGTCGGCCACCACCTACCAGTCGCCGCCAACACAACCACCACCATCCCTGTTACCACCGCCAACACAACCACCACCATCCATGTTGCCACCGCCAAGACCGCCACTTAAAAACAAATATGGCCGATGAACCCAACTTTTGATACCTTTTTCCTAAAACAACCGTTCTGACCCGAACCAAATTAATACTTTCACCCGACCCAGTCCACCCGTGACCCGTTTGCAAGGCTTATACGCAAAGTACAAAGGGTGATATGAATAGGAAAACATCTAAGCAGTCCTATAAACTATTAAAATCCATCACAAACAGAACATATACATTGATTCAAGCTACGTTTCTACTCAAACGATCTATTCAAACAGATTTAAATCTTCAAATTGTCACAAGATTAAGAACCAAGAAGGAATTTAAACCAAAGAAAGGGTCTATGTCTATTTACTTACTGGACTAGGACTCTTGAAAGTAGGAGACTGTTTAAGCATAAAGATGCATAATGCTGTAAGTGCAAAAGCAAAAACAATCTTCCTTACAAACCCTTTCTTCTTAATTGGCTCTGTATGATCCACACCTACAACCACCAAAAACCATAAACACAAATCATCAAACATCTGCAAAGATCCAAAACACTACTGCAGCATTTTCAAAAGCAGTAAACAAAATTATAACCATACCTCCTAAAGCATAAGACCTGGGAGGCCTTGGCTGACTTCTAGGCTTGTTAAGGTTCAACATTTGATCAAAAACTCAAAACCCCTCTTTAAAATCAACTATTCTTGATTAAACTTCTGCAAGAACAACATCAAACCATATTAAATCCCAAAAAGACTCAACCTTTAACAATCTTTAACCATGTTTAATCAATCAATAGTTATTCTAAGATCTAACAAATTAGCAATGAAAACAGAAACATGCAATGAAGAAAATCAAAGGGGTTACCTGATCTACAAAGAGGGCAATGGGGAAAGTGAAATCATGATGATTTATTATAAATAAGAATAGGCATGTGATGGATTGCAAGATGAGAAAAGGGGTTGAGCTAATTGCTGAATAAAGTAAAGGGATTACAGGAAGGAAAGACGTAAAAAAGAGAAAATGTAGAGAGAGAGAGAGAAAGAGGTACGATGAAGTGGGAGAGACGAATGGGGTTCTTGGAAAAAAGGTTGTTCTGTTCTGAATCGATTTTTAGGTTTTTGATTTTGGATGCAGGAATCTCCGGTGATGCTGCCACCTGCCATGTTCCAAGTCAAAATGGAAGGAGAAAAAGAATGTCTCTTTTTTTTTTTTTTTTTTTTGAACGGCGAATGTCTCTTAAAATATCTCTTTATTTATTTCCAAATTCTATTTCTTTTATATTATATAGAAAGATATGGCTAATTTTTTATTCTCTATATATTTTTTTATAAAAAGGGGATGTGTATTTTATGTAACCACGTTTGGTTACCATTTTTATTAACATCAATATTATTTTATTGTTGTCAAAATTTTAAGAATGGTTTGAACTAAATGACCTAAGTTAAACACTATGAAACTTTGTTATTATTTGATGATTATTAAAAAAACTGATTTAAAAATGAGTTACTAAGGGGCTGTTTGGCTAAGTTTTTCAAAATGACTTATTTGCTTATTTGCTTTCTGAAAAGCAAATAAGCAAATAAGTCATTTTGAAAAGCTCCATTTTATAGCTTTTCAAAACAGCTTAGTCTGCGGGGTATGGGGCGGGGGTTTGGGCGTGGGTTAGCTGAAAACGCCCAAGCCACCACCCCGGGTGGGCATGGGTTTGGGTTCGGCCCCTTTGGCGTGGGATTCAGCCCGGACGTGGGGCGGGCTAGTAAGTGACATGACATGCTCTAAATGGTCAAACCAAATTCATGCCCCCCAACCCAAGCCCCACCATACCCCATGGGCGTGGGTTTTGGTGGTGGGTTTTTTCCCATTCCACGTGTCAACATATGCCCCAACCCACGCCCCAACCCAAGCCCCCCATACCCCGCAGTCTTATTGATTTATTTGCTTTTCAGAAAAACAAATAAGCAAATAAGTAGTTTTGAAAAGCTTAGCCAAACAGCCCCTAAATAGTAACAAAGTTTCATAATTGTTATATTGGGTAAGTCAGATCTACCATTTAAAAAAATATGACAATAGAACGGAATTAAGGTTTGTAGTTAGAAAAAGAGTTAAATGTCATTTTAGTCCCTGTGGTTTGTGCCATTTTGGCAGTTTAGTCCAAATGTTTCATTTTTAACCTGTGGGTCCAAAAAGGTTTCACAGTTGCCATTTTAGTCCACTGGGTTAACTTCATTTGTTTTTTCTGTTAACGAGAAGACCAATTCGGTCATTTTATATGGTTGAATTGCCCTTTTAGTTAACAGAATTACATACAAAATGACCAAATTGGTCTTCTCGTTAACAGAAAAAACGGATGAAGTTAACCCAGTGGACTAAAATGGCAACTGTGAAACATTTTTGGACCCACAGGTTAAAAATGAAACCTTTGGACTAAACTGACAAAATGACCCAAACCACAGGGACTAAAATGGCATTTAACTCTTAGAAAAAAATGTAACTTTAAAAAGTTGTTACTTTTTCATTGATTTTATTCATTTTCTAAACACCGCGTTGTTTGTTGAAAATTTTTGTAATATGGTGTAGCATTGTAGTGAATGAAACCCTTTTATATCACTATTGGGGTTACTAGTTCAGCGGTAAGTCGTCTTTTAAAACACTTAAGTGTGAAATCTAGGTTTCAAGTCTTACAAAGAGTAAGAAATTCGCCGTTAAAAACCTATTTTTGTTAAGAGTTAATTACATAGTTAGTCCCTGTGGTTTGAACAAAATAACATACTTAGGTACTAATAGTTTAAAATCACATTCTAGGGTATTAACTTTTCATTTTATAACGTTTGGAGGTATTAACGTTATTTGTAGGTTTAAAATCACATTCTATTAGTACCTAAGTATGCTATTTTGTGCAAACCACAGGGACTAACTATGTTAATACCCTAGAAGTTAATACCTCCAAACGTTACAAAATGAAAAGTTAATACCCTAGAAGGTGATTTTAAACTATTAGTATGTTATTTTTTGCAAACCACATGGACTAACTATGTAATTAACTCTTTTGTTAATTTACTAATCATGGAAAATTTTATTATTTATGTGGCATATGACATGTTATATTAGATCTGTACCGGATTTTTTTGTTTATGTACACAATCTAAGTGTTTTTTTAGAAAAAAAATAATTTGTTTATTGGTTTAGTTAGTTGAACAAAGACCTCATCTTTTTCCATGGAATGAGTAATACTCAATTCACACTCTTGACCTACTCCACCGTCCCTGTTTCCTCTCCAAATCTATTGGACAAGTCTAGTTCTATAAACCATGGCTCAATACATTAGTATATGTGGATTTTAATTCCTACATTCAAATTAGACCTGGCAAACGGGTCGGGTCGGGTCATGGGTCAAAACCGGTTCGGGTCAAAACTGGTCAATTAAAAAAGGGTTGTTTTGGTTCGGGTCGAAACGGGTTCGGGTCAAAACGGGTTCAGATCAAAACGGGTTCGGGTCGGAACGGGTTTCGGGTTGGGTCGGTCGGGTTGGTTAAAAAAATGTGTTTTTTTAATTAAAAAAAGTGATTATACATCAAGGGGCAATTTTGTGCCTCGAATTAATGTTGTATGTTTTCAAATTTTTGTTATATGATTCTCAATATAAGTTAGGGTTGATGGTACTCTCTGAATTAAAGTATTTTGCATGTACATTTGATTTTTGGTTGCCAGGAGTTGATTCTCATTTACTAGTTGGTTAGGATTAGGAAGATTCATATGCATTGAAAAGGATAATGCTTGAATTTGACTTGATATGTGAAATGGTAAAAATGTATCGAATTTGTGGTGCAGATCCGTAAATTCATTATCTTGAATGCATGTATTGGTGTTCCTGTGAGACGGTGACAGTATTGAACGTTCAAACGGTTCGATTCGAAACGGTACTGGTCGAAACAGTACGGGTTGAAACGGTACCGGTCGAAACGATACTGGTCGAAACGGTACGGGTCGAAACGGTTCGCGTCGAAACGGTTCGCGTCGAAACGGTTCGCGTCGAAACGGTACGCGTCGAAGCGGTTCGCGTCGAAGCGGTTCGCGTCGAAGCGGTTCGCGTCGAAGCGGTACGGGTCGAAACGATTCGCGTCGAAACGGTACTGGTCGAAACGGTACGGGTCGAAACGGTTCGATTCGAAACGGTTCGATTCGAAACGACACAGTTCGAAACGGTACAGGTCGAAACGGCACGGGTCGAAACGGCACGCGTCGAAACGGTTCGCGTCGAAACGGTACTTTTCGAAACGGTTCGCGTCGAACGGTTCGCGTCAAAACGGTTCGATTCGAAATGCTACGGGTCGACACGGTACGAAACTCGTCCCGACCCTAAACCCGTTTCGTGCCGTAACCCGTCTCGTGCGGATACTTGTGCCGGCTCGAAACCCATTCCGATCCGAAACATGCTCCGTTTCTTTAAGACACTAACCCACATCGACCCATTTCTTTAATGTTGTTGACCCACTTTGACCCGAAAATAACAAGATGGAATTTCAAGTGACCCATTGTGACCCATTTAGTTAAAATATCTTACCCAAACCAACTCATATAATTTTAAAAGTAACCCAAATTAACCCATTTGGAAGGCTTTGGGTCAAAATTGCCCCCTCTAATTCAAATACAAAACGTGTCAAATTTACTATTAAGATATACACATCATCATGTCCACCTTTATCGCCGGCGTTGCCCCTTGGGAGTGGCAATATTCTCATGGAATGTGGTAGGAATGAGAAAAATAACCGCCATAACCGAATCGTTATTAACCGATAGTTATGGTTATGAAACTTTGTTTAACCAACTTATCAGTTACGATTACGGTTATCAAGCTTTGGTTAACTGAAACCGAACCGAACATGTAATTATAAGTCTATATAATGGATTTATATCTTTTTAAATAACAATGTAGAGATTTTTTTTACTAAGATAAAAGTATGTTAGTAACAAAATGATCTTGATGTAGATGTCCTTTATTTTAATGAAGAATTGAGGTGTTATGAATTATGATCACAATTTTTTGTTAAGAATTTAACTTATTAAGAGGAATCCCATATCGGTGGTTTAACCAAAAAGTGTAGTCTTATTTATTTCATGAAAAAAAAAACTCAAGCTAAGTTCAAACGGGCACGCGTCTACTATGTAGAAACACCCCTATTTATTCAAACCCCGTTTGGTTAATTAACCGAAAATAACCGAAACCGAATCATAACCGATATCAAAACCAGAGTTCAATTATGGTTATGGTTAAGAAAATTCTATAACCGGGGCTAGCGATTATGATTAATGGTAAAAAACTGAACCAAACCGACCCATGCACACCCCTAAGACATGGAGACATTTGGAAATTGACTTTTGGGGTTTTAATAAACAAAATACTTGCCCATTGCCCTTGCCCGTAATCCCATGGTTTTGGGGTTTTGGAGGTCAAAGACCCTCTGTCTACGTGACAGACACGTAGCATGATTTGCCCCTTGCCCTCTCCCCAATTTTCCGCTTCAAATGTATGTTTATCAAAAAATTTATTTGTATTTAGTTTGGTTCCGCCTATTTTTATACTTCCGACCCCTATTTAAAAGTTTAAGATCCGTCACTATTTATATTACAATACTTTAGTAAAATTGACGGGTGGTCCGTAGGACAACCCTTAAAGGCCTTTAAGTAGACTAAAATCCCATACTTTGTCCGGTTATTTGCTTGAATTTGGTAATCACAAGATGTTGATGTTGCAGGTGTTAAAATGCCCAAGATGTGGGATTTAGGAAGCTTGGATGGATGTGGAAAGTTGGTATCATAAGGACATGAAGAAATCAAGTTTTGTTGGAGAAACAAAGGAAACAACATCACTCAGCGCCGTAACCTACGGCTGCTGTCGTAGGCTACGACACCCCACATGTGCCAAACTTCCTCACCGTAAGACAATATATACCCGCCGTAAAGATTTGAAGCTTGCCGTAAGCTACGGTGAGCACCGTAGCTTACGGCGCTGATCTTGACTTTCGTTGACTGCTGACCACCGTAGCTTACGGTACCGACCTTGCCCAATTTGTAACCTCTGCATTAAATTGCTATTTCATGGGTTTTTATGGTGTCTCATCATATGTTTTCGGTGACTTATCACTTGGACACGATTTTGGGCATTGTTGGAGACATTTGGAGCTTGAAGAACACTTGTTAATTTCTTGTTTTATGTTGGTGATTCCTTTGAACATTGGAACTAGTATTATGATGTTGATTCAAGCCATGAGTGGCTAAACACTTTGTGATTATCCTGGATTGAAGGTTTGCTTGAGACATTTCATGTTTGAATTCCTAATTTCTAGAATAACAATCTTTATCTTTATGGTTTGTTTGTTATGGTGTGTGATTGTTTGTTAGTAACTTGTTAATTCTTGCATTGAACTAATTAGAAACCATACGTTCTTGGTGTCGTTGGCAATCGAGATATCATGGGTATAGTTAGGCTTGGGTAAGGGTTGATTGATCATCGGGTAACAACCTCACGTTCTAGGAATCTGAGTACTTAGTTCCCTTTCATCACTGCAAGTAGTCACACATGAGCTATGTCTATGTAGTTCTTTCTAGTGGAACGATAACATGAATGTCAATTGAAACCGGAGATCTAGGATGATCATTTGTCTCTAATTTGCTTACAACCGAAACTTTCATCTTTGCAATTTAATTAGTTAATATTAGTTTTAAAATCAATCCAATCAAATCAACTCTGGAATTTTATTTTATTTGCATTTAGATTAATTTAGTCAAGTTAGATACTCTCTTAAATAGCACATTTTCCACAAACTCCCTGTGTTCGATACCCACTTACCGCTAGCTAATTAGTTGTATTTGGATTAAATTTGATTGTGACCACGACATCACGTCAAATTTTAGCGCCGTTGCCGGGGAGTAGTGCGCAACGTGTGTTATTTTTTTATCCTTTTTAGTTTGTTATTTTTCTGGTTTACGCTGGGTGTGTTAGTGTGTAGGTATTTATAGGTGCATGCGTACTAGAAGCTCTCACAAGCTATCAACATTGGCATTTGATCCGGAAATTGAGCGAACATTAAGAGGAAGCATAATTTTGCTAAGAGAAAACAAAATCAGCGGTTCACCAACAACACCAACTACACCAATTACACCACTTCCATACATGGATCCATCACCACCACCACCACCCACTACGGGTGAACTTATACCACCTTTCATACCATTATCCACTCAACCTTCACCAAACACTACCATGCCAAACACTACTACCGACCCTATTCAACCTCATGATGTAACACCAACTAATACCACCCAACCCATTACCACTCAAGAAGAACCTACACTCACTTTTAATCCTTCTACTACAATTCCACCATTTTCCCATTTCTTTCCAGGTGCGGGTGCGGGTCAATCATCTTCAACCTACTCAATAGCACCAAACTCAACCATTGTCCATGCTACTTCTACATTTAGACCATCGAACCAGTCGGGTTTTCAATATACGACTCTTCCATTTGGGCAATCATCAGGTATATGAGGAGATGGATATGAAGAAGGATATGAAGATTTTGAGGGTTATGAGGAAGAAGGATATTCTTATGGGGGTGATGGGGAACAAGGAGAACTTACTTACGTGCAAGGGCAAACTCAAAAAATGCCAAGTGTTGGTGGGTTTCAACAACAACAAATTATACCACAACACATTCGGCCAAGGCCACAAGGGCCACAATTGCAACGTCCTATACCATTGCAACAAGTTTGTCCACAAAATGTGCAACCTCAATTCCAAAGGCCGATTCAACACCCACCAATGCCACAACAACAATTTCAACCACATGTACCACAAGGGCCTATGCAAAGGCCAATGGGTCCTATTCGACCAAGGGTTCGGTTGGGTGTGCAAGAAGGCATCTTAGAGAACATGCGAGAGGCATTGAAGCGCATTTTAGGCCGGTAATCACTCACAATCCTTCACCGGTAGTTATTCCTCACAATGATCAAGGGAGGACTTTTGAAGTGAGAACCAATTCATTGCAAAGTTTGCCGAAGTATAAGGGTCTAGCAACGGAGGAACCTTATTTTCACTTGGAAGCTTATGACTCGATTTGCAACACATTTGGGAGTCAAGGATTTTCGGCCGACGATGTCAAATTGGTATTATTCCAATTTTCTTTAGAAGACAAGGCAAAGAAGTGGTTTTACACTTTACCTTCAGCATCTATTTATACATGGGGGGAGATGCAACAAATATTTTTAGATGAATTTTACACCGCTCAAAAGACCAATGATGCTAGGAAGGGGTTGAGGAGTTTTCAACAACAATAAGGTGAGATGTTTCATGAGGCCTTTGAGCGTTTCAACATGATGATCAAGAATTGACCTCACCATGGGATTGAACTTTGGGAATTGATGAACGCTTTCCACGAGGGGTTGAGTGCCGAAGATGCTCGAGACTTAATGTCTATTACAGGTGGCACTTTTGGTACGAACTATGAGCAAGACGATTGGGAGTTCTTGGAGCAAATGGCAATTACATCAAAGAGGAAAGCTCAAGCATCAAGGAGAGCACGACCGGCCGTTACCCGAACACAAGTGCATGCGGTTGACGATGGTAATGTTCAAACCTCTAATCAAATTTATGATGTTTGTGCTATTTGCAATGAAATAGGTCATGCGGCTGAAAATTGCCAAGGAATGGTGGAAGGGCAATATGAAGAGGTTCATGCTGTGCAAGGTCAAGGAGGGGGTGGTAGAAACTTTAATATGAATTCTAACACTTACCACCCTGGGTTGAGAAACCACCCATGTCGCAACCCCCGATCCCTTATCTGTCCCGGGAACGGGCGGACGCGAACTCAGTAGTGGTGGTATCAGTTATTTAATCTTGCAGCGGAATTTACATCAGGACCGTAGTTAGGAAATGTTTATCAGAGTAAAACCACCATATTTGATATTAATAATAACATGGGCAAAACCCAAGTTTCTTATTACAATACATTTATAGGGACAAACCCTATTTTATTGAATTTAAAACATCGTTTATTAGGTAACTTTTATAGCCACATTTTTCCCAAGCCTTCAGTGCTCTCCAGCTGGCTTTTCACTAATTGGCTGTTCACATTGTGTTACCTGTAACGCGTTTTAAAAACATTTGTCAGTCAGAAATACCGGTGAGTGAATCCTAGTTTAATCAAGAAACATTTTATCAATTAAAACAGTATTGAGAGCGATCACATTGTTTATTTCTACACAATTACTCATTCAGTATTTGCCACTCGACCGGATCTGTGGCTATGGTCAAATTACCCATTGGCTAACTCGTCGTCCAATGGTAATGTACTGTCATTCCGACTATTACTACTACTCGTAGTAATAAATTTTGTATACAAAACCCCATAATACCGGCAGTAATTGAAGAACTAAAAAGACTCAATCACCGCTTAATCACATTGTAAACAATTAAGGTTTTGTAAAACATTACAAAAAGGTTAACAAAAAGAGGATAAACTCACATTGCTATCTTAGACTTCTTGTAAGGGTTTCCTGGATATAATCTATAATTTATACAAATGTACATTGGTTAGTATCATAACCCTTTGAAAATATTAATGATACCCTCCCCGAGACGGCATTCCAACAACTACGTCGGGCAGAACCACGACAGTTATTGAGATTGTGAGCGACGGAAAACGAAAACTGATGCGTTCTATTTATAGTTGCTGAATTCAACTCTCACGCGGCCCGCGTCAACATATGGTCAACGCGTAGCTTAGCTGGGTCAGCTTGTAGGTCCGCCACGATGTCGACACGTGTCAGCTCAGGGCTGCGCCACCATTTGGGACACTTGCGGCCCGCGTGAACTTAAATGGGGTCTTACGCGGCCCGTTTGAACTAAAGAAATCAACGATATCAGGTTTCCACCCTGATACCGCCCGCGTGAATGGTTGTGGTGGGTCTACGCGGCCCGCCTCAACTTATAATTTCTTGTTTTTAATTTATTTTATATGTTATAACATAATTCGGGCTTGGTTTTCACATACGGGGTATATTTAAAGACATATAAGGATATTTTAAGATATATTAGGATGTCGGAAATATTATGAGTGTCGGTTTTACCGAGGGTTGTTACAACCCAAATTTTCGGTATGGGAACCCTTCAAATCAAGCAAACCCGAATTTTCAAGGAAGTCAAGGTAACTTTGGTTCGCGCCAACCTTACAACAATCAAAGTGGATATAGAGGTGGGAACAACCAAGGGTATCAAAGGCAATATCAAACGGGTCAAGAGCAAGGGGGGTCTTCGGGTGGAAACGAGATGATGAAAATGTTAAAAAGCATGCAAGCGGAGATGCTAAAGAGAAACCAAATGGATGATGCTCGCATACAAAAGGATGAGGCCCGAGACAAAGCAATTCAAACTTTGACCACCCAAATGGGTCAACTCGCAACTGAAGTGTCGGACTTGAAGAAAAACAAAGGTCAATTACCAAGCGACACTAAGGTAAACCCGTCTCATAATACTTCTAGAGGTAATAATGTTAATATTCATCATGTAAGTGTTTTGAGAAGTGGGAAAGCGTACAAAACCAATCCTTCACCGGATTTGGTTGAGGGGGTGGTTGAAGACATAACGGGTCAAGATAGTGAGGAAGAAAATGAACCAACTATTA
Source organism: Helianthus tuberosus (assembly GCA_030545235.1). Taxonomy (NCBI): domain Eukaryota; kingdom Viridiplantae; phylum Streptophyta; class Magnoliopsida; order Asterales; family Asteraceae; genus Helianthus; species Helianthus tuberosus. The sequence continues at coordinate 173,264,679 of CM060448.1, read as the reverse complement.
TTTCTAAAAAACCCAATTTTGAAAAACCCGAAATTAATAAAGAAAACGAAAAGAAAAATGAGGATGAGGGACCTAGTCAAGAATCATTTCCCTCGGCTTTATTAGATCCGGGTAAGAAAATTTTTATTTAAAAACGGGGCCCTCAAAAAGAAGAAATGTGGGAGGTTTTTAAACAGGTTAAAATTAATCTTCCTTTACTTGAAGCAATAAAATAGGTACCCGCTTATGCCAAGTTTTTAAAAGAATTATGTACTCAAAAGAGGCAACAAAAAGTGACTAAATTGGTTGACTTGACGGAGCGGGTAAGCGCGGTTTTGAAAGGAGATCTTCCTCCTAAGCTACAAGATCCGGGAACGCCCCTTATAAACATTCAAGTGGGAAAATTTCAAACTGCAAGGGCGTTACTAGATCTTGGGGCCGGAGTAAGTATCTTACCGAGGGGGGGGGGTTATATGACCAATACGACTTTGGTCCATTGAAACGAGTTGAGACAACGGTGGTATTAGCCGATTTGTCTCATAAACTTCCTCGGGGTATTGTACGGGATGTGATAGTTAAAGTTGATGAGTTTTATTATCCCGTTGATTTTCTTGTGTTAGATTACTCATCCGCTAACCCAATCCAACAACAAAATGTTATTTTGGGTCGGCCATTTTTGAACACTGCACATGCCGTTATTGATTGTCGATATGGTACGGTCGACATGACATTCGGTAATTGGAAAATGAGATTAAATGTTTTTACTAACGGTGCTAATGTTTATGGTGATGAGTGTTTTTTAGCAGATTTCATAGATGGATACGACCCAAAGGAGTTCGAGGAAGAGATTTTGGGTTCGTGTGTTTGTGATGTGTCTTTGCAGGTTCATGCATGTCAGTTGGAGGTGGAAGAGAAGGAGCAAGAAGCTCTCGCGGTGAGAGAAGGAAGACCGCCATGGACCCACCAAACGGAAGCTTTACCGGTGGGAATTGATTCGGGTACAAAACCTTCGTTGGAGTGTCCACCAAGTGTGGAATTGAAAGAGCTACCGAAGCATTTAAAGTATGCTTTCTTGGGGGAGAATGACACTTTACCGGTGATCATTGCTTCTAATTTGGCGGTAGCTCAAGAAGAGGATTTGATACGGGTTTTGAAGGCTAATAAGGCGGCCATCGGATGGACGATAGCCGACTTGAAAGGCATTAGTCCATCCATTGTAATGCACAAAATCATTACAAGTGAAGATGCGAAACCAACCCGTGAAACGCAAAGAAGGTTGAACCCGAACTTGAGAGAAGTGGTCAAGAAGGAAGTTATCAAGTGGTTGGATGCGGGGATCATTTATCCCATTTCGGACAGTGCGAGGGTAAGTCCGACTCAGGTAGTACCTAAAAAGTCCAGCATCCAGGTAAAAAAAGATGAACAAGGCGAGCAAATTGCCACCCGCCCGGTCACCGGGTGGCGAGTTTGCATTGATTATAGAAAATTAAACGCCGCTACCTCCAAAGACCATTTCCCGTTACCCTTCATTGACCAAATAATTGAAAAACTTTCTGGTCAAAAATATTACTGTTTTTTGGATGGGTATTCGGGTTATAACCAAATTTCTATTCACCCGGACGACCAAAACAAAACCACGTTTACATGTCCATATGACACATTTGCTTTTCGGCGAATGCCATTTGGACTATGTAACGCCCCGGCCACATTTCAAAGATGTATGATGAGTATATTCTCGGATATGGTCGGGGAATCTCTTGAAGTGTTTATGGATGGTTTTTCCATCTTTGGCTCAAGTTTCAATTCTTGTCTTGATGAATTAGAAAAAGTTTTAAAAAGGTGTGTTGAGACAAACTTGGTGCTAAGTTGGGAAAAGAGCCATTTTATGGTTCAAGAGGGTATTGTGTTGGGGCACGTGATATCGGACTGGGGAATGGAGGTAGACAAAGCAAAAATTCGGGTAATTTCGTCTCTACCCCCACCAAAGAATGTTAAGGGGGTGAGATCATTTTTGGGACATGCGGGGTTCTATAGAAGATTTATTAAGGGTTTTAGTGTAATTACAAAACCTTTATGTAACTTGTTATTGAAAGATGTTCCATTTGATTTTACTGACGAATGTTTGCAAGCGTTTCATGTTTTGAAGGAACAGTTGGTGAAGGCTCCTATCTTACAACCACCGGATTGGTCGAAGCCGTTCGAGATTATGTGTGATGCTAGCACACGACCATTGGAGCGGTTTTGGGTCAAAGGGTCGATAAGAAGCCGGTGGTAATTTATTATGCGAGTAAAACTTTGTCCGAGGCGCAACTGAATTACACCACAACCGAGAAAGAATTATTAGCGGTGGTGTATGCCTTGGACAAGTTTAGATCATATATTTGGGGGAACAAGGTGATTGTGTATTCAGATCATAGCGCGGTCTGTTATTTGATGGAAAAGAAGGATGCAAAGCCCCGGTTGATTCGTTGGGTGCTTCTGTTGCAAGAGTCCGATCTTGAGATTCGGGACAAAAAGGGGTGTGAAAATGTTGTTGCGGATCATTTGTCCCAGATTCCATTGGAAGGTGTTGATGACCCGAGCGAGATTAATGAAAGGTTTCCCGATGAACAATTGTTAGCCGTTTCCACTTTTGTTGCACCTTGGTACGCCCATTATGTAAATTATTTGGCCAAGGGTGCAATTCCGAATCATTGGACAAAGAAGAGACGACAACAATTTTTGAGTCAAGTAAAGCAATATATTTGGGATGAACCGGATTTGTTCAAAATCGGACCTGATCAAGTGATAAAAAGGTGTGTTCCTGAAACTGAAGTACTAGAGATTTTGACTCATGCTCATTCTTCGGCATGTGGAGGGCATTTTAGTGGGAACAAGACGGGTTATCGGGTGTTATCATGTGGGTTTTATTGGCCCACAATTTTCAAAGATTCTTGCGAGTTCGCCCGGAATTGTATCAATTATCAAAATGTTGGAAGCATATCGAAGCGGGATGAAATGCCTTCACAACCAATTTTGGTGGTTGAGGTGTTTGATGTTTGGGGGATAGATTTTATGGGTCCGTTTCCTAATTCGAATGGGTTCTTGTATATATTGGTTGCGGTTGACTATGTTACGAAGAGGATAGAAGCCATTGCTACAAGGACCAATGATCATTCCGTTGTATGTAAGTTTGTGCAATCCAACATATTCGCTCGATTCGGTGTGCCAAGGGTGATAATAAGTGATGGCGGTTCACATTTCAAGAACTTTAATTTTGGGAAATTTCTAAAAAGATATAATGTGAACCACCGAGTGGCGACACCGTACCATCCGCAAACAAGTGGACAAGTTGAAGTGTCCAACCGTCAAATTAAAGAGATCCTCATGAAGACGGTAAGAACGGATAGAAAAGATTGGTCAAGTAAACTTGACGATGCGTTGTGGGCATATCGGACGGCCTACAAAACTCCAATCGGTACCACCCCTTATCGGATGGTGTATGGGAAGGGGTGACATCTACCAATGGAGTTAGCACATCGAGCGCATTGGGCCATCAAAACTGTTAATGCGGATTATGACGAAGCGGGTCGAGTGCGAAAGTTGCAATTGAATGAGATCGAAGAGATTAGAGACGAAGCCTACGAATGTGCTTCCGCATACAAAGACAAACTTAAGAAAGTTCATGATGCAAAGCTAAGGAAAAAGAACTTCGAAGTGGGTAAAAAGGTGTGGTTATACAATTCGAGGTTGAAGATGTTCGTGGGTAAACTAAAGAGCAAATGGATGGGTCCTTACGTCATCCGAAGAGTGGGGAGATTTGGAGATGTTGATATACAAGATGAACAAACCAATAAACAACAAACGGTGAACGGGCATCGGCTCAAACCGTATTTGGAAGGCAATGACATTAACAATCTCGAGCTTGACAAAGTGGCTTACATTTTAAGCTCATTGGATGACGAGGAAGCATGAGAGGCCCAGGTTTGATGTTTGTAAATATTTAGTTAGTTGTTTCAATTTTAATAAAGTCCCGTTCGAAGCTTGTGTTCGAAACAAGTGTGGGGAAATCCGTACGAATTTCCCGAACATAGTGTTGAGGACAACACGGGTTTTTAACGGGGGGTAGGGTGATAATTTTCATGTTTTCAAAAAATTTATAAACTCATAAAAATTATAAAGTTGAGAAAAGTTAAAAAAAAAACATAAAAAAAAATTGCTGAAAAAAGTGAGATTTTTGGCCCCCCAATCGCCCAGATGCCGCCGTAAGCTACGGTGGGGGGCGTAGCTTACGGTGGCCATTAATATAAAAAGAACCCTACGACATCGAGCTACTGACCTACATCGGAGCTTTTGTGCCCAGACCTCGCCGTAACCTACGGCACCGAGTGAAGACATGGGGTCCCTTTTGTCGGCGGTTACATATAAAAAAAACCGAAAATATATTAATAATAATAATAATAATAAAACAATTAACAACAACTTCTAACCTATCCCTATCCACATATCGTTCCTCATACCCCAATCACACAACTTTTCTCTTCTTCTTCTTCTCCACTAAGAACCCTAACCATCCATACCTTCAAATCTTCATATCTCCTTCAATCTTTATCCGATTTTGGTGATTCTTGAGTCCATTTTGGGTGAAATTTCACAAGGAATCTAGATTTATACTCATATCTTGAAGATTCCTTTTTTTGGGGTCGGATTTGAGCATAGGGGTGCCAAAAGTTTGGGGGTTTTTGTGGGTTTTTGTGTGAACTTGAAGAGCTTGTTATTCTCATCTTCTACAACACCAAGGTATGCTATTTTACTTCATTTTTTTGATGTATATTGAGGTTTGTAAGTTTTCATTATACTTTTTGCTTACACACTTGCTTGTATATGATAGATGATAGTATATTGTTGATCCAGGGGATGTTTGGGTATAAATGTATTTGATGTTTAGTGAAATTTTTTTGGAAAAATTCTGATTTTAAAGACATCATGCCGAATTTTTGTTTGAAAAGATGAATATTTGGTTTTTGTACATTTATACCCGTAACATAAAGCAAGTGTGGGGAAGATGTTAGAGTTGAACTTACTTGATTGTTGTGTTTGGTTTGTGAATGTGTGTAGGTATGGTGAAAACAAAAGGTAAAGCGGTTGCAAGTTCGTCTAACGAACCTCAAGGGGAAGAGGAACAATGGAAGAGAAGGAGGTTGGCTCGGATAGGAGACCTGGACTCGGAAGAGGATGCACCTCCAAGGGGTCCGAAGCCGGATTGGACATCCGGTTCATTACTAGACCAACCCGCGGAATGGAGAGAGGACTTGTTTCACGAGCAAATGAACAAGTTGAAGCAAAGGGCTGAGGCATTTATTTGTGAAAAGGAGATCCGAGAAGCTGATTTTGGGTCGTTCGGGATAACGACAAAGTTTAAAGAATTGGGTTGGGGGGAGCTTTGAAGTGTTACGATGGCGAGGTGAAGAAGATGTATGATACTCAGATTCAAGAGTGGATGGCTACACTCGAATATCCCCCGTTTAAGGCCCCACAAAAGATGAAGCTCGTTGGATGGTGTAATGGGGTAAAGGTCGAAATGTCTTATGATTCATTGCGCCGAATAGCGAAGTTTGACGACCTACCATCTAATCAATATATCTACCCAAGCCTCAAGGATCTCTACTTTGAGCCCGACAAGCATCCTCAATGGCAACAAATGTTGGACTACCTCTTTCTTCCGGGTACGACACATGGGAAATTGTTTAGACGAAACTTGTGAATGGAGGCGAAGTTGTTGTTGGTTTTGTGTACATACAATGTCATCCCGCGACGGGGTGACAAGATGGAGGTCCGGTTTCAAGAGGTGCCGATCTTGTATATGATGATGCATGGTTCTCCCAAGGTTCCCTTCCGATTTCTAGTGTTGAACAACATTTGGTTGAGCCGGAATAGCGGGGAAAGAAAAATTGTACCCCATTGCCGATTGATCATGACATTTTTAAAAAAATATGGGGCAATTGAAGGCAATGAAAAAGGTTCTTATAAGAGGTTTAAACCGTTTGACTTAAAGAATTTGGGACCGGGATTGGAGTACAAGGAATCAGAAAGGTACCATAAGCTGAAGACGGATGGGAGAAGATGGAGAGTTATCAAAGCGGATGCGAGACCATTACGACCGGGCAAGGCTGATGAGCCCGAAACAACTGATGAAGAAGTTAGTGGTGACGATGACTACCGTGAAGACACGTTTATGGTTGATGCTCAGGTAGGGGGCGCTGGCCCAGGTGGAGTTCAGGGAGCAGGTGTACAGTCAGGTTATGTGGGGAGTGCATTCGATTATGCACAACAGGCCTATGATCCCTATTGGGCTCATTCGGGGAATATGGGCCAGATTATTGAACAAAGGCGACCCCCCACTTTTGGCGAATGGACTGAACCGAATCAAATGCTCTTCGATCAACAAAGTTTTATGGGGGCGAGTATGGAGAGAGCACTGAAGCAGAGCTACGACAGAAATGAGCAATGGAACCGTGCTTATATGTATGCCCATGAGGAAGAAGTGAACAATCGCTACCTAGATGACCGCCAGAGACGCTTGCATGATCAGTGGCATGCGGGTCAACCACTCGAAGCGGACCCGCCAGTTGTGGATTATACCACGTTGCCGCCCTATGGCGGTAGTTGTAACACCTCGTAAAATCACACCCAATAAAATAAGGACACGTGTCATGTAATACAAACGTGTTATGAAAAACGGATCCAGATAAAGATGTACGGTAGGATTTAAAAGCGTCGATATGTTAATTTATACCTCTGAACGACCCATTAATAAATCCCTAACCATGATATACTTAATAAACATCTAAATGATGTAAATAAATCTGGTTGTCCTAAATAATAAATTGATTATAACCTAGAACATGGATCCAATGTGAGTTCTAGGTAATTTCGACATTTTAAAACCTCCCACAAGATACAAAATGTGTAAGTGCATGCAAAGCATGCAAAGGCTGAGCACTTGGTCCCTCTACTGAAAAGGAAAGCATAAGATTCGGACTTGTAAGGATTGCATGGTCAAAACTTGAAAAATCACAAAATTTTGTCTTCTGATGAAGGCTTACGGACCGCAAAGGGGTTACCTTACGGTCCGTAAAGCGGATACGGACCGCAAAGCAAAAGGCTTACGGTCCACAAGATTGTAACTGGGCATCTTTGATCAAGGTCGGTTACGGACCGCATGACCAGGGGTTTACGGTCCGCAAAGAGGGGCTTACGGGCCGCAAGGCTTCCTCCTTACAGTCCATAAGACTGTCGCTGGCAGCAGAAATTGGACAGCTGCCTGTTCAGCCTGTTACACCGCCTTATATGAGTGGTATTCAAAAATCAGGGGCCCTATAACTGGTTTTTAGCAACATAGGGACACCTGGGATCATCCCATAACATTAGTAGAGTGGCTTGGCATGATCTTGTGCATTTGGACTCACTATATAAGATGAACAAGTTGCAACATTTTTGTCACTCATTTGTAACTCACTTCAAGCTGGTCTCTGGAGCTCCTCTGGTCAGCAAGCAAGTTCCCTTAAGTTTCAAATCATACTTAGAACCTTTGTAAGTGTCCTTAATCCTTTTTAATTCAGTTTAGCTTAGTTAATTAGCTAAAAGTCAAACCATCGTAATTAAGGTTTGACTTCGAGATTAATTAAAATTTGTTTAGTCAAATCTCGAATCAAAAGTACCTATAAGTAGGTAATTATGTGGGTAATAAACCCTTAAAAGGGTACTCTCTGATTCCCACTCTAACTAGGTCAATTGTCGGGTTAAACTAAATCATAAAAAGTCAACAGAATGCTTAATTTCAAATAAATGCATAATTAACAATGTAGAAGCTATGCAACCTGTTTTATCATTAACATAACTTGGTAATTAATGTAAGAACATGTCTAAACATGTTCAACCCGACAATTTTCAGTTTAGGCCCGGTTCGGAACCGAAAGTCGCATAATTTGACTTTTGCTTTGACTTTCAGTTCTGACCCGTTTGGACATGTTTTAGAAATGACTTAGAGCCATATTGGGACCAGATTTCATGTTAGTATAATCCTATGAGATTATACAACTTGATTCAATCATTATCCGCTTCATATGCATGTTTCCGTTAATTGCTTATATGTTGACTATTATGCCCATATGACCTTAAAACGTGAATTTTGGAAATGTAAAAGAGTAGAAACTTTAGTTACTGATTTATAAACTTGCACCTAAAATGTGACATTAGTTTGAGGTCTAGATTAAGAGTTATGCTCATTAGCGTAATTAGAAAGTTTTTAGTAATTAAACGGTGTAATTAGCGTATAGCCTATCTAAACCCGATTTTTAATACCAAACTTTTTACTCACTGTTATAAAATAATATTTTGGGATTTTTGGAGATTTTTATTTATTTTTAGGCTGAGCATAACTTAGAGTTCTAAGCTTGATTCGGTAATTGTCGGTTTTGCCCTTTTGGGCTATAAAATGAGTTCTACAAATCCTTTTGACCCCAAACCTTTTGCTACTGATTTTATATGATAAATAAATTATTTTAAACCTTCTGGGATGATAAGAATATCAGCTTTCTATATAGAACCCGGAAATGGCTCCAAATCGCCTTTTAAGCATTTTTAACACATAGTAGGTATTAAAACTATTTTAAACATGTAAGGTTGATACCTACTGATATTTTAAGAAAATTATTATATTTTAACAGTAAGTAAAAGTTTTTAAACTCAGGTTTCCAGTTTTGACCTTTTAGGCTTAGGCAAATTTACCAAAATGCCCTTCCGGTGCATAGAATGGTTAGAAATGATAAATTTCACACATAGGTTATACCCTACTGTTATAACTTATTAAATTAAGTATTTTTACTGATTACATCAGACCTGTAACTCAGATTTATACTTAAACTCTTTTATAACCTTTAAAATGACCAAAATACCCCTACGGGGCGTAATTCGAGTCTAAATCCGATTTGGGCATAATAGAAGATATCTTACTGATGTCACAACATATTTAAGACATATTAACTTAGGAAACCTGTGTATGACTCATTTGGTTACCCGTTACGCACTTTTCGCGTTCGGATCGGCTTATGTAACTAGTTTGCATATATTAGCCGAAACGGGTCAAACCATATCGTTTTCATCTCAAAATTCAGAATGTGTTTAGTTTACCCATATTAAACAAGTATCCAAGCTTGTTGGGTCAAAACCACATTCTAAACCGGTCTTCGCTTTATCATGCATTTGAACCGTGTCTTCCTTTTGAAAACTAACCGGTCTAAGTCTAAGCTTAATTAATGACCCGTTAGGATTCTAATAGGTTGTTAAAAACCTTCGTTCCAGATTAGGAGCCCAGTAAAAGCTACGTACACTTGCTGTATTTGAATTATACTTTGCTCAGGTAAATACTCATAACTTATTTTCCCTATACGGGCTTGGGATACGGTATTATAATAATACCGCTTGGTCGGGTATGTAGTCATTTAAATCGGATTGTGATTAATGTATTTACATGACTCATTTTATTCTGTATTATTTGGTGTATGGCCTTTGGGGGTTAAATGACCATGTCCCGGATATCCTTGGCATCATTCAAAGAAATGGCCACAACCTAAGCACGGGGTGTAGGCGTACACCTGACAGATGCATTATGTAAAAACTGGTAATCCACTTAAAGGAAATAATCCTTGTGGGCATTATACCTGTGGCGTGTCAATTAATCTAGACCGACCCTACAAACCCGCCCTAATGGACGACAAATAAGTAAAACTGTATACAAGATTATTTTTAAATAATTATCCCAAGTTATAAAAATATTTTTGCCGAAGTGCATTCAAATAAATTTTCAAACTCTTTTCAAAATGAGTCAGTTAAGTTGTATTTACCAGTGTAAACTAACGTATTTTCCAAAAAGGCTAAGTGCAGGTACTATACGTAATAGGCTGGCTACTCCAGGCATCAATAATCAAGTCTCGCAAGCTCTAGATGTCAAAGTCTGCTGAACAGTTTTCCTTTTTATTTTGATCCGCCTGTGGATCTGTTTCAACTGTTTTGTGATACGTAATATTACAATTTTATTCGGTTGAAATAAATCTATCTTTTGCTTCCGCTGTGCATTTAAATATTGTGTTGTTTAACTATGATGATATCAACTACGTCACGATACTCCCCACCGGGCACACCGGTAATACGTGGAAATATCGGGGTGTGACAGGTTGGTATCAGAGCCAACACTGAGTGAATTAAACACTAGCCTTTTGTGTTTAATCTCAGTTACACAGTTGCACATTCCTCGAATTTTCGAGTCTAGACAAAGAACATAGGACAAATCCTGATTTTGTTTTATTTTGTCTTTTATATTATTCTTGTTGTTATCTTTGTTTATGTTGACAGGTCTAAATATGCCGCCAAGATTCCTTAGGAGAAAAGGAAAGTCACCTGTAGCAGGCCACGAACAGGAAGCCGGGCCTTCTCAAAGACGAACCTCACCTATCCTTATTAGCACCAGTCCACAGGGAGAGTGGAGGGCGCATCTGCAGCCAGCGCGGCGGTCTGTCTCGTTAGCTTCGTCACCGTCTTATCTTCATTCCTTTGGGCCCCATTCAGAAAATGAGCCCGAAAACCCACAGCCTTCATTTATCCCTCTCCAGAGGTCCAACTCTCGTCACTCCTTTGATAACCCGTCACATATCTTCCGTAGCCGGTTCAACCCGGCAAACTACCTCGAGGAACCAGTGGGTGTTAACCCATTGGGACCTGAAGATCATTTTTCTGGAGATCACGCCATGGATATGGACGAGGATACTGACCCTACCGAACCACCGACCGGTACCCCCACTCATCCCATAGAAATTTCTGATGGGTCATCTTTTCATGGATCACCCTACCGTGGTCCTGACAGTTACCAAGCAAGGTTCAACCAGCATGAATGGTATTTCACACCCTCTCACCATTCATCGCCATACCAGCAGCAGTACTAGCAGCAGCGGGATCCTTCTGAGGATTCACGCTTTGTGGCAGTTACTCCGCCACCACCACCGCCAGTTCAGCAGCCTCCTGAGCCGCCGAGGCGAAGGAGAACGAACGCACGGATGTCCGTGCAAGGAGGAGGAGTGCATATCAGCACCCCTCAACCATTGAGTGGCAGCCACTACCCGCCACTCCAAGAAAACCAGTAGATGGGGGGACCTTCAAACCCCAACCCGGAAGTGAACTCTGCACATGCCATGCCACCACCATTGGGCTTTGACTACCCAATTCCCACGTACACTGGCCCAGCAGCGTATAATCCCTTTGAGCAGCCGGCTCACACCAGCTTCAATTATGCTGAGATCGACCCATACCTAGCGGCGTGGAACTACAATGCTCTTAACCCCCGAAGGGCCCTACGGAACGCCTTGGAGAGTTGGATACCCAGCGTATGGATACAAACAACAGTCGTCTTTTCGACCTCCACATCAGCCGCAACCGCAGCCGCAGGTACCACGGTTTTCCCCGCCAGAACAGGAGGAAATTCTCCAAAGATTGGACCAAGTTGAGCGGGAAGTTCACAGAGATCGCAGGGAACGACAAGGCTTCTTTAAGGGATTGACAAGTTTAATAAAAGGGAAGAGCAAGAAGGACCATTGAATCCTTCAATTGTTGGCTATATTTCCTTATTTCAAGTTGAGCCCCTGCATGGGCATGTTTTTCTATTTTGACCCCTACGAGGGTATGTCTTTAGTATTCTGTCCCTACGTGGGCATGTGTTTTTCTGTTGACCCCTGCGTGGGTATGTTTGTTGTTTAAGCCCCTGCGTGGGTGTGTTATTTTGTAGAAGTCCCGTTTAGGGCAAAATTGTACTTGTTAAATTTTTTGGAATGGTTAATTTAAATTTTCATTTTTATTAGTTATGTGCATAAAATGTGAAATAAATAAGATAACTTTCCCACTAAAAAGATCTACCATTATGATAAAATGGTAAAATCTAAAAAGGACAAGACCTAGCCACATGTCACCTTAAGACAGGGCCAAGATGGTAGTTCCTCAATTAGATTCAGATCCTTATTAACCTCTCAATTTAGGGTTGTTCTGCGTTAATATTAAAATGAATCTTAAAGATAAAACCTAGCCTAATGTCGTTGCAGACATGGCCAAGATGGTGAAACCTATCCAAAGGATTCAAAATCTTAACTTCTGAAAGTATATTAACATGCTTGACAAATGTGATTCGATAAAATCACATAAGTCATTCTTAAATTGGGTTATTCCAATTCCCTTATTTACATAATCATCCCTTAAGGATGAAGTGCCCAAGGGCTATAATTAACGTCCTCTGGGACTAAAAGACAGTGGTAGCATACAACTCCCTGCCAAGAAAAGGTAATGAACTTTGATTCAAGCCTTAATGCCTCGATTCCATAAAATCTAGGCTTATGAATTAAACTTGTCCACGTGACTAGGCTTTGTGCCATTATTAACTTATAATTTAGGATTATGATAAAGATCCTGAATAAGTATATATTTAACAAATTAACTGGAATGGCCATTAAAACCATGGTTAATAAATCGTCAAGAACGATAGTACTGTTTAAGCTTCTAAATAAACCTTGTCCTTATTTTCTTTATGTAGCAATTAAAGCTACATGACTAGGTCAGAAGAGGGAAACAGTCATCCGGTGGAAAACCATGAAAATACTAAGATACATGTGATCGGAGCAGAGCTGCAAGCATTAGTAGATAATGCTGTTACAAAAGCTATAGAGCGGCAGTATAACGAATCTAGCGGGACTCGAAGTAGGACCCTATCCACACCGCACTCCAAGCCTAAGACTCATTCGGAGGCTCATAGCAAGCCACCCTCTAAGAGAGATGAGCCAAAGAAAGATGATGATCGACATTCATCTAATCAAAACAGTGCTCCATCTAAAAGGATAGTGTTTGATGATAAACCACGTACCAAGTCCTGTACCTACAAGTACTTTGTTTCCTGCAAACCCCGGGATTTCACTGGGGAGAAAGGGGCAATTGATTGCATGACCTGGTTGGATGAGATGGACACAGTAGTCGCCATCAGCGGTTGTGCTGAAAGGGATGTAGTGAAGTATGTATCCCAATCATTCAAGGGGGAGGCACTAGCATGGTGGAAGTCTCTCATTCAAGCTGCTGGAAAGATCCCACTCTACAACTTGTCATGGGATCAGTTCGTTGCTCTCATTAAGGAGAATTATTGCCCGCAACATGAGGTTGAAAGAATTGAATCAGATTTCTTATCGTTGGTGATGAAGAATTTAGATTGTCAAGCTTACCTCACCAGTTTCAATACCCTGTCTAGGCTGGTTCCGTACCTCGTAACCCCGGAACCCAAAAGGATTGCTCGCTTCATTGGGGGTTTAGCCCCAGAAATTAAGGCCAGTGTTAAGGCGTCCAGACCTGCTACTTTCAGATCAGCAGCTGATCTATCTCTGTCTCTTACCTTGGACGCGGTCAGGCTAAGATCACTGAGGAATTCGGAAGAGGGCAAAAGAAAGCGTGAGGATGATCACTCACGAAGATCTGAAAAGAAGCATAAAGGTAACACTGACTTCAGGAAGAAGTCTGGATCCAACAAGGGTAGCCAACAAACTGAGGAAAAGCCAAAGTGCAAAACTTGCCAAAAACGCCACTTTGGAAAATGCAGACTTGAGTCCAAGTCTCGGTCAGGATCACCTGCATGTGGGTTGTGCAAGTCTAAAGAGCACAAGACTGTTGATTGCAAGAATATTAAGGATGCCACATGCTACAACTGCAATGAGAAAGAGCACATTAAAACCAATTGCCCTAAATACGCCAAGAAGCCTGAAGAGGTCAAGAAGACCAATGCAAGGGTCTTCCGAATGGATGCAAAGGAAGTTGTCCAGGACGACAATGTGATCACAGGTACCTTCCTCATAAATGATGTTTATGCAAGGGTATTGTTTGATTCAGGTGCTGATAAATCATTTGTAGATAATAAGTTTTGTAAGTTGCTGAATTTACCTGTTAAAACCCTAAGTGTGAAATATGAGGTGGAATTAGCTGATGGTACCTTAGAAACCGCATCAACCGTGTTAGATGGATGTGTTATATCCATTAGGAACCACTCTTTTCCATTGTCTTTACTTCCTTTAAAGCTAGCCGGTTTTGACATAGTAATAGGTATGGATTGGTTATCTCGTAACCAAGCTCAGATAGTGTGCAATAAGAAGCAAGTAGTGATCAAGACTTCGTCTGGTGAGCCACTTACCATTCAGGGAGATACCCAATACGGACTGCCTGAGCAAGTGTCTATTCTCAAGGCATCTAGATGCTTGAAGAAGGGTTGTGTCATTTACATGGAACAAGTGACTATTGATGAGCAGAAACCTAAGATTGAGGATATTCCAGTAATTTCTGAGTATCCTAATGTTTTCCCAGAAGATCTACCTGGTCTACTACCAGATAGGCAAGTAGAATTCAGAATTGACATCATCCCTAGAGCAGCACCTGTTGCGAGAGCACCTTATAGGTTGGCACCTACAGAGATGAAGGAATTGAGGACACAACTAGATGAATTGCTAGCCAAAGGTTTCATTAGACCTAGTTCGTCTCCTTGGGGAGCGCCAATCCTATTTGTCAAAAAGAAGGATGGATCGATGCGTCTGTGCATCGATTACCGTGAGCTTAATAAGGTCACTATCAAAAATAGGTATCCTTTACCCAGGATCGACGATCTGTTCGATCAATTACAAGGGGCAAGCTACTTTTCTAAGATCGATTTGAGGTCGGGCTATCATCAATTGAAGGTTAAAGATGAAGACGTACACAAGACTGCATTTAGGACTCGTTATGGTCACTACGAGTTCCTAGTGATGCCTTTTGGGCTCACTAATGCACCTGCCGCATTCATGGACCTCATGAATCGCGTCTGCAAGCCTTACTTGGATAAATTCATCATCGTTTTCATCGATGACATTCTCATTTACTCAAAAAGCCAAGCTGACAATGAGAAGCATCTCCGTTGCATTCTTAAGCTACTTCAACAAGAAAGGCTCTATGCCAAATTTTCAAAGTGTGAATTTTGGCTTCGAGAAGTCCAATTCCTTGGACATGTTGTTAGTGAGCGTGGTATCCAAGTGGATCCCGCTAAAATTGAAGCTATTACAAACTGGCAAGAGCCCAAGACGCCTACGGAAATTCGCAGCTTTCTAGGACTGGCAGGATACTATATGCGATTTATTGAAAACTTCTCAAGAATTGCAGCACCCCTGACTTTACTCACCCGCAAGAATAGCAAGTTTGACTGGGGGCCTAAGCAGCAAGAATCTTTCGATATTCTGAAGCAGAAGCTGAGCAACGCTCCTGTACTGACATTGCCTGATGGAATTGATGAGTTTGCAGTATATTGTGATGCATCACACACAGGTATGGGATGTGTGCTTATGCAGAAAGGCAAGGTCATTGCCTATGCTTCTCGACAGTTAAAGGTGCACGAGAAGAACTACACCACCCATGACTTAGAGTTGGGTGCTGTTGTATTCGCACTAAAACTTTGGAGGCATTATTTGTATGGAACCAAATGTGTGATCTATTCTGATCACAAGAGCCTTCAACATTTGTTCAATCAGAAGGACTTAAACATGAGGCAGCAACGGTGGATGGAAACTTTGAATGATTATGACTGTGAGATAAGATACCATCCTGGCAAGGCAAATGTGGTTGCTGATGCCTTAAGTAGAAAGGAAAGAGTGAGACCTATAAGAATCAATGCCAAGAGCATCGAGATAAAGAATAGTTTGCATGAAAAGTTGTTAGCTGCACAGAAGGAAGCTGTGTTGGAAGCTAACTATCCTGATGAAAAACTAGGAGTAACTGAAGAACAATTATCCTACGGCAAGGACGGAATCCTGAGATTAAATGGACGAATTTGGGTTCTAGTTTATGGAGGGCTTCGGGATGTTATCCTCCAGGAAGCCCACAGTTCCAAATATTCCGTTCATCCTGGAGCTGATAAGATGTATCAGGATTTAAAGGCAAACTATTGGTGGATAGGCTTGAAAAAGTCTATAGCTGCCTATGTAGCTAAATGTTTGACGTGCGCGCAAGTCAAAGCTGAACACAAAAAGCCGTCAGGTTTGCTACAACAACCTGAACTTCCCACCTGGAAGTGGGAGATGGTGACAATGAATTTCATCACCAAGTTGCCAAAGACAAGGAAAGGAAATGATACTATATGGGTAATAATAGATAGACTGACTAAGTCAGCACATTTCCTACCCATTAAGGAGACTTATAGCTCCGACATGTTAGCCCAATTGTACGTAGATAAGATTGTATCTCTGCATGGCGTACCAGTGTCTATTATCTCTGACAGAGATACTAGATACACATCACATTTTTGGAAAAGTTTCCAACAGTCTTTGGGCACACGCTTGAATTTTAGTACAGCTTACCATCCTCAGACAGATGGGCAGAGTGAGCGTACCATCCAAACTTTGGAAGATATGCTTCGTGCATGTGTGATTGACTTAGGTGGTAGTTGGGATAACCACCTGCCATTGATCAAGTTCTCCTCTAACATGTCACACCCCGATTTCCACGTGTCACCGGTGGGCCCGGTGGGGAGTATCGTGACGTGGTTGGCAACATAATAGTCAAACAACACAATATTTAATATGCATAGCGGAAGCAAATGAAAGATATAATTTCAACCGATTATAATATTGTAATATCAAATATCACAAATTTTGATTGTTTATCCACAGACGGATCGAAAATAAAATGGAAACAATAATTCAACAGACTTTAGGCATCTTAAGCTTGCGAGACTTCTATTGATGCTAAGGAGAAATCCCAGCCAATTACGCTTAGTACCTGCATTTAATCTTTTTGGGAAAATACGTCAGTTTACACTGGTAAATACAATCAACTGACTCATTTTGGAAAATGATTGAAAATTGGTTTGGATGCACGTGGCATAAACATTTTATAACTTGGGAGAATTATTTAAATATATAATATTGTGAACGAATTACATGTTCCTTGTGCGTTCAGTAGCCCGGATCGTGTCCGGGTTAAAGATCAATAGACACACCACATTATTCCTTTGTGCACTGACGGGTGTACGCCTACACCCCGCGCTTAAGTCGTGGCCATTTCGTAAAATGATGCCAAGGATATCCGGGACATGGTCATTAACCCCCCAAAGGCTTTAAGTAACAAGACTGTTTAAACGAGCCAATCAAATTATTCAATTAACCACCCAACGATGGAAGATTTGATGCCCGATCAAGCGGTATTCTATATACCGTAACCCAAGCCCGTATAGGGAAAATAAGTTAAAAGTATTTACCTGAGCAAAGTATAAATCACAATAAGCAAACGCAAGTAGCTTTTACTGGTACTCCAAATCTGGAACGAAGGTTTATAATAACCTATTAGAATCCTAACGGGTCTTTAGTTAAGCTTAAGCTTAGACCGGTCAGTTTCAAAGATACGGTCTGTACGCACGATTAAGCGAAGACCAGATAGAATGTGATTTAGACCCGACAAGTTCAGAGACTTGCTTAATATGGGTATTTCATACACATTCTGGATTTTAAGATAAAACCGATAAGGTTTGACCCGTTTCGGCTAATTTATGTAAACTAGTTACATAAACCGAACCGAACGCGTAATAAGAGTAACGGGTAATAATGAGAGCCATTTACAGGTTTCCTAAGTTAATATGCTCCAAATATGTTGTGACATCAGTAAGATATCATTTATTATGCCCGAAATGAATTTAAACACAAACTATGCCCCGTAGGGGTAGTTTGGTCATTTATAAGGTGATAAAAGAGTTTAAGTAATATCCTGAGTTACAGGTCTGATGTAATCAGCAAAGATAATCAATTTGCTAAGTTATATCAGTAGGGTATTGTATATATGTGAAATTTATCAATTATAACCAAAACTGAAGTCTGAGTTTATCAACCTTTGCTTACTGTCAAAATATTATAATTTGCCCAAAATATCAGTAGGTATCAACCCTTGTATGTTTAAAATAGTTCTAGTACATACTATGCGTTAAAAACGCTTAAAAAGGCGATTATAAGCCATTTCCGGGTTCGATACATAAAGCTGATATTTTTATTGTTCCAAAAGGCTTAAAATAATTTATTTATCAATCAAGATCAGTAGCAAAAGGTTTGGAGTCGATTAGATGTGTAAAACTCATTTTATGACCCGTAAGGGCAAAACCGACAATTACCGGATTAAGCCTACGACTATAAGTTATGCTCAGCCTAAAATTAATTAAAAATCTTTAAAAATCCCAAAATAATATATTACATCAGTGGGTAATAAGTTTGGTATCAAAAAGTAGGTGTAATTAGGCTATATGCTAATTACGCCGTTTAATCGCTAAAGAAGCTTCTAATTACGCTAATGAGCATAACTCTCAATCTACACCTCAAACTGATGTCAAATTTTGTATGCAAGTTTAAATATCAGTAAGTAAGGTTTCTACTCTTTTACATTTCCAAAAATCACGTTTTAAAGTGAAAAGGGCATAATGGTCAACATATAAGCAATTAACGGAATCATGCATATTAATTGGATAACTAATGATCCGAGGTGTATAATCACAGAGGGTTATACTAGTATGCAACCTGGTCCAAATGAAGCTCTAAGTAATTTCTAAAACATACCATAATGGGTCAGAACTGAAAGTCAAAGCGAAAGTCAAACTATGCGACTTTCGGTTCCGAACCGGGTCTTTACAGAGAATTGTCGGGTTGAACATGTTTAGACATGTTCTTACACTTATTACCAAGTTATATTAATGATCAAATAGGTTGTATGAGTTCTACATTTCTAATCATGTATAAATTAGAATTTAAGTATCCTGTTGACTTTTTATTTACAAGTTTGACCCGACATTTGACCTAGTTAGAGTGGGAATCAGGGGGAACCCTTTTGAGGGTTTATTACCCACATAATTACCAACTTATAACTACTTTTGATTCGAGATTTGACTGAGCCATTATTAATTAATCTCGAAGTCAAACCGTAATTACGACGGTTTGACTTTTAGCTAAATAACTAAGCTAAACTCAATTAAAGAAGGTTAAGCAAACTTACAAGAGTCCTATGAACGATTTGTGATCACTTGACAGGGATCTTGAGCTCCAGAAATGATTAGGAAGTGCAAGAGAAGATGTGAAGAACTTGTTGCAAACTAAGGGCTTTATATAGTGATTTAATCACCATAAAAAGTTGACACACAAGTCTATATCTGACCACAACTGATCCATAAGTGTCCCTAGTGCTTAGGGGGTGCCTAGGGGTCATCCAAGATGAGGAAATTCGGTTAAAAGTATAGCATAATGCAAAAGGCAGGCAAAACCCAAAGTTTTCAGAGCTGGTAGTCCCTCGCGTGGCGCGACGGACTACCTGCAGAAATCTGAATTTTAGATTTATTGCGTTTTGATCCTTGGCTCTTCAAACTTCGATTAGACTTTTGTTTCTTCCATCTTGAACCCTCCAAATTGATTTATAAGGGCTTTAAAACATATACCCACTTTGTTAACTCCCCGGTTAACTTTATTGTTACCCGAAAAGTCCTAACTTTCAACGTTGACGCTTTAACTCCTCGCACACGCATTTGATCATAACTTCCTCATACGATAACGAAACTTTACGAAATTTATATCATGTATTCTAGTGAGCATAATTAACCGTTACAAAGCTTCGGGTTTGTCAAAAGGTCACTCAGAGGTATAATTTAAACATGTTGACACATTTAACCCCTGTAGTTTGTAATCGCTCACTTTCCTTCATATTTAGGTTCGTATGATCCATGATTTATTCGTTTGAAGGTATGAGCATCATGTAGGGTTAATATATGATATATTTATTCACTGTTGACATTTAGAACCCGTATATTCACATACTTTCCATGATTGTCAACTTTAATCCTTTTATAACATTCTTTCACACGTTCAAACATATTACATGTGTCAACACATTATAGGACTTGAATTTTCGAGGTGTTACATAACAATAGCTATCATACGAGCATTAAGGCAACACCTTTTGAGGCATTATATGGTAGAAAATGCAGAACGCCTATTTGTTGGGCGGAAGTAGGAGAAGTTCAATTATCAGGACCTGACTTAGTCTTTGAAACGACGGACAAGATTGTC
Organism: Helianthus tuberosus; assembly: GCA_030545235.1. Taxonomy (NCBI): domain Eukaryota; kingdom Viridiplantae; phylum Streptophyta; class Magnoliopsida; order Asterales; family Asteraceae; genus Helianthus; species Helianthus tuberosus. The sequence goes on along the minus strand of CM060448.1, from coordinate 173,244,538 downwards.
CAGATCCGTGATCGCCTGAAAGCTGCCAGGGATAGGGAGAAAAGTAATGCTAATAAAAGGCGAAAACGTCTAAAGTTTGAGGTTGGTGATAAAGTTTTGCTTAAAGTATCACCCTGAAAAGGAGTGATGCGATTTGGTAAGAAAGGTAAGTTAAGCCCAAGGTATATAGGACCATTCGAGATTATCGAATGTGTAGGGCCAGTGGCTTATAAGTTGAACTTGCCTGAAGAGCTCAGTGGTATTCACAATGTATTCCACATCTGCAATCTAAAGAAATGTCTAGCTGATGAGTCGCTAGTCATACCTCACACAAATGTGCATATAGATGAGAGCTTGAAATTTGTGGAAAAACCTTTGTTGATTGAGGATCGACGGGTTAAGAAGCTTCGGAGGAAGCATGTGCCAATTGTAAAGGTCAAATGGGATGCCCGCAGAGGTCCCGAATATACATGGGAGGTAGAGTCTACCATGAAAGAAAAATACCCTCATTTGTTTCAGTAAATCTCGGGGTCGAGATTTCTTTTAAGGGGGTGAGGATGTAACACCTCGTAAAATCACACCCAATAAAATAAGGACACGTGTCATGTAATACAAACGTGTTATGAAAAACGGATCCAGATAAAGATGTACGGTAGGATTTAAAAGCGTCGATATGTTAATTTATACCTCTGAGCGACCCATTAATAAATCCCTAACCATGATATACTTAATAAACATCTAAATGATGTAAATAAATCTGGTTGTCCTAAATAATAAATTGATTATAACCTAGAACATGGATCCAATGTGAGTTCTAGGTAATTTCGACATTTTAAAACCTCCCACAAGATCCAAAATGTGTAAGTGCATGCAAAGCATGCAAAGGCTGAGCACTTGGTCCCTCTACTGAAAAGGAAAGCATAAGATTCGGACTTGTAAGGATTGCATGGTCAAAACTTGAAAAATCACAAAATTTTGTCTTCTGATGAAGGCTTACGGACCGCAAAGGGGTTACCTTACGGTCCGTAAAGCGGATACGGACCGCAAAGCAAAAGGCTTACGGTCCGCAAGATTGTAACTGGGCATCTTTGATCAAGGTCGGTTACGGACCGCATGACCAGGGGTTTATGTAACAACCCTCGGTAAAACCGACACCCTCATAATGTGTCAAACACTCTAGTATAATTTAGAATGTTCCAATATGTCTTATATTACACCCCGTATGTGAAAATCGAGCCCAAAACGTGCTATAACATATAAAATAAAATATAAAATCTGATGTTTAAGTTGAGGCGGGCCACGTAGGACCTCACCTCAAGCTCACGCGGGCGGTATGAAGGTGTAGACCGGACTTCACTGATTTCTTTAGTTCAGGCGGGCCGCATAATAGCCCCATTAAGTTAATGCGGGCCGCGAGAGCCCCAAAATGTGGCGCAACCCTGGGCCACCACGTGGCCCAACACCCGTACAAGCTAGTTGATGACCCAGCTAAGCTACGCAGTTGACCAGAGTCAACGCGGGCCGCGTAGCCCTATGTCTTCCCTTACGCGGGCCACGTGGAGACCAAATTCAGCAACTATATAAGAAGGCCATCAGTTTTCGTTTTCCGTCGCTCACAATTCATTCTCAATCTCAATTTCTGAAGTAGTAGAAGTTATAGTCGGGTATTATACCCCTAATTAGCGAGGTTCTGCTCCGTTGTAAGCGTTATATAACCCCAGTTTCGTAATAGTTACGCTGCCCGATTGATTTAGGGTTCCGTAACAACTGTCGTGGTTCTGTCTGACGTAGTTGTTGGAATGCCGTCTCGGGGAGGGTATCATTAATATTTTCAAAGGGTTATGATACTAACCAATGTACATTTGTATAAATTATAGATTATATCCAGGAAACCCTTACAAGAAGTCTAAGATAGCAATGTGAGTTTATCCTCTTTTTGTTAATCTTTTTGTAATGTTTTACAAAACCTTAATTGTTTACAATGTGATTAAGTGGTGATTGAGTCTTTGTGTAACACCTCGAAAATTCGTGTCCAATAAAATAACGACACATGTCGTGCAAGACAAAGTGTTATAAACCCGGATCTAGTCAAGGATGTATGGTAGGATTTAAAAGCGTCGACATGTTAATTAAATACCTCTGAACGACCTTATTATAAATCCCAAGACCCTAATCTATATTATAAACATCCGATATACTCAAATCTGGTAATTGCTAGCAATGATTTGATTCAAATTACACAAGAATGGAATCCTACAAGGATATGCACGACAACCTTCATTTACGGCACTTTCAAAGGATCCAAGAAAACTTTATATCATATCATGGTGGTATAAACTGTTCATGACCCAAACATGAGGCCCCATACTGAAAATAATGGTCCAAAATCATATTACACTAGTTACCCGTTCGAAGCCTGAAAGGTCAAAAGATTTTTGCCCTCTGGAAAAGGCTTACGGACCGTAATGGTCAAGCCTTACGGTCCGTAAGGCATGCACAGCAACAGAAAAATGGGACAGTTCCTGTTTTGAGCATGTAACCGACTTAGAAAGATATTTTCCACTTCCATGCGTGACCCCTACTGATTTTTAGGCTTAGGAGTACTTGTAAATGATCTGGGAACAACTAGACTTGTGTGGCATGATCATAAGCAACCAAATTCACTATAAAAGGCCCTCATGTTGCAACAATTTGATCATACCTTCCATCTATATTTGTGGAGCTTCCTGGAGCATAAGAGCAGACCCAAGTCATCCCTAGTCGTGCATTAGACTTTGGTAAGTACCCTTGACCTTCCTTAATTGAGTTTTACTTAGTTATTAGCTTAAAAGTCAAACCGTCGTAATTAACGTTTGACTTAGCGATTAATCATTAATGGTCCAGTGATTAGTCGAATTGAAGGTAGTTATAAGTTGGTAATTATGTGGGCAATAAACCCTTAAAAGGGCACCCTTTGATTCCCGCTCTAACTAGATCAAATGTCGGGTCAAAGTTGTTTATAAAAAGTCAACAGAACCATAATTTTCGGATTAACGTGTAATTAGAAATGCAGAAGGGGTGTAACCTATTTTATCACTCATATAACTTAGTAATAAATGTAAGAACATGCCTAAGCATGCCCGACCCGATAATTTCCTGTTTAGACCCGGTTCGGAACTGAAAGTCGCAAAACTTTGACTTTTGCTTTGACTTCAGTTCTGACCTGATTTAGTATGATTTGAAAATGCCTTAGAGCTTCCTTAGGACCAGACTACATGTTAGTATAACCCTCTGTGGTTGGTTCGTTGATTACCCGAGTAGTTTACACGTTTCCGTTAAATTGCCTAATGTTGACCAATATGCCCTTTTGGCCATAAAACGAGAATTTTGGATATGTGAAAGGAAAATAATCTTTGTTACTGATTTATAAACATGTCCCTAAATTTTCACATCAGTTGGAGGCCTAGATTAGGAGTTATGCTCATTAGCGTAATTAGAAAGTCTTTTAGTAATTTAACGGCGTCATTAGCATAAAGCCTATCTAAACCCAATTTTTGACACCAAACCTTTTACCCACTGATGTAATATAATATCTTGGGATTTTTAAAGATTTTTAATTATTTTTAACCTGCTCATAACCTAAGGTTATGGCATTGATTCGGTAAATACCGATTATACCCTTTTTGTGTATAAAATGAGTTCTACATAGTATTTTGACACCAATCCAATTGCTACTGATTTTAAATTTTAAATGAAGTATTTTGGACTTTATAAACTAATCAGAAAACTCAGATTTCCTGTATAACCCAGAAATCGCTTAAAATGGCTTTTTAAGCGTATTAAACACATAGTTTATGTTTAAAACCATTTTGTCATATAAGACTTCTTACCAACTGATATGACCTATTAAAATAAGTTATTTTACTGATGTATTCAGACCCGAATCTCAGAATTATAAATAATCTCCTTTATAACCTTTACAATGACCAAAATACCCCTACGAGGCTTAAATTAAGGTTAAACTCGTTTTGGGCATGATGGAAGATATCCTACTGATATCGCAACATATTTAAGGCATATTAACTTAAGAAACCTGTTAGTGACTCTTTCGGGTACCCGTTATGCGTTATTCGCGTTCGGTTCGGTTTATGTAACTAGTTTGAATAAACTAGCCGAAACGGGTCAAACCTTATCGTTTTTATCTCAAAATCCAGAATGTGTTTAGATTGCCCATATTATACAAGTCTTCAAACTTATCGGGTCTAAATCACATTCTATTCCGGTTTTCGCTTAATCACGCGTTCGAACCGTATCTTTCTTTAAAACTAACCGGTCTAGGCTTAGGCTTAATTAAAGACCCGTTAGGATTCTAATAGGTTATTATAAACCTTCGTTCCAGAATAGGAGACCCGGTAAAAGCTACACGCACTTGCTATTTGTGATTGATACTTGCAAAGGTAAATACTTTTAACTTATTTTCCCTATATGGGCTTGGGGTATGGTATATAAAATACCGCTTGGTCGGACATTGAATCTTTAATCGAACAAAGGTTAAATCATTAATATGCTCCGTTTTGAAATGTTTTGTTTGCTTAAAGACTTTGGGGGGTTAATGACCATGTCCCGGATATCCTTGGCATCATTTTACGAAATGGCCACGACCTAAGCACGGGGTGTAGGCGTACACCCGTCAGTGCCAAAATACATAATGTGGTGTGTCTATTGATCTTTAACCCGGTCTACGGATCGGGCTACTGAACGCATAAGGAACATGTAATTCTTTTACAAGATTATATGCAAATAATTATCCCAAGTTATAAAGAGTTTGTGCCACGTGCATTCAAATCAATTTTATTAAACCTTTTCTAAATGAGTCAGTTAATTGTATTTACCAGTGTAAACTGACGTATTTTCCCAAAAAGGTTAAGTGCAGGTACTACGCGAACTAGGCTGGCTTTCTCCTAGCGTCCACAATAAGTCTCGCAAGCTTGGATGTCAAAACTGTTGAACAATGTTTTCATTTTATTTTTGATCCACCTGTGGATTATTTTCAACTATTTGTGATACCTGATATTACAATATTATTCGGTTGAAATATATCTATCTTTTGCTTCCGCTGTGCATTTATATATTGTGTTGTTTGACTATGATGTTACCAACCACGTCACGATACTCCCCCACCGGTCATACGTGGAAATATCGGGTTGTGACAGGTTGGTATCAGAGCCAACATTGAGTGAATTAAACACTAGCCTTTTGTGTTTAATCTCAATGACACAATTGCACATTCCTAAATTTTCGAGTCTAGACAAAGAACTTAGGACAAATCCAAATTGTTTTTAAATTTTAACTTTGTCCTTTATATTTCTTGTTGTATCTTTTATTGTTAACAAGAAATATGCCGCCAAGATTTAGAAGAGGAGGAAGAGGCAAGGGGCCGATCACCGCCCCCAACGATCACGAAGCCGGGCCTTCTCACCGGCGAACTCCTTCCACTACAATGAGTGCTGATCCGCAAGGAGCCTGGAGGACGGAGACCGCTAGACGGCCTGTTTCGCACAGTTCAACGCCTCCCTATCGTAACTCCTATGGGCCACAGTCAGAAAACGAGCCCGATAACCCACAACCTTCATATATACCTCTTTAGCGATCCCTTTCGCACAATTCCTTTGGCAACCCCACTTCTGTTTTTCAGGGCCGGTTTAACCCGGAAAACTATATTCAAGAACCAGTGGGTTTTAACCCACTGGGACCGGAGGATCACTTTTCTGGCGATAACGCCATGGATATGGATGAGGACACCGACCCTATGGAGCCTGCAACCGGGACCCCCAACCACCCTATCGAGGTCTCTGATGGTTCATCATTTTACGGATCACCCTATCGTGGTCCCGACAGTTTCCAGGCAAGGTTTAACCAGCATGAATGGTACTTCACACCTTCTCACCATTCATCACCCCACCAGCAGCAGCAGGATCCCTCTGGGGATTCACGATTCGTGGCAGTCACGCCACCGCCTCCACCGCCGCCAGTTCATCAAGCACCTCCAGAACCACCAAGGCGTAGGAGGACAGGCGCGCGAATATCCGCACGTGGAGGGGATTTTCACTTCAGCACCCCTCATCACTCAAGTGGCAGCCATTATCCGCCACTACATGAAGACCCGCAAATGGGTGGGCCTTCAAACCCAGTTGCACCACAACCACCACCGATGGGTTTTGATAACCCGATTCCTGCATATACAGGTTCAACGAGGTACAACCCGTTTGAGCAGACGGATCACACAAGCTATAATTATGCTGAGGCCGACCCGTACCTTGTGGCGGCAAACTACAATGCCCTCCACCCAGAAGGACCATATGGAGCTCCTTGGGGAGTGGGATATCCAACTTATGGATATCAAGTACCTGCTCAACCACCGATTCGGCAACAGTCACAGCCACCACGATTTTCCCCACCAGAAAAGGAGGAAATCCTCCAAAGACTAAGTCGGGTGGAGCATGAGTTCCAAGAAGAACGTAGGAACAACAGAGGTTTCCTCAAGGGCCTAGCGAGCTTGCTAAAGGGGAAGAAGAGGGATCATTAAAATCCCTATATGTATTGTTGTATTTCCTATTTCAATCAAGTCCCTGCGTGGACATTTATCTGTGTATTTAGTCCCTGCGCGGACTTGTCTTTTTAGTCCCTGCGTGGACATCTATTCTAGTATTTGGTCCCTGCGTGGACTTGTAATTTCAGTTAAACCCCTGCGTGGGTAATTTGTCTATTAAAAGTCCCGTTTAGGGCAAAGTGTACTCTTTTAAATGTTAATGGAATGTAAGTTTATAAATTTCATTTTTTATTTTATGCATAACTATATTATACATGAGATAAATAAATCAAAATCATTCCTCTTTAAAATATATCTGCCTATTTAAATATTAAATAAGAATCTCAAAGGTATAGCCTAGCCTGCATGTCATTATGAGACCTGGCCAAGATGGTAAGACCTGCTTAAAAGATTTGGATCCCTGTTAACATCTGAACACATGTTAACGCTCCTGGCAGATGTGATTTGTTAAAATCACACACGTCATTCTTATAATAGGATTCTTCAAAAGATTCCTATCCTAACCTGATGATATATAAATCATAGGTTTAACTCATCAATAAAGATGATCATATATTAAACATCCTTAGGTGATGTAGTGCCTACGGGCCATACTCATTGTCATATAAGACAAAAGACAGTAGTAGTCTACGACTCCCTGTCAGAGAAAGGTAATGAACTATGTTCAAACCTTGAATGCCTTGATTCTCTGAAATCATGGCTTATGATTTAAAAATGTCCCTGTGACTAGGCCTTTTGTGCTAATAATACTGTTATTATTTGATAATTAGGATAAATTATAATAAAAATCCAAAATAAATGTGAGTAACAAATTAACCAAATATGGTCTATATTTACCATGGTTAATGAATTGCGCCCTAAAAGACAATTCCATAATAAACTCCCAAATAAATGTTTGTCAATATCTTATGTAACAGTTCAAGATATAATGGCTGACTCGGATGCAATTAATAGTCACCCAAGGGAGAATCAGAATGATGCCCGGATTAATATAGCGGGTGCTGAACTGCAAGCGTTAATCGACAACGCTGTTACAAAAGCAATAGAGCGGCAGTATAATGAGTATAGCGGGACTCGAAGTAGGACCCTATCTGCACCGCACTCAAAGCCTAAGACTCATTCTGAGGCTCACAGCAAGCCACCCTCCAAGAAGGAAGAACCCAAGAAAGGTGATGACGATCGTCAGTCCTCAAATCAGCAAAGTGCTCCATCCCAAAAGATTGTTTTGAATCAAGAACCCCGTGATAAGGGTTGCTCCTACAAGTATTTTGTTTCATGTAAACCCAGGGATTTCACTGGGGAGAAAGGAGCTATAGACTGCATGACGTGGTTGGATGAGATGGACACCGTGGTTGATATCAGCGGGTGCGCTGAGAAGGATGTGGTAAAGTTTGTGTCTCAATCGTTCAAAGGTGAGGCCTTAGCCTGGTGGAGATCGTTGGTTCAAGCTACCGGGAAGATTCCACTGTACAATATGACATGGGAACAATTTGTTACCCTCATCAAGGAGAACTACTGTCCTCAGCACGAGGTCGAAAAGATTGAGTCGGATTTTCTGTCATTGGTAATGAAAAATTTGGATTGCCAAGCTTACCTTACGAGCTTTAATACGATGTCAAGATTGGTTCCGTATCTGGTAACCCCGGAACCCAAAAGAATAGCTCGTTTCATTGGGGGTTTAGCCCCAGAAATTAAGGCAAGCGTGAAAGCCTCTCGGCCAGCTACTTTCAGATCTGTAGCTGATATATCTTTGTCCCTCACACTGGATGCGGTCAGACAAAGATCGCTGAGGAACACGGATGCTGAGAAAAGGAAGCGTGAAGATGACAATTCGCGACGGTCAGACAAGAAGCACAGGGGAAACAATGACCACAAGAAAGGGTCTGGATCTAAGAAGGATGGGCATCAATCCGGAGATAAGCCCAAGTGTAAGATTTGTCAGAAGCACCACTTTGGGAGGTGCAGACTTGACTCAAAATCCCAATCTCAGCCAAGGCCTTGTGGGATTTGCAAATCTTCAGAACATAAAACCCTAGAGTGCAAGAAACTGAAAGACGCAACGTGCTACAGTTGCAACGAAAAAGGGCACATTAAGACAAATTGCCCAAAATATGCAAAGAAAGCTGATGAAGGAAAGAAGACCAATGCTAGGGTCTTCAGGATGGATGCAAAGGAAGCTGTGCAGGACGATAACGTGATCACAGGTACCTTTCTCATAAACGATGTCTATGCAAGAGTACTTTTTGATTCAGGTGCTGATAAGTCATTCGTGGATAATAAGTTTTGTAAATTGCTGAACTTACCTATTAAAACCTTAAGTGTGAAGTATGAGGTGGAATTAGCAGATGGCACCTTAGAAACTGCCTCAACCATATTAGATGGATGTTTCATATCCATTAAGAACCACTCGTTTCCTTTGTCCCTACTTCCTTTGAAGTTAGCTGGTTTCGACATAGTTCTGGGTATGGACTGGTTATCTCATAACCAGGCCCAGATTGTCTGCAACAAGAAGCAAGTGGTGATCAAGGCTCCGTCTGGTGAATCACTGTCACACCCCGATATTTCCAGATTTGACTGGTGGGCCCGGTAGGGAGTATCGTGACGTAGTTGATATCATCATAGTCAAACAACACAATATATAAATGCACAGCGGAAGCAAAAGATAAAATATATTACAATCCGAATATAAAGTAATATCAAGTATTACAACGGAAAGTAAAGGATCCACAGGCGGATCTTAAAACATAAATATTGTTCAACAGACTTTAGACGCCTAGAACTTGCAAGATTCCTTATTAACGTCCTGAGCAGCTTCCAGCCTATTACGTACTTGCACCTGTCACTTAGACTTTTGAAAATACGTCAGTTTTCACTGGTAAATACACTCAACCGACTCATTTGAAAATGTCTATGAAAATTGGTTTAGGTGCTCAAGGCACGAAGATAATTTGACACTTTGATTAAAATGCACAAGGCAAAATTTAATCTTTTATACTCGGGACAAACTATATTTCATGTTATCAGTTTTACATAACTTGCTCTACATACGGGGCCCGGTTCTATGCCGGCTCAAGATTAACCGACAAACCACTATTCCCTTATTGGGTATAATTAATTAATAAACATATGGCATCTGTCAGGTGTATGCCTACACCCCGTGCTTAGGTCGTGGCCATTGCATTTAATGAGTCAAGGATATCCAGGACACGGTCGCATTAACCCCCAATGTTTCAGTCAAGCAATACGAATTAAAAACAGGTTATTTGGATTTCCCGACTTATTGGTCTTTGAATCCCATACCTGACCATGCGGTATTTATATTAGCGTATCCCAAGCCCGTATAGGGAAAATAAGTTAAGAGTATTTACCTGAGCTAGCTCCTGTCTTAAATAACAAGAATTAAAATAACTCAGCCGTATTCACTTAAGTAAGCGTAGGGACAATTTACCGGAAGGCTCTAGTCTGGAATGATGGTATAAATAACCAATTAGAATGCTAACGGGTCTTTAATTAAGCCTAAGCTTAGACCGGTTAATTATACGGTTCAAACGCACAATTAGGCGAAGACCGGAATAGAATGTGATTTAGACCCGACAAGATTGAAGACTTTTCTTATATGGGTAATCTAGGCACATTCTGAATTTTGGGGTAAAACCGATAAGGTTTGACCCGTTTCGGCTAATTTATGTAAACTAGTTACATAAGCCGAACCGAACGCGAAAGGGGCGTAACGGTTAATCATAAGGGTCCTAACCAGGTTTCCTAAGTTAATATGCCTCAAATATGTTGTGATATCAGTAGGATACCTTCCATTATGCCCAAAACGAGTTTAAACACAAACTATGCCCCGTAGGGGCATTTTGGTAATTTCACATACGCCGAAAAGCTCAAAACTGAAGTCTGAGTTTAACAACTTTTGCTTACTGTTAAAATATTATAATTTACCTAAAATATCAGTAGGTATCAACCCTTGTATGTTTAAAATAGTTCTAGTACATACTATGCGTTAAAAACGCTTAAAAAGGCGATTAGAAGCCATTTCCGGGTTCTATACATAAAGCTGATATTTTTATCATTCCAGAAGGATTAAAATAATTTATTTATCATATATAATCAGTAGCAAAAGGTTTGGAGTCGATTAGATATGTAAAACTCATTTTATAGCCCGTAAGGGCAAAACCGACAATTACCGGATTAAGCCTATGACTATAAGTTATGCTCAGCCTAAAATTAATTAAAAATCTTCAAAAATCCCAAAATAATATATTACATCAGTGGGTAAGAAGTTTGATATCAAAAAGTAGGTTTAGATAGGCCATACGCTAATTATGTCGTTTAATTAATCATAAAGCTTTCAATTTATGCTAATGAGCATAACTCTTAATCTAGACCTCAAACTGATGTCAAATTTTGGTTACAAGTTTATATCTCAGTAATTTAGGTTTCTACTCTTTTACATTTTCAAAAATCACGTTTTAAGGTGAAAAGGGCATAATGGTCAACATATGAGCAATTTAACGGAATCATGCATATTAATTGGATAACTAATGATCCGTGGTGTATAATCACAAAGGGTTATACTAGCATGTAACCTGGTCCAATTAAATCTCTAAGGCACTTCTAAAACATGCCTAAACGGGTTAGAACTGAAAGTCAAAGCAAAAGTCAAACTATGCGACTTTCGGTTCCGAACCGGGTCTCTACAGAGAATAGTTGGGTTGAACATGTTTAGACATGTTCTTACACTAATTACCAAGTTATAATAATGATCAAACAGGTTGTAAGTGTCCTACATTGCTAATTATGCATAAATTAGAAATTAAGTATCCTGTTGACCTTTTAATAACAAGTTTGACCCGACATTTGACCTAGTTAGAGTGGGAATCAGGGGGAACCCTTTTAAGGGTTTATTACCCACCTAATTACCAACTTATAACTACTTTCAATTCGACTAATCACTGGACCATTAGTGATTAATCGTTAAGTCAACCGTTAATTACGATGGTTTGACTTTTAAGCTAAAACAAGCAAAAACTTAACTAAGAAAGGTTAAGCATACTTACCAAAGCCTAATGCACTATTAGGGATGGCTTGGATCTGCTCTTATGCTCCAGGAAGCTCCAAGAAAGTAGATGAAGTGAGTGATCAAATGGTTGCAACCAAGAAGGCCTTTTATAGTGATTTTGATCCCTTAAGATCATGACAAATCATGCATTACATGATCATGGATCAGTAACAAGTGTCCCTAAGGTCTAAAATTCAGTTTAGGCAGCCTTTGGAAGTGTTAAAGGGCTATACATGACGTTTACATGGGCTGAACAGGCAACAGAAACGAGTTGCTGCATCTGTGACCTGCTTGCGCACCGTAAGGTTATTGGTGTTGAGGTGCGCAAGCCCTTGGCCAGCAAAATGAATCTTTCAAATGTTGACAGTTTTGACCCCTGGACTTCCAAACTTGATTTTACCTTTATTTCTTGCACTTTGGGCCCTCTAAATTGAATTCTAAGGGCTTCAAGACTTATACCAACTTTGTTAAGTCCTTGGTTAACTTTTGATCACCCGAAAAGTCATAGATTTCAATGTTGACGCTTTTAACCCCTCGCACACGAATTTTATCATAACTTTCTCATACGATAACGAAACTTGGTGAAATTTTTATCACGCATTCTAGTGAGCATAATTAATCGTTACAAAGCTTCAGGTTTGCTAAAAGGTCACTCAGAGGTATAACTTAAACATGTTGACACATTTAACCCCTGTAGTTTGTAATCTCTCACTTTTAGCCTCGTATGATCCATGATTTATTCGTCTGATGGTATCAACAGCATGTAGGGTTATTGTAAAGTATATTTATTCACTGTTGACATTTTGAACTCGTATATTCACATACTTTCCATGTTTGTCAACTTTAGTCCCTCAAGAACATTCTTTCACGCGTTCAAGCTTATGACACTTGTCAATACATTATAGGACGTGAATTTTCGAGGTGTTAAATCCTCACCCCCTTAAAAGAAATATCGACCTCGAGATTTGTTAAAGTAAAGGAAGTAATTTCTGCCTTATATTGGGCTTAATCTTCCCAGTACCTTTGAGCCTCTGTGGCATTCCAATTGACCTTTATAATAGGTACATGTATCTTTTGGAGCTTCTAATCCTGTCGATCCTTAATCGACACAGGTTGCTCATCATATCATAAATCTGTATATCATTATGTGATAGTGTTTCTTGACTTATTGGCGAAACACGTCCTTAAATCATTAGTGTGGGGTGCATTGCGCGTTCCACCGAGCTCCTTAATTAGGTCTTAGCTCGTAAGCTATTTAATCTTGATACATTCGAATCCTTCGAATGATTCTATATACTCAGAGCTTAACTAGCCTGATAATTTAACAAATTTGGCACACCCTTCCTGGGTGATATCTTTTGTTGAACCTTATTTCTTAACAAGAATTTAGGAAGGTTACTACTTTCCACTAATCCTTGATTTTCTGCCGAATAATGGCAACTTATAGATTTGTATGATCTTATTCGTTGTTTCTAATGCAACTTTCAGATCCTGATAAGTGGACTTACCAATCCATTGTCCTAACAATAGATGTTTAACATTCCATCTTTACAAGGTCTCCAAGGGAGCAGCCTTGATGCTTATATATCAACTATTATAGGAAAGCTTATCTTAAGGTGAGATGGTTATTCCAACCACTACTTAACTAATTTTAAGGAATAGCTAATCCTTGTCGTTAGTCGAACAATTCGACGATCCTGGGTAGCTGATGGAAATTCTTAATCGTTGCTTAATTAGGGTTGCGGTAATCAATGCATACGCAAGATGATTCGTCTTTCTTATTTATATAAATCGGAGTTCTTAGAACTTTGAATTTTGGCTTTATGAAACCTTCTCTAAAAACTTATCGATTTGGCTCTTAGTTCTTCCTATTCCGTTGGTACTAACAGATATAAGGCTCTTACAATAACTGCAGCTCTAAGCGGGATGTTTGTCCTAACATCCACTTGCTTCTCAGGAGGTAAACATGGTAATTCTTATAAATAAGATAATCATGACACATAGAGATGTCAGAGGTGTCCGTATTCTCAGGCTTTGGTTCATCTATCGATGTCGGTGTCAGATAAATGACACATTCTCTTTACAAAAGCAAGGATGTCCTAAGTAGAGATACTTATAAGGACATTTTTATATTGGATATCTTCTTTGAATACTACTAGTCGACTTTAGTACAATATGATCATTAGGATATCTCAGGGGTTCCATGCATTAAACCTCCATACTGATCAGGCATGGAAGCAATCTATGGGACACACCAGGATACGCCAATCCTCATATGGCACTCTTATCAAACATAGTTTGGCATTCGCAGGCGATATAAAATAATGAGAAAATAATAAAATAAAATAATATATATATTGTCGTACTCTTTCTAGGGAAGAGTATTCCAGGTTCTTATGAGAGGATTAACTTCGAGGATGGGAGAGATGGTCATTATCGATTTCATTGGTAAGTTATATCTTACATTTAATATCCGAAGTTCTTATGAATGTAATCAAGAGTTTACTAGACTTATGGTTTACTAAAGGTTCATTATCCTTTGCATTAACGTAAGATACTTAGTAGAAACTATCAATGTTAAATGGTACGGGACGTACCTGATGCTATTATTGATGTGTACTGTCTCTGTCATTCAATCGGTAGTTCAGGCGTTCCCTTTCTTATCCTTCCCAGATTTAGCTGCTCCTTCCTTGGCAGCCTCTGGGCAATTAGTACTGATGTGGCCCTTTTCACCACAGCTGAAACAGTTTGCATTCTTTATGTCCCTACATTCGTGGGACTGGTGGCCAGTTCTTTTGCAGATGCCACATTGCTTTATCTTTTGGTTTGATCGACACTGTCCCCAGTGTCTTCTTTTGCAGGTTTTGCATGTAGGCTTCTTGTTGGAATCCGGTTGGTCATTGTTGAAGTCGGATTTGCTCTTCTTAGGATTCTGGGAGTTATCCTCCTCCCTTTTACGCTTCCCTTCTTCAGAGGCCTTGGCAGCCTTGTTTTTAACCACATCGAGTGTGAGAGATAGCGACAGATCTGCCGCTGACCTGAATGTAGTAGGTCTCGATGCTTTCACACTTGCCTTTATTTCTGGGGCTAGACCCCTAATAAAGCGAGCTATTCGCTTTGGTTCCGGTGTGATCAAATAAGGAACCAATCGAGACTTGGTATTGAAATTTGTAAGGTATGCTTGACAATCTAAGTTTTCCATGACTAATGTCAAGAATTCAGTCTCGATCTTCTCAACTTCATGTTGAGGACAGTAATTTTCTTTGATAAGAGCAACAAACTGATCCCAAGTCATGTTGTACAAAGGGATCTTCCCGGTGGCTTGAATCAACGATCTCCACCAGGCTAAGGTCTCACCCTTAAATGATTGCGACACAAACTTGACCACATCCCTCTCAGCGCATCCGCTGATATCCACAACTGTATCCATCTCATCTAACCACGTCATACAATCTACAACTCCTTCCTCCCCAGTGAAATCCCGGGGTTTACATGAAACAAAGTACTTGTAGGAGCAACCCTTATCACGGGGTCCTTGATTCAGTATGATCTGTTGAGACGGATCACTGTGATGATTAGAAGAGTGACGATCGTCATCTTCCTTCTTGGGCTCATCCTTCTTGGAAGGAGGCTTCGAATGCGGTGTAGATAGGGTCCTACTCCGAGTCCCACTATACTCTTCGTACTGCCGCTCTAAGGCCTTTGTAACTGCGTCGTCTACTAACGCTTTTAGTTCAGCACCCGTTAAATTAATTCGGGCGTTATCATTGTTCTCCACTGGGTGGCTATTAATTTCATCTGAGCCAGCCATTTAATTGAACTGTTACATAAAACATGGACAATAGTTTACTTGGGAGTTTATTATGGAATTGTCTTTTATGGCAATTCATTAACCATGGTAACGGAGACCATATTTGGTTAATTTATTAATCACATTTATTTAGGATTTATATTATAACTTATCCTAATTATAAAAACAATAATAGTTTTACTAGTGGCACGAAAGGCCTAGTCACATGGACATTTATAAATTATAAGCTATGATTTCAGAGAATCAAAGCATTGAGGTTTGAATCATAGTTCATTACCTTTTCTTGACAGGGAGTTGTAGGCTACCACTGTCTTTAGTCTCAGAGGACATTAACTATAGCCCGTAGGCACTTCCCTTCTAAGGGTGTTTATAATATGATCATCTTATAGGATGATATAAGCCATGATTTCAGAGAATCGAGGCATTAAGGTTTGAATCATAGTTCATTACCTTTTCTTGACAGGGAGTTGTAGGCTACCACTGTCTTTAGTCCCTTAGGACAATAAGTATGGCCCGTAAGCATTTCATCACTATGGATGTTTATTTCAATTAAGGGAATTTAGATTAACCTCCTTTTTAAAGATGGCCCGTGTGACTTTAACGATTCACAGTTTACCAAAAATGTTAACATACTTACAGATGTTAACAGGGTTTGGAATCTTTTAGATAAGTTTTACTGTCTTGGCCATGTCCGCAAATGACATTTAGGCTAGGTTTTACCGTCTTGGCCATGTCTGCATTAACACTTAGGCTAGGTTTTACCATCTTGGCCATGTCTGCATTGACATTTAGGCTAAGTTTTACCTTTAAGATTCTTTTTAATATTTAATGCAGAACGATCCTAATTTGAGGTGTTAACAAGGATCTGAATCTAATTGTGGAACTACCGTCTTTGCCCTGTCTTAAAATGACACATGAGCTAGGTCTTGTCCTTTTTAGATATTGCCATTTTATTATAATGGTAGATCTTATAATATAGGAAATGATATTTTAAATATAATGGTTCCATTAAAGTTTAAACAGTATATGGTTGCCCTAAATGGGACTTCTACCGAAAATGACTTGCCCATGCAAGAGCTAATCAGAAAATAACAAAGGAATCAAATAAGGACAAAATAAAACAAATTAGAATTTGTCCTATGTTCTTGTCTAGACTCAAGAATGTGCAACTGTGTAACTGAGATTAAACACCAAAGGCTAGCGTTTAATTCACTCAGTGTTGGCTCTGATACCAACCTGTCACACCCCGATATTTCCACATTTGACCGGTGGGCCCGGTAGGGAGTATCGTGACGTAGTTGATATCATCATAGTCAAACAACACAATATATAAATGCACAGCGGAAGCAAAAGATAAAATATATTACAATCCGAATATAAAGTAATATCAAGTATTACAACGGAAAGTAAAGGATCCACAGGCGGATCTTAAAACATAAATATTGTTCAACAGACTTTAGACGCCTAGAACTTGCAAGATTCCTTATCAACTTCCTGAGCAGCTTCCAGCCTATTACGTACTTGTACCTGTCACTTAGACTTTTGAAAATACGTCAGTTTTCACTGGTAAATACACTCAACCGACTCATTGGAAAATGTCTATGAAAATTGGTTTAGGTGCTCAAGGCACGAAGATAATTTGACACTTTGATTAAAATGCACAAGGCAAAATTTAATCTTTTATACTTGGGACAAACTATATTTCATGTTATCAGTTTTACATAACTTGCTCTACATACGGGGCCCGGTTCTATGCCGGCTGAAGATTAACCGACACACCACTATTCCCTTATTGGGAATCCCTTATTGGGTATAATTAATTAATAAACATATGGCATCTGTCAGGTGTATGCCTACACCCCGTGCTTAGGTCGTGGCCATTGCATTTAATGAGTCAAGGATATCCAGGACACGGTCGCATTAACCCCCAATGTTTCAGTCAAGCAATACGAATTAAAAACAGGTTATTTGGATTTCCCGACTTATTGGTCTTTGAATCCCATACCTGACCATGCGGTATTTATATTACCGTATCCCAATCCCGTATAGGGAAAATATTTAAGAGTATTTACCTGAGCTAGCTCCTGTCTTAAATAGCAAGAATTAAAATAACTCAGCCGTATTCACTTAAGTAAGCGTAGGTACAATTTACCGGAAGGCTCTAGTCTGGAATGATGGTATAAATAACCAATTAGAATGCTAACGGGTCTTTAATTAAGCCTAAGCTTAGACCGGTTAATTATACGGTTCAAACGCACAATTAGGCGAAGACCGAAATAGAATATGATTTAGACCCGACTTATTAGATTTTTATAATGGATTTTTGGTTTGATGAAGTAAACAAAATATTAGAATGAGAATTTGCTAGATATGATAAGATTTATGAAGATCTTGCAATATATAATAATCATAACTCACAAACTTCACTCCATCACTCCTCACTCATCTCTCTCTCCCTTTCTCGGTCACCCCAAACCGCCACCATCAACACCATAAATCCACCATCTCTTCCATTTTACAAGTCTCATTCAAGTGTAAAAGAAGGGCTATATGAGCTTGCATCTTGTGGAGCTTCAAAGGAGCTTTGTTCTTGCTTTTTCCATCATCTTTTCTCATCACCTCCTTCACTAGATTCTACCCCAGCCTTGTGCTAGTAGTAAGTTCCTTGTGCACCCTTGTTCATCTTGTTTTTATGGCTAAAACTTGTAGTATGATACTTATGTTTAAAAACACTAAAGAACTAGAACACTAAAAGGGGTTAAACAAGAACATGAACATAAGTTTACATGAAGATGAAATCTTGATGAGATAAAGTTGTTCTGATATGTTGCTGAATACTTGATGATTACTTGTTAATGTTAAATGTCGTTATTGATCACTAAACATGTTTACGGAATCAATCGAACACGAGTTAGAAAGCTAAAAGCTGAAAAACAGCTTCTGTCCAAGCCTTTACAGCCAACTTCAGTTGGCTGTAAACAGGTCAATATTTAACGAAAAACTGATTTTCTTGAGTCTATAACGTGTTATTATGAAATACGGTTCTAATGGAACTAGAATCATAATTTTTGGACTTCGTTTACTATTTTTAAAGTGTCGTTTTGTAACAGCAGCTAAAGCTGCATTTTTACTGCTGAAAATATGCGTTCTGTTTTCTGTCATAACTTGAATTCTCTGTAGAGTTAGACCATGAAATTTGTACTGTAGATGACCACCGATGTATTTGTAATTCTCTCACTGGAATTTTGTAAATCGGACTCTCGATGAATTTTAAATAAATTATTCCGTGGACTGCAGTCAGAAAAAGATAAATCTGAGTGCAGTCCGGAAAATGATTTTTTATAAAATATTGGTAATGAACTGGATCCCGAGATTTTTACACAATAATATTTGGATCGTTTAAGACCTTCTGTAAAAAGTTGGGAATTTTTGGAATAAGTTAACTAATTTATTAAAATCCCCGAAAACAGCCCAGTTTTGAAGAATAAAGCTGAAACGACATAAGTAGTGATTTGCATGTCTAAATGTCGGGTAGGTTATCTGAGAATAATCTAACATGTTATATGTCAATAAAAGTGTTATGTGCAATATCGTATGCTTGTTCTTGAGTAGCTAATAGGTGGAATGTTTATATGAGCGTGGACTATTAAAGTGATGCATGTTATGTGATAGATACGTGTAGGAACTTTGTGCTCTATTTGAAAACCACTAAATGACTAACTGGTAATCATATTAGGACGTGATTGACCAACCTTGACTGTTAGCTATTTTTGAGAATCAAACCGAGCAACCGAGGTGAGTTCACACTTTTCTACAAAGCATGGTAATTCCCGGTGGGAATGGGAATGGGTTCAGGAATAGGGATTCCTCGTCCTTTGGGACGTGTTCAGGAACGTAAATTCCTCGTCCTGTTGGGACGGATTAGACTTACTAGACTAGAACTCTATCAACACAGTCCCTCCCTTTTTGTATCGACTTAATCGCCGAGGCTATGGCGAGCGGGTCATTAGTTAATAGCGCTATTAGGTTTAACAAACCTCACACCGTGCCAGTTGGACGGGTGTGTACTAATGGACTATGGCACGTCGGTGATGATAGACACCGACGCTAGGGCACAATTAATTTTCGTTAGTAGTCGATATGATAAACGAGCCTGGTAGTTTAAATAATGGGATAGCTCCCACGGCCGGAGTGCCGGGCTGGATAGCTAGGGAAGGTGGACATGGGATGGTTAACTGATAAACGTTTTCGAACTATGGGGTAATCCCCCACAGCTAGATAGCTGATTAAGATTAAACTATGTTTTTGGAAACAACTCTAGAATGGACAATCAACCGTGAACTCACTCAACTTTGTTGTTGACTCGTTATTACATGCTTTGCAGGTCGTTAGATGCTATGGAGCTTGCACATGGAGGTGGTCGTTGTGGGATGCGAACTGTTATGTCCCGTACTTAATAAATAAACTTTATGATCTTATGAAACTTATGTTTTGGGTCTTTAAACTTATGAACTACGAACTTATGTTTTGGCTTAACGTCTTATGCTTCCGCTGTTTAAATTGAACTTGGTTTAACTTCCTTTTGGTCACCAATTGTATTGTGGTTGGTTTTGTTTACTTAAATACGTTGTTCAATATGATTGGTGGCTCGATCCTGGTCATGTCACGTCTCCAAGCGGTGATGCTCCGCATGGTGGATTTTGGGGGTGTGACAGTTTTGATTTTTTTCCTTCCCAGCCAAATTACGATTTTGCCATGAGTTCAAATTTACAGTTTTGCCATCCTTTTTTTTGTTTTCCCCCCTGTGAAATAACGATTTTGACCCAGTGTAAACTGATAGGAATCGGATTTGAAACTAAAAAAAGAAACAGATAAAATAAGATAGATCTACAGTTTGTTTGTGATACAGATACACCACACAAACCAACGATAGGGCAACGATATCCAGCCGGAGATACAGACACACCACTACGGTTAGAGAATCGGGTCTAAGAACACCACCCAACGTGCCACGGTTGAGCTAGCATAGACATAACCAATTTAACTCAAAATCCATGGAGATAAATTAATCAAAGAGAAAATTCTCATACTCAAAACACACTGCCCTTTCATTCCTTTCGAAGTTTCATACATAACTCTAACCCATGACCATTTTTCTAGTAAAATTAAAAACTAACTCACTAGTTAAGAAGCTGAAGGTACAAACAAATAAAGCATGGAAACATTGATTAAATACATAAAAGTAAACTGCATGTTGGACGTGGGGCATGCATTGCCATGTCTTGAGAAGATGACAGAATTAGATTGAGCCATGCATGCTCCATTCAGGCCAGGTCGCGGGTCTACGAACTTGGATTTTGGCACTCCAACCGGATCCGTTATGTATTGGCTATCATTCTCTTCGTCTTTGAGAAAGTTTGTCCTCAAACTTGGAAAAGAATCATTAGGTGGAGGCTCAGGAGGTATTTCCGGTGGATATCCGATGGCGTATAGCTTAACACGAGTTTGGGTCTTGTATGGATCTTGTATGGGTACTTCTTGCTTTGGTGGTGGTTCAGGAGGAATTTCCTCCATATAGTGTACACTATTGTTATGTGTATTTGTGTTTCCACGTAGAGATCCCATGATTATAAAAACACAATCCAAAACATGTATAGCTTCCTGTGTATAGTAACCTTGTAGCTTAATTAAGCTCATTGTTGGAGTCAGTGTAGGGACCATGGAAATCCGATTCAAAGCCTCATTGTTGGAGTCAGTCTCTGTTGGAACATCAAGCCCATTTTCAGCAACAACATTACTATAAACATTTGAATTCATTTGAACAAGTTGTCCACCAATAGCTTCTTTTTTACTTTTTGATTCTTTGAACACCAAAACTTCAAATTCTGAACCATCTTCCTTAAACTTGCCATTATCACAATCATCATATGTTAATGCTACTTGCTCTTTGATTGGTTGAAGGTTGTGTAAGGTTGATTTGGCGGGAGTTATGGGCGTGAGGGTAATTCTTCGATTGTTATAAACAAACGAGTATGTGTTCTTGAATCCGTCATGCATTACTCTCCTATCAAATAGCCAAGGTAGTCCTAACAAAATGTGACAAGCATCCATAGGAACGACCAGTGGCGAAGCTTGAGATTTCCAACCGGGGGGTCGAAAACGTATATACCAATAAATTCTATAAAACGGGTGGTCGAAAACTTATGTACCCAAAAAATTCTATACGAAAACTACATACTCTCCACTATTGAGCGAAAAGTTCGGGGGGTCGGCCGCCCCCTCCCGCCCCCACTATCCTTCGCCCATGGGAACGACATCACACCATAACTTTTCAAAATAACGTTTACCGATACTAAATGATATTAAAACTTGTTGAGAAACATAGATACTTTCTTCTTGATTTAGCCATTTAATAACATATGGGGTGGGATGAGGAACCATGTCAAGATTGAGCTTTGACACCATAGTTTCGGAAACGGCATTCGTGCAACAACCACCATCAATAATCAAGGTACATACCTTATGTGCAACATTACACCGCGTCTTAAAGAGGTTCTCACGTTGTAAACTCTCTTCATGTGCAACAGTCCTGTTCAGAGTTCTTTGTCCCAGCATGGTGAACATGGTTGACTTGCACCCGAATATCGAGTAGTGTAAGCAACTGATGCAAGAAGATGACAATACAGCAATTGCCAAATTTGATGCAACAATTTTTTTTTTGAAACTAGCTAGATGATTGATATGTAGAAGATAAGAGTCGAAACAGATCGCTTCGGCTCTGATACCAAATGATAGGAATCGGATTTGAAACTAAAAAAAGAAACAGATAAAATAAGATTGACCTACAGTTTGTTTGTGATACAGATACACCACACAAACCAATGATAGGGCAACGATATCCAACCGGAGATACAGACACACCACTACGGTTAGAGAATCGGGTCTAAGAACACCACCCAACATGCCACGATTGAGATAGCATAGACATAACCAATTTAACTCAAAATCCATTGAGATAAATTAATCAAAGAGAAAATTCTCATACTCAAAACACACTGCCCTTTCATTCCTTTCGAAGTTTCATACATAAAGAAAAGAAATTACAACTACTCTAACCCATGACCTATTTTCTAGTAAAATTAAAAACTAACTCACTAGTTAAGAAGCTGAAGGTACAAACAAATAAAACGTGGAAACATTGATTAAAAACATAAAAGTAAACTGCATGGTGGACGTGGGGCATGCATTGCCATGTCTTGAGAAGATGACATAATTAGATTGAGCCATGCATGCTCCATTCGGGCCGGGTCGCGGGTCTACGGACTTGGATTTTGGCACTCCAACCGGATCCGTTATGTATTGGCTATCATAAACTTACAGTCACGCCATCGTTTTAGTTTTTTTTTTATAAAATTATGGGAGTGTTTTGTTTTAATCGGTTGAATCGTGTAATTTTTATTCGTGCCAGTTGGTT
Source organism: Helianthus tuberosus (assembly GCA_030545235.1). Lineage (NCBI taxonomy): Eukaryota > Viridiplantae > Streptophyta > Magnoliopsida > Asterales > Asteraceae > Helianthus > Helianthus tuberosus. The sequence continues at coordinate 173,221,620 of CM060448.1, read as the reverse complement.
GTCTGGGACATGCTCATTTGTCCTGAAAAATTACAATTTTGCCCCCAATTTAAAATTTTAGTGTTTTCATCGTTTTATTTTTTTTAGCAAAACTATGATAGTATTTTGTTTTAATTGGTTGACTCGATCTAATTTTTTTAGGTTGTGTTATGAGTAGTATGTACAGATAACCGAAGCACAGACCTACATATTAGAAAAATATTCGGTTTAATACCCCACAACATGGGGAAAAACTAGTTTAGTAATACAAAACTTATTCTATCATGTGTGTGACAGAATTTTGATTTGTATATAAATCTTTCCTTGATACTAACAACAGAACTATAAAAATATTACACATGATGATTGCGTATTTAAAGGTCTCTTGTGAGTTGTCTAGGAATCATTGAATGTGCATTTTTTTACGTGGTCAATGACCATTCGCCAGCAGAAACTTGTCAGGATATTGAAAGCATGGATCGTTCGTTGTTATATATTAGACCTTCCCGTAGTAGAAGGTTTTTTTTTTTTTTTTTTTTTTTTTTTTTTTTTTTAACAGCAAAACTCTATATATAAAAATATAGAAATCGGCCAGCAAAATTCTGGAATTTAAAGGATGGATAATGCTAGATAAAAAACCCTCAAATTCTTAGAAAACTCTGGAAACCCAAAAGGGAACCCATTTTTACCCAACCTCCCGACATTTTTTTTTTTTGAAAAAAATTACACATGTTATATACATGTTTTAGAGTGTTTTGGGCCAAAAAAATCAAAAAAGCGCCGAAGGGATATTTTTTAAAAAAATAAACAAATTTCAGCAATGTTCGGTCGCCTAACATGTGTTAGTCAAAAATGCCAGAATTTGCTGAAATTTTTTTTTTTTTTTTTAAAAAGATCCCTTCGGCGCTTTTTTGATTTTTTTGGCCCAAAACTCTTAAAAACATGTATATTACATGTGTTATTTTTTTCAAAAAAAAAAAATGTCGGGAGGTTGGGTTTTCTAAGGTTTTTCATATAGATAGGGTTTTCTATCTAACCATCCCCTTTAAAGGATTACACAATAACTTCTTGAACATTAAACTCTAATCATCTAGCCCAATCAATATTACAAAGTTTCAATCTATTAGTAATCCAAAAAAAAAAGAGTTTTCAAGTATCCGTCGTTCTATTGAAGTGCACGTTGTGATTATTGAATTGCTTCTCGTTTCTCGCCTTCCATTACTCCCAAAAAGTCAACATAATAACCGTGCCAATCAACTTCTTCCATGTCGAGGATCCTCTCCACCAAGCCTAAAAGTTGCTCCAAGGAGGGAACGACCGAAAGGAAAGGCAGTTTAACCCGAATGAGAATCGACCACCAAACCGATTTGGCAACAAAACAATCCCAAAAAATATGATGTACCAACTCGATTCTTAAACCGCACCGGGTACACAGAGAATCAGTTAACGAGACGCCTCTTAAAGCAAGGTTATCCTTGATTCAAGAAAGCCTTCCAGCAAAAAGATTCACTTTCGGCGGTACCCAATTATTCCAGAAAGGCCATCGAACACACCCACAGCTTCGTGGATTAAATATCTCAGCCCAGCAACAGAAATATCCATGTTGGCCTTACCCCTTCCAAACCCATCTATCACACCCCCCATTAAAAGCTAAGCCCAACACCAATTTTTTTATACCATAAATCCTGCCAAAACATTCTACTATCCCCCCCTCCCCCCCCCCCCCCCCCCCCCCCCCCCCCAATTTTTTTAATTCTCCCTCAAAGATAGATTAAGTTTAGATAAATCTTTGTTCACGGAACCTACGTCTTTCCAAACTCCAGTGACTTTTTCATTAAACGGGATCGAACACTCTCCATTTTTGTTGTCATGAATTGCCCGAATAACTCTAACCCAAAGCGTCTCGTTGCACGATTTGAACTTCCACCACCATTTAGCTAGCGAGAAACACTAAATTCAAACTCCTTATATCACCAATGCCCAACCCCCCATGACGCTTTGGTTTTAACAATTTATCCCAAGCTATCCACTTTGTTTTCCCTCCACCCCACACAAAATTTCTTCTAATCTTCTCAAGGGATTTGATGATACCTACGGGGGCTTTAAAAAGAGAGAAAAAATAGTTTGGAAGAACCCCTAAGACCGCTTTCGCCAAGCTAACCCTACCCGCCATGGAGAGCATTTTAGCTTTCCACCTGGACAATTTAGAATTGAATTTATCCAAAATAGGTTTCCAAAACTTGACTCGCTTCATGTTCGCCCCGATAGGAAGGTCTAAAAATTTAAAAGGAAACAACCCGGCTTTGCAATGGATGGAATTTGCCATATGAATCGCCTCCTGGTCACTCGCCCCTACACCATATAAACAACTTTTATCGAGATTCACTCTCAGCCCTGCACAAAGGTAAAAGCACCTTAAAATCCGGTTTATGTTCCTAATATTATCTTCCGGCCACTCCTTGATGAAAGCCACGTCGTCCGCATAAAAAAGATGCGATAAAATGGGGCCTCCATTAGTGGAAGGTTATATGGCGCCTAAGAGTCACATGGCGCCTTGAAACACCAATAACCCCTTCTCTTACACATTTTTCCACTTGTCACATAACCCCCCTTATGGAGCTTAGGCCATGTGTAGTGGTAACACCACATAACTCCTTTTGGTGGGGTTATGTGACAAATGACACAAAAGTGCAAAGATGGGTAATTGGTATTATCAATACACACTAATTACTCAATTATTTATTTTGTTTTTATTTTTCATTTAATCTCTAAATTTCAAAAGTAATAACATTTCATTAAACAAAAAACCATCACAATAATTAAAAAAAACGTTATAATAAAAAAAGTTGTTTTAACTTCCATACAAATACCCATGTCGTCTAAAATTTATCAACCAAACATTTCTCCAACATTAGTTCCAACTCTTCACCCTCTAGGTGATCAATGGGCTGGGCGATAAATTCCATATCATCTCGTCTTTGTTTTAGGGCATCCCGAGCTTCTTTGCTCTTTCGAATTTCGGCCCTTTGTTGTTGGAATACGTTGAATGTATCTAACTTGCATGCAATGTCATCCAGCTGATCGCTGTATACTCCCTACGCGAGCCCGAACTCTCAACTGAAGGCGATGCCGTACCCGATCTTGATTTTTGAGCGCGCCTTTTTGCGGCATCTCTTCCGTATTCAGGCCGGTTTGGCGAATCATCCAAAATGTCCTCAAACTCTTGATCTCGTGCATCAGATTGGGCTTGGGACGAAGTCCTTGACCTTTTGGGAGACGTGTTAGTTTCGCTTCCACTGGGGATATTCGTCCACTTTGGATGGAACTTACAAATCTCCCAACAATGCATGAAACGAAAGTCGCTCCCCACATTTGTTTTGAATGTAACCAATGCATTTGTCACACAGTCGGCTTCGGTTTCACCACTTTTTGGGTTTTGCTTTGCTTTATTTAAAATAAACACTAAATTTTGTAAGTTGGCCGCTTATCTCGCTCCACTTCGAGGATAAGCTATCGTTTTCACGATAAGTTTCCCTTCCCAGTTCTTCATGGAATGCTTTACTAACCGCTTCCCACAAATGGCTTTGATGTTGAGGATTTCCTATTTTAATAAAAATAAAATTTAATATATTACAAAGTTATATAAAAAATAACCATAAATATTAAAATAAGGGCTACAAAATATTTAAAAATACCTAAAGTTGGATGTTGAGATTGTTGAACCCAAGCCCTCGCCAATGCAAGTTCTTCATTAACGACCCATTTTTGTTGTTTTCGTTTGGCGGTTTCTAGTGCTTTCTTCGCCTCGGTTTTTTTTCTTATGACTTCTCTTTTTGATGGGTTTGGATGCGGAAGGACCATCGTTGGGTGGTTGAGTTTCGGGGACGGTTTCAATTATGGAGGTTGGTGAAAGGTTGATGGGCGTTTGTGGAAACGGGCTAGGTATCGAATCGTCGGTGTGTGGGAAGTTAGTAAACACACGATTCCCGAGATACGATGCATAACTCGCCATATCGGGCATAGAGGAGTGTATTAAAAATGGACGAGGCGTGGGACGAATTGGTGGTGGGCTAGTATTTTCTTGGAATGCCCACAGGTTGTTCAGGTCATAACCACGATTATGCGGATGCATTTTTCGTTTTGTAGAATGAGAATAGAGATGATTATAGAAGATGTGTAGTGTATTTTGGTTGAATGTGGTAAAAAAAGGAATAGAGGTGAGAGTTTTATAGTGAAAAAATAAAAAAAATTTTAACATAGCCGTTGGCCAACGGCTAGCCCAACGGCTAGTTTGGTTTGGCCAACGAGAACCCGCCATGTCATACGTATAGACCCGCCCCACGCCCGGCTTCAAACTCCCGCCCCTTGGGCCACGCCCAAACCCAAGCCCACCCGGGGTGGTGACTTGGGCGTTTCCCTCCAACCCACGCCCAAACCCCGCCCCATACCTATAACAACCCACCTAAATATTTCCGACACCCTAAAATATATTAAAATACCACAATATGTCTTAAGATATACCCCGTATGTGAAAACCGAACCCAAATTGCATTATATAATTAAAAATTAAATAAAAACAAAAATTATTGGGCTGTCGCGGGGCGCGACGCCCCTTGGTCACTTCCGTCGTGGGCCGCCAAGGCCTGGCTACGAGGCACTCTTCAGAAGCCGCCACGTGCTGACACTTGGCGAAGCTATACCGGTGACACATCGACGCTAGGGCCTACGACCCCTACGTCGCGGGGCGCGACGCCCTACCCTTGATCCCGTCGCGGGGCGCGACGAACCTGTCGACCAGCCCTATAAATTGCTTTGCTCGGCTTTCAGTCCAACTCGCTCAACTTTTCGAATTCTCTCTCAATTTCTACGTAGTATACATAATTCTCGGGTATAATATCCCCCTAAATAACGAAGTTCTGCTTCGTTGTAAGTATCATAACCCCTGGATACGTATTAGATACGCTGCCCGATTGATCTAGGGTTCCGTAACGGCTGTCGTGGTTCTGCCTGACGTAGTCGTTGGAATGCCATCTCGGGGAGGGTATTACTAATGTTAAAATGGGTTATTATACTAACACGTGTGCATTTGTGTAAATTATAGATAATACTCAGGAAATCCTTACAGAAAACATAAGACAGCAATGTGAGTAATCTCCTTTTTGAAAACAGTTTTTACCAAATCTTAAACATTTTACAATGCAATTTAGCAGTGATTGAGTTTTTGTAATTCTTCAATTACTGCCGGTATTATGGGGTTTTGTATACATTACTTGATAACCTTCACAATTGGACAACGGGTTAGCCAACGTGTGATATGACCATAGCCACAGATCCGGTCGAGTGGCAAGTACTGAATGAGTAATTGTGTAGATATAAACATTGTAATCGCTCTCAATACTGTTTAAATTAATAAAACTTTTCTTGATTGAACTGGGATTCACTCACCAGTATTTCCCACTGACGAAATGTTTTTTTAACGCGTTTCAGGTAACACAATGTGAAAGCCAATTAGAAGCCAACTGGACAGCACTGAAGGCTTGGAAAAGTGGCTATAAAAGTTACCTAAATAAAAGAAGGCGGTTATTTCAATAAAATGGGATTTATCCCTATAAATCATGTCACACCCCCAAAATCCACCTGCGGAGTACTACCGCTTGGAGGCGTGACTGACCAGGATCCAGCCACCAATCATATTGAACAAGCATGTAAGTGATTACAAAATCCAACCAATACAATTGGTGTCCAAACAAAACATAGTTTAAGTTGCAAGCGGAAGCATAATGTTTAAAACCATAACATAAGTTTAATTGTTTCAAAGTTTAACATGGCACACAGCTGTCCATGTCCCACAACGACTCTCTTCCATGCAAGCTCCAGCTAAGTACCTATTGACCTGCAAAGCATGTAGTAACGAGTCAACAACAAGTTGAGTGAGTTCACGGTTGGGTGTTCGTTTTTAAGTTGTTCCAAAAATAGTTTCCTTTAACTGGCATCCTGCCGTGGGGGTTACCCCATAGTTGAAAACGTGATTTGTTTACCCATTTATTCTGGCAATACAGCCGTAGGGGCTACCCCATGTTAGTTATCTGGCATTCCGGCCGTGGGGGCTACCCCATGTTATACACTAGACTCGTTACCATATCGACTGCTGACTGTAGTCATGTTTATGTGCCCTGAACTGTTAATGTCTATCATCATTGACGTGCCCAGATCCATTAGTTCACGCCCGTCCTCTGCGGCACGGTGTGAGGCTTGTCAGACCTAAATAGCGCTATCTAACTAATGACCCGCTCGCCATTGGCCCGGCGATTATGTCGATATAAAAAGGAGGGACTTCGTGATAGAGTTTTGGTCTAGTACGAGTTATCTGTCCATGAGGACGAGGAATTATATTCCTGAACCAATACTGTCCTACCCAAGTAAGGACGAGGAATCCATGTTCCTTAACTCCATTCCCAACCCTGGGAATCCCATGCTTTGAAGAAAGTGTGAACTCACATTGGTTTGCTCGGCAGTTACACAGAAAGTCGGTCAAGCTATAAGTGGTCAACCACGTCCTAACATAGATACCATTCAAGTCAAGTTCATATTCAAGTAGTGCATGTATTTTCTACACGTATTGTACACAAGTAACGATCATGGCATACACGTCTAGCATGGCAGTTCAACAACAGTGCTTAGTTCAATCGGTAGGAATCATGTAGCAAACAAAGCCCAACAGTACAGCCCAAACACCTAAGCCCGTAACAGTGTGCAAGTCCCAATCAGTGAGTATGTGTACGTGGTCTTGAGTCGAGACTAGAGATCTCGAGTCGAGACTGTGCGGTCTCGAGTTATACCTACGAGTTCTCGAGTCGCAACTGTGGAGGTCTCGAGTCATGCATGTACTAGTCGAGACTAGACGGTCTCGAGTCGCAACCGGACCCGCAACCATGGTCTTAAGTTATGCTGCTTGTGTGAGGGTGCTGTGGTCTCGAGCTGTAGTTTGATGGTCTCGAGTCGAGACCGGGGGTCTCGACTGGTACACCTGCTAATTGCCAGCGCATGTACTAACCAATAGAATTTCGATTTCATGATTTGGTGTACTATCCAATGAGGGTTCACAAACATGTTTATTTGTCTAACAATCAATTAAAATGGATCAAACAACCAGTTTTTCAAATATTCAAGGCACATTCATATCATATTCATGTTGTTCTTCACGTATTCAAGTTATTCATCATGATCATTCATCCGAATCCAACTCGAAACATGCTATACTAGATCTATCTTGCCATTTTCGAAGCACTTTCAACAACCATTAATTATTACCATCTCATAAATCATGTTTGCATCAACTAGTCATGTACTAAACTCCATAAGCAACCTTAACTCATCATATTATTCTCATATCACTATGAAGGAGCATTTTATTTACTTAACACAAGCAAAACACACTACTCATATCATCTAGCAAACACCATCATCATGGATAACAACAATCTTAATACCGATTATTCAAGGAGGATATATTCATCATGCATAAAACTTAACAAGCAAACATATTATCAAATAACTTCATCATACATCATCATCAACCGGAATATAACACATCATCCTCAACCGAAATGCAATACATAACATGAATCACTAACCGGTTAGGTTTTCAAGGTGCGAGGATATGAAGAAATCGATGAATAAGCTTCCAAAGGAGATCCTAAGCTTGAACCGAGAGCCCTTGTTGTCACCGGTTGAATCCGAAAGAGAGGAGAGAAGGCTTGTGCTTCTAGGGTTTTAGTGAGAGAGAATGTAGGAGAGTATGTGTGAGAGTGAGTGTGAGTTGCCCCAAAGAAATGGCAAAAATGGCTAGGAGCATGAGTTATATACTAAGTTAGTTCACCCTAGTGGGTTTTCGAGTGGGGTGAAGAGGATCATGGCCCAACCGGCCCAATAGTTACATTGTTCACTCGAGACCGAGTGGTCTCGAGTTGGGTTCTTGTCACATTATCCGGTTCACTACATACACACTTGTATAAACTACACTTTATACGTATACATTAATAACACATAGCACATTAAGATAATCACTAACTTTCATTTGCTAATATATAACACATAACGTTCCAGCATATTACATCAAGATACAATGAAGGGTTCTAAGTCACGAGTTGTCACATTATCCCCAAGTTGAAAGAAATTTCGTCCCGAAATTTGGTAAGGACTCACTGAGGAAGCTAGTTAAGTTGTATGGTTTTCCTGGGGTGTCACATCCTCCCCCCGTTGATCTGGAATTTCGTCCCGAAATTCCGTAGCTTCAGCCTCAGTAGTGGTCGTACTGTTTACAAATAGTTGGGGATACTTTTGTTTCATCTGATCTTCGCGTTCCCAGGTGAACTCTGGGCCACGACGTGAGTTCCAACGAACTCGAACGAGAGGTATTCTAGTGTTCTTGAGGACCTTAACATCCCGGTCCGTGATTTCAACTGGTTCCTCGACGAATCGTAACTGCTCGTCGATAGTGAGTTCCTTCAGAGGAACTATGTGGGTCTCATCTGACAGACACTTCTTCAGATTCGACACGTGGAAAACGTTGTGAACTGCACTGAGTTCTGCTGGTAAGTTTAGTTTGTAGGCCACCTTTCCTATTTTCTCAATGATTTCAAAAGGTCCGACGTATCGTGGGTCAAGTTTGCCTCGTTTACCAAAACGTACCACACCCTTCCAGGGTGAAACCTTGAGTAGTACCCGCTCCCCAACCTGGAGCTCTAGTGGTTTCCTGCCCTTATCGGCGTAGACTTTCTGACGGTCACGAGCTGCCGCCATGCGTTGTCGAATTTGAGCAATTCGTTCGGTTGTGTTTACCACATGTTCTGGACCAGTGATCTGACTATCTCCCACCTCTGCCCAACAAAGAGGTGACCGGCATTTACGCCCGTACAATGCCTCAAACGGAGCAGCTTTAATGCTGGTGTGGTAGCTGTTATTGTACGAGAATTCCACAAGTGGCAGATGCTTTTCCCAGCTGTTGCCAAAGTCGATTACACATGCACGAAGCATGTCTTCTAAGGTTTGAATAGTGCGCTCGGACTGCCCGTCCGTCTGAGGGTGATACGCTGTGCTCATGTCTAATCGTGAGCCAAAGGATTTGTGCATTGCTTGCCATAGTTCTGAAGTGAAACGCGCATCTCGATCCGAGATAATAGAGGTGGGCACCCCGTGCCTCGAGACAACTTCCTTGAGATATACTTCTGCTAGAGTGGAGAATTTATCCGTCTCCTTAATAGCCAGGAAGTGCGCAGACTTTGTGAGTCGATCCACGATCACCCAAATAGTATCGTTTCCGCGCTGGGATCTAGGCAGGCCAGTAACGAAATCCATGGAAATTTGCTCCCATTTCCATTGTGGTATCTTTGGTTGTTGGAGTAGGCCTGAGGGTTTCTGGTATTCAGTCTTGACTCTCGCACAAGTCAAACACTTGCTGACGTAAGTTGCCATGTGGGCCTTCATGCTAGGCCACCAATACGTAGTTTTGATATCGTGGTACATCTTATCCGAACCAGGGTGTACCGAGTAGCGAGACTTGTGTGCTTCATCCATCACAAGCTCTCGTAAGTTGCCATAGAGTGGGACCCAAATGCGTCCCGTTACGTAGTAAGCACCGTCTTCCTTCTGTTCTAAGCGTTGCCTTGAGCCGCGTAGGGCTTCAGCCTTGACGTTTTCTGGTTTCAATGCTTCTACCTGAGTGTCTCGTATTTGGGAAGGAAGACTAGAATGTATAGTGAGTTGCAAAGCTCGCACGCGCTTAGGCGCGGTGTCCTTTCGACTGAGGGCGTCAGCCACAACATTGGCTTTGCCTGGGTGGTACCTGATCGAGCACTCGTAGTCATTCAGTAGCTCGACCCATCGTCGTTGTCGCATATTCAGTTCCTTCTGTTTGAAGATATGCTCGAGGCTCCTGTGGTCGGTGTAGATGGCACACTTGGTACCGTACAAGTAATGTCACCATAACTTAAGTGCAAAGACAACAGCTCCCAGCTCTAAGTCGTGCGTAGTGTAGTTTCTTTCATGAACTTTGAGTTGGCGTGAGGCGTAGGCTATAACCTTATCCCGTTGCATCAGTACACAACCAAGACCCTGAATTGATGCGTCGCAGTAGACCACGAAGTCGTCTGTGCCCTCTGGCAATGAAAGGATAGGTGCGCTACAAAGTCTATCCTTTAAATGCTGAAATGCTAATTCCTGTGCATTTCCCCATCGATAAACAACGCCTTTCTGCGTTAGTGAGGTGAGAGGCTGTGCAATCTTAGAATAATCCTTAATGAACCTCCTGTAGTAACCTGCCAAACCCAAGAATTGGCGAATTTCCGTTGGTGTACGAGGTGCAGGCCAGTTCTTAATTGAGTCTACCTTGGATGGATCAACGTGAATCCCATCCTTGTTCACCACATGGCCTAAGAAATGGACTTCACGAAGCCAGAAGTCACATTTTGAAAACTTGGCGTATAGCTGTTCTGCTCGAAGAAGTTCCAAAATAAGTCGTAGATGTTGCTCGTGTTCCTCCTGACTCTTAGAATAGATCAGGATGTCATCGATGAAGACTATAACGAACTTGTCCAGGTAAGGCTTGCACACTCGATTCATCAAGTCCATGAAAACCGCAGGTGCGTTTGTCAGCCCAAATGGCATGACCAAAAACTCATAGTGGCCATATCGAGTTCTAAAGGCTGTTTTGGAGACGTCCTCTTCTCGGACTCTCAGCTGGTGATAACCCGACCTCAAATCAATCTTTGAATAGTAGCTCGACCCTTGCAGCTGGTCAAACAAGTCGTCAATACGTGGTAGAGGATAACGATTCTTCACCGTCACCTTGTTGAGTTCCCGATAGTCGATGCACATTCTGAAGGTACCGTCTTTCTTCTTCACAAATAGCACTGGAGCTCCCCAAGGCGATGAGCTAGGACGAATGAAACCCTTATCCAAGAGTTCTTGTAGTTGCGTAGAGAGTTCTTCCAACTCTGATGGAGCTAAACGATAAGGTGCACGAGCTATAGGCGCAGCTCCAGGAGCTAGTTCAATCTGAAACTCGACTTGGCGATGAGGCGGAAGACCAGGTAATTCCTCAGGAAATACCTCAGGATAGTCGCGTACAATTGGAAAATCTTCTATCTTCTTCTCTTTCTCCGAGGTGTCAGTAACGAAAGCCAAAATGGCAGTGTGGCCCTTTCGCAAGCACTTCTGGGCCTTAAGGAAAGAGATGACATTCTCAATAGTACCCCTCTTGTCGCCACGAATCATGAGAGGTTCACCACCGGAACCAGGAATACGAACAATCTTCTCGTTGCAAAGAATTTCTGCTCGGTGTTGGGATAACCAATCCATCCCAATGACAACGTCGAAACTACCCAAGACGATAGGAATAAGGTCGATAGAGAAGGTCTGGTTAGCGAGAATAAGGTTACAACCCTTGACTACATGTGCGGCCTCTAAACTCTTACCGTTGGCTAGCTCTACGGTGTGCTTGTTATTCAAAGGTGTTGGAATACGCTTAAGCATTCGACTAACTTCTAGTGACACGTAGCTAGTATCGGCACCCGAATCAAATAAAACTGTAACATAAAAGTCGTCGAGAAGGAACTTACCCGTCACCACGTTGGGATCGTTCCTAGCTTCACCTTGACCAATCACGAACACCCGCCCCCTGGCACCATTGTTGTTGTTGTTGTTCCCATTGTTACCATTCCCCTGATTATTGTTGTTGTTGTTGTTGTTGTTGTTCTGGTTCCTATTCAGTTGGGGACAATCTTTCTTGAAGTGGCCTTCAGCTCCACATTGAAAGCACCCTTTGTTGTTACCTTGCTGCTGCTGCTGCTGGCGTTGATTTTGTTGAGCTTGTTGTTGCTGACGATTCTGGTTTGCGGGGTATAAGCTTCTGCAGTCCTTGGCGGCGTGACCTGACTTGTTGCACCGGTGACAGTTGCCCCTGGTGCATGGCCCGCTGTGGTGTAGGTTGCAGCGATTGCACTTTGGGTGATTCCCTTTGTACCCACCATGACTTTGACCACCAGATGATTGCTGACTGGGGCTCTTGTAGTCATCAGTCTTTCTCTGCTGAGACTGAGACTGAACAGAAGTCGAACCCTTACTAGAAGCCCCATCCCATTTCCGTTTGTTGTCACTAGGAGCATCCGAAGTAGCTGTAGCACTTATGCGCTTGGGTAACCTGTTCTGCTCCACCGCCTGATCAGTAAGACGGTGAGCCAACTGAACAACCTGCTGGATAGTGGCGAGGTTTGCTGAGGTCACATGACTTTGGATTTCTGGCACCAAGCCCTTGAGAAAGAGTTCAATTCGCTTAATTGGAGGGTCCACCATAGTAGGACACAATAATGCAAGCTCATTCGATCTCTTAGTATACGCCTCAATTTCTGACCCCCTCATCTTGAGGTTGAAGAACTCGACTTCCAGCTTATGAATGTCATCCCGACTGCAGTATTCTTCCTTGATCATCTCTTTAAAATTTTCCCATGGGGTGGCGTTGGCAGCAACCAACCCCAGCATTTGGACCTGAGCGTTCCACCATGTGAGGGCTAAACCCTCGAGAGTACCGGTAGCATACTTCACCCTGCGCGCCTCAGGTCATTCGCACATTTCGAAGACTGACTCGAGCTTCTCAAACCAGTGGAGGAGACCTACAGCTCCTTCTGTGCCTCTAAAAGTAGTGGGTCGGCAGTCCATAAAGGTTTTAAAGGTGCACACAGGTGGCTGAGCATGTTGACCTGTTGTGGGTGAAAGAAAGGACAGAGTTTAACACAAAGGTTGGTTCACGAGAGTAGGATCTAAAGATCCTAGAATGAGTTTGGACTGCAGGATATACCTCCTGCGTGTGCAGCTGCAAGCGCCGCAGCAACTCGTTCGTTAATCAGAGCCGTCAACTGGGCTTGAGTCATGTTAACGCGTCCAGACATGATCTTCATATCAAGAAGAACATGAGTGAGAGAGGTTCGTGAAAATGCGATGACAGAAGAGAGTAAGCACACACGGGTTCAAGCAACAGTAGTTATACTAACCAAGCATACCAGGAGCAATGCACTATGTAACTATCAAGTAGGCAATATATACACAGATCATATCACCTAGAATGTCGAGCCTTGCATGTGGAGTGAAGCGTCGTTGTGGATCGTAGAGCACTGTACAGGTTATAGTCTGATTTTAATAAAACTCTTTCCCCTTATTAAAACCAAGTTCACTATAACCAATGGCTCTGATACCAATCTGTCACACCCCCAAAATCCACCTACGGAGTACTACCGCTTGGAGGCGTGACTGACCAGGATCCAGCCACCAATCATATTGAACAAGCATGTAAGTGATTATAAAATCCAACCAATACAATTGGTGTCCAAACAAAACATAGTTTAAGTTGCAAGCGGAAGCATAATGTTTAAAACCATAACATAAGTTTAATTGTTTCAAAGTTTAACATGGCACACAGCTGTCCATGTCCCACAACGACTCTCTTCCATACAAGCTCCAGCTAAGTACCTATTGACCTGCAAAGCATGTAGTAACGAGTCAACAACAAGTTGAGTGAGTTCACGGTTGGGTGTTCGTTTTTAAGTTGTTCCAAAAATAGTTTCCTTTAACTGGCATCCTGCCGTGGGGGTTACCCCATAGTTGAAAACGTGATTTGTTTACCCATTTATTCTGGCAATACAGCTGTGGGGGCTACCTCATGTTAGTTATCTGGCATTCCGGCCGTGGGGGCTACCCCATGTTATACACTAGACTCGTTACCATATCGACTGCTGACTGTAGTCATGTTTATGTGCCCTGAACTGTCAATATCTATCATCATTGACGTGCCCAGATCCATTAGTTCACGCCCGTCCTCTGCGGCACGGTGTGAGGCTTGTCAGACCTAAATAGCGCTATCTAACTAATGACCCGCTCGCCATTGGCCTGGCGATTATGTCGATATAAAAAGGAGGGACTTCGTGATAGAGTTTTGGTCTAGTACGAGTTATCTGTCCATGAGGACGAGGAATTATATTCCTGAACCAATACTGTCCTACCCAAGTAAGGACGAGGAATCCATGTTCCTTAACCCCATTCCCAACCCTGGGAATCCCATGCTTTGAAGAAAGTGTGAACTCACATTGGTTTGCTCGGCAGTTACACAGAAAGTTGGTCAAGCTATAAGTGGTTAACCACGTCCTAACATAGATACCATTCAAGTCAAGTTCATATTCAAGTAGTGCATGTATTTTCTACACGTATTGTACACAAGTAACGATCATGGCATACACGTCTAGCATGGCAGTTCAACAACAGTGCTTAGTTCAATCGGTAGGAATCATGTAGCAAACAAAGCCCAACAGTACAGCCCAAACACCTAAGCCCGTAACAGTGTGCAAGTCCCAATCAGTGAGTATGTGTACGTGGTCTCGAGTTGAGACTAGAGATCTCGAGTCGAGATTGTGCGGTCTCGAGTTATACCTACGAGTTCTCGAGTCGCAATTGTGGAGGTCTCGAGTCATGCATGATGTAACACCTCGAAAATTCACGTCCTGTAATGTGTTGACACGTGTCATATGTTTAAAACGTGTGAAAGAACATTATAGAAGAACTAAAGTTGACAAACATGGAAAGTATGTAAATATACGTATTCAAAGTGTCAACAGTGAATAAACATAATGTACATTAACCCTACATGGTGCTCATACCTTCAAACGAATAAATCATGGATCATACGAAGCTAAAAGTGAGAGATTACAAACTACAGGGGTTAAATGTGTCAACATGTTTAAGTTATACCTCTGAGTGACCTTTTGACAAACCCGAAACTTTGTAACGGTAAATTATGCTCACTAAGATGCATGATATAAATTTCATAAAGTTTCGTAATCGTATGAGAAAGATATGATCAAATTCGTGTACAAGGGGTTAAAGCGTCAACGTTGAAAGTTTGGACTTTTCGGGTGACAATAAAGTTAACCGAGGACTAAACAAAGTGGGTATATATCTTGAAGCCCTTATGTATCAAATTTGAGGGTTCAAATTGCAATATAAAGGTTAGTTGACCTTTCGGAAGGGCCAAGAGTCGAATATGCAACAAATAGAAAATGTAAAACCTGAATTCAAGGCCCACGCGGCCCGCGTGTCCTTTAACAAAATCTTAGGCGGGCCGCCTGGGACGCCCAGATGCAGAAAAATGTTCTTGTTGCCTGTTCAGCCTTCTAAACGACTTGTAATGCACCTAAACCCTTCCAAGAGGCCCCTAAACGACCCCTAGACACTAGGGACACATGTTAGAAGGTTGTGGTCAGTTGGTTGACTTGTGTGTCAAAGATTTTTGGTGAAATTTTCACTATAAAAGGACCATGAACTTGCAACAAGTCTTCACACCTTCATTCTGCAATTGAGGAGCCTTCTGGAGCTTCAAGGCAGACCCAAGTCCTTCCTAATCAAGCTTAGGACTTCAGTAAGTGTTCTAATCCTTTCTTAATTAAGTTTTAGCTTAGTTTTAGCTTAAAAGTCAAACCGTCGTAATTAACGGTTGACTTTAAGATTAATCACTAATGGTCCAGTGATTAGTCGAAGTAAAAGTAGTTATAAGTTGGTAAATATATGGGTAATAAAACCTCAAAAGGGTTCCCCCTGATTCCCACTCTAACTAGGTCAAATGTCGGGTCAAACTTGTTAAGAAAAAGTCAACAGGATCCTTAAATTACATTTTATGCATAATTAGCAATGTAGATCATATACAACCTGTTTGATCATTGTAATAACTTAGTAATAAGTGTAATAACATGTCTAAACATGTTCAACCCGACAATTTCCTGTTTAGACCCGGTTCGGAACCGAAGGTCGCATAGTTTGACTTATACTTTGACTTTCAGTTCTGACCCGTTTTGGTATGATTTAGAAATACCTAAGAGCCTTATTTGGACCAGGTTACATGCTAGTATAACCCTCTGTGATTATACACTATGGTTCATTAGTTAACCGATTAATACGCATGATTCCGTTAATTGCTCATATGTTGACCATTATGCCCTTTTCACCTTAAAACGTGATTTTTGAAAATGTAAAAGAGTAGAAACCTTAATTACTGATATATAGACTTGTATGCAAGGTTTGACATCATTTTGAGGTGTAGAATAAGAGTTATGCTCGTTAGCGTAAAATTGAAAGCCTTATGTTAATTAAACGGCGTATTTAGCGTATAGCCTACTTAAACATACTTTTTGATATCAAATCTTTTACCCACTGATGTAATATATTATTTTGGGATTTTTAAAGATTTTTAATTAATTTTAGGCTGAGCATAACTCATAGTCGTAGGCTTAATTCGGTAAATGTCAGTTTTGCCCTTAAGGCCATAAAATGAGTTTTACATATCTAAATGACTCCAAACCTTTTTCTACTGATCACATATGATAAATAAATTATTTTAAGACTTCTGGAAATATAAAAATATCAGATTTATGTATCAAACCCGGAAATGGCCTTTAATCGCCTTTTTAAGCGTTTTTAACGCATAGTATGTGCTATAACTATATTAAACATACAAGGGTTGATACCTACTGATATTTGAGGCAAATTATAATATTTTAATAGTAAGCAAAGGTTGATAAACTCAGACTTCGGTTTTGAGCTTTTCGGCTTATGTGAAATTACCAAAATACCCCTACGGGGCATAGTTTGGTTATAATTGATAAATTTCACTTATATAATTTAACCTACTGATATAACTTAGTAAATTGAGTATATTTTCTGATTACATCAGACCTGTAACTAAGCTTGTTACTTAAACTCTTTTATAAACTTCTAAATGACCAAACTACCCCTACGGGGCCTAGTTTGTGTTTACATACGTTTCGGGCATAATGAAAGGCATCTTACTGATGTCACAACATATTTGAGGCATAATTAACTTAGGAAACCTGTCTATAGCTCTTGTGAATAACCGTCACGCTTATTACACGTACGGTTCGGTTTATGTAACAAGTTTACATAAATTAGCCGAAACGGGTCAAACCTTAACGGTTTTATCTCAAAATCCAGAATGTGAATAATAAACCCATATTAAACAAGTCTTCAAGCTTGTCGGGTCTAAATCACATTCTATTCGGTCTTCGCTTAATCGTGCGTACGAACCTTATCTTGAAACTAGCCGGTCTAAGCTTAAGCTTAATTAAAGGCCCGTTAGAATTCTAATAGGTTATTATAAAACCTTCGTTCCAGATTAGGAGGACCAGTAAAAGCTACTTGCAATTTTGCTTATTGTGATTATTACATTGCTCAGGTAAATACTTTTAACTTATTTTCCCTATACGGGCTTGGGTTACGGTATATAGCATACCGCTTGATCGGGCATCAAATTCTCCACCGTTGAGTGGGTAACTGAATAAATTTGATCGGCTCGTTTAAACAGTCTTCTTACTTAAAGCCTTTGGGGGGTTAATGACCATCTCCCGGATATCCTCGGCATCATTTTACGAAATGGCCACGACTTAAGCGCGGGGTGTAGGCGTACACCCGTAAGTGCACAAAAGAACATTGTGGTGTGTCTATTGATCTTTAACCCGGACTTGATCCGGGCTACTGAACGCACAAGGAACATGTAATTCGTTCACAAGATTATAATATTAAATAATTCTCCCAAGTTAAAAAGGTTAATCTTGCCTCTGTGCATTTTAATCAAATTATAAAAGATATTTTGTGCCACGTGCATCCAAACCAATTTTAAATCATTTTCCAAAATGAGTCGGTTGATTGTATTTACCAGTGTAAACTGACGTATTTTCCAAAAAGGCTAAATGCAGGTACTATACGAAATTGGCTGGATATTTCTCCTTAGCATTAATAGAAGTCTCGCAAGCTTAAGATGCCTAAAAGTCTGTTGAACTATTGTCTCTATTTTATTTTCGATCCGTCTGTGGATAAACTTTCGAATATTGTGACATTTGATATTACAATATTAAATTCGGTTGTATTATATCTTTTAAATTGCTTCCGCTGTGCATATTAAATATTGTGTTGTTTGACTATTATGTTGCCAACCACGTCACGATACTCCCCCACCGGGCCCACCGGTGACACGTGGAAATCGGGGTGTGACAGGTTGGTATCAGAGCCAACATTGAGTGAATTAAACACTAGCCTTTTGTGTTTAATCTCAATGACACAGTAGCACATTCTTTGACCTTCTGAGTCTAGACTTAACATAGGGTTATTCTCAATCCTAATCTGGAAAATTTTTGCTTCCAAATTTCTACATATACGTCGCCAAGCGAAGAAACTGTAATGAAACTTCTCCACATCTGGAGCCTTGAAATGCTGAGCTTCGTACCGCGACCAGGATGAGACGTGCAACCAAGGAGAAAGCATTCAGGAATTGAATGAAGAAGAAACTCCTTTGCTGAAAATCGTTTCCTCAATAGTCCTTATAAGGACATATTTATCTTTTCAGTCCTTACGAGGACAACATTATTCCTTTCAAGTCCCGCTTAGGGCAACTTTATACTTTTATTTTTATATAATGGAATGATTAAGTTTAAACTTTCATTCTAAACAAGAAATATTAAATAAATGGAAAATAACATTTCCTTTTTGCAAGATCTACCATTATAATAAAATGGCAAAATCTAAAAGGACAAGACCTAGCTTCGGATCATATTAAGACCGACCAAGATGGCAGTTCCTCAATTTAGATTCAGATCCTTATTAACATTTCAATTTAGAAGTTGCTCTGCGTTAATTATTATTATAAAGAATCTCAAGAGTGAAACCTAGCCGAGTGTCATTATAAAGACCTGGCCAAGATGGTAAGACCTGTTTAAAAGATTCAAATCCCTGTTAACATCTGAAAACATGTTAACACTCACGACAGATGTGATTCGTTGGAAATCACACACATTATTAAGGATTCTTCAAAAGATCCCTAACCCAGTTTAATGATCCCTGAATCCTGGGTTTACATCATTAATTGAGATGATCATATTTTAACCATACGTGGTAACATAATGCCTACGGGCCCTGCTCATTTCCATATGAGCCAAAAGACAGTGGTAGCGATGACTCCCTGTCAGATAAAGGTAATGAACTAGGTTCAAACCTCAAATGCTTTGATTCTCTGAAATCCTAGCATATAATTTATAATTGTCCTTGTGACTAGGCCTATTGTGCCAATATACTCAAATGCTTTGATTCTCTGAAATCCTAGCATATAATTTATAATTGTCCTTGTGACTAGGCCTATTGTGCCAATATACTCAAATGCTTTGATTCTCTGAAATCCTAGCATATAATTTATAATTGTCCTTGTGACTAGGCCTATTGTTCCAATATACTTTCATGCTTTGATTCTCTGAAATCATAAGCTTATAATCTATAAATGTCCATGTGACCAGGCCATTGGGTGCCACTAATAAAACTGTTAATGTTTTATAATTGGGATAAATTATAATAGAAATCCTAAACATAAATGATTAATAAATTAACCAAATATGGTCTCTGTTTACCATGGTTAATGAATTTCACTAAGGGGCAATTCCGTAATAAACATCCTTTAGAAGGAAAGTACCTACGGGCTATAGTTAATGTCCTCTGAGACTAAAGACAGTGGTAGCCTACAGCTCCCTGTCAGGAAAAGGTAATAAACTTTGATTCAAACCTTAAAGCCACGATTCTCTGAAATCATGGCTTATAAATTTAACTTGTCTACGCGACTAGGCCATTTGTGCTATTATTAACTTATGAATTAGGATTTATGATAAAAATCCTGAATAAAATAAATATCCTTCTTTCCCTGTCAGTATGCATTTTAAAAAGAATCTTAAAGGTGAAACCTAGCCTACGCAGCCAAGATGGTGAAACCTACTCAAGGGATTCAGATCCTTGTTAACACTTAGGAACGTGTTAGCACTCTTGGCAAATGTGATTCGAGAAAATCACAACAATCATCCTTATATTGGATTCTTCCAATTCCCTTATCTAGCCTAGTGATTTAGGAATCATGGCTTATATCATCCTATAAGATGATCATATTATAAACATCCGTTAGTGATGAAGTGCCTACGGGCTAAACTTGTTGTCCAATAAGATAACGACAGTGGTGGTCTTTGACCTCCTGTCTAAAATATTGGACTATGTCCAAACATAATAGTGTATATGATCAATGCGATCATGACTAATATCATCTAATACGATGATCATATTATTTAACATCCTTTAGTGATGTTTTGCCTACGGGCTATAATATATTGTCCATTTGGGATTGTTATCTTTATGATTCCTTGTCTGAAGTGGCGAGCTATGCTCAAGCCAAATAGTCAATATGATTAATGCAATCATGATTTATATCATCTAATAGGATGAACCTATTATAAACATCCATTAGGGATGTTTTGCCTATGGGCCATATTATATTGTCCATGTGTGACAAAGACATTGTAATCTTTACGATTCCCTATGCAAGGTAGTGAGCTATGCTCAAGCCTAATAGTCTATATGATCAATGCAATCATAACAAAAATCATCAATACGATGGTTAAAAAAAATTAACATCCTTAATGATGTTTTGCCTAAGGGCTTAATTATATTGTCCAATTGAGACAAGGCAATTGTAATCTTTTGTGATTCTTTGCCCAAGGGGGTGAGCTATACTCAAATCCCATAGTCTATACTATCATTGTGATCCTGTCTAGTATCATCAGTATGATGATCATAATATTAACATCCCTCGTGATGAAATGCCTACGGGCTATACTTTATTCTAGTGTCGGTAAGACAAAGATAGTAGTAATCTTTAAGATCACCTGTTCAAAATGGTGTGATTATACCCAAACCTAATAGTCAATATGATCGATGTGATCATGACTAATATCATTAGATACGATGGTTATATATAAACACCCATTAGTGATGTTGATTGGCTTACTTTTCTGCCAAATGAGTCATCTTTCAAGACGATGACAGTTGTGGTCTATGACTCCCTGTCCAAAGGTGAAGAACCACGTTCAAACCTTGAAGCCCTAATCTAATAAGATTGCGGCAAATCAATTAAGGTCCTTGATGATAGACCATCGAGTTATGTTTTAAAGTCATTCATGACAAGCCTATGTGCTATAATTTGTCATTCGTGACAAGCTAATATATTAAATGTTTACATTCCTGGTGACATGCCTTTGTGCCAGATTTGATAAATGTCCTAATGACAAGGCCGTTTGTGCCATATCTAAATGACCTTTGCGACAAGGCCTTCGTGCTGTATAATCATTATGTCCTTCATGACTGGGCTTTATGCCATATCTTTCTACGTCCATCGAGACAGGCTTCTATGCCATATATGTATATATATAATAAAAGTCTTGTAAGACTAGCCTTTGAGCTATTTATAATCGTCCTTGTGACAAAGACAGTCGTGACATTATGGTCCCCTGACAAGCAGGTATTGGACTCGCTCCAAACCTTAAATGCCATTGATAGTCCTTTTGTGACCTAAGCTAAATGTAATAGATAGACATTCAAATAACATTCATTAAGAATATTCATAACAGAATAGCCCATACGGTTTATGAATGTCGTGGCTAATCTAAGTCAGGTTATCAGGATGATGACTAATAATTGATAAATCTTGGTGATTGGTACCAAGTTTCGAGTATGGAAAACTCGGATGAGGTAGACGAAAGTCGCAATACTATTAATGCGATGAAAGTTAATAAAACTACAAACGTAAGCCTCAATATTAATGGATTTATCTCCAGGCTGTGGTTGACGCAGCAGTTGGAAGGACCATAGAAAAGGTCATGAAACAATCCAAAGAGCCGAATGCTTCTCGCTCTAATTTTCATTCAAAACCCCGTTTAATTGCTCATGAGAAGAGTTTTGTTCACACTTCGTATATAAAGGATGAACCAAAGGAGTAAGATAACTCCCAGAAATCTAAGAAAGAGAGCAAGTACAGGCTTAATAAAAAGGAACGAAAGTTCAGTAAGAACCTGTATGTAAGAATTGCTATAAAAGACACTAGGGACAGTGTCGATTAGAACAAAGACCAAAGCAGTGTGGCATCTGCTAAGGAAACTGGTCATCATTCCCATGAATGTAGGGACATAAAGAAAGCAGTCTATTACGGCTGTGGTGAGCAAGGCCGCATCAGAACTAGATACCATAAAGCTGCCAGAGAAGGTACAGCTAAGCCTGGAAAGGCTAAAGGAAGAAATGCCTGAACTCACCTGATGAATGCCAAGAGGCAGTTCACGTTATCATTTACTAATGATAATTTTCTGCTAAGTGTCCTGATTTAATACAGGCAATAATAAATCTTTATAAACCATAAGCTTAGCAAACTTTTATATTATTCACAAGGTATAACTTACCAAGGAAACCATAGTAACCGATTCTTCTAGTATCGACAAGGAATCCTTCAGAAGAATCTAAGAGTACTCTTTCTTCGCATAGAGTACGATAACATATGTTATTTTAATTATTTTTCTCATTGTTTTTCTATCGTCTGCGAATGTCAAACTATGTTTGATAAAAGTGCCATATGAGGGTTGGCGTATCCTAGTGTGTCCTATAGATTACTTCCATGCCTGATCAGTATGGAGGTTTAATACATGGAACCCCTAAGATATCCCAATGGTCATATTGTACTAAAGACGACTAGTAGTATTCAAAGAAGATATCCAGAATGGAATTTTCCAAGTAAATGTTCCCGATTAAGGAATTCGTGAACTAGTAACATAAAGGTGTCACTTATTTGACACGAGCAATGATGGATGAACTGGAGCCTGAGATATGGAAAATCTCTGTAGCCTCCTTGTATCTTGATTATCTTCTCATAAGTTTTCCCTGCTTACCTCCTGGAAGGCAGGTAGAATTAAGATTTATATCCCATTTAAGGCTGTATTATTATGAAATCTCCAAGACGGCTAGTACCATCATTGGAAGAATCGAAACCCTGATTTACTAAGTTTTAAAATAGAGGGTTCATATAGCCTAACTCGATATTCCGAAAGTTTTATATTATTAAATAAGAAAGACGGTTCATATTGCTTACGTATTAAATGCCGCAACCCTAATTAGGCAACGATTAAGAATTTGCCATCAGCTACCCAGGATCTAAGGGCAAACTATTGGTGGATAGGCTTGATGAAGTCTGTGGCCACCTATGTAGCTAAATGCTTGACATATGCGCAAGTCAAAGCTGAGCATCAGAAATCGTCAGGTTTGCTATAACAGCCTGAACTTCCTACGTGGAAGTGGGAAATGGTGACGATGGATTTTATCACCAAGTTGCCAAAGACAAGGAAAGGCAATGATACAATATGGGTTATAGTTGATAGACTGACTAAGTCAGCACATTTCCTACCCATCAAGGAGACTTATAGCTCCGACATGTTAGCCCAGTTATACGTGGATAAGATTGTAGCCTTACATGGCATACCTGTGGCTATTATCTCTGATAGAGATACTAGGTACACATCGCATTTTTGGAAGAGTTTCCAACAATCTTTGGGCACACGTTTGAATTTTAGTACGGCTTATCATCCTCAGACTGACGGTCAGAGTGAGCGTACTATTCAAACGTTAGAAGACATGCTACGAGCATGTGCGATCGATTTGGGTGGTAGTTGGGATAAGAACCTACCATTAATCGGATTTTCCTACAACAATAGCTACCATACCAGCATTAAGGCTGCGCCCTTTGAGGCATTATACGGTAGAAAGTGTAGATCGCCTATTTGTTGGGCGGAAGTTGGAGATGTCCAATTATCAGGACCAGAGATAGTGTTCAAAACGATGGACAAGATTGTCCAGATTCGTGACCGTCTCAAAGCTGTCGGAGATAGGCAGAAGAGTTACGCTGATCCTAAGCGTAAGGATTTTCACTTCGAAGTTGGTTACAAAGTCCTACTTAAAGTGTCACCCTGGAAGGAAGTGATGCGGTTTGGTAAGAAAGGCAAGCTAAGCCCGAGATACATAGGACCTTTCGAGGTTATCGAACGTGTCGGGTCAGTTACCTATAAGTTAAACTTACCGGAAGAGCTCAGTGGAATTCACAATGTGTTCCACATCTACAATCTGAAAAAGTGCTTCGCTGATGAATCACTGGTAATACCGCATACAGATGTGCATATAGACGAGAGCTTGAAATTTGTGGAAAAACCTTTGTCGATTGAAGATCGACAGGTGAAGAAGCTTCGAAGGAAGCATGTACCTATTGTTAAGGTCAAATGGGATGCCCGTAGAGGTCCCGAATACACCTGGGAGGTTGAATCCACGATGAAAGAAAAGTACCCTTATTTATTTCAGTAAATCTCGGGTCGAGATTTATTTTAAGGGGGTGAGGATGTAACACCTCGAAAATTCACGCCCTGTAATGTGTTGACACGTGTCATATGTTTAAAACGTGTGAAAGAACATTATATAAGGACTAAAGTTGACAAACATGGAAAGTATGTAAATATACGTATTCGAAGTGTCAACAGTGAATAAACATAATGTACATTAACCCTACATGGTGCTCATACCTTCAAACGAATAAATCATGGATCATACGAAGCTAAAAGTGAGAGATTACAAACTACAGGGGTTAAATGTGTCAACATGTTTAAGTTATACCTCTGAGTGACCTTTTGACAAACCCGAAACTTTGTAACGGTAAATTATGCTCACTAAGATGCATGATATAAATTTCATAAAGTTTCGTAATCGTATGAGAAAGTTATGATCAAATTCTTGTACAAGGGGTTAAAGCGTCAACGTTGAAAGTTTGGACTTTTCGGGTGACAATAAAGTTAACCGAGGACTAAACAAAGTGGGTATATATCTTGAAGCCCTTATGTATCAAATTTGAGGGTTCAAATTGCAATATAAAGGTTAGTTGACCTTTCGGAAAGGCCAAGAGTCGAATATGCAACAAATAGAAAATGTAAAACCTGAATTCAAGGCCCACGCGGCCCGCGTGGCCTTTAACAAAATCTTAGGCGGGCCGCCTAGGACGCCCAGATGCAGAAAAATGTTCTTGTTGCCTGTTCAGCCTTCTAAACGACTTGTAATGCACCTAAACCCTTCCAAGAGGCCCCTAAACGACCCCTAGACACTAGGGACACATGTTAGAAGGTTGTGGTCAGTTGGTAGACTTGTGTGTCAAAGATTTGTGGTGAAATTTTTACTATAAAAGGACCATGAACTTGCAACAAGTCTTCACACCTTCATTCTGCAATTGAGGAGCCTTCTGGAGCTTCAAGGCAGACCCAAGTCCTTCCTAATCAAGCTTAGGACTTCAGTAAGTGTTCTAATCCTTTCTTAATTAAGTTTTAGCTTAGTTTTAGCTTAAAAGTCAAACCGTCGTAATTAACGGTTGACTTTAAGATTAATCACTAATGGTCCAGTGATTAGTCGAAGTAAAAGTAGTTATAAGTTGGTAAATATGTGGGTAATAAAACCTCAAAAGGGTTCCCCCTGATTCCCACTCTAACTAGGTCAAATGTCGGGTCAAACTTGTTAAGAAAAAGTCAACAGGATCCTTAAATTACATTTTCTGCATAATTAGCAATGTAGATCATATACAACCTGTTTGATCATTGTTATAACTTAGTAATAAGTGTAAGAACATGTCTAAACATGTTCAACCCGACAATTCCCTGTTTAGACCCTGTTCGGAACCGAAGGTCGCATAGTTTGACTTATACTTTGACTTTCAGTTCTGACCCATTTTGGTATGATTTAGAAATACCTAAGAGCCTTATTTGGACCAGGTTACATGCTAGTATAACCCTCCGTGATTATACACTATGGTTCATTAGTTAACCGATTAATACGCATGATTCCGTTAATTGCTCATATGTTGACCATTATGCCCTTTTCACCTTAAAATGTGATTCTTGAAAATGTAAAAGAGTAGAAACCTTAATTACTGATATATAGACTTGTATACAAGGTTTGACATCAGTTTGAGGTGTAGAATAAGAGTTATGCTCGTTAGCGTAAAATTGAATGCCTTATGTTAATTAAACAGCGTATTTAGCGTATAGCCTACTTAAACATACTTTTTGATATCAAATATTTTACCCACTGATGTAATATATTATTTTGGATATTTAAAGATTTTTAATTAATTTTAGGCTGAGCATAACTCATAGTCGTAGGCTTAATCCGGTAAATGTCGGTTTTGCCCTTACGGGCCATAAAATGAGTTTTACATATCTAAACGACTCCAAACCTTTTGCTACTGATCACATATGATAAATAAATTATTTTAAGCCTTCTGGAAATATAAAAATATCAGATTTATGTATCAAACCCGGAAATGGCCTTTAATCGCCTTTTTAAGCGTTTTTAACGCATAGTATGTGCTATAACTATATTAAACATACAAGGGTTGATACCTACTGATATTTGAGGCAAATTATTATATTTTAACAGTAAGCAAAGGTTGATAAACTCAGACTTCGGTTTTGAGCTTTTCAGCTTATGTGAAATTACCAAAATACCCCTACGGGGCATAGTTTGGTTATAATTGATAAATTTCACTTATATACTTTAACCTACTGATAAAACTTAGTAAATTGAGTATATTTGCTGATTACATCAGACCTGTAACTAAGCTTGTTACTTAAACTCTTTTATAGACTTTTAAATGACCAAACTACCCTTACGGGGCCTAGTTTGTGTTTACATACGTTTCGGGCATAATGAAAGGCATCTTACTGATGTCACAACATATTTGAGGCATAATTAACTTAGGAAACCTGACTATAGCTCTCGTGAATAACCGTCACGCTTATTACGCGTACGGTTCGGTTTATGTAACAAGTTTACATAAATTAGCCGAAACGGGTCAAACCTTAACGGTTTTATCTCAAAATCCAGAATGTGAATAATAAACCCATATTAAACAAGTCTTCAAGCTTGTCGGGTCTAAATCACATTCTATCCGGTCTTCGCTTAATCGTGCGTACGAACCGTATCTTGAAACTAGCCGGTCTAAGCTTAAGCTTAATTAAAGGCCCGTTAGAATTCTAATAGGTTATTATAAAACCTTTGTTCCAGATTAGGAGGACCAGTAAATGCTACTTGCAATTTTGCTTATTGTGATTATTACATTGCTCAGGTAAATACTTTTAACTTATTTTCCCTATACGGGCTTGGGTTACGGTATATAGCATACCGCTTGATCGGGCATCAAATTCTCCACCGTTGAGTGGGTAACTGAATAAATTTGATCGGCTCGTTTAAACAGTCTTCTTACTTAAAGCCTTTGGGGGGTTAATGACCATCTCCCGGATATCCTCGGCATCATTTTACGAAATGGCCACGACTTAAGCGCGTGGTGTAGGCGTACACCCGTCAGTGCACAAAAGAACATTGTGGTGTGTCTATTGATCTTTAACCCGGACTTGATCCGGGCTACTGAACGCACAAGGAACATGTAATTCGTTCACAAGATTATAATATTAAATAATTCTCCCAAGTTAAAAAGGTTAATCTTGCCTCTGTGCATTTTAATCAAATTATAAAAGATATTTTGTGCCACGTGCATCCAAACCAATTTTAAATCATTTTCCAAAATGAGTCGGTTGATTGTATTTACCAGTGTAAACTGACGTATTTTCCAAAAAGGCTAAATGCAGGTACTATACGAAATTGGCTGGATATTTCTCCTTAGCATCAATAGAAGTCTCGCAAGCTTAAGATGCCTAAAAGTCTGTTGAACTACTGTCTCTATTTTATTTTTGATCCGTCTGTGGATAAACTTCCGAATATTGTGACATTTGATATTACAATATTAAATTCGGTTGTATTATATCTTTTAAATTGCTTCCGCTGTGCATATTAAATATTGTGTTGTTTGACTATTATGTTGCCAACCACGTCACGATACTCCCCCACCGGGCCCACCGGTGACACGTGGAAATCGGGGTGTGACACATGTACTAGTCGAGACTAGACGGTCTCGAGTCGCAACCGGAACCGCAACCATGGTCTCGAGTTATGCTGCTTGTGTGAGGGTGCTGTGGTCTCGAGTTGTAGTTTGATGGTCTCGAGTCGAGACCGGGGGTCTCGACTGGTACACCTGCTAATTGCCAGCGCATGTACTAACCAATAGAATTTCGATTTCATGATTTGGTGTACTATCCAATGAGGGTTCACAAACATGTTTATTTGTCTAACAATCAATTAAAATGGATCAAACAACCAGTTTTTCAAATATTCAAGGCACATTCATATCATATTCATGTTGTTCTTCACGTATTCAAGTTATTCATCATGATCATTCATCTGAATCCAACTCGAAACATGCTATACTAGATCTATCTTGCCATTTTTGAAGCACTTTCAACAGCCATTAATTATTACCATCTCATAAATCATGTTTGCATCAACTAGTCATGTACTAAACTCCATAAGCAACCTTAACTCATCATGTTATTCTCATATCACTATGAAGGAGCATTTTATTTACTTAACACAAGCAAAACACACTACTCATATCATCTAGCAAACACCTTCATCATGGATAACAACAATCTTAATACTGATTATTCAAGGAGGATATATTCATCATGCATAAAACTTAACAAGCAAACATATTATCAAATAACTTCATCATACATCATCATCAACCGGAATACAACACATCATCCTCAACCGAAATGCAATACATAACATGAATCACTAACCGGTTAGGTTTTCAAGGTGCGAGGATATGAAGAAATCGATGAATAAGCTTCCAAAGGAGATCCTAAGCTTGAACCGAGAGCCCTTGTTGTCACCGGTTGAATCCGAAAGAGAGGAGAGAAGGCTTGTGCTTCTAGGGTTTTAGTGAGAGAGAATGTAGGAGAGTATGTGTGAGAGTGAGTGTGAGTTGCCCCAAAGAAATGGAAAAAATGGCTAGGAGCATGAGTTATATACTAAGTTAGTTCACCCTAGTGGGTTTTCGAGTGGGGTGAAGAGGAGCATGGCCCAACCGGCCCAACAGTTACATTGTTCACTCGAGACCGAGTGGTCTCGAGTTGGGTTCTTGTCACATTATCCGGTTCACTACATACACACTTGTATAAACTACACTTTATACGTACACATTAATAACACATAGCACATTAAGATAATCACTAACTTTCATTTGCTAATATATAACACATAACGTTCCAGCATATTACATCAAGATACAATGAAGGGTTCTAAGTCACGAGTTGTCACAAATCAGTTTGTAATAAAAACTTGGGTTTCATCCCAATATGTTTATTTATATAAAATGTGGTGTTTTACTCTGATAAAATATTTCCTAACTACGGTCCTGATGTAATTTCCACTGCCAAAGTAATAAACACCGATACCACTAACACTGTTGTTCGCGGACGCCTGTTCCTGGGACAGATAGGGGGTGGGGGTTGCGCCAGAAGGTGGTATAAGAGCTAAGCCACTGATTCAGCCACATAAGTGTTCTGCTGACACCAAAATTCATTCTGTTAGGAAATAAATTACAGAAATACGTGCATAATTGTATTTTATTGTTATGTGTTATTTGACTATTTGTTAGCTTACAGTATGAGCGACCAAGGACCATCTGACGCGTACCGTCAATTGTCTGGTTCGCCTAGAAGCGAAGGCGCCTCTTCTCAGCCTGTCCTCTCGGGGTACTCTGCTGATACGGAAGAAGGAATATTCGTGTTTAAGGCTCAATCTGAAGAGCCATTCCCTCAGAAAAAGAGAGGATGGTTCAGTAGGGGAGCACATGAGCGTAGGAAAAATATGAAAAAGTTACAAGACCAGAGAGCACTAGCAGCAGCCAAAAGAGAAACCGATGCCCATGCCAGGACATGATTAATCGAGGTTTAGCTAATTTCCATATCCTAGTAACCACTGCAGCTGACCCTAACCTGGAGCAAATGATAGCACCCCAACCACAACCACCATTCGCTAACCAACCCATGGAAATAGAAAACCCTGAAAATCAAGTAGAAATGCATGATTTCAACCCGGAAGAGATACCTAGGGTACCCACACCAAATCCCTTAGATCCAAATTATGACCCATGGTGGGACGACAGCAGGGACTATGTGCAACGTTACCCGATACACAAAGACATGCCCATACCGAACTTAGGAGCCTACCCAGGTTTGGACCCTCTAGATCCCTATTATGACAACGATGTATACATAAGGGAGATTTTAGAGAATCCTTACCAATTCCAGGCACCTACACCCCCATACCAGGAACCCGCACCCCAGATTCCAAACCCAGTCCTAGAACGTGCACCCCCAATGAGTGTAGAAAATGTACAAGAACTCAGGACATTTGGTGAGGAAATCTTAGAGAATAGTGAAAGGATGAGACAGGTGGGAGAGCGACTCGTCTGGAAGTACGACGAGCGCAGTATGGATTTCTGGATGAATCCATATCCATGAATGTGGTGGTAGAGATGGTGATAATAATAGTAATAATAATATTAATATAATAATAAAATATGTGTGTATGTATATGAAAAAAAAACTACGGATGCCTACTACTAGTAGTGTAGTTTTAAATTTCAGCCGGTATTGTAATTTTTATTTCCAATGTTGGTTTGTACTAGATGCATATTACATAAAAATAGAGTAAGTCGAAATGATCGACGCTTTTGAACAAAATGCGTGTCATGTGATTTGGCTATATTAAATATTATTTTATGATATTAATATGTGGTAAATGTCTAAAATTCAGATGGACAACGAAGTGAATCAGGAAAACCAGAATGATAACATCCAGAATGACGATAATCTGAACAATGAGAATCCGAACAACAATAACAATGGAAACCAAGTGGATAATAGTGCCATCCAACACATAGTGGCACAAGGAATTATAGATGCAATGCCATTTATTATCCAAACTGTTAAAGAGGCTGATAATAAAAGTAAGCATAGCAGTAAGCGACCAACTGAACCTGAAAACAGCGTAAACAATGGACCTGTACTTCAAGCGCCCATTCCCAAAAGAAGAAGAACCATGCCTTATGGTTGTTCTTATAAAGAATTCTGTTCCTGCAAACCGATAGAATTCTCGGGCAATGAAGAACCCATTGTAGCTTTACGATGGATAGAAAAGACTAAGGCTATTATGAAAATAAGCAAATGTGTGGAAGAGGACAAGATAATGTTTGCTTCCAACCTATTTAAGAACTCAGCCTTAGAATGGTGGAACACAATCCTCCAGTCTAGGGGAAGTGATAGGGTTTACAACATGGAATGAGAGGAATTTAAGAATATGGTAGAAAGGAAATTTTGCCCTCCCAATGAAAAGGAACAGATAGCAAATAAGTTTCTGAACCTTAGGATGACTTGAGTGGATAGTAAGGGATACACAACATTATTCTTTGAATATGCTAGAATAGTGCCAACCCTTGCATCACCTAAACCAGTGCTGATCTCCCGTTACATCTGGGGATTAATCGGGGAAATTAGGCATGTAGTCAAGGCAGCTAGACCTCAAACCATAGAAGAAGCTGTAGAACTAGCAAATACCTTGACAGATTAGTTAGTGCGTACGCGAGAAGAATATCAAAGGAGGAACCTAGCTCAAGGGCTTACCCAGGAATTCCGTTATGGAAATTCTACCCGTGGGAAAAATGTAGGTTCCACATCTGCACCTTATTGCAAGTATTGCAAAAGGAAGCATTCTGGAAGGTGCTCCATGTTATGTGTCATTTTCTGAGCGTACATATCTTGACTAATATCCTGCTTTTAATTGTTTATTTGTGACCAGGATACTGGACTGGGATATTGCTAACATCCTGGGCGATATCCTGAGGTTAATTGAATTAACCACGTGCAGGTTAGAGGCTGTGGGTTACTAACGGTCAGATGGACTTCTTCTCCTCAAGACTCGGGCGTATCTGTTATGTGAGAGACGTTGAACCCGAAAGACCAGGTCTACAACGTTCGAGTGGGGAATATTCGTCGGATCCCGGTTTATTAGGATAGTTTGTTACACTTCTTTTACTATAAATAGATGGGGGCGGATCAGATTAAGGCACGCAACTCATACACACACATTCGAACACTTTTGCTCTCTATCTCACCGCAAACACTACACACAAACACTTGTATTCAAATTACATTGTAACACCTAGTTGATCCGCACCACATCCTGCATTGTATCCTGATATTTGAAGTAATAGAAGAACAAGGCAGCTGCGATTGTCAGCTCCCGAAGTTTTGTGCCGGAGATCTAGATTGATCAAGAGCTTTCCTCATACATCACGTGTCAACCTTTACTTTTTCGCTCATTGTTTGATCATAGATACAACTTTATATCCTAAGCCGTATCCTGAAACTGTTTTTACAATTAATTTGATTAACATATTTTCGACACTCGTTTCTAGCACACTACCTCACTTAACTAATTTGATCACTTAATTGCTTCGGTAATTTTTGACCAAAACAATTTGGCGCCCACCGTGGGGCAAGTGGTGCTATTTTTGCTAAAAACTTTAGTAAAATCATTACTCGGTTTTCTTTTGTCAAAACTTTTTTCTAAATTGTTTTCAATGGACTCGAGATCAAACATGAGCTCTTCCACCATGTCTGCTACAACCTCTGCAACAATTGGTTCGGTGCTTCCACCTCCTCCTCCAAGAATGCAAGCTTCATCACACGGAGCTGAAAGTCATGTAGCTCGGGATGTTATTCCCGCTCCCAGTACCCAGGGATCCGGTCCTGTTTTGGCATCTAATGATGAAATTCTGAATTTGTTTGGTAGTGTACAGGAACAGATGAGGCAGCAGCAGGAAACTAATCGGATGCTGATGAGAGAAATACAACTCTTGAAATCCGGCCCAAGTAGACCTGCTGAAGAAACTGTCACTCCTATACAGCCTAGGGCTTTGAACTTCAGTTCTGCAGTTTACACTAAGGATAACCGGGGGAACATCGTCCCAAGCCATTCTCAGAATCAGACCCCTGAGATACCCTCCTCGGTCAGGATGTCAACTGTGAGGAGCTCAGGATATGCTTCAGGATATGGCCAGAATCCTCAGACCGGTAACGTGTCAAATAATAATATTCTTGCTACTAACAACAATGGGTCTTTGCAGGATGCAGGTATGACGCCAACATTTACTAGGGAGCTTCAGAAATTGAAGGACATGATATCCAGTGTACCTGGAGTGGTCCAGCCAATTCCGGAAGTATCTCAAGACAGCCACAGGATATCCCGCTTTGCATATCCTATCTGTGATGCTGAAATCCAAAAAAGATTTCAGACCCCCAACATGAAACTGTATGATGGGACTATGGATTCTGAAGAGCATATTGCCCAGTATAGGGAAAGGATGGAAATCAATCCTATCCCTCCAGATCTCAAGGAAGCATGCTTATGCAAGGGTTTCGGTTCTACCTTGACAGGATCAGCCTTAAAATGGCTGTTAAATGTTCCTCCTCACTCAATTACTTTGTTTGCTCATTTGGTTAATTTATTTAATAGTCAGTTTTCTTGTAGTCGGAGTTTTGAGAAATTAACCAGTGACCTTTACAGGATAACTCAAGGACCTCAGGAATCCTTGAGGGATTATGTGAACAAGTTCAGTCGAGAATCCTTGGATATCCCACATCTTGATGTTGCAACAACTGTGCAGGCTTTTAAGATGGGGTTACAAAAGGATTCTCAGTTTTATCAGGATCTTGTAATGAATCCCTGCAGGAATCTCGGCGAAGCTCGTAACAGGGTTTTGAGATATATCCGCTTGGAAGATGACAAAAAGATGCAAGAGAGGATGAATTCTACCTCAACCTACGAATCAACCAACAGGAAATCAGAATCCTCGTATAAACTATATCGCTCCAAGCCATATGGTAGAAATAATAACAAGAAAGTGAATGCTGTTGAAGATGAGGATCCTGAAGAATATCCTGAATTATCTGAATACTGCTTTTCTGTTAATATACCTGAGTTAATGTATGCTATGCAGGGTTTAGGAGACAAAGCTAGGTGGCCTCGAAAGAACCAGCAGAAAGCTGATTGGAAGGATAAATCCAAATGGTGTGCCTTCCATGAAGACTTCGGACATATAACCGAGGATTGCATTGCTCTAAGGAAAGAAATAAGTTACCTGTTAAGCAAAGGGTATTTGAAGGATTTGCTGGGAAGAAAGAAGAATAAAGGGCAGGATCCTGAGAAGGATCCTAAACGAGCAGCATCACCCCCAGCAGATGCCAAAATAATTAACTTTATTTCAGGAGGATCCGACATTTGTGGGACTTCGTATTCGGCGGCCAAGAGACATGCAAAGGAACCTAAGACTGAAAGGGGAGACAAACCAGCTAGGATGACTACCCTTACAACCGATAAAGTGATCACTTTTGATAGTGATGACAGGGATACTATCCAGGATCCTCACCATGACGCTCTCGTAATAACATTATATGTTGCTAACCATTTTGTACGCAGGATATTTGTGGACAATGGTAGCTCCGTCAACATAATTCAGCTGGAAACATTGAAGAGGATGAATGTATCTCCGATGGACATTACTTCGAAGTCCACTGTGCTCGTTGGTTTAAGTGGAGAAGCTAGAAATACCGTAGGAGAGATAAAAATACCAGTATATGTTGAAGGGGTCAACTCGATACAACGCTTCTGTGTGATGGACTCCATTTCCTGCTATAACATCATACTAGGCAGGCCATGGATCCATGATATGAAGGCTGTACCATCGACTTATCATCAGTGCATCAAGATCCCTACCCCTTGGGGGGTTGTCAAGGTTGATAGTGATCAGCAGGAGGCGAAGGAATGCTACTTATCCTCGATGAAATCCTCAACTAAGCCTAATCTAGCATAGCAATTAAAGATGCGGGCCCAGGATATCATGGAGGCTTCTGAACAGGATGTAAAGAAAGTTATCCTGGATCAGGATAATCCTGATATCTCGGTGCTCGTAGGGACCAATATCCCTCAGGATATTGAAGAACAATTAACTAACCTTTTGAAGCGCAGGATGTCGACATTTGCATGGAAGCATGAGGATATGACAGGTATATCTAAAGACATTATTACTCACAAGCTTGGAATTGACAGGTCGTTCAAGCCTGTTCAGCAAAAAAGAAGGAAGTTTGCTCCTGAACGAAATATAATCATCCAAGAGGAAGTTGAAAGATTGTTAAAGTCCAAAATGATCAGAGAAGTCAAGTTTCCAAGATGGTTGGCAAATATGGTCGTAGTACAGAAGAAAAATGGGAAATGGAGAGTCTGTGTAGATTACACAGACTTGAATAAGGCTTGTCCTAAAGACCCATTCCCTCTTCCTCATATCGATGCAATGGTGGATGCTACTGCTGGGCATGAGATGTTAACATTCATGGACGCATCCTCAGGATTTCAGCAGATTCAAATGGAGCCTTCGGATCAGGAGGATACTGCCTTCATGACACCAACAGGTATTTATTGCTATACTGTTATGCCTTTCGGTTTGAAAAATGCAGGTGCAACATACCAGAGATTGGTGAATATGATGTTCAAAGATAAGCTGGGGGACACCATGGAGGTATATATTGACGATATGGTGGTGAAATCTAGAAAGGCTGAGGATCACCTCCAGGATATCAAGGGAGCATTTGATATCCTGGATCAATACAACATGAAGCTAAATCCTGCTAAGTGCCATTTCGGAGTGGGGGCAGGAAAGTTTCTAGGATATATGGTGACTAAAAGAGGAATAGAGGCAAGCCCGGAGCAGATTAAAGCCATCCTGGATATCAAATCACCTTCAAATATGAAGGATGTTCAACGGCTAACAGGGCGAGTTGCAGCATTGAACAGATTTATTTCAAGATCCTCGGAAAAATGCAAGGGATTTTATGATATCCTCAAGAAGAATAAGAAGTTCGAATGGGAAGCAAAGCATGAAGTAGCCTTGCAGGATTTGAAGAGATATCTCTCAATTGCACCTCTATTGATGAAGCCTGAAAATGGTGAACCACTATCCCTATACCTCGCTGTATCAGGGAATGCTGTAAGTGCCGTTCTTATAAAGGACCATGAAGGTCAGCAATATCCTGTTTATTACGTTAGTAAAAGCTTGTTAGATGCTGAAACTAGGTACTCCCATCTAGAGAAACTGATATTAGCCTTAGTTATGGCATCAACAAAACTTAGACATTATTTTGAGACACATAGGATTCATGTCAAGACCAATTATCCTGTTAAAAATGTGCTTAGGAAACCCAAGATGTCGGGCAGGATGGCTAAGTGGGCAGTAAAACTGAGCACTTATGACTTAGTATACGAGCCCAGAAATGCCATAAAGTCTCAGGCTTTAGCTGACTTTGTGGCTGATTTCAGTAGTGACATTCAAAATGAAGTAGATTTAGAAGTACAGCAGCTAGGAGAAAACTTAGAATGCTGGACATTATATACTGATGGGGCATCTAACGTAAGAGGTGTAGGTTTAGGTATACTACTAAAATCGCCACAGGGGGAGATATTACCCCAGGCTATTAGGTGTGAATTTCCTGCTACTAATAATGAGGCAGAATATGAGGTTTTAATTGCAGGATTAGAGTTGGCTAGAAATATGAATATCAAGAATTTGCAAGTATATGTTGACTCCTTGTTAATCACTAATCATTTTAATGGAACCTATGCAGTTAAAGGAGAGAAGTTAATCGAGTATCTCGAAATTCTCAAAAAATTAGCAGGATATTTCGATATTTTTACACTTGAACAGGTACCAAGAGAGGATAATGCTGAAGCTGATGCCTTAGCAAATCTGGGATCATCGGTTAGGATACCGGAAGGGACCCGAATACCAATATTACATATCCTATATCCTCCGACGAATCCTCAGGATAAAGAAGTAATAAGTATTCAGAATCCTGATGAGGAGTATCTTGAGGAGGATCCTAAGTCCTGGACGGCTCCAATCATGAGATATCTCAAGGAAGGACACATCCCAAAGAATGAGAATCCTAAAGCCTTTAGAATGAAGGTATCACGATTCACTATTATAAATGATGTTTTGTATAAGAGATCTCTTGCAGGACCATATCTGAGGTGCTTGGAGGATCCCGAAACCTAAGAAGTACTTCAGGATATACATAAAGGGGATTGTGGCAACCATACTGGGGGCAGGTCCTTATTCTCAAAAGTATTAAGGACAGGATATTATTGGCCGACAATGAGGAGAGATGCCACAGAATATGCTCGAAGATGTGACGCCTGTCAAAGACATAGTAACGTATTACATCAGCCCGCTGAACCGCTGTATCCTATTGTTTCCCCTTGGCCATTTATGAAGTGGGGTATGGATATAGTGGGAAAGCTTCCAAAGGCTCCAGGAGGAAAGGTTTTCATGTTGGCAATGACGGATTATTTCTCCAAGTGGGTTGAAGCAGAAGCATTTGTTCAAGTTAGAGATCAGGAAGTGGTGTCCTTCATAAAAAGGAATATCCTGACTAGGTTTGGAGTACCAGCTGAGATAATTTGTGACAACGGATCTCAATTTATAAGTAAAAGGACTACTGACTTCTGCAAGAGTTGGGGAATCAAAATGATTACATCTACCCCGGTACATCCTCAAGCAAATGGACAAGCTGAATCCTCAAACAAGATAATTGTCAACAACTTGAAGTAGAGATTAGGGTCCAAGAAAGGAAGATGGGAAGAAGAACTACCCTTTGTTTTGTGGGCTGATAGAACGATGGTAAAAAGTGCAACTGGTCAAACCCCATTTTCCTTAGTATTTGGAGCAGAAGCAGTGATCCCGACGAAAATGGTGATACCTACAGCAAGATCCAACCTCAGGAATCCTGAGCAGAATCCTGAAGTCCTATGCCAGGAGCTGGATACTATTAATGAGACAAGAGATGCAGCACGGCTAAGAATGGCAGCATATCAACAAAGGATATCCAGAGTATACAACAAGAATATAAGGACTCGAAGGTTCAAAGTTGGAGATTGGGTGTTAAGAAAAGCTTTTCAGAATACTACTAATCCCGCTGACGGAAAATTGGCTCCGAAATGGGAAGGACCCTACGAGGTTGAGTCAGAATCAGGAAAAGGAGCATACCGGCTCAAGAATATAGAGGGGGATACGCTACCGAGATCTTGGAATGCTATACATTTGAAACTCTATTTTAAGTGAGTATGGAACTTAAATTCCAACTCAAGATGGTATGAATTCTGTATCTCTTATTAACTTTTGATATTATTTGCTATTTTGAATCTATTACTGACTTAAGCATCGGAGGGGTGTTAGCCAGGCTAACACCCACCTTAGCTTTTAGTGGTTTTGCAGAATATACTTCGGGATATAGCACCAGGATACACACACAGGATACTTCGGAAGATTAGAGGATTGGCCCCCTCTCTAACGTATAAGGGATCCTGATCCCTTCACAGGTTTAAAGGTATTCACCTTTCTTCCGAATTGGGTTTAAACACCCCGCCTGGAGCGCAAGTTATTCGGGAATAGTTCAAGGTGGCGGGACCAGTCCATGTAAAAGTGGCTGACAATTTCGTTACTGTTGGCTATATCCTGAATCCTAAAGGTATATGAGGATTGATCACCCTCTCTCACGAAAGGGTATTTTCATACTCTCTAAGGTTTAAAGGTTTTCACCTTTCTAAGTCTTGGAGTTTATACACTCCCGCCTGTAGCGCATGAAAATTTGGGATTTCCCCCAGGATACGAGGGATTTGTCTCCAATACATTTTTGGGTTTTACCCCTGTAACACAAAAAAATGTCTATACAATTGAAACTAATGTTCAGAAAATTTCTAAGTATTCATGCACAGGGGACATTCCTACTGAGTCAATGGTGAAAAGCTTAAAGGATAAAGCTCGGACCTAATACACTAAGTGTCTCAGACAGGGGACATCTTCATTGGAAGAATTGCAAAGGGATTGAAGTTTGAGAATAGGGTTATACTCTATTCCTGGTATGATCTTTCCTTTGGAAACGTTATTTGAGTTTTTGAAACTATGTTTGACAAAAGCTTAAACATCCTGATTGGGATAAATTCTCGGGATATATTTTCAAAATGTATTTTCAAAATACTTTTCAGGATATTTGATTAAAATATTTGGAACTGATACTAGTTTGAAATTAAAACCTTGATCAAACAAGTATTGTCAAAACAGGTTTTAGAAAGTGGGCTATCTTTTATTCTTTAAAAAGTTTTCTATAAAGTCGATTGAATTTTTAGAACTTCTGTTTAATAAAAGTTTTCATAGTATATCACTGAGTATATTGATCAAGATATTTTTGAAAGATAGTTGTACAAAATTTTGCAAAGCTAAGATCTGTACTAAGAAAGACAGAAAACAATAGCAAGAAAGATGAAACATGAAATTATTTGAAATAAACAGTACTAGTTGATAACCGAAGGTTTCATCCTGAAACCCAGGACCCATCCACCTTCGGCTATCAAATTGTTTTGATAAAGAAATAAAAATTGTTCATAAGACATAAAATTGTTCAAACAATTCAAAGAGAATAAGCTTTAGGGGGCAGCGCCTTCTTCGTTCATGATGATTTCAGCAGCATCCGTCTTGGGATCCGCCTCAGCATCGGTTGCTTTTTCAACTGCTTTGGAAGATCCTTCGGTAGCTAGTTTGGTAGAAGTGCCACCGAGGTTCTTTAGCTTCGTTTCCCAGGAACCGACGTCCCAAGAAGGGCATTCAAAACCTAGTGTTTTGGCTTCATGGTCCATCTTCAGCCTGGCCTGGAGAAGAGAAGTGACGACGGAACTCTTAAGGCTTTCCCGGTAGCTGACCATATCCCGTTCATGTTGCGCATGGGCAGCGTCAAGATCAGCTTGGGCTTGGAGAGTAGCTTTGTTGAGAGCAGTCTGATGTTCTTGAGTCATAGCCTTGAACTTCTCCTCGTAATGACGAGATTTAGCGGCTGCAATCATGCCTTGGTCGGAGATCGTGACTTCCGCTTTCTTTAACTTGGATTCAAGCGTCTTGTTGAGCCCGCAAGATTCTTGATATAGATGAACCAGACGTTCAAGACCCTGCAAAAATAAGAGGACAGTTATTGATTTTGATAAATCCTTGTAAATGGTATAAGCTGCAGGATATGGTTTGAAAATACTAACCTGGTTGAGAAAGGAAGTCATAAACCCGCTTGCTTCGATGAACCCGTAATTCTCATAGGGAAATGTGTCAGAGATGACGGGGGAATCGGGCTCTTTCCTTTTACGGGAGCTTGAACTCCGGGGCTTGGTAGCTGGCGAAGGTTTGGTAATGACGATGGCTTTGGAACCGCTGGGTTTGGATGAGGCTGTGGCCTTGGGACTAGGTTCCTTCTTAATTTGAACCTGATCAGAATAGCTGTCCAACTCGTCGAGGTCAAAAACTTCAGGGATCTTGGCTGGTGCTGCGTAAAGGGAAAAAGTTTTACATCTTTATTACTCTTCATTCTATTATGCTATGCTAACTAATTATTTTAAAAGTAATCCTTACCAGACATTTCAGATGACGAGTATTGACTGGAACTCGGGATGTGTGTGGTAAAACTCCTGTCTATTGCAGGTAATTGGTAAACAGTCTTGATTCTTTTCTCTGATTCCGCAGTAGGGGGAGCTACTTCCTTGAAATTTACTGCAAAGGAATAAAAAAGAAGGATATTAGCAAAAGATAAAAATCTAAAGGTACATGAGAACATTCATAACCATACCGGTGGTTAACCACTCCATCGGAAGGCTAGCACCCTCAGCAATGGAGTCTCGTTTGACGAAAAAGAACTTGCGTTGCCATCCGTCTTCGTTTTTGGTGGCTTTAAGAATGAGGGGTTTGTTGGAAGTCGAAAAAAGCAAAAAACCGGCTAGAACCATGAGATCGAAGGCGGTAAGCGATTGGCAGATCTTCGATACAAAGGTCTAGACAATGAAGGTTTTTAATTTGGTTGAGAACGATTAATACCCTCCAGACCATGGGCATGGTCTGAGCAAAGGAGATACCTGTGATCCGAAAGAATTGCATCATAAATTCGGGAAAAGGGTATCGGAGACCTAGCGAGAAAGGGTATGCTGGAAAGCAAACCCAATCAGTAGAAGAAGCATCCGATCGAATTGACCGATCGAATGGTCTAAAGACAGTGTTATCGGGGAAAGCACCGGAAGCTCTCAAAGCCGCAATGTCTGTGTTATCAAAGGCATAGACTTCCTTCTCAGGATTTTTGAGAAGATTCTGCTGAACGAAGGTCTCGGGTGATTCACCGGTTTGGGAATGAGTTCTGGCGGCCATTGCAGATAAAGAAAGAAAGATTGATAAAAGATGAACGAGAAGTAGGGAATTACCTGGAGACTCCGTTGGAGATATCTGCTTTTCAAACAGGAAGAGAGAAGATATAGGAGCATTGTAGATCTCCATCGAGTTAAAAGCGCGTTGGAAGTTATGATGTGATCTTGACCGTCGTCTCGATTTAATTGCCTTAATTTACGAGATAAAACTTTTAAAATATATCCGTTGGATTGGTATACCAACAGATATATTTGGGGACAATTGTTATGGGTCATTTTCTGAGCGTACATATCTTGACTAATATCCTGCTTTTAATTGTTTATTTGTGACCAGGATACTGGACTGGGATATTGCTAACATCCTGGGTGATATCCTGAGGTTAATTGAATTAACCACGTGCAGGTTAGAGGCTGTGGGTTACTAACGGTCAGATGGACTTCTTCTCCTCAAGACTCGGGCGTATCTGTTATGTGAGAGACGTTGAACCCGAAAGACCAGGTCTACAACGTTCGAGTGGGGAATATTCGCCGGATCCTGGTTTATTAGGATAGTTTGTTACACTTCTTTTACTATAAATAGATGGGGGCGGATCAGATTAAGGCACGCAACTCATACACACACATTCGAACACTTTTGCTCTCTATCTCACGCAAACACTACACACAAACACTTGTATTCAAATTACATTGTAACACCTAGTTGATCCGCACCACATCCTGCACTGTATCCTGATATTTGAAGTAATAGAAGAACAAGGCAGCTGCTATTGTCAGCTCCCGAGGTTTTGTGCCGGAGATCTAGATTGATCAAGGGATTTCCTCGTACATCACGTGTCAACCTTTACTTTTTCGCTCATTGTTTGATCATAGATACAGCTTTATATCCTGAGCCGTATCCTAAAACTGTTTTTACAATTAATTTGATTAACATATTTTCGACACTTGTTTCTAGCACACTACCTCACTTAACTAATTTGATCACTTAATTGCTTCGGTAATTTTTGACCAAAACACTCCATATATTGCAATTTCTGCAAAATATCGGGACACAAGGAAGAAGACTGCAGGAAGAAAGCCAACAGCAGGATATGCTACAACTGCGGAGAACAAGGCCATATTAAGCCAAACTGTCCAAAATTGGCTCCAGCTGCGAACAACAAGAATACTAAAAATGCTAGAGCATTTGTTCTGACTGCAGATGAAGCCATGATGATTCCCGACGTGATAGCCGGTACGTTTTTAGTTAATGATGTTTTTGCAAAAGTATTATTTGACTCTGGTGCGAACCAAAGTTTTATTAATACTCCATTTTGCAAATTACGCAATCAGTCATTAACTAAACTCTCACAAGAATGTCTAGTAGAGACAGCCAATGGGGAAACCGTTAGGATTTCTGAAATCTTGCAGGGAGCAAGAATAGAATTTTTAAATCAAAAGTTTATTGCAAACCTTTACCCAATGAATCTGGCCGGATTTGATGTTGTGTTAGGAATGGATTGGTTAATAGCCAATAAAGTCAGTATTTTATGTGATCAAAAGTCAATCCTAGTAAATTCACCAAGGGGTGAAAAGATCACAATTAAAGGAGATAAGCCATCTAGATCTACAAAATTCATCTCTGTGATGAAAACTACAAGCTATATAAGAAAAGGATCATTAGTGTATTTGATTTCCATAATCACTAACACTAAAGGATATTCCAGTAGTATCCCAGTTTTCAGATATCTTTCCCAAAGAATTACCAGGACTACCGCCAGACAGAGAAGTTGAATTCAGAATCCACCTGCTACCAGGGACATCACCGATTGCCAAAGCACCTTACCGATTAGCACCTACAGAAATGCAAGAACTGAAGAAACAGTTAGACAAATTGTTGGAAAAAGGATTTATACAGCCAAGCTCGTCGCCATGCGGAGCACCGATTTTATTCGTTAAAAAGAAGGACGGATCGATGCGTATGTGCATTGACTACCGTGAATTGAAAAAGGTCACGGTTAAGAATCGGTACCCATTACCAAGAATCGATGATCTGTTTGATCAACTGCAAGGAGCTCGATTTTTCTCTAAAATCGATTTAAGGTCAGGATATCATCAATTAAAGGTACAGGAAGAGGAAATTCCTAAGACCGCATTTAGAACAATGTATGGCCATTATGAATTTACTGTCATGCCATTTGGTTTAACCAATGCCCCAGCAACATTTATGGACATGATGAACCGAATATGTAAGCCATATTTGGATAAATTCATAATTGTTTTCATAGATGATATTCTCATTTACTCTAAAAGTAAGGATGATCATGCAAAGCATTTGCACGCACTTTTAAGTTAACTAAGGAAGGA
The DNA here is from genome assembly GCA_030545235.1 of Helianthus tuberosus. Classification (NCBI taxonomy): domain Eukaryota; kingdom Viridiplantae; phylum Streptophyta; class Magnoliopsida; order Asterales; family Asteraceae; genus Helianthus; species Helianthus tuberosus. Next base: position 173,178,075 of record CM060448.1, on the reverse strand, counting down.
AAAGCTTTATGCTAAATTTTCAAAGTGCGAGTTTTGGTTAGAACAGGTACAGTTTCTTGGACACTTAGTTAACCATGAAGGAATTCATGTGGATCCCACAAAGATCGAGGCGATTACCAAATGGAAAACCCCTGAGTCACCAACGGAGGTTAGAAGTTTCTTAGGATTAGCCGGTTATTATAGAAGATGTATTCGTGATTTTTCTAGAATAACCATTCCCTTAATTAAATTAACCTGTAAATACATTAAGTTTGAATGGGGACCAAAACACGAAGAAGCATTTAGAATTCTTAAGCAAAGATTAACCCATGCACCCATATTAGCGTTACCAGAAGGAACTAAAGACTTTGTAGTCTATTGTGACGCTTCTAACTTAGGTTATGGATGTGTGTTAATGCAACGTCAAAAGGTTATAGCTAACGCCTCTAGACAACTTAAGAATCATGAAGAAAATTATTCAACCCATGATCTTGAATTAGGAGCTATAATTTTTGCCCTTAAGATTTGGAGACATTACCTTTATGGTAGTAAGTTTATTATTTTTACCGATCACAAGAGTTTAAGGTATGTTTTTGGGCAAAAAGAGTTAAATATGAGACAAAGACGCTGGATGGAGATGCTTAGTGATTATGATTGTGATATCCAATATCATGCAGGAAAGGCAAATGTAGTTGCTGATGCTTTAAGCCGAAAGTATCACAAACAACCAAAAAGAGTACGTTCTCTTAAATTAAATCTACAAGTAGATTTAAATGATTAGATTAGAAAAGCACAAGAATCAGTGATCAAGGATGATATTGAAAAATTAAAAGGAATGATTAAGGAATTAGAACAAGGAACATATGGAATTTGGAGATTCCATAAGAAAAGAATGTGGATACCTAAATTAGGGAACTTACATCATCAAATATTAGAAGAAGCCCATAAGTCTAAGTATACGATGCATCCAGGAAGTGATAAGATGTATCAGGATTTAAGGAAGAATTTCTGGTGGATAGGAATGAAAAAGGATATAGCTGCATATGTTGCCAAGTGTCTAACTTGCTTACAAGTTAAAGCTGAACATCAGAAACCCTCAGGATTGCTGCAACAGTTAGAAATGCCTGTGGAAATGGGAATTGATAACAATGGATTTGATCGGAGTGTCGCGCTCCGGTCAAAGATAATATTTATATGCCCTAATTACCCTTAACAAATAGCTAGTGGTAGCAAGGGGTCGAACCACGAAGAGTATGTGGTTTGTGTATGGATTTGACTGAATTATAAAGAATTGTCACAATTATGAAGCTTGCCAGATATTTTTGTATTTTTGTTTAGTAGAAAGATGTGAATTTGAACTACTGGAATTGGATTAATTAATTAACAACTACTAATTAACGCTTGCATGAAATTTGGATACTAGAACAATAATAATAAAAAGGAATCACACCCGGTTTCGGTAATTATTAACCTAGGATTTCTATAAGTTTTAGTTTCAACTCAAATGCATTTGATTAACGGATTTAGTGTACCGTGACTTAGGTGCTACTAACTATCAACGCCCCGAAGAACGGACAAAAAGACACTTTGTAATCAACACAAGTAAATCCTAACAAAGACAACGTACAATTACATATCACCGTTTCGCAAAGTCATAACTTTTAACATCGCTCGACAATTCACGAATTCGTAACAAATGTAATACTATTGTCGAAAGTTTCAAAAATCAAATACAAATTGTCACTAAGATGAAACAAGAACAAATTGAAACCCTAAAATTAACAACTACCTACACCGGGGTGAAACCGAGATGATTAGCCGCTCATGGTTGATGCAACTTGATCACCGGATGATTGGAATGCAAAGGAAGTCATCTTGAAGCTTGAAAAGTGTATGAAGGGTGAATGATGAATGTTTGGTGAAGAATGATAGTGGTAGAAGGATTAGGGTTTTTGGAATGATTGATTGTGTAGATGGATTGATGATGATTCTTGATGATGTTGTGATGTAGAGATGATAGATAGGTCGATGGTAGGTGAATTGTGGCTCCAAGATAGTGTTTCAAAACTCAAAACAAGTGTAACTCCCCGAATTAGAGGCCCCTTGACCAATAGAAATCGACTTTTGCACCCAAAGATCAGCATGTCGCGTTTTTGAAATTGACAAGCCGTCGCCGACGGCCCTCAACCTGTCGGCGACGGGCTTTGGATTTTGCTTCTCCGTCTGACGGCTAAATTAACTGGATACGGGACTTTCTGGCTTACGGGCATATTCAGGGGGCGTCGCCGACGGGGCTAGGGCCGTCGGCGACGGGTTCTCTTTTATACACTTTCTGTTTTTTCGCTTCTAGTACTTCCGGTTGACTCGTGATGCGTCCTGGTGCTCCGGTTTTCGCCCCAGTGACTCGTAAAGCTTCCGAAAAGCTCCTTAAACTCCATCAAACCTGCAAAACACATTCTTGATTAAAAGTAGGCTATTCGAAACTAAAACTCACGTAAAAACATCAAGTTAAAAAATAACGAGCACCGGTTTACAACCACGTATCACATCCCCACACTTGTCTTTTGCTTGCCCTCAAGCAAATCTGTTTTTCACTTTCACGTGGGTCGAACAACAAATACACTCCCCATTCCCGAGACGCAGGTTAAGGTCCAATGTCATACTAAAGTTCAAACTCTTTACAATTTTTCAATATATTTAACGGTAATGTGATTTAAAGTACACAAATGGTTACCCAAGATTAACCCGCCCGTGAAACCAATAATTCATGCACATCCCTCACAATGTTCTCTCCACTCGGCTTATAAATTGGCGAATATTTATAATGTATTAGCACTACAAAGAATATTCACTCAAAACCGATTAGAACACATACCCGCATAAGCTTGCAACTCAATCATTCTCCACCGTTGATCACAAACACTAAGCACAAGTCATAAGGTCTTTATGAGGGTTGTAACGGGGCTAGGCTAAGGGTAGGAAATAGGGTATTTTAAAGTGGCGAAGGTGATGAAAATTCAATTTTTATTACAAACCACTAACTTAACAAAACTAACTATAAACACCAAATATGAGGCAACAACATTCGCCTTTTATTCAACAACTACTAACACTTCTTTTTGTGTTTTTCTTCAACGATTTTCAATTCTTTTTCATGACATTTTCTGATTTTTTTTTTTTAACATATATGCAAACAAACAAGAACAACTATACAAAAACGACTCCTATAATCGAATTTCCATCACACGGGTTTAAAAGAAAAGGTTTAACGGTTATGGGCTATAGGGTGGTCAAACGAAAGGTTTAGGCTCAAAATGGGCGACTAGGGGATTTGTTAGGGTAAGGATAGATAAATGGTTTTAAGAGAAAAGGTTTACCTAATGCCTTAATCATTCCTGTGCTTGTATTTGGTCTATAGTCTCAAACGTATCAAAAGTTGCAAGTTCTACAATATATGACTAATGGTCCACTCAAACAAAGAAACATAAGTATGTAATCTATGATATAAAAGTGGCTCAAAACCTCACATATCTAAAAGGGTATGGTATGTGACATGCATAAAAGACTAGTTTCTTAGGCGGATTATTCCCAAATAAGCACCCGTTAAATACCCGTCATGCTATTAATTCGAACTTGACCATGACAATAGACCAAATGGGTTGTGACATCCCTCGTTGACTTAGTTACTTGTGCTTTTAAGATCGCTTTTGAAACAAGATATTTTTGAAAATTTTTTGAAATTTTCCCCCATCCCCACACTTGAGGTGAACATTGTCCTCAATGTGTAGTATTTAAATGAATGGGTCAAAATCTAAAATTTTTACTACTCCCCCATCCCCACACTTGAGATACATATTGTCCTCAATGTGTAAGAACTAGAGTATTAAACGCACAAGAGATGTGACACGGCTAATTTCCCCAAAACTTTCACCCCGGAAAAATAATATACAAAATACACTCCACTTATTTGCTAATCTAAAGATCAAAAGTAAAAAGAAACGTATGCACCTGGCTTGTGAGCTCATTCTTCGTATGCTCCTCTGTCACACCCCGATTTCCACGTGTCACCGGTGGGCCCGGTGGGGAGTATCGTGACGTCATGGTTGGCAACATAATAGTCAAACAACACAATATTATTAAGCACAGCGGAAGCAATTTCAAAATATAATACAACCGAATTTATTATTGTAATATCAACTATCACAATATTCGGAAGTTTATCCACAGAAGGATCGAACATAAAATGGAAACAATAGTTCAACAGACTTTTAGGCATCTTAAGCTTGCGAGACTTCTATTGATGCTAAGGAGACATATCCAGCCAATTTCGTATAGTACCTGCATTTAGCCTTTTTGGAAAATACGTCAGTTTACACTGGTAAATACATTCAACTGACTCATTTTGGAAAAAGAGTTTATAAATTGTTTTGAATGCACGTGGCACAAAATATCTTGACACATTGATTAACATGCACAGAGGCAAAATTAATCTTTTTAACTTGGGAGAATTATTTAATATTATAATCTTGAGAACGATTTACATGTTACTTATGCGTTCAGTAGCCCGGAACGTATCCGGGTTAAAGATCAATAGACACACCACAATTCTAGAGTTATACACTGACAGGTGTACGCCTACACCCCGTGCTCAGGTCGTGGCCATCTCGTAAGATAATGCCGAGGATATCCGGGACATGGTCATTAACCCCCCAAAGGCTGTAAAGTAAACACATCTGTTTAAAACGAGCCGATCAAATTATTCAATTAACCACTAAGCGTGGAAGATTTGATGCTCGATCAAGCGGTACGCTATGTACCGTAACCCAAGCCCGTATAGGGAAAATAAGTTAAAAGTATTTACCTGAGCTAAATATAAATTCAATCCCAGCCGTATATCAATTCAGCAAGTACAGATAGCTTTTACTGGGCTCCTAATCTGGAACGAAGGTTTTTAATAACCTATTAGAATCCTAACGGGTCTTTAATTAAGCTTAAGCTTAGACCGGCTAGTTTCAAAGATACGGTTCGTACGCACGATTAAGCGAAGACCGGATAGAATGTGATTCAGACCCGACAAGTGTGAAGACTTGTTTAGTATGGGTTTATTATTCACATTCTGGATTTTGAGATTAAACCGATAAGGTTTGACCCGTTTCGGCTAATTTATGTAAACTTGTTACATAAACCGAACCGAACGCGAAATAAGCGTAACGGGTATCCGTAATAGCCATATACAGGTTTCCTAAGTTAATATGCTTCAAATATGTTGTGACATCAGTAGGATGTCTTTCGTTATGCCCCGAACTAATTTAAACACAAACTATGCCCCGTAGGGGTAGTTTGGTCATTTTAAAGTTTGTAAAAGCGCTTAGATGTTTAACTGAGTTACAGGTCTGATGTAAACAGCAAACATACTCAATTTGATGAGTTATAACAGTAGACTAAAGCATATATGTGAGATTTATCATCTTTAACCAAACTATGCCCCGTAGGGGTATTTTGGTAATTTCACATAAGCCGAAAAGCTCAAAAACGAAGTCTGAGTTAATCAACCCTTGCTTACTGTTAAAATATCATAATTTTCCTCATATATCAGTAGGTATCAACCCGGGTATGTCTAATATAATTTTAAGACATACTATGCGTTAAAAACGCTAATTATGGCGATTAAAGGCCATTTCCGGGTTCGATACTTAAATCTGATATTTTTATATTTCCAGAAGGCTTAAAATAATTTATTTAACATATGTGATCAGTAGCAAAAGGTTTGGAGTCGTTTAGATAAGTAAAACTCATTTTATGGCCCGTAAGGGCAAAACCGACAATTTCCGAATTAAGCCTGCGACTACGAGTTATGCTCAGCCTAAAATTTATTAAAAATCTTTAAAAATCCTAAAATAATATTTTATATCAGTGGGTAAAATATTTGATACCAAAAAGTATGTTTAACTAGGCTATATGCTAATTACGCCATTATGTTAACATAAAGCATTAGTTTTGCGATAATGAGCATAACTCTTAATCTACAAGTCGAACTGATGTCAAACTTTGCATGCAAGTCTATATATCAGTATTTAAGGTTTCTACACTTTTACATTTTCATAAATCACGTTTTAAGATAATAAGGGCATAACGGTCAACATATGAGCGATTAACGGAAACTTGCATATTAATTGGATAATCAATGAAACAAGTACAGAGGCTTATACTATCATGCAACCCTACTCTAATGAAGCACTAAGGCATTTCCGAATCAAACTAAAACGGGTCAGAAGCGAAGTCAAAGCAAAAGTCAAGGTTTTGCGCCTTTCGGTTCCAAACCGGGTTTAAACAGAAATTTGTCGAGTCGGGCAAGCGTAGACAAGTTTTCATACTTATTACCATGTTATATTAAGGTTAAAACAGGTTACACACCTTTCGGATCATTAATTGTGCATTAAATCGCATTTTGTATTTCTGTTGACTTTTTCGGTCAACGTTTGACCCGACAAACGATCTAGTTAGGTCTGGAATTGGTACTTGCCCTTATAAGGGTTTAATACCCATATAATTACCTATCTAACGGTACGTTTAATTTGACATACGACTGAGCTATCGATACTTAATCACGAAGTCAACCGTAATTTACGATATATTGACTTTTAAGCTAATTACTAAGCTAGAATTAATTTAGAAGGGTTAGGCTACTTACCAAGTGTTTAATGATGACTAGGGAGGTCTTGCAATCAGCTTGGAAGCTCCACAATGATCAGAATTTGGAATGTGAATGTTTGCTAGTTAATGGGTCTTATATAGTGTTTGTAAACACCATGAATCATTGACAACTAAGTCTACAATACTCCACAAGTGATCAACACATGGTTCTAGTGTTTAGGGGTGTCTAGGGGTCATGCACATGTGAGAAATACCAGTTTAATGGGTCAAAAACACGCACAACAGCCAACAGCAGGTAATCTGGTCGCTGGGCAACCCTCGCGTAGCGCGAGGGTCCGTCGCGCTACGCGACGCCTTCTGCAGATCATTCTTTTGATTTTGTTTGCAAATTAGTCCTTGGCTCTTCAAAACTCGAATAGGCACTTGTTTTATTGCATTGTGAACCCCCACAATTGATTTACTAAGGCCTTAAAACATATACCCACTTTGCCAAGTCCCCGGGTAACTTTATTTTCACCCGAAAAGTCCTAACTTTCGACGTTTACGCTTTAACGCTTCGCACACGAATTTGATCATAACTTTCTCATACGTTAACGAAACTTTATGAAATTTTTATGGTGCATTCTCGTGAGCATAATTAATATTTACAAAGCTTCGGGTTTGTCAAAAGGTCACTCAGAGGTATAAATTAAACATGTTGACACAATTGGTCCCTGTAGTTTGAAATTACTCACTTTAAGCTTCGTATGATCCATGAATTATTCGTTTGAAGGTATGAGCATCTTGTAGGGTTAAAATACAATATGTTTATTCACTGTTGACACTTAGAATACGTATATTTACATACTTTCCACGTTTGTCAACTTTAGTCCTTCCATAATATTTCTTTCACACGTTTAAACTTTATGACACGTGTCAACATATTATAGGACGTGAATTTTCCGAGGTGTTACATCCTCACCCCCTTAAAATAAATCTCGACCCGAGATTTACTGAAATAAGTAAGGGTACTTTTCTTTCATCGTGGATTCAACCTCCCACGTGTATTCGGGACCCCTACGGGCATCCCATTTGACCTTTACAAAAGGTATATGCTTTCTTCGAAGCTTCCTTACCTGTCGATCTTCGATCGACAAAGGTTTTTCCACAAACGTTAAGCTCTTATCTATTTGCACATCTGTATGTGGCATGACATGTGAATCGTCAGCGGAACACTTCTTTAGATTGCAGATGCGGAACACATTGTGAATTCCACTGAGCTCTTCTGGTAAGTTCAACTTGTAGGCAACTGACCCGATGCGTTCGATAACCTCGAAAGGTCCTATGTATCTCGGGCTTAGTTTGCCTTTCTTACCAAATCGCATCACCCCTTTCCATGGTGACACTTTAAGTAGGACTTTGTCACCTACTTCGAAGTGAAAATCCTTACGACTTGGATCCGCGTAACTCTTCTGCCTATTCCGGGCAGCTTGGAGATTGTTACGAATCTGGACAATCTTGTCCGTCGTTTCGAACACGATCTCTGGTCCTGATAACTGGACTTCTCCAACTTCCGCCCAACAACTGGCGATCTACACTTTCTACCGTATAATGCCTCAAAAGGCGCAGCCTTTATGCTGGTATGGTAGCTATTGTTGTAGGAGAATTCGATCAATGGTAGGTTCTTATCCCAGCTACCATCCAAATCGATCGCACATGCACGTAGCATGTCTTCTAACGTTTGAATAGTACGCTCACTCTGACCGTCTGTCTGAGGATGGCAAGCCGTACTAAAGTTCAAACGTGTGCCCAAAAATTGTTGGAAACTCTTCCAAAAATGGGTCGTGTATCTAATATCTCTGTCAGAGATAATAGCTACAGGTATGCCGTGTAAGGCTACAATCTTATCAACGTATAACTAGGCTAACATATCGGAGCTATAAGTCTCCTTGATGGGTAAGAAATGAGCTGACTTAGTCAGTCGGTCAACTATAACCCATATCGTATCATTTCCTTTCCTCGTCTTGGGTAACTTGGTAATAAAATCCATAGTTACCATTTCCCACTTCCACGTAGGAAGTTCAGGCTGTTGTAGCAAGCCTGACGGCTTTTGATGCTCGGCTTTGACTTGCGCACATGTCAAGCATTTAGCTACATGGGTGGCTACGGACTTTTTCAAGCCTATCCACCAATAATTTACCCTTAGATCCTGGGTAGCAGATGGCAATTCTTAATCGTTGCCTAATTAGGGTTGCGGCATGTATGCATAAGCAATATGAACCGTCTTTCTTATTTAATAACATAAAACCCTCAGAAGATTGAGTCAGGCTATATGTGCCTATATCTTAAAACTTACTAAATCAGTGTTTCGATTTTTCCACATTCGATATGGAGTTTTCATAATACTCCAGCTCACAGCGGGATGTTAATCTTAGTTCTACCTGTCTTCCAGGAGGTAAGCAGGGAAAACTTTTGAGAAGATAATTAAGATACAAGGAGGCTACAGAGATTTTCCATATCTCAGGCTCCAGTTCATCCATTATCGTTCGTGTCAAATGAGTGACACCTTTATGTTATAAGTCCACGAATTCCTTATTCGGGAACATTTACTTGGAAAAATTTCCATTTTGGATATCTTCTTTGAATACTACTAGTCGACTTTAGTACAATATGATCATTGGGATATCTTAGGGGTTCCATGTATTAAACCTCCATGCTGATCAGACATGGAAATAATCTATGGGACACACTAGGATACGCCAATCCTCATATGACACTTTTATCAAACATAGTTTGGCATTCGCAGGCGATAGAAAACAATGAGAAAAATAATTAAAATAACATATGTTGTCGTACTCTATGCAAAGAAAGAGTGCTCTAGATTTTTGGAAGGATTCCTTGCAGATACTAGAAGAATCGGTTACTATGGTTTCCTTGGTAATTTATACCTTGTGGATGAAATTTTTTTTTTGCTAAGTTTATGGTTCATGAAGATTTATTATTGCCTGTAAAAAAAACAGGACACTTAGCAGAAATTATCATTGATAAATGATAAGGAAGTTTATTGTACGAGTGCTTATATTTAATTAATGATGGAAGTTTCACAAACTAGGCACCTAGCTCAGTTGGCTAGGCGAGCGAAAGGGTGCGGCCGGCCTAGACCCAGGTTCGATTCCGGGGACGGCCAGTTCCACCATTTTTTTATGTATAATATTAATTAATCGCACGTATACGTGTAATTATGAGAGTTGTCTCATAAGGAGTCTTGATAATTAATTGCTCCTTATCACCCACAATATGGGTTTGATTTTTAAGGCAACCATCGATTTTTTTTTATCACTTTATTGAGTCCTTATTTTTAACGAAACTTAGGACATCGGAAAAATGATTCCTAATGGATATAAAACATCCATCTAATAATGCTGAAGCAGTCTCAGAGGTATACAGGCTTCTTACTGAACTTTCGTTGCTTTTTATTAAGCCTGTACTTGCTCTCTTTCTCAGATTTCTGGAAGTTATTATCCTTCTTTTGGTTCATCCTTCATATACGAAGTGTGAACAAAATCTCCTCATAAGAAATTTAAACATGGTTTTGAATGAGATTTAGAGCGAGAAGCATTCGGCTCTTTGGATTGTCTCATGACCTTTCTAGGTCCTTCCATCTGCTGCGTCAACCACAGCCTGAAGATTAACTCCATTAATATTGAGGTTTACGTTTGTAGTTTTATTAACTTTCGTCGCCTGAATAGCGTTGCGACTGTCGTCTACCTCATCCGAGTTTTCCATACTCGAAACTTGGTACCAATCACCAAGATTTAACCTTTATCAGTCTTCATCCTGATAATCTGACTTAGATTAGCCACGGCATTCATAAACCGCATGGGCTATTCTGTTTCGAACATTCATAGTGAATGTTATTTTGAATGTATTTCCATTATACTTAGCCTAGGTCACAACTGGACCATCAATGGCATTCGAAGCTTGGAGCGAGTTCTTTACTTGCTTGACAGGGAACCATAATGTCACAACTGTCCTTGTCACAAGTACGATTATAAATAGCTCAAAGGCTAGCCTTTCATGACTTCGGTTATATATATATGGCATAGAAGCCTGTCGCGAGGGATGTAGAAAATATGGCATAAAGCATAGTCATGAAGGACATAAATGATTATACGGCACGAAGGCCTTGTCACGAAGGACAATTTGATATGGCACAAACGGCCTTGTTATATGGACATTCATTAAATCTGGCACAAATGCATGTTACCAGGAATGTTGACATTTAATATGTTAACTTGTCACGAATGACCTATTATAGCACATAGGCTTGTCATGAATGACTTTAAAACATAATCTCGATGGTCTATTATCAAGGACCTTAATTTATTAGCCGAAATCTTATTAGATTAGGGCTTCCAGGTTTGAACGTGGTTCTTCACCTTCAGACAGGGAGTCATAGACTACAACTGTCATTGTCTTGAAAGACGATTCTTTTGGCAGAAAAATATGCCAAGCAACATCACTAATGGATGTTTATATATAACCATCGTATCTAATGATTTTAGTCATGATCACATCGATCATATTGCCTATTAGGTTTGGGTATAATCACACCATTTTGAACAGGGGATCATAAAGATCACTACTATCTTTGTCTTACCGACTCTAGAATAAAGTATAGCCCGTAGGCATTTCATCACGAGGGATGTTAATATTATGATCAGCATACTGCGGATACTAGTCAGGATCGCACTGATAGTATAGACTATGGGAGTTGAGTATAGCTCACCCCTTTGGCAAAGAATCACAAAAGCTTTACAATTGCCTTGTCTCAGTTGGACGATCTAATTATAGCCCTTAGGCAAAACATCATTACGGATGTTAAAAAAATTTATTCATCGTATTGATGATTTTTGTCTTGATCGTATTGATCATATGAACTATTTGGCTTGAGCATAGCTCACCACCTTGGACAGGGAATCATAACGATAACAACGTCAATGTCTCAAATGGACAATATATTATAGCCCGTAGGCAAGACATCACTAAAGGATGTTAAATAATATGATCATCGTACTAGATGATATTAGTCATGGTCGCATTGATCATATAGACTATTATGTTTGGACATAGTCCAACATTTTAGACAGGAGGTCAAAGACCACCACTGTCGTTGTCTTATCGGACAACAAGTTTAGTCCGTAGGCACTTCATCACTAACGGATGTTTATATTATGATCATCTTATAGGATGATATAAGCCATGATTCCTAGATCACTAGGCTAGATTTGAGAATTGGAAGAATCCAATATAAGGATGACTGTTGTGATTTTCTCGAATCACATTTGTCAGGGGTGCTAACACATTCCTAGGTGTTAACAAGGTTTTGAATCCCTTGAGTAGGTTTCACCATCTTGGCCGCGTAGGCTAGGTTTCACCTTTAAGATTCCCGTCAATTGCATACTGACAGAGAAGGAAGGATATTTATTTTATCCAGGATTTTTATCATAAATCTTAATTCATAAGTTAATAATAGCACCAATGGCCTAGTCGCGTAGACAAGTTAAATTTATAAGCCATGATTTCGGAGAATCGAGGCGTTAAGGTTTGAATCAAAGTTCATTACCTTTTTCTTGACAGGAAGTTGTAGGCTACCACTGTCTTTTAGTCTCAGAGGACATTAACTATAGCCCGTAGGCACTTCCCTTCTAAGGGATGTTTATAACGGAATTGCCCCTTAGGGAAATTCATTAACCATGGTAAACAGAGACCATATTTGGTTAATTTATTAATCATATTTATTTAGGATTTCTATTATAATTTATCCTAATTATAAAACATTAACAGTTTTATTAGTGGCACCCAATGGCCTGGTCACATGGACATTTATAAATTATAAGCTTATGATTTCAGAGAATCAAAGCATGAAAGTATATTGGCACTATAGGCCTAGTCACAAGGACATTTATAAATTATAAGCTTATGATTTCAGAGAATCAAAGCATGACAGTATCTTGGCACAATAGGCCTAGTCACAAGGACAATTTTAAATTATATGCTAGGATTTCAGAGAATCAAAGCATTTGAGGTTTGAACCTAGTTCATTACCTTTATCTGACAGGGAGTCATAGCTACCACTGTATTTTGGCTCATGTAGAAATGAGCAAGGCCCGTAGGCACTATATTACCACGTATGGTTAAGATATGATCATCTTAGTTGATGACGTAAACCCAAGATTCAGGGATCATTAAACTGGGTTAGGAATCTTTTGAAGAATCCTATATAAAATGACGTGTGTGGTTTTAAATGAATCACATCTGCCAGGAGTGTTAACATGTTTTAAGATGTTAACAGGGAATTGAATCTTTTTAAACAGGTCTTACCATCTTGGCCCGGTCTTATAATTGACCCGAGGCTAGGTTTCACACTTAAGATTCTTAATTTATAATTTACGCAGAACAATTTTTTTAAATTGAGGTGTAAATATGGATCTGAATCTAAATTGCGGAACTACCATCTTGGCCGGTCTTAATATGACCCGAAGCTAGGTCTTGCCCTTTTAGATTTTGCCATTTTATTATAATGGTAGATCTTGCAAAAAGGAAATATTATTTTTCCATTTATTTAATATTTCTTATTTAGAATGAAAGTTTAAACTTAATCATTCCATTACATAAAAAAAATAAAAGTATAAAGTTGCCCTAAGCGGGACTTAAAAGGAATAATGTTGTCCTCGAAGGGACTAAAAATAATTATGTCCTTATAAGGACTATTAAGGAAACGATCTTCAGTAAAAGGAGTTTCTTCTTCATTCAATTCTTGAAGGCTTTCTCCTTGGTCGCACGTTTCATCCTGGTCGCGGTACGAAGCTCAGCATTTCAAGGCTCCAGATGTGGAGAATTCTTATTACAGCTTCTTCGCTTGGCGACGTATCCAATATATAAAAGAAATTTGGAAGTAAAACTTCAAGATTAGGATTGAGAATATTCCTAAGTTAAGTCTAGACTCAGAAGGTTTAGATATGTGCAATTGTGTAACTGAGATTAAACACTAAGGTTAGTGTTTAATTCACTCAGTGTTGGCTCTGATACCAACCTGTCACACCCCGATTTCCACGTGTCACCGGTGGGCCCGGTGGGGAGTATCGTGACGTCATGGTTGGCAACATAATAGTCAAACAACACAATATTATTAAGCACAGCGGAAGCAATTTGAAAATATAATACAACCGAATTTATTATTGTAATATCAACTATCACAATATTCGGAAGTTTATCCACAGAAGGATCGAACATAAAATGGAAACAATAGTTCAACAGACTTTTAGGCATCTTAAGCTTGCGAGACTTCTATTGATGCTAAGGAGACATATCCAGCCAATTTCGTATAGTACCTGCATTTAGCCTTTTTGGAAAATACGTCAGTTTACACTGGTAAATACATTCAACTGACTCATTTTGGAAAAAGAGTTTATAAATTGTTTTGAATGCACGTGGCACAAAATATCTTGACACATTGATTAACATGCACAGAGGCAAAATTAATCTTTTTAACTTGGGAGAATTATTTAATATTATAATCTTGAGAACGATTTACATGTTACTTATGCGTTCAGTAGCCCGGAACGTATCCGGGTTAAAGATCAATAGACACACCACAATTCTAGAGTTATACACTGACAGGTGTACGCCTACACCCCGTGCTCAGGTCGTGGCCATCTCGTAAGATAATGCCGAGGATATCCGGGACATGGTCATTAACCCCCCAAAGGCTGTAAAGTAAACACACCTGTTTAAAACGAGCCGATCAAATTATTCAATTAACCACTAAGCGTGGAAGATTTGATGCTCGATCAAGCGGTACGCTATGTACCGTAACCCAAGCCCGTATAGGGAAAATAAGTTAAAAGTATTTACCTGAGCTAAATATAAATTCAATCCCAGCCGTATATCAATTCAGCAAGTACAGATAGCTTTTACTGGGCTCCTAATCTGGAACGAAGGTTTTTAATAACCTATTAGAATCCTAACGGGTCTTTAATTAAGCTTAAGCTTAGACCGGCTAGTTTCAAAGATACGGTTCGTACGCACGATTAAGCGAAGACCGGATAGAATGTGATTCAGACCCGACAAGTGTGAAGACTTGTTTAGTATGGGTTTATTATTCACATTCTGGATTTTGAGATTAAACCGATAAGGTTTGACCCGTTTCGGCTAATTTATGTAAACTTGTTACATAAACCGAACCGAACGCGAAATAAGCGTAACGGGTATCCGTAATAGCCATATACAGGTTTCCTAAGTTAATATGCTTCAAATATGTTGTGACATCAGTAGGATGTCTTTCGTTATGCCCCGAACTAATTTAAACACAAACTATGCCCCGTAGGGGTAGTTTGGTCATTTTAAAGTTTGTAAAAGCGCTTAGATGTTTAACTGAGTTACAGGTCTGATGTAAACAGCAAACATACTCAATTTGATGAGTTATAACAGTAGACTAAAGCATATATGTGAGATTTATCATCTTTAACCAAACTATGCCCCGTAGGGGTATTTTGGTAATTTCACATAAGCCGAAAAGCTCAAAAACGAAGTCTGAGTTAATCAACCCTTGCTTACTGTTAAAATATCATAATTTGCCTCATATATCAGTAGGTATCAACCCGGGTATGTCTAATATGATTTTAAGACATACTATGCGTTAAAAACGCTAATTATGGCGATTAAAGGCCATTTCCGGGTTCGATACTTAAATCTGATATTTTTATATTTCCAGAAGGCTTAAAATAATTTATTTAACATTTGTGATCAGTAGCAAAAGGTTTGGAGTCGTTTAGATAAGTAAAACTCATTTTATGGCCCGTAAGGGCAAAACCGACAATTTCCGAATTAAGCCTGCGACTACGAGTTATGCTCAGCCTAAAATTTATTAAAAATCTTTAAAAATCCTAAAATAATATTTTATATCAGTGGGTAAAAGATTTGATACCAAAAACTATGTTTATGTAGGATCGGATTCCGACCTAAACGAGTCGTTTGGAAGAGTTCTACTCCGTTTCAGAGGCGGAAACTAAGAAACGGATCAGTAAACAGCTTGTTTCACACTTAATTCCTCTTGTATATTGATATAACAACGATTACAATCAAGAGGTATACCGGCAGCACTTCGGTATAGCTCTGAGACAACTGTTGGAACTGTTACAAATGAAACCTATCATCACCTATTTATAGTAAACATGATTTCGCTTGGAATATCCTCAAGCGAAATCCACATGAACTCTTGAAGCGAAATTGATAAATGAATTTCATTTTGTCTTGAAGCGAACCTCTCATGCAAACAATCTGTTCCATGCAAGACTTGAATATTCACGTGAATTTGTAATATGATGTCACTAGTGATGTCATGTGATGATGTCACTAGTGATGTCATGCTTGATTAGATCCGAAACGAACTGAGACTCGATACAAGACGAAGACGACAGATGTGTGCACCAACAGACTCCCCCTCAGATGTTGACGAGTCTTAAGTGTCGAGTCTTTGCAATCTTCAGTCTTTATCAGTCTTTGAACTTCCTTCAGAATCTCTACCTGGCTCTATTCTATCTCCAATTCTCTCTCTCTCTAACAGACTCCCCCTCAAAACATGCTGGGATCGTAGTCTGACTTTTACAGAATTTCAAAATCCTCAGGTATCGGAACCTGGCACTCTATCTGCTATCTTGCACATCCTCTACCCAAAAATAAGATTCACAAGAATAAAATATTTAACAATTTGTCAAATATCAAACACCAACACTGAGCCTTCTCCAATCAATATACAATCAAATATTAACAATGATCATTTAACGAAATTTTTATCTCTGAAAAACTTTTCAAACCTGTTCGTCATGTTTAGCACTTGAAATTTTGAAAATCAGCTCTTCAACATCAGTTGTCTAAAATCTTTTTGGATTTTTCAAAATTTATGCTAAAACACACCAAAAATCTTTTTGGAATTTTCTGAAAGACAGAAATGCAGTAAAGAAATATTTACAGACACTATTTTTTGTGAGTTTGTGTAAGAGGATCATATCAGTTTTTGAGACAAGTCACCAACACCGTTAAGCTTGATTTCATTTTAAGTTCTAAACAATTCACCTAGATTGTCAGTATACCTGTCCACTTAAATTTTCACACAAAGTTCAACTGCTTCGAGATACGATATTAATGTATTAAGCACTAAAACCCAATCGCGTGTCCCACCTCAGAATATACTCCCGTATCCAGATCCCAATAATCAGTCTTACAGGTAATTATGACACAAATGATATCTGTATATAAATTAGGTAATGCGAGGGCCGAGGGATCTCAGGTCGATACTTCCGTATACGCAGAGAGATATCAGCTTCGACTTTAAGGAATGTCCCCTTTAGAGGATCTTTTAGCTACAACAGCAGCGACTATCAATTTTATTGTTTCATCAGCATGCTGAGGGTTTATGCTATGTTTCAAGCATGCGAAAAGTATTCTCCGGGGACTAGGCCATTGCTTCCGCAAAATCAGAAGTCCTGGGATAATACCCCAGATATCACTAAGCATAAAGACCTAGTATCTCAGAATACGGGACCCTTCAAACAAGATTTCAGGGGTTACCTATATATCCTGGAGATGTTCCCCACGTAGACGCAAGTAAATTTTATGTTTATATCTCGTCACAATTTACTAAATGTGCAAAAACCTACTGGCACATCATCAGTGAGACCGTTTATCACATTTTTCTTTCCAATTCTTTAGCATGTTGTGACAGTCCACTGATGTACTATCATTTCCTCTTTTATACAACAAAACTCATTTTTGATTTTATCATGTTTTTGGCTTTTTCAAATTTTCAAATGTTTTTGGATTTTCTGAAATTTTCTACTCCCCCTAAAATGCAAACACATTTTAGGAAATTTGAAAACAAACTATACAGAAAGTGACAACTGATATCAAATCACCTCAATTCGCCATCCACTTGGCATAAACAATCAGAACTCCCCCTTTCACAAAACTATTTTCTCATTATGATTTCAAAACACTCAAGTTTGTTTTAACCAAAATGATTTGTCCGGAAAATAAGTTTTGTTGATTTTACCACTTGTAGGACGGGTTCATCATCTTGTTCATTCAATCACATATATGAGGATTACATCAAGTTCAAACTAATGACCTTGACGAATCACTTGTAAGATCCAACCTCTTACCACTTGTAAAAATATCCAAATCATATAACCACATGTAGGAATAAAACATCTACACAAACCATTTTACCAATCAAGATGCCGATTCCTGCTTCACACTTACCAACCTGGAAGCTCCGGCAATTCACAATCTGTAAAATTTAACAAACTTTAAGATTCAATCACACAATCAATCACTAAGAAAGATGCCGATTCCTGATCCGCTATCACAAACTTGGGATCTCCGGCAAGTCAGGTTTTTTAATGAAAGAAAATATCCACCCAAGCCTGACCAGCCTTGGGTGTAACCTTCTCAACTTCACTAGGGGTTGGGCTATAAGTTGCCTTCTTTGTAGCATAAAACTCCTTTACCCCTTTAACCTTCCCATCAATCATTTTACCAATCATCTTTTTAATGTTTCCATTAAACGCTTTCTCAACATCAAATTCTTTCTGTTCAGAATAGAATTGATTTGAGATCTCAACTTTCCCAACTTTTGATTTAAAATATTCAGTCCTCAATGATGGAAAGTTCTCATCATCCATTGGAGGAACTGAGTTTTCACTTTTTAGCTCAACCTGTGGCTCCTCTGACTTTGTGGAATCAGATTCATCGCCAGATTTTACCTCTGATTTCTTAACAACCCAAGCTTGGTTGTCAAGATTTCCCCTTTTCTTGTAAAATCTTTTTGAACATTCACCAACTTCATATGTAGAATTTTTAAACACTTTGAACTTTTCAGTTGGTGGTTCAGTTTTATCAACAATAACTTCTTTCAGTTTTTGTGAGACTCCTTGTTTTGTTTTTGTTGCTTGGGGACAGTTCCATGCAATATGACCAACTTCATTGCATCTGTAACAGGTTCTTGTCTCCTTTCTTTGATAATCTTCATTCTTCACTTTCTTTGCGAGAAATTCTGTGTTTGATTGCTTCCAGAATGAGCTTTTTGATTCTTCTTCATGGCTAGTTCCTGCAACATATTTTGTATTTGTTTTAGAAATTTTCTCATTTTTATAATTTTCAGGTGAAATAAAACCAAGTCCTTTCTTTTTGTAGCTACGATTGTGGTTTGGTTTCTTTTGAAAACCTGAACCAAAATTGTAACCTTTTTTCTTGTTCAAACGTTGTTGAACTCTTGAAGTGTATTTTTTAGATTTTCCAGTAAGATTTAAATCTTTTATTTCAGAAATATTAATTTCTATCATTTTGAAAACCTTTTTGATCATATCAAACCGAACACTTCTTATTGGAAATTCTTTATCAAAATATAATTTGTCAGAATCATTCAAAGTATATGCAACTTCAAATGTTTCGTCATTCAAATTAGATTTTGACAACAAAAATTCTTTACTATAAACCCGTTTTCCCGATGATTTAGAACTCTTTTCAGACGAACTTGAACTCCTGACTGACTGACACGAACTTTCGGACTCGGACTTTGACTCTGACTCCTCATCCTTATCCAACACCTGATCGACCATTCGTTTTATCAGTTCGGACTCATGATCTGTGTCGGATGCTGTAAACGTGACATCAATATTGTCTGGTAACACATCGGTTAATTCGGACTCTAACTTTAGATTGACTGCCTTTTGGACTTGTTCCTCATTCGGTTTTCTAGGCGAATACCCTTCCCAAATTGGAGGCGGACACTTGTTATAACAGACGTTCTGTTTCTTACCAGTATCCGTTTTCTTCTTTGATTTCTTGTCTTTATCTTCATCTTTAAACGCCTCGAAACCTGCAATAGTAGGGTAAATTCTATCAGTTATATAATCACAACTTGTATAACTTTTCAGCAATCTTCTGATTCTTTCGTTTTCAACTTTTTCACCATCCAACTCTTGCTTCCATTTAGCACATTCTTCGATGTAAAAATTTATCTCTTTTTGCTTCGACATCATTGTTGCATTCAACATCTTCAAAGCAGCTTCTCTTTCTGAATTAGTTTTCTGCAAACTATTCACTGTTCTATTTAATACATCGTATGATTCTTTCACATTCTTTAAATCAAACAACAACTTTTCTTTCATCTTCTCTGAATCACTAAACCTCGCGTCTTTTTCTTCACATTTTTTGCAAGATTCCAAACATGTAAGACAAGGTTTTGTAACTTCAACAATCTTCTCTACTTCCACAATCTTCTCAACTTCAACAACTTTTTCCACTTCAACTATTTTTTCAACAACTTTGACTTCCTTCATTACTTTTGCAGCTTTTCTTTCTTTGAGCTTCCTCAATTTGTCTGCAAAATACGATTCAAAATTATCAGAAGATAAGTGAGTTTTTTCAATATTAATCTGTTCAATTTCTTCATCACTATCACTTGTCTCTGACGAACTGTTTTTAGATGAAACAGATCCTTCATCTTCACTTTTCTCATCATCAGATAACACTTCCATCCATTCCTTCAGCAACTCTGGCCTTTGCACAATCTGAGCAATAAAAGCTTTAACATTTGGATCAGCTGGAATGTACTTGTCCCAGCTAAAACCATCAGCCACTTTCTCGTCATCTTGATCCATGATGCCATAATAAGCTTTCCTGTTTGCATCCTCGATCAATTTTCCATGTGCCGTTTGAGGTTCCTTTTGTTGATGTGGTTGGTGAGTAATTTGCTGATAAATGGTCTTCCGATAATAATCATCTTTCCGAGTAGACTCCTTTGCTCCTCTCGGTTCCTGATTCTTGCACTCCCTTTTAAAATGACCTTTCTCCCTACAACGAAAACAAACAACTTTAGATTTATCAAATCCAAGATTAGAAAGATTTGCATCCAAGAAATCAGTTCTTCCTGTAACCAATCTAAATTTTTCTGCTCTCCTCAAAACGCTAGCTAAAGCCCATTTAATATCCATCAGTTCTAGCTCTTCTGCATCAATTTGGTCATAATCTTCCTTTGTGAGCATAGGATTGCCAATTCTTCCAGCAATTAACCCTTCATAAGACTCTAATGCAGTGACCAATAATCCCATATGATGCTTTACAACTTCTTCAGAATAATTTTGACCATTTTAAAGATGTAGAGCTACATTACACTGAATTGAATGACCATTTCCAGCAGATACACTTTGAACACCTGGAGGATTCACCGTTGAGAACCCACTTGTGTTGACTGATCCTTGACTGCTTGGAGTAGATTGATTTCCAGCACTAAATGCAGTTTGAATCTTTGGACTTGCTTCAGCAGTTTGAATATTTCCTTTGTAATACAGTTTGACGTCTTGTTGATTGCTTGAACTATTCATTCTTGCAATCTTCTGTTGTTCAAGATCTTGTGCCTCCAGTTTTTCAATAAACTGACCAATCGACAATCTGCTAAACTGTCCAGAATTCTTCAGAATCATGAGATATGTACCCCATTCTTTTTGAGGTAAAGCGTCAGCAAGCTTTTCAACCCATTCTGCTGGGGTTTTAGTAATCTTCATCTGAGACATGGTGCGTACAAGATGGCAGTATCTCTCAATGAGAGTCTTTGTAGTCTCACCGGGCATGCTTGTAAACAACTCAAACTCCTTCTTCAGTAATGCTGCTTTACTCTGGAGCATCTCTGTACTTCCTTCAAACTTCTTCTCAAGAGCTTTCCAGATCGAAAACGCATTTCCATCATGCTGAAGCAAAACAAATATATCCTCTGTTATAGCTTGCTGCAACAGACTTATCATCATTTTCTCTCCTTTATAACTTTCTCTCTCTTGATCTGAAAACTCCGAGATAATTTTATCAACATTCATAGCAGTCTGTGGTCTGATGTATGCTGTTTCAATGCTTTCCCAAGCTCTCAGATGGTTTGCCTGAACCCAATTCTCAAAGCGATTCTTCCATCCATGATACTCCTCAATTCCCATAAGCTTCGGGGGTTTTTGCATTGTTCCTGTTTCGTTTTCTGCTTTCATGTTTTGAGCAATTGTAGCCGGAGTAGTCGAGGGTGTAGCAAATGCGTTGTAGAACTCGGAATCCATTCTTTTTAGCAACTTGAATCTCTTGTAGAAACCGACAAGTACCTTTACAACACAAACAAAATACAATCAGTTTAAACTCTTATCAATTAGCAGAATAAGACTGATACTCGAACTGGTGAATTTCTGTGCGGACTGAAACGTTGACCAACTATGCGAACTTCTAGGACCAGAATCGAATTCAAGTGACTTGACTCTTTGAAACTTTTGAACTCCAAACCGTACGGACTGACAGAAACCACGACTCAAACCACGCAACCTGAGTACACACTGTGCAACTTGACTGACAAACGTACTGATCAAACCGTGCTCCAAACCTTGTGACCTGATTACCGACAACTGACAACTGACAAACTTATATATCACTACACTATTTCAGCATACACTTTAGATGGACTTATACAAACAAAAACTAACACATTAGATGGGCTTATCCAAACACAATATAACACATGAGATGGGCCGGTTTTAAACAAATTACAATATATGGGCTTCCTGATTACATCGGTTTCATACTCATCACATGAACCACACTAATCTCTAGTGAATTATCATTTCACATGAACAACTTTCTTGGACTTATACAAATCGACAATTTTAATATTCGATTCGATAATCACTTTATCAAAACAATACCAATTCTCGTGATAATCTGACAAAACACTTTAAAGTCACTTAAAATTCACATACTAAAGTCAACAATTTTGAAATCACATGCTCTTTCTTGAACTAAACAATCACATCAACCGAGATACAATCAATACACATCACATGTATATGAACCGACAATTTGCTATGATTCACATAGACCTACAATACATGTCAGACAACAACTTTGATATTTTCAATTCAATACATTCAACCGACAACATGCAACTGACAACTTACACATATATCGAATATGAATTACATGCAATTTGATTTAATCTAGAACCGACAGAACGTGACCTAATACTTATCAATTCTTTTACTGACAATTTTTATATGACTCAATATATTCACATGCAATTTCGATATCAACAAACGTATTTTGTGGTCTGACAATACATGCTAAACCGACATATACCACATGATGACAGCCTTGATTAACATATCACACATTTCAATGTACTGACACAATCAAAGTAATGACACACAAACTATTATGTTCACGTTGTAATGATCAAAATATTCAAGCGAAAACCAATCAGATCAATTTCGCTTCAACTATTCAAGCGAAATCCTTAGTTCTTCAAGCGAAATCGACAATTAAACACAAGTTTCAAGCGAAATCTTCACTTTATTTCAAGCTAAATCTGCTGATGTCATTTTTACGAACAGTTTTTGGTCTGATTGAACGTGATTTAAGCCGATTTTAGATCTGAAAGTCTCAAGGGTTTGTTAAAACATGTTTTTTCATGTATTGTGAAAGTTTGAACCGATTTTGTCCGTAAAAAGTTGAAATTTTTTGAAAAGAATGGTGTAGAAACAGATTTTATGGCTGAATCAACAAGAACTCTTCTTCACTGGCTCTGATACCAATTGTAGGATCGGATTCCGACCTAAACGAGTCGTTTGGAAGAGTTCTACTCCGTTTCAGAGGCGGAAACTAAGAAACGGATCAGTAAACAGCTTGTTTCACACTTAATTCCTCTTGTATATTGATATAACAACGATTACAATCAAGAGGTATACCGGCAGCACTTCGGTATAGCTCTGAGACAACTGTTGGAACTGTTACAAATGAAACCTATCATCACCTATTTATAGTAAACATGATTTCGCTTGGAATATCCTCAAGCGAAATCCACATGAACTCTTGAAGCGAAATTGATAAATGAATTTCATTTTGTCTTGAAGCGAACCTCTCATGCAAACAATCTGTTCCATGCAAGACTTGAATATTCACGTGAATTTGTAATATGATGTCACTAGTGATGTCATGTGATGATGTCACTAGTGATGTCATGCTTGATTAGATCCGAAACGAACTGAGACTCGATACAAGACGAAGACGACAGATGTGTGCACCAACAGTTTAACTAGGCTATATGCTAATTACGCCATTATGTTAACATAAAGCATTAGTTTTGCGATAATGAGCATAACTCTTAATCTACAAGTCGAACTGATGTCAAACTTTGCATGCAAGTCTATATATCAGTATTTAAGGTTTCTACACTTTTACATTTTCATAAATCACATTTTAAGATAATAAGGGCATAACGGTCAACATATGAGCGATTAACGAAAACTTGCATATTAATTGGATAATCAAAGAAACAAGTACAGAGGCTTATACTATCATGCAACCCTACTCTAATGAAGCACTAAGGCATTTCCGAATCAAACTAAAACGGGTCAGAAGCGAAGTCAAAGCAAAAGTCAAGGTTTTGCGCCTTTCGGTTCCGAACCGGGTTTAAACAGAAATTTGTCGAGTCGGGCAAGCGTAGACAAGTTTTCATACTTATTACCATGTTATATTAAGGTTAAAACAGGTTACACACCTTTCGGATCATTAATTGTGCATTAAATCGCATTTTGTATTTCTGTTGACTTTTTCGGTCAACGTTTGACCCGACAAATGACCTAGTTAGGTCTGGAATTGGTACTTGCCCTTATAAGGGTTTAATACCCATATAATTACCTATCTAACGGTACGTTTAATTTGACATACGACTGAGCTATCGATACTTAATCACGAAGTCAACCGTAATTTACGATATATTGACTTTTAAGCTAATTACTAAGCTAGAATTAATTTAGAAGGGTTAGGCTACTTACCAAGTGTTTAATGATGACTAGGGAGGTCTTGCAATCAGCTTGGAAGCTCCACAATGATCAGAATTTGGAATGTGAATGTTTGCAAGTTAATGGGTCTTATATAGTGTTTGTAAACACCATGAATCATTGACAACTAAGTCTACAATCCTCCACAAGTGATCAACACATGGTTCTAGTGTTTAGGGGTGTCTAGGGGTCATGCACATGTGAGAAATACCGGTTTAATGGGTCAAAAACGCGCACAACAGCCAACAGCAGGTAATCTGGTCGCTGGGCAACCCTCGCGTAGCGCGAGGGTCCGTCGCGCTACGCGACGCCTTCTGCAGATCATTCTTTTGATTTTGTTTGCAAATTAGTCCTTGGCTCTTCAAAACTCGAATAGGCACTTGTTTTATTGCATTGTGAACCCCCACAATTGATTTACTAAGGCCTTAAAACATATACCCACTTTGCCAAGTCCCCGGGTAACTTTATTTTCACCCGAAAAGTCCTAACTTTCGACGTTTACGCTTTAACGCTTCGCACACGAATTTGATCATAACTTTCTCATACGTTAACGAAACTTTATGAAATTTTTATGGTGCATTCTCGTGAGCATAATTAATATTTACAAAGCTTCGGGTTTGTCAAAAGGTC
Source organism: Helianthus tuberosus (assembly GCA_030545235.1). Lineage (NCBI taxonomy): Eukaryota > Viridiplantae > Streptophyta > Magnoliopsida > Asterales > Asteraceae > Helianthus > Helianthus tuberosus. The sequence goes on along the minus strand of CM060448.1, from coordinate 173,152,906 downwards.
ACTCAGAGGTATAAATTAAACATGTTGACACAATTGGTCCCTGTAGTTTGAAATTACTCACTTTAAGCTTCGTATGATCCATGAATTATTCGTTTGAAGGTATGAGCATCTTGTAGGGTTAAAATACAATATGTTTATTCACTGTTGACACTTAGAATACGTATATTTACATACTTTCCACGTTTGTCAACTTTAGTCCTTCCATAATATTTCTTTCACACGTTTAAACTTTATGACACGTGTCAACATATTATAGGACGTGAATTTTCCGAGGTGTTACATCCTCTCCTCTTCATGAAAGCGGTTGTCCCACGAACCAATTGTACCTACAAATCTTAACCCTTGTGTAGAAGCATGCTTCTCACAACCACTAAAATTTGTTAGTTACCTAGTTCTACCACTTTTATGAAAATATTACCAAGCTATACATTATTTCACTTTGATTTATGTGGAAAATAAATTACAACAACAACAAACCTAACTCACTTTCGTAGGAATCACGGTTGCATTTAGCTTATGCAACAAGCCCTTTTAAACCCCCCAATAGCTTGGGAGGACGAGAGGTCTCGTGAGGGTTATATAGGGAACACACCCACAAAGTTCATTTAACTAGGCGAGAATTTAAATAACAAAATGAAAATAACGAAAATAAAAATAATATACAACAACAACAACAAAAGACATACCATACCTCTACCGCTGATATCGCTCGTTTGGATCCACTGGCGGGTTGGGCTGGTATTGATAACCAGTGAGGGCCTCGAACATCTCCCTATAGTTATCGAGGGGACTCTGTTCCCCTTGAGGCGGCGCCGGCGGTTGGTACGGAATCGGGATAAAGCTAGAACCGACTGCCTCGGGCCAATGAGGTGTGGGATCGGATGGACCTAGTGGATGAGGAAGATTGGGGTAATCAGTCCACCCCGAGTGTTCGGTGTATGGGAGACCGGCTTGAAGGTCTCTTTGATGGCGCTCCTGATCGTGGAGTATCTTGGTGTTGTTAATCGCCATTTGGTGAGAGATAGCCAAAGCACTCCAACGGCGTTGTTCCAATTCCCTTGCTTCATTTTGACGCCTAACCTCATTTTCTTCCCATGCCCGTCTCCGGGCTTCCTCATCCTCTTGCCTCTTTGCCAACTGTTCCATATGTGACCTTTGCATCGCTTGGAACAGTTGTTGCTCTTCCATAAATTGATTCATTCTTTCCCTCTGGGCTTCTTGAGCCGCCCAATACTCTTGCATTGAGGATCCATGAGATCCCTCCCAAGCTTCCCTTCTTCGATTGTATTCCCGTCCTTCACCTATGCAAGCAGAGACATTGTCATATATCTCCTGCTCTCCCCGATCAAAATTTTTATAGGAGGGCACCCGTCTAGTGGTCACAAAGCCCGCCACATCTGCATTAATTTCTCTATGCGGCCGCATGTATCGTTGCCTTGGTCTTTGTGCACCGGAGGGTTCAGCTTCCTCCTCTTCATCCCCCATCTCTTCATCTTCTTCCGATTCCGGTGGTTCCCCTGAAGTAAGGAACTCATACTTGTGACCCAACTTGTCAGTCACAACATACTTGTTCCCCGAGAGTTTAACTTCTATGTTCCAGTTCTTCTTCATGGAAGCCTTATTGAGTTCCTCCAATGGTTTAGTTACCCATAGTGATTCCGGAGGTAAACAATTTTGTTGACAAATCATGGCACTAATAAGGCGTGCGTATGGAATAAAACGCCTATGGAACGACTCTCGAGTAAACCACGTATTCATCATCACTATGTGTCTCCACGACAGTGTCGGGGTCCCATATATCAAAGAATGCACCACCCTACAATCACCCGCCTTGACACTTCCACGGTCACCAAACCTCACCAAAATGTTCTCCACATTAATCCCTTGGAGAATCTTTCCCTCAATCGTCATGTGCTTTTTCTTTGCCTCTCCCCCATCATGATAAGGTAAAACCGCCGCGGTCATCTGCTCCGGATCACCATCATTCGCATGACTATCCAAAAATTGTTGCATGTTTGGGTAGTCATATGCTTGCACCCCCAAAGAATCAAAACGTGCAATGCGGTTGATGTTTTCGAAAGACATCGTCATTGACCCCCGGCCTGTTTTCCCAACCAATTTCCATTCCACAGGAGAGCTATCCTTATTCATAAACTTTAGTGTCGACAGCCATTCACATACCTCCGACAAATAGACCCGCGAAGTGTTATCTTCGCACCAATCAAGCACTCTTTCCCAACCTTGCCGTTCAAACATTTGTGTTATTCCAAATTGTTTGAGCTCTTCAACATTCACCACTCTTTCACATACACTCCTTTCCGGAACTGAGGTGCTAACCTTGTTCACCATCTTCCACTTCCATAACTTAGCCTCTAACTTACGGTCTTGATATTCCGATAAAAGTTTTCTCTTCTCCTCATCCCAAACTTCGGCGCTTTTGCTATCCCTAAACTTTGCCCACTCCCAATCTTGTCTGTACAGTCTTGCATCCCCCTCTACGACGGAGCTTAATTGCTCCCACTTCCTCGGTATTAACCCGGAAGAAGAACCGACTCCTGATGATGAAGCTTGCCCTGCAGTCTTTTGTCTTTTACCACCAGCCATAACTACAATCACAAACAAGCAAAGCATCAATATAAACCCAAACCTTTACTAAGCTTCTCAAACTTTGAACATGATGTGTGATGTTGACATTTTAATTAACAAGTGAATGTAAAATCGCCTCTTTAAACTTCCAAAGTCGCTCACTTTATCATAAACTTATCAATTTCTTGTTAATCTTATAATTTCTCATAAATTCAACAATATATTCAACATCACCTTCATGTTCACTCATGTTTATAACAAGTGTAATCACGTCACTAAAGTTATAACATGCTCAAATTCCATCCAAAGCAACTAATCTTACTCAAAATCATGCTAGAACAACATACATTGTCTAAACAACCTACTCTTAAACTAAAAAGTTTAAAATTTCGGAAGAAAAACACTAGCATATGATAATTCAAGCATAAATTTAAAGAAAATCCATACCTTTGATGTTGTTAGACAAGAAGAACTAAGAAAAGATGGAAAGCAAGCAACTTGATGAACACCCTTTCAAAAACCCTAGAGTACACGCCCAGAAATCTTGCAAACTAGCAAGAATTGATGAAAACCGTGTTGGGGGTTTTGTTCCTCTCGAAAAATTACTCAAGATAGACTAAAAAATCAGTTGATTTGGTGGAGAATTGAGAGAGTTATGAGAGCTTGAAGATTTAGGGTTCTTGGTGGAGAATGAGGAAGAAGAAGATGGTAGGTGAATGAGGAGAGAGGATGGCAGGGATTTTTATGTGAATTGAATGGTGTTGGGTGAATATGGGTCGATATGTTTGTGTATGTTGAGTTTAGTGATGTTTAGATGGTTAAAATTGGGGTTTGGTTCGGTTTTTAGCATCAAAGAACGCGCAGACTCCGGCTCGCAAACGACAACCCGTCGCCGACGGGCAATGAAAAATGGCTGTGGTGGCGACGGCTTAAGGGTCTGTCTACGAGGATGGTGTGCGGACGGGCTTATTTTGAAGCCGTCGGCGACGGCCGCCACCCCGTAGCCGACGGGCTTATATATATATATATTTTTTTTTTTGAAAAATATGAGGAAAATTATGGACTTTTAATAAAGGAGCTATGTATATACAAAATTCCTAAAAATTATTAAAAATCTTTTTGTGATTTTTATAAGTTAAATTTTTGAAAACGCAATAACCGTCAACGGTCCTACCACCCCCCAAAAAGTCGTGTATTGTCCTCAATGCACAAAACAAAGCCTAAAAACATACCTTGTGTCTTCATGACCCGTTCGGAATGTCCGGACTTCACACAATCAAGGAGAGATTAGTATGGACAAAAACGATTAACAAACAAAACACACAACTAACTAAATAATTGTACAAAACTTTACACAATATGTTACCGGTCCTTATTAGTCGACCTCGTAAATCGGTGTGCTTGCCACAAAGCTCACCAATTCCTTGTTTTTGTCTACCTTCTCGTTACCATCAAGAAACGGTTTTAGCCGATGACCATTTACCGTTTGTCGTACCCCATCCTTTGGGTCCTCAATGGTAACATCACCCAATTGTCCGACCCGGGTGATCACATAGGGTCCCATCCATTTGCTCCGGAGCTTTCCGGGAAAGAACTTTAGCTTCGAATTGTAAAGCCACACCTTTTGGCCAACCTCGAACTCTTTCTTTCTCAACTTGGCATCATGCGCTTTCTTCATTCCATCCTTGTAGTTGGACGCGCATTCATATGCCATTTCCCTTAGCTCCTCCAACTCACATAGCTTGAGTTTCCTTTCCTTACCTGCATCGTCATATTGAACATTAACTTCTTTAATAGCCCATAACGATTTGTGTACAAGTTCCACCGGTAAATGACAATTTTTACCATAAACCAATCGGTAAGGTGTAGTGCCAATAGGTGTCTTATGTGCCGTACGGTAGGCCCATAAAGCATCGTTCAATTTAATTGACCAATCCTTACGGTCCGCCCGCACGGTCTTTTGCAAAATCTCTTTGATTTGCCTATTTGACACCTCAACTTGCCCGCTTGTTTGCGGGTGATAGGGAGTAGCAATCCTATGGTCAACACCAAACCGTTTAAGAAGTTTCCCAAACCGAAAATTTTTAAAATGAGATCCTCCATCACTTATGATGACCCAAGGAATCCCAAACCTTGAGAAAATATCAGTTTGAACAAAATTACACACTACGGAGTGGTCGTTCGTCTTGGTGGCTATTGCTTCGACCCACTTTGACACATAGTCAACGGCCACCAAGATATACAAATTGCCATAGGAATTAGGGAATGGGCCCATGAAATCAATTCCCCACACGTCAAAAATGTCGACTACAAGGATTGGTTGCATGGGCATCTCATCCCTTTTTGAAATACCCCCTAGTTTTTGACACTCTATGCAATTTTTGGCAAACTCATTTGCATCTTTGAAGATAGTAGGCCAAAAAAGACCACTATTTAACACTTTATGACCCATTTTGTGACCACTAAAGTGACTACCACATGCAAATGAGTGTAGATGCTGCAACACGCTTGGAATCTCTTCGTCATCAATGCATCTTCTTATAACTTGATCCGCACACTCCTTCCACAAATGCGGTTCTTCCAACCGATAGTACTTGATTTGGGACATGAAGTGTTGCCTTTTCCGTCTATCCCAATGTGCCGGCATATCACCTGTAACAAGATAATTGACAATGTTAGCATACCATGGCAATTTATCTAATTTCATTATGTGCTCATCTGGGAAAGACTCATTGATCTCTACAGTTGTAGGATCCTCTTCAACCATCAACCGGGACAAATGGTCCGCCACAACATTTTCGGTACCCTTTTTGTCCCGTATCTCCAAATCGAATTCTTGGAGCAACAACACTGTTGGTGCACTAAATGTCTGCTGATTACGTCATTATCAAGTCTTGTGTCTAGGATTGTTTGAATGATCACACCATAGGGTTTAAGTTAGGGTTTTAGGTATGAAACATGAGATTTCGCTTGAGTGGGCATGTGAATACTTGAAGCGAAATCAGCATAAGAGATTTCGCTTCAAAGGGTTTGTATTTGCTTGAAGCGAAATCAAAGCACAAGAGATTTCGCTTCAACAGTCTCAAGCGAAATCATGCTGCTTATAAATAGGTGTTAGGTCATTTGAAGCGAGAAGTTGTCATTGTATGTGAGTCAAGGTGCTGCTGAATTTTTGTTAGAAAATCAGTGTAAAGACTCAGAAGGCATTAATAGAAAGAAAATTAAGAGGAACAAAGCTGTTATGACTTTATGTGCATTGATTCCGCCTTTACACATAGAGATGAACGCCTTAACTGACTTTTAGAGGTCGTACAACAGTCCAACAAGTGGTATCAGAGCTCAGGACAAGGAGTTCATACCATAGCAGCTTGATATTACCGGATTCTATTCTTTCTACTCATTTCTTTTTACATTTTTCAGATCTGAACAAGTTCCAACGGTCAAAATGGTTTAATTTTCGAGTATAACGTGTAAAACGTAGTATTAACAAAGCCTACAAAGATTCGGACTGAAATTCAGATTAAAACATGATAAAATTAACCTAAAAACAGGGTTTCGCTTGAAAAGTGTTCGAAGGTTTTAGTTGTTTTCGCTTCAGATCTGACTGTTTGGACGATTTCGCTTGAACCGCTGAAGCGAAATAGTGTTATTTGAGACTTCCTGAAGCGAAATAGTGGTTTTCGCTTGAACAGTTGAAGCGAAACTGTTTTGTCTGATTTCGCTTGAAACTGATTGGATTGAAACTTGTTCTGTTGAAGCGAAATAGAGGATTTCGCTTGAATCAGTCTTGTTGACTGATTTCGCTTGAACAGTATTAGTTTACTGATTTCGCTTGAAGCTGATAACTTCAAGTATTTCGCTTGAACTTGATAATTTTTCGAAACCTAAAATTTTCTAAGTGTTTGACTGATTTTTCTAGGTACGTTCACGATGGATGATATTTTCTTGAACCCGTTTGGCGATATGTACGCATTCGCAGGAAACTCGGGAGATGATACTTCTACAAACAACAACAATACGAATGAGAACGAGAATACACCGAAAGAAAGAAAGAAGGAAGCTTGGGAGTCCGAAAGCGCATTTGGAACGTTTAACAAACCTCCTAAGCTGATGGCTATAGAAGATTATAGCAGGTGGGCAACAAAGTTCGAAGATTGGTTGATGGCATTTGCTTTTCCTTGCTGGAAGAGTATGAAGAATGGTTATGCTCAAGGAAAGAAGAATGGTGAAGCATTAAGATCAGCTGAAGAGATTGATTCATTCGTAGCTGAGCAAAAATGTGTGGCATTATTGTTTCAGTCGGTACGCGAAGACATCATTTCGTTGATAGATTACTCTAATTCTAAAGACTTATGGGAAAAACTCGAAAAGAAGTGTCTTGGAAGCAAAGAGATTGTAAAAAACAAAAAGAAACTTCTTAGGAAAGAGTTTGATATGTTTAGTTGTATGAAAAATGAATCGGTGTGTAAAATGATTGAAAGGTTCGGTCATCTGAAGCTGGAATTAGCAAGACATGATATCAGATATTCAGATGATGAGCAAGTAGACAAGTTGTTCGATTCATTGCCAGACGAGATGGAGTGGAGATATTATGCTCTCATGCTTAAAAACACTATTCCTTCTGAATTGTTGACTTCAGATGTGTTGATTGAAAGACTGGAAAGTCATGAGCTAGAGCTGAAGAAAACGTTTAAAGTCAATAATTCATCTTATCAGCAGAATCTGGATTTATACTATCCAAAGAGTATGATGCAGAAAGCTACTTCTCCAAAGACTGCGTTTTCTGCTGAGAACGTTTCTTCAGCAAACAAAGAAAGTCAAAGCAATTCAAGCAGTGGAAGCCATAGTGGTTATCACAGTGGATCTACATCTTCTGCAAATCATTCTGATGCAAAGTTTTCTTGCAATATCGCGATAGATCTGAAGAACGCACAGAATTTTGATGCGGAGTCAGCCAAGCAACAAATGGTCTTTCTGGCATCTGTTTTGGAATCCTACGAAGGATTGGTTGCTGGAAAAATCGGGAATACAAATCTGACGAAAGAAGACTACGATCAGATAGACCCTGAAGAAATGGAGCTGATAGACATTCGTTGGGCAATGGCAAGTGCAGTTCGTCGTGCACAAAGATTCATGGAGATTACAGGAAGAAAAACAATTGGTGGTGCTTCTACCAAGCTGGGGTTCGATAAATCGAAGGTGACTTGTTTCAAATGTAAGCAGAAGGGTCACTTCAAACGAGAATGCCGAAACGCTTATGTTGATGAGTCAGAGAACCCTTTCAGAGATGATTATTACAAAAAGGCAATCTACCATCAGAATAAATCTGAGCCGCCTAGATTGAAGCAGGTTGAAGATAACAGAGACAAATCAAGGGCTCTTGCTGTGATTTATGATGATGAGGGGTATGATTGGAGTAAGGAAGTTCTACCTGAAGAAGATGCGATAGGTTATGCATTCATGGCAAGCAATGATGAACCTAAGCCATGGAAAGATGATCGTACTGAGGAAGAGAAGTATCACTACCGGAAGATGGTTGCTGAAACAAAGATTATCAGACTTTCTCGTATCTATCTGAATGCAAGGAGAGCCAATAGATGGGATCCAGATAGAGAGTGCTATCTTGATGAGTATGGAAATATTGCAATTGATGATAGTACACTTGATATCGAAGCCATCATCAAGGAGTACAAAGAAGAAGATGAATATTGGCAACACAAATGGTGGGGAACTCCAACTTCGAAAATGATTGAAGAAGAAAAAGAGAAAGAGAGAAAGGAGAAAGAGGAGAAAGAGAAGAAAGAAAAGCAGGTTGATACTGGTTTAATCGATACTACGCAAGAGTTGACAGCTGAGAACCTGGGAGTGATGGCTGACAAAGTGCTAGCTGCAAAAGCACTTGAGGTAGATTCTAATTCTGTTACTGAGTCAAAGAAGTCAGTCAGTCAAAGTGTGTCAACAAATGCGTCAGGTAACAAGATTGAGTCAGGTAAAAAGATTGATGGAAATGCTGACTGCAAAAATTGCACCAAACAATGCAATTTTTGTAGCACTGTCACGTATCTTAACAATGAAAAAATCCAGAATCTGACAACAAAGGTTAGAAATGTTGAAAATCAGATTCTCGATCGTGACAAAAGTGTAAGAGCTTCAACTGAACGGATCAAAGAATTAACGGCTCAAATTGAAAATGATAAAACTGATCGTGAGAAAATCAAATCTGAAAATGAAAAGTTAATTCTTGAAAACCGTCAGATTTCTGAAAAATTTGAGAAATTGAAAAGCATTGTCAAAGATAGTGATGATCGTAATGGCAAAACATTTAAAGAAAATGAACATCTAAGAGCTGTTTTGAGGTTAAAAGAGGAATCGATTAATGAACAACTGGATCAAATTGCTAAATTGAAACTTAAAGTTCAAGAAGCTGAAATTGAGAATGAACGAATCCAGTTGAAGCTTAACAGCTATAAATCAGCAAGCTTTGTTTTGCAGCATATTGTTCCTAAACCTATAGGGAAAAACAAAGATGGCGAGGATGTGTTTTCTGATGGAACGGGTGTAGGTTTTCACAAAGTTCCACCGCCAATTTTAGACAACTACACGAAAAAGCAGTCTAGTTTGTTGGAAATTGAGGAAGAAAGTGAAGTTAAACTTCCTGAAAACATTGATGTCACGTTCACATCTTCCAATGACGAGGGTGTCCAAAGTGATGTGGTGAAAAGTGTGGTAGACAAAGTGCTTAAACCGGATTGTGACACTTCTGAGGAGGATGGGTGTTTCTTTGACAAATACATTCAGAAACCAAAGTCCAAAGACAACTTAAGTGATGAACCGGGTCTTGTGATGTACAAGATGGCTGGATCTGATAAGTTGTATTCGGATTCTGAGTTTCCCATTGAGAATGTTAATGTGAAAAAAATTGACAAATGTTTTCAAGTTAGTTGAAGTTGAGTTGTCAGAAGTGAACAGTTTGAAACAAACAAAAAGGCAAATGAATTTTGAGAAAGATAAAGCTTATTACAAAAAGCCTATTGTTCCACCACGTTTTTATAATAACAATCGAAACAATTGGTTGGGTGGTTATCAAGGTGGTAAGAGTTATCAGAAAAAGAGTTTTCAAAACAGAAGGTTTGCTAAAAAGAAGGTGTTTGTAAATGGTTCAAGTTCACTTTCTGATGAGGAAAATGAAATTTTTTCAAAATCGAATGAAGAGTTCTTTGAGAAAAGAGCTTCACATTATCAATCTGAAGGCACAAGTCGAGTTGTTGATACTCGTACATGTTTTAGATGTAATCAAGTTGGTCATATTGCACGAATGTGTACCAATGTGAAGCCTAAGACTGAAAATGTGAAGTATCAACAGAAGAAAGTTGATGTGAAGTGTAAAGCACAAATTGTTGTTGAGAAAAAGAATGTGAAAAATGACAACATCAAATTGAAAAATGAACCCGTAAAGAAAGTGGTAACTAAAAATGAAAAATTTTATAAGCGGGTTGCATTATCTCAACAAGTTTGGAAACCAAAAACTGAAATGAAAATTTCAACTTCTGAAGTGAAAAAGGCTGATGAATCAATTCCGGTTGATTATGATGCAAATTTTCCACTTTTGAAGGCTGAAAATTTCAAAATTCAAATTGCTAGAGTCAAGGTTACACCTAAGGCTGATGAGGCCTGGGTGGACACCATGTTCGAATAAGCAGTTTGAATTGCCGGAGCTTCCTGGATCGCGAAGCATGAATCGGCATTTTTCTTGAAGTTGTTTAAGTCGTAGTTTGTTTTGTGCAGGATCTTCCACAACTGATATCCAGATGGATTATGGATAGTGGTGCATCTCGACATATGACAGGAAAAACTGCATTGATGTATGATGTGAGAAACATTAATGGTGGTTATGTGGGATTTGCTGGTCATGAAGGTGGTCGAATTGTTGGTGAAGGAACGTTATCCAATGGGATTGTAACGTTTGAGAGAGTTAACTACATCACTGAGCTGGAGAACAATTTGCTTAGTATCTCGCAGATTTGTGACAATCAGTATACTACTCACTTCACTGATAAAGAATGTTTGATCTTGAAACCTGGTTTTGTTATCCCTGAAGAATGGATTATTATGTGGGCACCTAGAGTGAATGATTTATATGTGTTAGATATGTCTGTAGCAACTACAACTACTGGTCAAGCACATTGTTTCGTGTCTAGAGCAACTGAGAAAGAATCTAGATTGTGGCACCGAAAGATGGGGCATATTCACCTAAGGAAGATGAATCACTTGGTGCACAATGATTTGGTATTGGGAGTTAATATCAAAGGTTTTCATCTGGAAGGGGAGTGCATTAGCTGTGTCAAAGGCAAGCAGAAGAAAAAGTCACACCCTACAAAGCAAGTTAATTCAGTTTCGAGACCTCTGGAGAGACTTCACATGGATTTATTTGGTCCGGTGAATGTCAAAAGTATTAAAGGAGATTACTATTGTTTGGTCGTTACTGATGATTATTCCAGATTTTCGTGGGTATCTTTCTTGAAGACGAAAGATGAAACATTTGACAGTTTGATGGGGCTGTTCAAGAAAATTGAGAATTTGTACCAAAGGCATATCAAGAGAATTCGAAGTGACAATGGTACTGAATTCAAGAACAGCAAAATGGAAGAATTTTGTGATGAAAGAGGTATTTTGCATGAGTTTAGTGCTCCGTATACTCCGCAGCAGAATGGAGTCGCAGAACGCAAAAACCGGACACTAATCGAGACGGCTAGAACTATGCTCGCAGATTCAAAGTTACCGATAAATTTTTGGGCTGAAGCTGTTTCCGCCGCATGCTATACGCTCAACAGGGTTCTTACTGTCAAGAAGTTCAACAAAACATGCTTTGAGCTAATCAATAATCGCAAACCGAATTTGAAGTATCTAGAACCGTTCGGGTCACCTTGTACGGTTATAGAACCTTTTGGGAAGTTTGGTCCGAAGTGCATTGAGGGTATATTTGTTGGTTATTCAAATCCATTGCGACGTGTCTTCGTTCCAAGTGAAAAGCGGATTATTGAAGCTGCAAATGTTGAATGTCAAGGTTATACTATGCCGCCGCAGAATCCTGGTGATTCATGGCGTTATCATTATGACAAACTTTGGGATTCGTTTGACATGAGAGAAGAATCAGAGGATGATGAAGATTTCTTTGATGAGTTGGATATTTTGCGTGAATATGAGTTGCAGTTAAGGTTCCCAGCTGAGTATTCAAGAAGACCACGGGAAACTTCAAATGATGATGAAGCAGGTCCAAGTAATGCTGGTGAACATGATGATGTCCAACAAAATGAAGTTGCTCAGGATAATCAGTCGGTTCAGAATGATAATCTAGAAGCTGAAAACATGCCAGTCTTTGATCATGGTGATTCAGATTCAAATTCTGAGGGGGAGCAAATTCAGATTTCAAGTCAAACAAACCAAGTTGGTGAACAAGATGCAGAGCAGAATGTTACTAATCTGGAGGGAAATGTAGAGGTTCCAAGTGAAGTGATGCCGCGAACTTTTTCATATCATCCAGAGGAGTTGATCATAGGAGATTTGCAGAAAGGCGTTCGCACTCGAAATCAGATTGATAAAGGGCTTACATGTTTTTATACAAAAGTTGCTCCTTTGCAAACTGAATTTTCATTAAGTTGTTTTATCTCGCAGGTTGAGCCAAGAACTTACAAAGAGGCGCTTACTGAAGACTCTTGGGTCAATGCTATGCAGGAGGAACTTAGTCAATTCGAGAAATTGGGAGTGTGGAAGTTAGTTGATTTGCCGGATGGTCATAGGAAAATTAACACTAAGTGGGTGTTTAAGTGTAAGAGAGACGATAGAGGAGTTGTCGTAAGGAACAAAGCTCGACTCGTTGTTCAGGGATTTAGTCAACAGGAGGGAATTGATTTTACCGAAGTCTATGCTCCTGTAGCACGACTAGAGGCTATTAGAATTTTCCTAGCATTTGCGTCTTGGAAGAACTTCAAAGTTTATCAGTTGGATGTTAAATCGGCGTTTCTTTATGGGAAGGTTAAAGAGGAGGTTTATGTCGGTCAGCCGCCGGGCTTTACCGATCCAATCCACAAAAACAAAGTCTACTTATTGGACAAAGCGCTGTATGGTTTACACCAGGCCCCGAGAGCTTGGTACGAGACTTTGTCTCAACACTTACTAGCCAACAAGTTCATTTGTGGACAAGTGGATGCCACTCTCTTCACTAAAGTCGTTGATGGTCATCTTCTGATAGTTCAGATTTATGTGGACGATATAATCTTTGGGTCGACAAATGAAAATCTATGCAAAGATTTTGAATCAGTGATGAAGCAGAAGTTTGAAATGTCATCAATGGGGGAGATGAAATTCTTTCTGGGATTACAAGTTGAACAACTTCCTGAGGGAATTTTCATTCATCAGTCAAAGTACGTTCATGATATTCTAGAGAAATTTGGGATGTCAAGTTCTACTCCAGCTGCTACCCCACTTGCAACAAATCATGGGATTCATCCAGATCTCACCGGAGACAGGGCTGATGAAACTTTTTATCGATCCATGATAGGTTCTTTAATGTACCTAACTGCTTCACGTCCTGATATAATGTACCCAACGTGCCTCGCAGCAAGATTTCAGTCTAACCCGAGAGCATCGCACATGATCATTGTGAAGAGGATATTGCGCTACCTGAAAGGAACTCCTTCATTGGGGTTGTGGTATCCTAGAAAAGGCGATTTTACGCTCGAAGGGTATTCCGATTCGGATTTCGGATGCTGCAAAGTTAATTCAAAATCAACAACTGCAGGATGCCAGTTCTTTGGTCCTAGATTGGTTACCTGGCAGTGTAAGAAACAAACGTCTGTGGCATTATCTACTTGTGAAGCGGAGTATGTTTCTGCTAGCAGTTGCTGCTCTCAGATCCTGTGGATACAGCAACAGATGCGCGACTACGGTTTGCAGTTTCTTAACACACCTCTTTTTGTTGATAATGAGGCCGCAATAAATATAACTAAAAATCCAGTACATCACGCTAAAACTAAACACATAGAAATTCGTCATCACTTTATTCGTGATTGCTTTGAGAAAAAGCTGATACGAATTGAGAAAATTCACACTGACGAACAGAAAGCTGATTTACATACCAAAGCTTTTGATAAAAATCGGTTTAAATATTTGTTAAAACTGAATGGTATGAAGCTTCTGTTGGTGTCGGATGGCATCATTGGCGTTGATGAGAGTACTGTTGCGGATGAAGACGAGAAACAATCTGCAATGGTTTGTCGAATTTTTACTTGTTTTGGTATTTAGGGGGAGTAGATGTTTGTACATAGTTATGTTTTCAGAAAATACAAAAACAGTAAAAAATGCAAAAATACAAAAACATGATAAAATCTGAAAAAAGGGCTTGTGTATATAGGGAAAATGATAGTACATCAGCTTGACGATCACAGTATGCTAAAGATTTGGAAAGTATAAAAAGAGTTAAACAATCTTACTGATGATGTGTCGATAGGTTTTCGTACATTTAGTAGATTTATTCGGGATATAAACCTAAATTCAAACTTGTGAATTCGTGGGGAACACTACTTGGATATATAGGTAACCCCTGAAATCTCGTTTGAAAGGTCTCGTAATCTGATATACTAGGTCTTTATACTCTATGATGTCTGGGGTATTATTCCGGGACTTCTGCTGAACGGTAGTTCTGACCTAGTCCCTGGCTAATACTTGCTTCAATGCTTGAAACATAGCATTAAACCCTCAGCATGCTGAAACAATAAAATTGATATATGCTGTTGTTGTAAGCAAAAAGATCCTCTAAAGGGGACACACTGAAAAGTCGAAGCTGATATCTCTCTGCGTATACGGAAGTATCGATCTGAGATCCCTCGGCCCTCGCATACCTAAATTATATACAGATATCATTGTAGTATTCTCACCTGTAAGACTGATTATTGAGATTCTGGATACGGGAGTATATTCAAGAGGTGGGACACATGAATGATCTAAGTTCTTAATTCATCTAAGTCGTATCCTGAATAAGTTGAAATTTGTGTGAGAATTTAAGATGGATCAGTATATCGACAATCGAGGTAAATTGTTTAAATCTGAGTATGTAATGTAGCTTAACGGTACTTGTGATTTATCTGATAAGCTGATATGATTCCCTGACACGCTCACAAAAATATGTTTGTAAATAGTTTACTTTGTTTACTTTCTGCAATTTAAGTTTTCTGTATTTCATTTCTTAGTTTAGAATACTTTGATAAAATCCAAAAAGATTTTATTTCTGCTTTATTTTAGACAAACCAAAGTGGAGAGTTGATTGTTGGATTCTAAGATGTTTGAAGCAAATGCAGGAGATTCTGGACTGAAGAATGAGGAGAGCTTACTTTGAAGAAGTTTGAATTATTTGAAATGACAAAAACAAGTTCATTAACTTGATACTTGTTATTTTCAGAAAATGTTTGAAATTGTTGTTTTAAAATCAGTATTGATTCGTCAAAAGATCAACCAAGGTCATTAATTTGAACTTGGTAGATTAATTGAGTAATCAGGGTCATTAACTTGGACCTGAATACTTGAGTGGATTGTTAAAGCTGATTGAATTTATATTTTATTGTTGAAAAGATAGAATGGTTATGTTTGTTGGTTGAGTAACAGGATTGGACTTCATTATTTCCAATGGAAGCAAATTGACAAAGCTTGAACCAGATTTCTCAGATTCTAGCATATTGAGAGGGGGAGTTTGTGAAAGGGGGAGTCTGGATCAACAGTCAAAGGGAAGATTGAAGTTTAGAGTTTAAAGATTGAAGATAAAGATTGATGAGAGTTTTTACAATGTTTGAAGATTGTTAAAGACAAAGACTTGAAGCCAAAGACTTCATCAACATCCAAGGGGGAGTCTGTTGGTGCACTAAATGTCTGCTGATTACGTCATTATCAAGTCTTGTGTCTAGGATTGTTTGAATGATCACACCATAGGGTTTAAGTTAGGGTTTTAGGTATGAAACATGAGATTTCGCTTGAGTGGGCATGTGAATACTTGAAGCGAAATCAGCATAAGAGATTTCGCTTCAAAGGGTTTGTATTTGCTTGAAGCGAAATCAAAGCACAAGAGATTTCGCTTCAACAGTCTCAAGCGAAATCATGCTGCTTATAAATAGGTGTTAGGTCATTTGAAGCGAACAGAAGTTGTCATTGTATGTGAGTCAAGGTGCTGCTGAATTTTTGTCAGAAAATCAGTGTAAAGACTCAGAAGGCATTAATAGAAAGAAAATTAAGAGGAACAAAGCTGTTATGACTTTATGTGCATTGATTCCGCCTTTACACATAGAGATGAACGCCTTAACTGACTTTTAGAGGTCGTACAACGGTCCAACAAACACCCATCGGATTAACCTCGGTTTTGCATCTTTCTTCTCCATGAGGTACCTAACTGCAGTGTGATCAGAATAAATAATCACTTTACTACCCCATATATATGCCCGAAATTTATCCAATGCATATACCACCGCAAGTAGCTCTTTTTCGGTAGTGGTATAATTTAATTGTGCATCCGAAAGAGTCTTACTCGCGTAGTATATGGCAACGGGTTTCTTATCGACCCGTTGTCCCAACATGGCCCCCACCGCATAATCACTCGCATCGCACATAATTTCAAACGGAAAAGACCAATTTGGCGATTGCAAGATTGGGGCTTCAACCAACTTCTCTTTCAAATTCTTAAAAGCATTTTGGCAATTTTCATTAAAATCAAACGGTTGATCTTTTAACAACAAGTTACATAGAGGCTTAGTTATGTCACTAAAACCCTTAATAAACCGCCGGTAAAAACCCGCATGACCTAGAAATGACCTAACACCTTTAACGGTCGTGGGATACGGTAAAGTAGATATGACTTGTACCTTTGCACGATCAACCTCTATCCCACGACTTGACACCACGTGTCCCAACACTATTCCCTCTTGAACCATAAAATGGCTCTTTTCCCAACTTAGGACCAAACTAGCTTCGACACACCTTCTTAACACTTTGTCTAGTTGATCCAAACAAGCCTCAAAAGATGACCCAAAAATTGAGAAATCATCCATGAAGATTTCCAAAGACTTCCCCACCATATCTGAAAAGATACTCATCATACACCTTTGGAAGGTGGCGGGGGCGTTACATAATCCAAACGGCATTCGCCTAAATGCGAAAGTGCCATAGGGACAAGTAAACGTGGTCTTTGCTTGGTCTTCCGGATGGATGGCAATTTGGTTATAACCAGAATAGCCATCTAAGAAACAGTAAAATTTTTGTCCCGACAATTTCTCAACTATTTGATCAATGAACGGTAAAGGGAAATGATCTTTGGAAGTTGCGGTATTCAACTTCCTATAGTCAATACAAATTCGCCACCCGGTTACCGGCCGAGTGGCTACCTCTTCACCTGCGTCATTTTTGACGACTTGTATGCCTGCTTTCTTGGGAACCGTCTGTGTTGGACTCACCCATTGGCTATCCGAGATCGGGTAAATGATACCCGCATCTAGCCATTTCAGCACTTCCTTCTTCACTACCTCCCGCATGTTCGGATTTAATCTCCGTTGTGCATCTCGAACGGGAGTCACATTCTCTTCCGTGATGATTTTGTGCATCACCACCGAGGGACTAATACCCTTCAAATCAGCAATGGTTCATCCAATCGCCGCCCGATTAGTGACCAAAACATCCATCAATTTCTCCTCTTGCTCCTCGGTTAAATTTGATGCAATAATAACCGGGAGCGTGTTGCCTTCACCAACATAAGCATATTTGAGATGCTTAGGCAACACCTTCAATTCAACCTCCGGAGGCTCTACTAATGACGGCTTCAAGTTGGTGTCAATGCTCTCCGGTAAACTCTCAACTTGGTGCGTCCATGTCGGTTTTCCCTCTCTAACCGCAAGCACCTCCAAACTTCTCACTTCCTCGTCTATGCTCTTATCCATCTCCACCTGTGACCTGTCAAACATATAACAATCCTCCATTGTGTTTTCTCCATCTACGACTGTGTCGCAAAGAGGTATACACGTGTCAACGACGTCCGCCATATAGCATTCATCATCAACTGGAGGGTTCATAAGTCCGGAAAAAACATGCAACCTTAACCTTCGGTTTCCAAATGTCATATCGACCGTTCCCGTTTTGCAATCAATTTGAGAATTCGCAGTTGCTAAGAACGGTCGACCCAAAATCACCGTAGGTTGTTTGGTTGGGTCCTTGGCCACATAATCAAGCACTAAAAAGTCCACCGGATAGTAGAAATCCTCGATTTTCACTATCACATCCGAAACAATTCCACGGGGTAGTTTAGGTGTCAAATCGGCTAATACCACGGTGGTGTTAGACGATTGAAGTGGACCAAACTCGTATTGGTCATACAAACTACCCGGCAGAATGCTCACGCTAGCACCAAGATCTAGAAGTGCTCGGTTGATTTTAAAATCGCCTACTTGAATTGAAATGATAGGCGCACCCGGATCTTGGAGCTTAGGTGGAAGTGCACCCGAAAGAATTGAACTCACATTTTCGGTTAAAACTATTTTTTTTGGAAATTTGTGAGTGCGTTTTTGGGTACACAAATCTTTCAAGTACTTAGCATACGACGGTACTTGTTTGATTGCATCCAAAAGAGGTAAATTTATCTTTACTTGTTTAAAAATTTCCAACAACTCTTCTTGTTGTGGACCTCTTTTGTTTACAACTTTTTTCATGGGTCCCTTCAATGCTTCGGGATAAGGGGCGGTATTAGCCTCCACACCCTTTTCCTTAGCCTTGGGGACAGGGATGGTCACAACGGGGGTATCATTGTTCTTTTTCAAGTCATTTTTCTTTTGACCCGTTTGACCATTCTCATCTTCACTAGCATCCTCCACCACTCCTTCAACAAACTCGGGTGGTGGTGGCTCAACACCATTATCTATGACTCGACCACTACGTAAAGAAATTTTATTTATTGGTACCTCACGCGTGTTCCTTGAGTTCAACCCTTGATGCTTAGGGTTCACTGTGGTGTCACTTGGAAGTCCTCCTCCACTTCCCCGAACTTGAGCCATCTCTTGAGCAAGTTGCCCCACTTGCTTCTCTAATGCCTTTTGGGATTTGTCTCTCACCTCAAACTCTTTCCGCATTTCAATTTTAATTTCTTGGTTTGAATTCCGCATTTCCGCTCTAAGTTCTTGATGCGAGTTGGTGAGAGTGTTCATGAGAGCGTCTAGTTTCGAGCTAATCGAATCATCACCTTGGGAGTTAGACGCACCACCCCCATTACCACCTTGATTGTAACCCCGTTGATAGTTGCCTTCACGGTTTTGATACCCTTGGTTACCACCTTGGTTGTAATTCCTTTGGTAACCCCCTTGGTTACCACCTTGACGATTATTATATGAAGACCCACCTTGACCTCCTTGGTTACCCGATTGAAAATTCGGGTTCATTTGATTCGAAGCATTACCATACCGGAAATTAGGGTGATTTCTCAAGCCCGGATGGTAAGTGTTGGAGTTCATGTCATATTGCTTTCGGTCCCCATACACTTGATTGACTTCCTCGGTGTAATCACCCGACCCCGTTGGACATTGTTCCGCTCTATGCCCAATATCACCGCAACCTTCACATACCTCAAATTGAACCGCATTTACCTCTTTCTTCTTCATACGAGCCATTTCCCGCTCTAGAGTGGAAATCCGATCTTTAGAGTCAAGATCGGGAAGTGATCGGGAAACGGGGTGTTTTTTAGCTCTATCGGCCGATTCTTTCTCTTTTGACCGCTTACTCATCCGCTCTAAAAACTCCCAATCATCATCTTCGTGATTGCTCAAAAGAGTCCCGTTACTTGTCGACTCGAGACGATTCCATGTTGTGTCATCTAAACCCCGTACAAAACATTTAACCAACTCCCACTTCTCAATTTGATGATGAGGGCATCTTCGCATCATTTCTCTAAATCTTGTAAAGGCCTCATGTAACGGTTCGCCCGATAATTGGCGGAAAGACCTAATTTCGTCACGAGCGTCATCGGTCTTCGCCATTGAGTAGTATTCATCAAGTGTGAGGAACCATTGTTTTGCCTTATCCTTCAGTGAAAATTGGAATAGTCGAAGTTTGACCTCATCTAAAGCAAAGTTGTGACCCCCGATAGTGCTGCAAACCGAAGAAAATTCCGTCAAATGTGTATACGGTTCGTCGTTAGATCTTCCATTAAAATGAGGAAGTATGTTGATGTAATGCGGTTTACAATCAAACATCCTCCTCTCACAAACTATTGGCGAGTCGTTCTCGGTGACAACCGGCCTAAAACGATCATTCACTCCCCGTGGAGGTCGTTGATGACGATGTGGACCGTTAACTTCTTGATCGACCGGTCTTCTATTATCCCGTCTTTCACCTCTTCGATCATCTCGTCTATCCTCTCTTCTATTATCCCTTGGGTTACCACCTCCCACGAAACGAGGAATCCGGTTAGGGTTTGCATTGTTGTTGTTATTATGAAACCCATCATTCCGGTTCCGTTGGTCATTGTTTCGTGGTTGACGGTTGTTCCCATAACCATCATTTCTTCCACCTCCGTAACCGTATTCATCGTTCCCAGCGTAATTGGCATTTTGATAGCCAAATTCCTCATCGTCATATCTTCTTGCGTTGTAGACGTTTCCCCTATTCACATAGCCCCAATCTTCGTCATCGTTAGCCCTATCATCATAATATCCCCCGTCATCCGAATTTTCCGTATGAACACTCACATGTTCCGGCGATTGATAACCGGGAACACTATAAGGCTCATCATCGGGGATTGCATTCCTCAAGTCGTCGATGTTGAAGAATGGGTCTTCATTTGCGGGATTGCCGCGATCACGATTTCCCCGTCGGTCGGAATTGACATTCCGGTCATCTAGGTTAATGGGTAGGGAGTTGTGTCTATGAAGATTTTGTTGTTGAGGTGTTCTTTGATTGTTGTTGGGATTTTGGTTTTGGAAAGGTGGTGTAGGTGGTCCATTGTTGTTGTTACCACCCGGTTGCTCTTGAGGCATGGGTTGAACATTTTGAGCGGGATAAAAGGTTCCTCGGGATTGGAATTGGTTTTGGTTGAGGTTTGGGTGATTGGAGTTTTGGTTGGCCATTGAACTAGTTTCAATGGATGGTGTATGTTGTGGTGTTTGGTTGGTTTGATTAGAAGCAAGTGTTGCTTCTAACCGGCTTGCTAGGTTTCTCCTTGCAACTCGTTCGATTTCCGGTTCGTAGACTAAAGGTGAAGTCCTCCCGGAGTTCCGCGTATGCATGCACTACCTGTAATTTGCACAAGTAACACACCCCGCGTAACAAGGAAAAAGACAAGTACAAAAAGAAAGCTAAACAAATTAAACAGATAATCACACAAATTCAAACAATATCCAAACACAAAGCGCACGCACTCCCCGGCAACGGCGCCAAAATTTGATCGGAGTGTCGCGCTCCGGTCAAAGATAATATTTATATGCCCTAATTACCCTTAACAAATAGCTAGTGGTAGCAAGGGGTCGAACCACGAAGAGTATGTGGTTTGTGTATGGATTTGACTGAATTATAAAGAATTGTCACAATTATGAAGCTTGCCAGATATTTTTGTATTTTTGTTTAGTAGAAAGATGTGAATTTGAACTACTGGAATTGGATTAATTAATTAACAACTACTAATTAACGCTTGCAGGAAAATTGGATACTAGAACAATAATAATAAAAAGGAATCACACCCGGTTTCGGTAATTATTAACCTAGGATTTCTATAAGTTTTAGTTTCAACTCAAATGCATTTGATTAACGGATTTAGTGTACCGTGACTTAGGTGCTACTAACTATCAACGCCCCGAAGAACGGACAAAAAGACACTTTGTAATCAACACAAGTAAATCCTAACAAAGACAACGTACAATTACATATCACCGTTTCGCAAAGTCATAACTTTTAACATCGCTCGACAATTCACGAATTCGTAACAAATGTAATACTATTGTCGAAAGTTTCAAAAATCAAATACAAATTGTCACTAAGATGAAACAAGAACAAATTGAAACCCTAAAATTAACAACTACCTACACCGGGGTGAAACCGAGATGATTAGCCGCTCATGGTTGATGCAACTTGATCACCGGATGATTGGAATGCAAAGGAAGTCATCTTGAAGCTTGAAAAGTGTATGAAGGGTGAATGATGAATGTTTGGTGAAGAATGATAGTGGTAGAAGGATTAGGGTTTTTGGAATGATTGATTGTGTAGATGGATTGATGATGATTCTTGATGATGTTGTGATGTAGAGATGATAGATAGGTCGATGGTAGGTGAATTGTGGCTCCAAGATAGTGTTTCAAAACTCAAAACAAGTGTAACTCCCCGAATTAGAGGCCCCTTGACCAATAGAAATCGACTTTTGCACCCAAAGATCAGCATGTCGCGTTTTTGAAATTGACAAGCCGTCGCCGACGGCCCTCAACCCGTCGGCGACGGGCTTTGGATTTTGCTTCTCCGTCCGACGGCTAAATTAACTGGATACGGGACTTTCTGGCTTACGGGCATATTCAGGGGGCGTCGCCGACGGGGCTAGGGCCGTCGGCGACGGGTTCTCTTTTATACACTTTCTGTTTTTTCGCTTCTAGTACTTCCGGTTGACTCATGATGCGTCCTGGTGCTCCGGTTTTCGCCCCAGTGACTCGTAAAGCTTCCGAAAAGCTCCTTAAACTCCATCAAACCTGCAAAACACATTCTTGATTAAAAGTAGGCTATTCGAAACTAAAACTCACGTAAAAACATCAAGTTAAACAATAACGAGCACCGGTTTACAACCACGTATCAGGATTTTGTTACTAAATTACCTAAAACAAGAAAAGGTAATGACACAATCTGGGTGATTGTAGATAGGCTAACTAAATCAGCTCATTTCCTACCAAAGAAGGAAACTTTCAGTATGGAACAGTTAGCTAAGTTATATGTAAATGAAATTGTTTCTTTACATGGAATTCCTTTATCAATTGTTTCTGATAGAGACAGTCATTTTACCTCTCATTTTTGGGCAAGTTTCCAAAAGGCAATGGGAACCAAACTGAATCTAAGCACATCTTATCATCCTCAAACAGACGGACAAAGTGAAAGGACAATTCAGACAATGGAGGACATGCTTAGAGCTTGTGTAATTGATTTCGGAGGTAATTGGGATGATCACTTACCATTGATAGAATTTTCATATAATAACAGTTATCACACAAGTATCAATGCTACACCATTCGAAACACTTTATAGACGAAAGTGCCGAACCCCAGTCTGTTGGGCAGAAATTAGGGAAAAACAACTATCTGGACCTGAGAGAGTGCAAGAGACGACCGACAAGATCATCCAAGTCAAGGAACGACTGAAAGCAGCACGTGATCGACAAAAGAGTTATGCTGATAACAGACGGAAACCGTTGGAATTTCAGGAGGTGACAAAATATTATTAAAAGTCTCTCCTTGGAAAGGAGTGGTAAGATTCATCAAAAGGGGAAAGCTAAGTTCCAGGTATGTTGGACCTTTTAAGATTATTAGAAGAATAGGACCTGTAGCCTATCAGCTACAACTGCTAGAAGAAATGACAGGAATACATGATGTGTTTCATGTATCTAATCTCAAGAAATGCTTAACTGATGAATCACTTGTAGTACCTCTTAAGGATATAAGATAAATGAACAACTTAAGTTTGTAGAGAACCCTCTACAGATTGAAGACAAGAAAGTCAAAAACCTCAAGCACAAGAGATTAGTTCTGGTCAAAGTAAAATGGGACTCCAAAAGAGGACCAGAATACACATGGGAACTTGAATCAGAAATGCAAAGAAAATATCCACACTTGTTCCAGTAGACCTCGAGGACGAGCTCTAAAACAAGGTGGGGAGGATATAACAACCCTCCTAAATATTTCCGACACCCTAAAATATATTAAATATCCCAATATGTCTTAAGATATACCTCGTATGTGAAAACCGAGCCCAAATTGCATTATATAATTAAGAATTAAATAAAAACAAAAATTATTAGGCTGTCGCGGGGCGCGACGCCCCTTGGTCACTTCCGTCGCGGGCCACCAAGGCCTGGCTACGAGGCACTCTTTAGAAGCCGCCACGTGTTGACACGTGGCGAAGCTATACCGGTGACACATCGACGCTAGGGCCTACGACCCCTACGTCGCGGGGCGCGACGCCCTACCCTTGATCCCGTCGCGGGGCGTGACGAACCTGTCGACCAGCCCTATAAATTGCTTTGCTCGGCTTTCAGGTAACACAATGTGAAAGCCAATTAGAAGCCAGGTGAACAACACTGAAGGCTTGGAAAAGTGGCTATAAAAGTTACCTAAATAAAAGAAGGCGTTTATTTCAATAAAATGGGATTTATCCCTATAAATCGGTTTGTAATAAAAACTTGGGTTTCATCCCAATATGTTTATTTATATAAAATGTGGTGTTTTACTCTGATAAAATATTTTCCTAACTACGGTCCTGATGTAATTTCCACTGCCAAATTAATAAACACCGATACCACCAACACTGTTGTTCGCGGCCGCCCGTTCCCGGGACAGATAGGGGGCGGGGGTTGCGACAATATGTAGGATCGATTTCAGACCCGAAAGAGTCGATCAAAAGAGTTTTACTCAACACGAGAGGCGGAAACAAACGTGTAGAGGTCAAATCAGCAAGATATACACTTTAAAATGTTGTATGATTGATTTGATAATGATTTACAGCCTGACAACACTTCGGCAGCACTTCGTTGCACAAACCGGAAAGTTACAAATGAAATCAAGGCATTGGGTATTTATAGGGTGAGTTATTTCGTTTGAAAGTGGCATGTGACACTTCAAACGAAATTAAACAAACTAATTTCGTTTGAATGTGTCACATGACATGTTCAAACGAAATTAGCTCAAACACACACAAATCCTACCCAATTTCTCGTACAATGCATCCTGATCTAACAATTGTAATGTAAGACTCGATACAAGATGAAGTCGACAGACACATGCACCAACAGACTCCCCCTCGAATGTTGAAGAGTCTTAAGTGTCAAGTCTTTAACGCCTTCAGTCTTTATCAGTCTGAACGTGAACGCATCCTCAAACTTTATCTCTTTCTTCTCTTCAGCATCAACAAACTCTCCTCGAACAATCTTATCTATTCAGGTGTCTTTAGACTCCCCCTTTCAATATGCTGGGATCGCAGTCTGGCTTGTTGATATCTTATAGTCCTCAAGTATCGGAACCTGGCACTCTATCTTCAGGTTCAGGATCAAAACCTGGCTATACCTGCACATTCTTAACCCAGAAATAAATTTCACAAAATTTAACATTTTGACAAATTTATATGTACAAACTCCCTCTCAATATAAACCAGAATGATTTATCAATGATAGAAACCTCAGATGACCACTTGTATCGAACAATATTCAAAAACTTTTCTCATTTAAAACATATACTCCCCCTCACCACATGCTCATCATGTTTAGCACTTGGAATTTTGAAAATTAGCTCTCCAACATCAGTTGTCGAAAATCTTTTTGAATTTTTCAAAATTTATGCTAAAACACACTAAAATCTTTTTGGATTTTTTAAAAGAAATGAAATGCAATAAAGAAATATTTACAGACAATATTTTTGTGAATTTGTGTAAGAGGATCATATCAGTTTATGAGACAAATCACCAACACCATTAAGCTTTAAACATTTTAAGTTCTAAACAATTCACTTAGATTGTCAGTATACTGATCCAATTTAAATTTTCACACAAACTTCAACTGTTTCGAGATATGAGATTAATGTCTTAGATACTTAAACTTAATCACGTGTCCAACCTCAGAATATACTCCCGTATCCAGATCCCAATATTCAGTCTTACAGGTGAGTATACCACAGATGATATCTGTAAGGGGTTAAATTGCGAAACCGTGAGAGCTCAGGTCAGAACTTCCGTTCAGCAGAGAGATGACGGCTCGACTTTTGGTGTGTCCCCTTTAGAGGATCTTTTTTACAACAGCAATGATTATCAATTTTATTGTTTCATCATTTTTGCTGAGGGCGGCGCTATATTTCAAGCAAGCGGAAAGTATTCTCCGGGGACTAGGCCATTGCTTCCGCAAAATCAGAAGTCCCTGGATAATACCCCAGATATCACTGAGCGTAAAGACCTAGTATCTCCAAAAGAGGGACCTTTCAAACAAGATTTCGTGGGTTACCCATATATCCGAGAGATGTTCCCCACGATATAAGCAAGTTTGAATTTAGGTTTATATCTCGTCACAATCTACTAAATGTGCAAAAACCTACTAACACATCATCAGTGAGACCGTTTATCACATTTTATCTTTACATTTCTTTAGCATGTTGTGATAGTCCACTGATGTACTATCATTTCCTCTTTTTGACACAAAACTCATTTTTGAATTTTATCATGTTTTTGACTTTTTCAAATTTTCAAATGTTTTTGGATTTTCTGAAATTCTTACTCCCCCTAAAATGCAAACACATTTAAAGAAATTTGAAAACAAACTATACAATAAAGTGACAACTGATATCGAATCGCTTCAATTCGCCATCCACTTGGGATAAACAATCAGAACTCCCCCTTTCAACAAACTATTTCTCATTATGATTTCAAAACACTTAAGTTTGTTTTAACCAAAATGATTTTTCCGGAAAATAAGTTGTGTTGATTGATTTTACCATTTTTAGGTTAGGGGTTTGATCACATTATTTTTCAACCACTTGTAGGAAAATGCAAGTACAACTTAATATCCTTGAGTTACCACTTGTCAGTGACAACCTTCTCAATCACTAGCAGGTTCACTCGTCATCTATAACCACTTGTAAATCAAAATATAACAATATATAGATATCACCTGAAAATTTACCAACCAAACCTTTCAAGAATAATGTCGATTCCTGCTCCACGCTTACCAACCTGGGAGCTCCGGCAAGTCATACTTCTTACTTATGAAAAACAGACATCCAAGCTTCACCAAAGTTGGATGTTTCTTCTTCACCTGTACTTGGGTAATAAGTTGCTTTCTTTGTTTCATAAAATTCTTTTACCCCTTGAACTTTACCCTCGACCATTTTTCGAAAAATCTTTTTAACATTTCCATTAAAAGCTTTCTCAACATCAAATTTTTCTTCTCAGAATAAAATTGATTCGAGATCTCAACTTTTCCAACTTTTGATTTAAAATTCTCAGCCCTCAATGGTGGAAAATGAACATCATCCATTGGAGGTACTGATGTTTCCAGTTTTATCTCAATTTGTGGCTCCTCTGACTTTGTAGAATCAGATTCATCGCCATTTTTCTCAGAAAAACTCTTAACAACCCACATTTGATTGTCTTTGGCTCTCTTTTTGTAAAAAAATTTATTTGAACACTCACCAACTTCATAAGTTGAATTTTCAAAAATTTTGAATTTTTCAGTTGGTTGTTCATCTTTCTCAACAACTTTTCCTTTAAGTTTTTCAGAAACTCCCTGTTTTGTCTTTGTAGTCTGAGGACAGTTCCATGCAATGTGACCAACTTCATTGCATTTAAAACAGGTTCGAGTATCCTTTCTGTGAAAAACTCCAGTTCCTACTCTCTTCTTTTCAGCAAGAAACTCCTGGTTTGATTGTCTCCAGAAAGGTTTCTTCTGTTCTTCTTCAGCACTTCCTCCTGAAACAAATTCTATTTTTGTTTTAGAATTTTTCTCTTTTTTATAATTTTCGGGTAGAATAAAACCTAAACCTTTCTTTTTGAAATTACCGTTATGGTTTGGTTCTTTTGAAAACCAGAACCGTAACCTTTTTTCTTGTTTAACCGTTGTTGAACTCTTGAAGTGTATTTTTTAGGTTTTTCAGTAAGATTTACATCTTTTATTTCAGAAATATTGATTTCTGTAAGTTTGAAAACCTTTTTGATCTTTTCAATTTGAACACTTCTTATTGGAAATTCCTCATCAGAATATAATTTGTCTGAATCAATCAATGTATATGCCACTTTGATTGCTTCGTCATTCAAATTAGATTTTGATAACAGGAATTTTTTATTATACACCCGTTTATCCGACGACTTTGAAGTGTTGCACGACGAACTCGAACTTTTGACTGACGAACTTGAACACCCAGACTCTGACTTTGACTCAGACTTTAACTCCGACTCCTCATCTGTATCCAACACCTGATCGACCACCTTTTTTATTAACTCGGACTCATGATCAGTGTCAGATGATGTAAAAACGACACCAATGTTTTCTGGTAATTCATCGGTTATGTCGGACTTTAACTTTATATTGACTGCTTTTTCGACTTGCTCCTCATTCGGTTTTCTAGCAGAATACCCGTCCCAAATCAGAGGCGGACACTTGTTATAACTAACGCTCTGTTTCTTACCAGTATCCTTCTTCTTTGGCTTCTCAGCATCTTTAAATGCTTCAAAACCTGCAACAGTTGGATAAATTCGATCAATGAGATAATCAGAACTAGAATAACTTTGCAATAAACGTCTAATCCTCTCATTTTCAATCTTTTCTGTCTCCAACTCCTGCTGCAACTTGGCACATTCTTCAATGTAGTGATTTATCGCCTTCTGCTTTGTCATCATCACAGCATTCATCATGGTCAACGCATCTTCTCTTTCTGAATTAGTCTTTTGTAGACCAGTTATTGTTTTGTTCAACACATCGTAAGATTCTTTCACGTAGTTGAGATTGAACAATAATTGTTCTTTCATCTTTTCAAGCTCAACCAATTTCTCATCTTTTTCTGCACATTGCTTGCAAGATTCTAGACACTTCAAGCAAGGTTTGATGACTTCCACAATCTTTTCAACTTCGATGACCTTCTCAACCTCAATCACTGGTTCAGTTTCAATCACCTTTTCAACTTTAACTTCTTCTTTTTGAACAGTCTCTTCTTCTTGATCAACACTTTCACTCTTCATTTTCTTTTATTCTTTTGCTGCTCTTCTCTCCTTCAGTTTCTCCAAGCGATCTGCAAAATAAAATTGAAAACTTTCAGGAGATAAATGAGTTTTAGCGATATTAATATGTCTTTCTTCCTCATCATCACCACTATCATCAGTTGGTGATTGATCAAAATCTATCGCTTTTTCAGAACTATCATCTGAAGAACCAGAATCAGATGGTGTTTGATCAAAATGTACTGTCTTTTCAGAACTATCATCTAAAGAATCAGAATCAGATGATGTTTGATCACCAACAGGTACTTCTTCTGAGCTTTCATCGGATGAAACAGATTCTTCTTCTTGATTCTTCTTATGAACACCAATTTCTTTCATCCATTCGGTAAACAAATCAGGTTCTTGAACTATCTTTGCAATGAAATCTTTAAAATTCCCATTCTCATCCGCAAATTGATCCCAGCTGAACCCTTCAGGTAACTTTTCATCATCTTGGTTTATTAAACATGCTTTACTATCAGCTGATATGTATTTGTTCCAACTGAAACCTGGAGACATTTTCTCATCATCTTGATCAACGATACCAGAATAAGCTTTCTTATTTGCATCTTCGATCATTTTCCCATGAGCAGTTTATGTTTCTTTTTGTTGATATGGTTGATGAGCAACTTGTTGATATATGGCTTTTCGATAGTAATCATCTTTTCCAAAAGGATTCTTTGCTCCACTAGCCTCTTGATTCTTGCATTCTTTCTTGAAATGACCTTTCTCCTTGCATCGAAAACAAATAACTTTAGATTTATCAAAACCTAAAGTAGACACACGTGCATCCAGAAAATCATTTCTCCCTGTGATCATTTTAAACTTTTCCGCTCTCCTCAAGACACTAGCTAGACTCCATTTTATGTCCATGAGCTCCATCTCTTCAGCGTCTATCTGATCGTAATCCTCTTTCGTCAGCATAGGATTTCCGATCCTCCCTGCAACCAAACCTTCATATGATTGTAGCACAGTTGCAAGTAATGGCATGTGATCTTTTGCAATATCTTCAGAAAAACTTTGACCATCTGGAAGATTCAATGCAATGTTGCACTGTATCACACAACCGTTTCCACTTTTTGAGCTTTGAGAATGAAAGCTTGAAGTTGAACTCTTCAGATTAACACTCGGATATGAAGAGAATCCACTGCTGCTATTAGGATTTTGTTCAACATTTTCTGATGAGTTTCCAGCACTAAACGCAGTTTGAATTTTCGGACTCATTTCAACCTCTTGAACATTGCCTTTGTAGTACATTTTCACATCTTGTTTACCACTCGGATTACTCATCCTCGCAATCTTCTGTTGTTCAAGATCTTGACCCTCAATCTTCTCGATGAACTGAGAAATCGTCAAATCATCATAAACTCCAGTATTCTTTAAGATCATCAAAAATGTACCCCACTCTTTCTGACGTAACGCATCAGCTAATTTGTCAACCCATTCCTCTCGGTCTTTGGTTATGCTTAACAACGACATAGAACGCACTAAATGGCAGTATCTTTCAATCAACTTCTTTGTATCTTCCCCTGGCAAACTTGTGAAAAGATCAAATTTTTTCTTAAGCAGTGACTTTTTACTTTTGATCATATTTTCACTTCCCTCAAACTTGATTTTAAGAGCATCCCAAATTGATTTTGAAGTTTTGTCATGTTGAATCAATACAAAGATGTCTTCCTTAATAGCCTGCTGAAGTAGACTAATCATCATTTTTTCAGCTCTGTACATGTCTCGTTCTTTATCATTGAATTCAGAAATTTCTTTCACAACTTGCAGATCAGTAAGTGGTAGAACATACTTCTTCAAAATACACTCCCAAGATCTCAAGTGATTGGCTTGTACCCAGTTCTCAAACCTATCTTTCCAACCGTAATACTCTTCAATGCTCATTAGCTTCGGTGGTTTTTGTGTAGTTCCAGTCTCGTTTTCCAGATTCATGTTTTGAGCAATGGTAGCTGGAGTAGTCGGGGATGTCGCAAACGCGTTATAGAACTCTTCACTCATGATTCGATAACCTTTTTCACAAAACAGACTGTTTCAAACGAGATTACAAGCTCAAACGAAATCTCCTTAATAATCAACCTACCTAATTTCGTTTGAAAGATCCACTATTTCAAATGAAATCACTTAACTTGTATAACCTTCAAACGAAATTGCCACTTGAAATGAGATTGACTAGTTCAAACGAAACCCTCAAACGAAATTCCAAATTCAAACGAAATTACTCTGCACTTTCAAACGAAATCAGTCAAATGTTGCTAACTCAAACGAAATTACCAAGTACCTTCAAACGAAATCAGAAATTATGTTCATTTTCAAACGAAATCATCCATCAACTTCAAACGAAATCAGTATAACATCATCATTTCGAACTGATTTTGGTCCAATTGGTCAAGCAAATGGTCGATTTAAGTTCTGAAACTTTCTAGGGTTTGTCAAAACAGTGTTGCGCACATGATATTTGAAAATTGTCCAATTTTAACCGTGAAAACTTGTTCAATTGTGAAAGAAGGTGTAGAAAACAGATTTTCAAGCTGAATTTGGCAAGAACTCTTCCTCCTGAGCTCTGATACCACTTGTAGGATCGATTTCAGACCCGAACGAGTCGATCAGAAGAGTTTTACTCAATAGGAGAGGCGGAAACAAACGTGTAGAGGTCAAATCAACAAGATATACACTTTAAACTGTTGTATGATTGATTTTATAATGATTTACAGCCTGACAACATTTCGGCAGCACTTCGTTGCACAAACCGGAAAGTTACAAATGAAATCAAGGCATTGGGTATTTATAGGGTGAGCTATTTCGTTTGAAAGTGGCATGTGACACTTCAAACGAAATTAAACAAAGTAATTTCGTTTGAATGTGTCACATGACATGTTCAAACGAAATTAGCTCAAACACACACAAATCCTACCCTATTTCTCGTACAATGCGTCCTGATCTAACAATTGTAATGTAAGACTTGATACAAGACGAATTCGACAGACGCATGCACCAACATAATACCCCATAGTCTTATGAGAGTGGAGAGAGGTAAACCACTTTTACGTTTTTGCAACTTTCCTTGAGAGTTGAGTATCACAAATGGAACATGGTGCAAATGGATTTAATCTTTAATGAAGTTTTCTTTTACATATTTGTGGATATATACCCCACCCTCACACATTTCTAAAAAAACATGTAAGAACTTCTTTTTTTGAAAATTAACTTTCATTAACAACACCGAACCCGAAAACTAAGCCGGCAAAACAAACTACACCAAAACAAAAAACAAAACTCACATAATTACAAATTTACACTAATCACTCCACGATATAGAATGAAAAACCGACCTATGTTTGAGCCAAAAGAAACCCATGGATCTAATGTCACTAAAAACTTCCTCCACACTAATTCGGGATCCTGAAAACACCACCTTGTTTCTAGACAACCAAATACACCAACACGAAGTATAAATGATACCTTGCAAGATATACGATTCCGAACGCCCTAGGTTGCTGAACTTATGGACTTCCTATAAATCTTTTATCGAAAAAGCAAAAATAGGCGGTATTCGACACCATCTACTAACCTTCAGCCATAACTCGGAAGCAAACTGACAAGATATAAACAAGTGAGACACGGACTCATTATCACTGCCGCAAAGAGGACAGGTACCAATTTGATTAACAATGCCCATCGAAAGTAAAGAGTAGGACGTAGGGATACGATTCAAATCAAGCCACCAAATGAAGATATTACACTTCAAGGGGATCCATTTGCACCAATCAATAACAAACTAATTCGGATCGCCGACATCACGATGCAAAAGCTCCTTCACCGACCTGACCTAGAATAGACCAGAAGAATCCTTTGCCCACTTCCAACTATCTTTACCAAACCTGAGAACAACCAAGGAGACCAAGCCCATTAGGGCCGCCAATTCCTGCACCTCAGCCGCCGAATCCGGATCGTGACGCCACAACCACAGACCGTCTCCAGCCAACCGAACACTCACAGAGCAGATTTTAACCACCTCTAATTGAAAAAGACAAGGGAACATCTCTTTTAAAGGAGACTCTACAATCCAGGGATCTAACCAGAATAAGATATCGCCATCTAAAGAAGCTACGAATACCTTTGTTATCGATAATCGGTCTGTTCAACAAGTTACAAATATTAAGCCAAACACCCCTTACCACTTTATTGCAAGGAAGAAACTCCCATCCCGACCGACCTGAGTGAATGGCGTTGACAACCTTGACCTACAGATTGTTAGATTCAATTTTGAACCTCCATCCCCATTTACTGAGCAGAGCCACATTGACATTCATTAACTTACACAACACCAATCCTCCCGCTTTCTTCGGTAAAGTCACCCTGTCCCACGCCACCCAATGTGTTTTCCTAACCTTATTCGATCCGCCCCACAAAAACTTTTTGATCATGCTTTCCAGATCTTTGACAACTTTTACAGGCGCTTTGTACAGGGACATAAAATAAGTTGGCAGACTTTCGAGAACTGACCGAATTAACGTAACCCTCCCTCCAATGGATAACAACGCCGCCTTCCAAAGAGAGAGTCTTTTTTCAAAAATATCATAAATTGGCCTCCAGTTACTGATGCGATTCATATTAGCACCGACAGTCAGACCTAAGTAATTAAACGGAACCGAACCGAACCAACCTTACAACCGATCCAATTAGCCATCTCTTCGACCTCCTCGTTAGAAACACCGATGCCAAAAATGCTCGACTTACTGAGGTTAATTTTGAGACCAGAACAAGCATGAAAACATCTCAAAATCCTAATAACATTGGTAATATTTTCCTTATTCCACACCCCCATAATCATAGCATCGTCTGCGAAAAATAAGTGAGAAACACTTACATCGTTATCATGAAGATTAACGCCACGGATAACATCGACATCGCAGGCTTTATTGAACAAACAAGAAAGCGCCTCCATCACCACCACAAAAAGAAAAGGAGAAATAGGATCCCCCTGTCTCATCCCTTTACTGCACCCGAACTCGAATGTTGGCGACCCATTCACCAAAACGGACGCTCTGGCAGAGGCTAGAATACCAGAAATCCAACCACACCACTTCTCTCCGAAGCCCATTTGCTGAAGAATATCAATGACAAAGCCCCAATTCACATTATCATAAGCTTTTTCAAAATCAACTTTAAGAAAAAAAACCTGTTTTTTGTTCTTTCTAGCCCACGAACACAGCTCGTTGATGATCAAAGGGCCATCTAAAATGAATCTACCCCTGAGAAAAGCCAATTGAGAATTGGAGATCACTTCATTAAGAACCGGTTTCAGCCTATTAGCATGAACTTTAGATACCACTTTGTTAACAACTTCGACGAGACTTATCGGACGATAATCTCCCAATCCCAAAGGTTCCCTTATCTTAGGAATAAGAGCAATAAACGCAGACCTGCAACCCATACTGAGCTTGCCGGTCACGAAAAAAGCATCCATAATATGGTAAAAATCGTTCTCAAAGAGGTCCCAGAAATGAGTAAAGAAACGGAAGTTAAAACCGTTGGGACCGAGAGCCCGATCCTTACCGCAATCAAACACCGCCATTTTTATCTCCTCCTTTGAAAAACGTGCCTCTAATTTGGTCGCCATATCCGAAGAAACTTGGCTCAACTGGGAGCATATCAGACGTGGCCGACGAGTGCAATCCTCCACGAACTTGTCTCTAAAGAATCGGAAAACCTCCTTTTTAACCAGGGAAGGTTTGGAAATCCAAACCCCATTCACTTCAAGCCCGTGAATAGAATTACTCGCTTTTCGGCAATTAATCATAGCATGAAAAAATTTTGAGTTTTCGTCACCTTCCTTCGCCCATCTGATACGGGATCTTTGCCTCAGATCCATGGATTTAGTTTCCTCCGCTTCATGAATTATCTTTTTATTCTCGTGAAAGATCCACTCCTCATCCTCCGAAAAATCTCTAGAATCAAGGACATCTTCTAATTTCTCATTTTCTTCTTTCGCAACCGCCACCTCCTCTCCTTCTTTTCTAATCATGATTTCTTTCCATACTCTCAAACGATCTTTAATGAAACTCAATTTTTTTGATAAAAGCCAAATCTGGATTGCTTTCAACAAAAATGAACTCGCTCACTGCCTTAGTCACAACCTCATCAAAACCCTGTTTTCCGAACCATGAATTAAAAATCCTAAACGGACGAGGCCCAAAATTCTTACTATGACAAAACAGAAGGATAGGATTATGGTCCGACCATAACCTTGGTAAAACACGACAGCACGCCGCCGAATAGGAATTAAAGAATTCCGAATTAACTAAGAAGCGGTCAAGTTTACTAAGTTTGTTTCCGTTGTCCGAGCAATAAGTGAAAACCCGACCTCTCATATAATATTCAATCAAGCCCGATTCAAAAATAAAATCATTGAAATTATTGGCACAGTTTTGTTTGAAAGAACAATTCCTTTTCTCCTCTCTGAACCGAACCGCATTAAAATCTCCCGAAATAACCCATAAACCATCAAAAGAATCAATGACCAGTTTCAACTCCTCCCATAAACTTTTTTTGGCCGAAACCCCTTGAGGGGCATACACATTTAGGTCGTTGACCGGGGAAGCACAACCTATCAACGAACCTCTAATGTGAAGATAATACCTATTCTTCGAACCACCAGTCTGGCAAAACATTTTATCATCTCACACACAAACCAAACCCCCCGATTGTCCGACGGACTCCACAAAACCCAAACCAAAATTTTTGTTACCCCAGAATTTAGCAATATCAAGGCGAGAAACATTAGCCGACTTAGACTCTTGAAGAGAAATGAATGAAATGCCATGATCAGAGACCATATTTTTGACCCAATTAGACTTATTAGAACCCCCAATACCTCTGATATTTAAAGACAACAAAATCATGACATAACCCAATTAATACCTGTAATTATCGAGTTCCTGACTAGCTCCGGAAGACTGCAATCAACAATTCCAACCTTCGAACCAACATTAACTGTCTCGGCGTCTTCCTTCTCAACCTCTGAAGGTTCTGAATCTCCAATTCCCTTGACATTGTCACCTTCTTCCCCACCTACCTTCTGAACATCATCCATGGAATTATCCACCACCCGATTGGCCGCGGGATTCTCGGAAGGAGCCACATTGTTCAAATAAAAAAAGAATTCTTCGAATCCTGTCGCTGGATTATCGCCCCTACTGTACTCTGATCTAGCTCCAGCAGAACACCTATCCTCCATGAACGATCTGGGTCTTTTTCTTGGTCTTAAATTCTCAGCAGTGGGCTCAGACCTAACAGACCGATTAGAGGGTCTAACACCTTTTGAGGAAGCCGATCTACCCTTATTGGCCATAAAGCAATTGGACTTCCCTATTTTAAAGCCCAAAGAAGCCCCTGGGCCCAACTCCCCCAACCGAAGATTGCTGGGACCGACACTGGAATTAAAAAGAGAATCCTAGCCCACACACTTATTATACTGATCTCCACTACCCTTGGGACCATTGCCGCCGCCTTCTTTCTCTCTCTGCATGGCTGCATGCACATTACAAGAAGACTCTTGGAATTCCTTTGGCCTCTCAACTTCCAAAACGGGAGAATCACCCAACTTTTCGGATTCATTGACGTTCATCCCACTCTTCCCCTACCCGGACTCCACCTGATCCTCCACAAAATCACCCAGTTCCGAAGAAGCCGCGATCGACTCCTCCTCTGCATCAAGGAAATCCAGAATCTATTGGTTGTTATCTTCCACCACCCAGACTTTATACCTTTTATCCTGCCAACTCAAGCTGAGAATCCTGTTAATTTTAATGCAAGTATTGAGAAGAATTCCCAGACGGTCAACAGTTAGATCCCCATCAGATTCAAGGAATTGAGACGGTTGAATAACCTTGCCATATCTACTACCGATCTCGTCGAAAACCTTTCTCGATACCAGGTGAGGAAGGACCCCAAAAATGTTAACCCACGCAATACGTTCGAAAGCCAAGGATTGACCAATCCACGGGGACAACGAAGAAAACCACTGATTCCAAATATCCTTCGCCTCTAACAGCCTATTAGCCTCGTCCCCACTAACAAAAGAAATCAATACTGAAAGACCACCTACATACTGAATGGAAGCTCCTTCAAAACCTGTTGTCTTCAAAGAAGACTTTAAGAACCTTAACTCGTTGAACCCCAGTGTTCTATCGATGATTGCTTTCCAGGAAAGGCTGGATAATGAAAAGATGGAGGGATCGATGACCACCACATCCTCATCACACTCCGAACGCGAGTTATTCGTAAGAATATCAAGGAAAGAGACCCCCTTCTTAACTTGATGAGACCCATAACCCTTAGAAAAAACCCCCTGAGATCTCGCTTGTCCCTCACCTGTCTTCTTATCTTTCCCCCCAAACACTCCTGTTGGCTTAAGATTCCCGTTTTCTTTCGCGAACAAAGCGACATTAACCAGCAACTTGTTGCCACCCAGTTTCACTCTAGACAGGCTAATCTTAAGTTCTTCCATATCCCTCACACCTCTGAAACTAACAAAACCAAATTTTCTTCCCTCTTTGTCTTTCTTCTTGGCAATGAACGCTCCCGCAATCTCCCCAAAAGCTCTAAAAGCATTGGCCAAATCCCAGGGACGACAGCCTTGCGGTAAATTAGTCACAAAAAACTTGGTGACCACCGAAATAGTGCCATCACCCAGTCCACTACCTCTGCGGCTTTTGTTCTGCACTTCCCACGAATCGTCAACAACCTCCATGACAACCAGAACCGGAAGGGAACCAACTACCCGAACAACGAATGGAAACTCCGGATTATTGGAATAGAGAGAGAGGACAAGAAAGACCTTCAACCGAAGTGAAAATCAGAGAATCCACACTCGTTATACCGGAATCCTTCCTTTCGTCGAGCCGCCGGCGTTGAAGGAACCACAAGAAAAGACCAAAAGAAATCCGAATCCCGAATGGCGAATGGGAGAAATCGATTTCAGTTTAGGATAAGAAGTCAAGCCTAGAACCAAGCGACTTCTCACACTAACCCAAGGATCTATTCTCCGGCGATCGGAAACTGAAGAGACAAAAAGAGAGAGAACTAGCAACTGAGACCTTTTTGCTGTTAAATTGTATTCAATCTAACTAAATTTGTAATTTCGATTCATACTTTTGATACATAAAAATCTTTTTTACTTGATTATGATTATAATAGGGTTATTGGATTTTAATAATCCTAAGTTTCACATGTTGACCGATAAGAATCTCAACTTTAAAAATTCCTTCCAACGATTCCAACTTGTAATAATTTGACCCTCATTGATCCTTTTATAACATATAAGAATTTGACCTCCTCGATGGATTCAAGTGCACATGTAGCCTCCTTAATTGAATTAAGTGCACCTGCAGTTTGAAAATGATCGATGAAGGTCAAATTCTTACAAGTTGGGATCGTTGGAGGGAATTTTTAGAGTTGGGATTATTATCGGTCAACTGATGAAACTTAGGATTATTAAAACCCAATAACCTATTATAATATGTGTTAAATTTGCAATTATAACTTCTACTAATAATTTTGGAGATGTTAAAAATATAAAATGATATATATACTTAAAAAGTAGAACTCTTCTTACAAATCTTCTTTATCACACATGGGGGTTTGTTGAATTAAAAACCATGAACGAACTAAAAGTGGCAGTTAACACACACGATGTTGCATCTTGCATGTTATGTGCCTATGAGGTTGACATATTATAAGTAAACGTAGTGTACGTTTTAGTCTCTCTCTCACTATGAGGTTGACGTATTAAAAATCAACGTAGTGTTATGGATGCCTAACTCACTTGCATCACACCGCCGTAACACGAGCCAAACCGCTTGTGAGAAACTTGAAATCGGTTTGTTAAAGCTTCAAATCAAGCTCAAGCTTATATGAGCTCGACCTTGAGCTCATGCTCATATTCAAACTTATTTTAATAAGCAAGTTTAAACCAAAACTTCATATATTGAGCTTGATTAGGCTTGCTAGCCTATTATTATATAAAAAGTTATAATTGTAAATATATAAAAGCATAAGTGCATAAGGGGAGGTTCATTTGAGAAAAAAAACTAAATTAAGAAGAAAAATAACAAATGGTACAATTGTAAAATATTAAATAGTTTTTCTCTCATCTCATTTATTATTATCTTTAACTAATTAATTGGCTATAAATCCTCTGAAAGGTTTATTCCCTGCATTATTTGGCTTAGAAGTGAATAAGAAATGCAAAGTGTGTGATAGGGTATCGGATGGAAGTGAAGGACCGAGGTACGTTTGGTAATGGAGAAGATCGTTGGGTGTGGGTCAGGAGACTCATGAAATGATTGGGTTATGCAGCTTACTTCACTGGTTTGTCTTGAAAGACTGTCATGATAAATGGACATGGATAGGGGCTGCAGACAAAGACTTCAATGTAGGTGCGATTAAAAGGTTACCGAATAACAATATAAACTATATTGTGGTTTACAACCCAGATTGGTGTAAATGGCTTCCAAGTAAGTGTAATATTTTTATTTGGAGAGTCGTGATGGACAAGATTGCTACCATGGATGCGCTAAAAAGGAGTAATATTGGAGTGGGTGACTCGACTTGTGTGATGTGTTGTGAATGTGAAGAAACACTAGAACACTTATTACCTTCATGCTGCATCGCTTCGGTTCTTTGGCCTATCATTAGCATGTGGTGCAAGATTCCTAATATTTTAGCATTCTCGGTGAAAGACTTACTTGAGATGCATGAACAAATTGGGATAAACGGTCACAAAAAAAAGGTAGTCCAAGGGGTTATCAGGATTGGATACTGGAGCATTTGGAGAGCGATGAATGAGGCTAGGTTCTACAACAAGGCGGTTAAAATAGAAGGGATCATTCGTGAGATAAAGACGGTAGGATTCTTGTGGCTTAACAGTAGATCGAAAACTATAAAGATTAACTGGGAAGATTGGTGTAAATTTGTCAATATGTAACTTCTGTTGTTGTTTGTTCTTTGTGGCCGCCTCGGTTTGAGGTTTTGGCGTGGTTGGTTTAATGAAGTTTACTTTTCAAAAAAAAAAAAATTTGCCTACACACATCAAAATTTATCCAACACGTTTTGATATATATTCTACACATATTGAAATTTATACTACACAACTCGTAATTCATCCTACACACCTCGTACTTTATCATACACTTTAAATTAATTTTTTTTCTTCTTTGAAAATATATATATATTTTTTTTTGAAAATAAGTTAAAATTTAATGTAGTTAGCTATTAATAAGGAAGACTATCAATTAATGATCTATCTAAATTTACCAATATAATCTTACACTAATATTAAATACAAAAATTAAATGAAGTAAAATGAAGAATTCTTATTAGTTGAAATTTCTTTTTTTTATTCTTTTTTAAACCATCCACTAAGTGCATATAAACTATATATTTAAATAACTAATAATAAATAATAAGCAAGCCGAGCTCAAGCTTTAGAATTTAGCTCGAAACCAACCGCACGTGAACTCTCTTAAGTTAAATAATCTGAACTCAAGCTTTTGCAAACTTCGAATTAGTTCGGTTTGTTTAACACCCTAATTCCCTAACCATCATGGCATCATTAAGGACCTTTGTTGCCTGTTTATGAAAGAGGCCACTCTTGTTGGGCCTAAGGTCCAATAAGAGCCTAAGTCAAAAAGCCTGCCAACCCAAGTGCTTTTGGATACAATGATTCTTTCTATCCTACTTTAGAGGTGCACAAACCGGTTAATTTTAATAACCAGTTCGGTTAACCAGTTATACCGGTTAATTTGACTTTTTGACTTTAACCAGTTAATGCTTTAACCGGTTATTACTTTAACCGTTTATTTTTTTAACTGGTCCGGTTAATTACTTTAACCGGTTCGGTTAATTAACAGGTTATTTTCGGTTATTAACCGGTTTTTTTGCCTTTTTTTTGAATTTTTCGGTTATTTTTTCGGTTAACCAGTCTATCGGTTAAAAAAACGGTTTAAAAAAACCGGTTAATAACCGGTTATTATACTAAACACTGATAACCGATTACTAACCTACGGTTAAAAATAATCACTAACCGGTTATTCCTAAATCGGTTATTAACCGGTTACGGTTTCGGTTATTAACCGGTTACGGTTAATTAACCGGTTATTTTGTGCACCTCTATCCTACTTTAACACTTTTTTAATAGTTACATCTATATATAGCATAACCTTACACTATAACATAACCTTACACTTGTAAAGATCTAATCTTACAACATTTTATAGAAAATAAACGTCATATCAGTAGATCGCTAGATCATGACGAACACTTGCTAATCTAAAATGTATTCATGTATACACATCACACACTACAAACTTTAATGTCAAATTATGTAAAACTTAATTGTATGTTTAGCAGTTATCACTAAGTTAGACTGTTAGAGCTTTAGTCTGGTCACACCGATCACAAACAAAATA
Organism: Helianthus tuberosus; assembly: GCA_030545235.1. Taxonomy (NCBI): domain Eukaryota; kingdom Viridiplantae; phylum Streptophyta; class Magnoliopsida; order Asterales; family Asteraceae; genus Helianthus; species Helianthus tuberosus. Next base: position 173,111,855 of record CM060448.1, on the reverse strand, counting down.
AACAAGATGTACCTTTTAATTATAAAATATACATAGAGAGATAAGTGGGCAAATGGGTAGTGTGGATTTGCTAGTGTAAATAGTTTACGAGTAACAATAGGCCATTTACGGTTTAAAAATATAACTAACCCTCGAAAAGCAACCTAAACAATATAACTAACCCTCGAAAAGCAACCTAAACGCTCTAAATACACCCCGTATTCTCGTAAACGGACCCGTATAACTTTAGTTTTTACAAAAATCAAATAAAACAAATAATATAGGCCGCTCGCGGGCTGCGACCGAGCCCACCAGGTGGCTAGCGGGGCGCGACCGTCCCTGGTTTGCTGGAGTCTCATGCCGCCATGTGTCCTGTTATGTGTCAAGACTATACAAGTGAGTGCCAAAGCTAGACCCTAGTCTAGGTCCCTCGCGGGCCGCGAAGGAACTAGAGTCAGGGCTCGCGGGGCACGAGACATCCCAAAATCAGCCTATAAAAAGGAGGCCATCGGCCTCAGTCTTCCTCGTTCAATTTTTCTTTCTCTCTCAAAGCTATAGTGCGAAAATTATCGGGAATAATACCCCTAAAACACGAAGCTCTGCCTAGTTGTAAGTATTTTAACCCCCGATCACTAATCTGTTACCCTACCCGATTGATCTAGGGCTACGTAACGCATGTTGAGGCTCTGCCTGACTAAGTTCGTTGGAGTTCTGTCTCGTGTTGTATGGATAATGTGATTTGGGCGATTTTACTAACACGTGTGCATTGCTTATTTTTAATAGACTATAATCAGGAACACCACCAGGAAGCTATAATATCACCTAAGTTAACAATGTGAGTCATTCTCTTTTTCTACCAAACTGTTTTACCAAAACCTCAATGTTTTCAATTATACTAAACAGTGATTGAGTCTTTGTATTCTACAATTGCTGCCGGTATGTGGGATTTTGTATACACTACTAGTAATCCGTTACCATTGGACAACGAGTTAGCCAATGAGTAACATGACAACCGTCATGGAACTGTGAACATGACAAATACTGAATGAGTATATTGGTAGATATAAACACTGTAATCACTTTCAATACTGTAAAGTTATAAAAACTTGTTTTGATTAAACTGGAATGCACTCGCCAGTATTTCTTGCTGATAAAATCTTTTTAAAACACGTTTCAGGTAACTTAATATGAAGCTAATAGAAGCCAGTTGTGGATCACTGAAATGCTTAAAGAAGTGGCTATAAACGTTTCCTAAATAAAAATGAGTTTAGGTTTTCAATAATTAGGGTTTATCTCTAAAAATGTATTCTCAATGAAACTTGAGTTTTATCCCATCTACTTATTATAAAAAGTTTGGTGTTTTGAAACTCTGATAATATTTCCTAACTACGGTCCTGATGTCCCATTTCCGCTGCCAAATTAATAAACACCGATACCACCTGGCTCTCTGTTGGCTCGCGGCGCTCGCTCCCGGTGTAGGGGTCGGGGGCTACGAAAAAAAAAGGTCACAAATAAAAAGGTGGTGATTATGTTGGAATGTTTTTGTGTGTACATTTCCTCACTATCAATAGTCTGTATCAATGTTTTAAAAACCGGTATTTTAATCATACCGGGTTAGACTCAGAAATTGTTTAACTGGTTGAACCGGGTTGTACTAAACTAATTAACTCAATAAATACATAAAATATAATTTCAACTAAAAAAATAATCCAAAACTACATCATTCCGTAATAAAAAAAATATTCTAAAAGTTAATCCATAACCAAAAGATTATCCAAAAGTTCATGATTAAATACTCATTATATAGCAATTAGCAAACATTATAACAAATAAAAACATAATTGATTGAACAGAAGTAAAAAGAAAGTAAACCTGTATGATCGGTTGAAAAACTTAATTTGAAAAACCCAATGATTTTCTAGCTTTGAGTGAGGAATAAGTTTGATCGATGTGGATAGTCAATTGTGGGCGCTAAGTTTTACATTTTAACTAAGAAGGTAAATACTAAATAGTCACCCTTTTTAGGCACCTAAAAATTAAAAGTTTAAAATTTTGACCTTCGGTATGAACCGGTACCGGTATACCGGTTTAAACCGGTATAACCCAATTTACTGGCGGGACAAATTCTTTACCGTTTCCTTAGCTTACCGGTATGATTCGCGGCATCCGGTTTAAACCGGTTTTTAAAACATTGGTCTGTATACTAACAAGAGTTGTGAGTCTTTAGAAGAAGTTTTATGAGTCAACTGTCAACACAAGAACTTGATAAACCGACTAATTAAAGAGTCGACACTAAACTAACTGTTTATCAACAGCCGGTAGAAAGATTTGGTGAAAGACGACCAACCGTTTGTCAGACAGTCCAACCCAACCCAAGCAAACAATTCCAAAGTCATAACACTTTTCTATATTATCTGAACACAGATTCCCCATATTTTCTATATTATCTAAAGGTCTAAAGATAGATTCCCCACCCACATTACTAGCCAGTAAAGATCACAGATCGTAAAAAATGGGTTTCTGCCCATACTTTTTATCTTATCTCACAGATCCCTATGTTTGAGGGACCAATCAGCATCGTCAATGGGGTAGGTAAGATCACTATAAGAGAGCAATCATATCATCGTAAACAAACAGAGCACTTTGTGATCTCTCTAATGGCTTCTTCTTGTTCATCCTCCGTAAGCTTTGGAGTGATTTTGGTGTGGTTAATGAGTTGCTTTTTGTATGCTAATGGATGCTATACGTCCATCATCAGCTTTGGCGACTCCCTTGCTGACACTGGTAACCTTAAACAGCTTGGATCCATATCAAACCGAGTGTTTCCAGTCTTTTTACCGCCTTACGCTGAAAACTTCTTGAATCAATCTACTGGCCGTTGTTCTAATGGCCGCCTCATCATTGATTTCCTTGGTAACTTCTCTATCTCTCGCTGTGTTGTATTTTATACTTAATGTCATTCAGTTTAGTTAGTTGTCAGAAACACAAACCTTTTGTTGATTGAATACCTTTCTCTTTGATTACGCATTGATTTATATTACGATTTGGATTTAGCAGTCGGAGTAGTGATCATAATGTGTTTAAGTTTGGTTAGATTAAGAATGTACTACTCACATGTTTTTTTTGAACCGTAATTTTTTTAACACTTTAGTTCCACCTTTGTCTTGCACTGGTAAGGATTTAAACTTAGGGGGTGTGGGGTGGTCATCACTCATCACTCACAACATCCAATCAAGTTCCGCCATGTCATCAACCGTTTTTCCATCACTCACAACCTTTTTTAGTGGCAATGGTCATCACTGATCACAACACCCAACAATAACCCTCACACCCCCTCAAATGTTCCATCACTCACAATCCATCACTCGTTGAATATATAACGGACTCAATCCCATCACTCGTGGAATTTGTAGGTGGCGGTGGTCTTTTACATCCATCACTCGTTGAACTTGGCCCATCACAGAACAAAAGCTTCCCACCCCCATCCCCTTACCAGGGGCGGATATATATTAGACCAAGGGGTAGCCTCCACTACCGCTTGGTCGGAAAATTTTTGACGTTTTTAGTGTAAATTTTGGAAAAATTTGACGTTTTTTCGATTTCGTTACCGCTTATTTATAAAACGTTCCCGCTTGGTCGGAATCCTAGATCCGCCACTGCCCCTTACAACCTCACATTTGTTGCAAATCAGGACAATATACCACTAAACCAAATAGGTCATGGGTACCGAACCGGTACTGTACCGGACCGTTACCGAACCGATACCGAAAATGTCAAAAGTCGGTACCGAATCGATACCGAAAAGGTATCCGGTTCGGTAAATTCGGTACCGGTACCGAACGTCCATTTTGCTCATCCCTAATGGGTACTACTCACAATTGATCCAAACTTACTATATTTAACTTTAGGAATTTATTAATTTTATGAAAATCATAAAATGTGTATTAACCGGTCTTATACTCTTATATCAAGGTCAAAATTCGATTTTTGGACATCGAGAAATTTGTCTAGTGACTAGGTTTAGATTTGGTGAGATTCAACACAAAGCAAAAGCATAGTATCCCTTGTTAACTTATAAGACCTCATGCTCGAGCTTGTGTCGTTTCAAGCTCTATGCTAGGGATCAACTTTTTTTTGATCGCTGTACATACTGCCGGTCATAAGCCTGAGGTTGATGTCAAGTCATCATGGCAAATTCTTTTATGAATATGACAAATTTCTTTAGTCATGTCATCTATGGGACTCGAACCCAATACCTTCAAACCTAGACGTTACCAAAAACTTTGCTTTTGCCAATGAACCTCCGAACCCGTCATCACAGGCCTATGATTTTATTTTATTTTATTTTTTAATTTTATTTTATGTTTGTTTTGGGGAAGTTTGTTCTATGAAATCTTATGATCTTGACCGGACCTTATTTTTAGTCAAAAAAGGAAACTTCGTTTTATTCTTTTATTTTATTTTATTTTATTTTTTTAATGGGAGTTAATATTCTCGTATCACTGTCAGTTTGACTTTGACGGACGGACCAATCACCACCATAGGTAAACCGTTGAACAGAGCATTTGCAAATGGGAAGGTAGAACAAGCAATCAATCTTCATTTCTGTAAAGAAACAGACCAATTTTTGATCTCTGTCTTCCAATGGCTTCTTCTTCAATCTCCATAACTTCTGGAGTTTTTTTGGTGATTTTTGTGTGGCTATGGAGTAGTTGTTTGTATGCTAATGGATGCTATACGTCCATCATCAGCTTCGGTGACTCCATTACTGACACCGGTAACCTTAAACAGCTCGCCTCGATATCCAACCGAGTGTTTCCAGAATTTTTACCGCCTTACGGTGAAAATTTTATCAATCAAACCACTGGCCGTTGTTCGAATGGCCGCCTCATCATTGATTTCCTTGGTAACTTCATTCTGCTTAGCTAACTGTTGATTTTATATGGATACGTGGGTTTACTTGGTTCTAGCCCAGTGGCGCAGCTTGTTGCTCGTCTACCTGCCTCTAGTTTGTAATCGTATTGAGTTTGTTTATAATGGAACAGAAAATTAAGACTTACCTTACTTTAAAAAAAAAGGTTAAAGCACTACACATAGCCTTAGTATGTACTGTTAGGGGTACCATGAGTTTTTTTGATCTCGTTTGTTAGTAGGGTATGTTGGAAAATCTTGATGGGTCGGGTACGGGTCACGGGTTCATCTCGTGTAACACGTCACGGGTCAGCATGTTATCGAGTTACAGGCTATCAGTTAATCGAGTAGAAGATGGGTTACCTGGGTTAGTTTACTAGGTTTGTACGTGGAAGATTTAGTCACTATTTGACCGATTCTTGTGGAGGTGCACGTTGGTAGAAAGCAAGATGAACCCGTGACCCGTACCCGACCCATCAAGATTTTCCAACATTCACCCCCATAATCTTGATGTCGGTTCTTGCTACACGAACCACACAGGCCCGTCTTCCCCTTTCTCTTTCTAGCATGAACCCTTTCTTTGAATATTGAATAGCACAGCAAGTTTCTTTCTCATCTCTGCATATATTACATACATATATTCGTGAGTGTTGAGTGTAATCAGGGGCCTGTAACCAACATTTGGTATCAGAGCGCTCGGGTTAAATAAGCGGGTTTGAGAGTCGGTTCGAGAAAGGGTGTAGCCCTTGGCTGCGGGGCAAACGCAGCAGCAAGAAAAGGAGCAAACCGAAGGTGAAAGAAGTGTTCAGAACAGCAGGTGTTGTTTCGTGTCTGTTTAACAGCAGAAGATAGAGGCGTTAGCATGTTTCGGTCGACCGTTGTTGTGGTAGACGTACCGTTTGAGACTACGGGGTCCGTGGCTGTTAGCTTTGTGTAAAGGAGTGTGAAGACCGGCTGCTACTGCAGCAAAGACTGAAGAAAGAGACCGTCGCCGGAAAATGACCGTACCGGCGTAAGAAAGAAAGACCGGCGAGAAGAGACTGAAGCCGTAGCAGACAGAACGGCTTGAAAGAAAGACCGAAGAACTCGCGGGTGACAAGACCGTGAAGACCGATATAGACCGTCGTCACCGGATAAGAAGAACTGGTGATCAGAAGACCGCCGTCGGAAAGTTGTTCTGATGGGTGACAAAGACCGAAGACCACTGCCGGAAATTGAGTTCCGGTGGGAAATAGAGAAGATCGTAGGTGTGAGCCAGAGACCGAAGAGGTTCACATAAGACTGAGACCGTGGGTGCGACAGTGACCGGAGGTTCGCACCATGATAGACCGAAGAAAGCTTTTATTGAAAGCAAGACCGATTGTGAACAAAGACCGAAAGTGTTCACACTAGACCGAGTCGTGAGCCGAAGACTGAAAAGGGTTCACGCTAGAAAGAGAAAGGGGAAGACGGGCCTGTGTGGTTCGTGTAGCAAGAACCGACATCAAGATTATGGGGGTGAATGTTGGAAAATCTTGATGGGTCGGGTACGGGTCACGGGTTCATCTCGTGTAACACGTCACGGGTCAGCATGTTATCGAGTTACAGGCTATCAGTTAATCGAGTAGAAGATGGGTTACCTGGGTTAGTTTACTGGGTTTGTACGTGGAAGATTTAGCCATTGTCTTCTGCCACATTTTTTTGGATCAAATTTGTCATCATCACAAGTTACATTTCTTTTACATAGTTTTAGTTCTTTTTCTTGGTTTATTCAGCGGAAAGGCTTGGGTTGCCACTGCTACCACCATTTCTACAAGACAATGGGAACAACAACATGGTGACATTCAAACAAGGAGTGAATTTTGCAGTCGCGGGTGCAACAGCATTGGATCCATCAGTTCTTGAACCAAGAGGGATTGTAAATCCCATGACAAATGCGTCTTTAGGAGTTCAGTTAGCATGGTTTAAACAATCATTGCCTTCTATTTGTGGCAACACTTCAAGTAACTAACATAAATACTCTGATTAAAACCCGAGCTAGTGGGTTCTAGTTTATACTGACCGATCATAATTCTTTGGCAGATTGTAGAGATTTTATTGGACGATCTTTGATCCTCGTGGGAGAGATTGGAGGAAATGATTACAACTATCCAATTCTTTGGGGACAACCAATCGAAGAGGTTGAAGTACTTGTTCCGCTTGTTATTGATACCATCATCTCAACAATCAATGTAAGAACCTACCCAAATCATACAAGATTTGATTTTTAAACAATGTTATATGATTAATTATTTTTATAACTACAGGAATTAATTGAAATGGGTGCCAAGACACTAGTTGTTCCAGGAAACTTTCCAGTTGGATGCTCTGCATCATATTTGACAGTTTGCGGTCTAGAGAATGAAGAGTATGATCCTAAAACCGGTTGCCTTGTTCGGTTAAACCAGTTTGCTGAATACCACAACAAACTGCTACAAACAAAGTTAAAGCAAGTCCGAGATCTTCATCCTGATGTCAACATCTTCTATGCCGATTACTACAATGCTGCAATGGAAATCTACCGTTTTCCATATAAATACGGTAAAGAAACTTGAATTAATAACAACTTTCATACTTACATATTCCTTACACAACCCGAAACACGACACAACAATAATCAGGTTTTGGGTTGTCAAACAAGTCGTGTTCGGGTTCACATGTTGAACCCGTTTGACTAGTCCGAGTTAGGGTTGAAGTCTTTTACGCAAACAAAACATCCAAAACTGTCAAACCGCCAACCCAACACGCTTGTCATCTCCATAATCAATTCATGTTTGTTACATGTTATAGGGTTCACGAACGGAGCTTTGAAGGCGTGTTGTGGAGCTGAAGGGCGGTACAATGTCGACCCAACAGTGCAATGTGGAGAGGTATCTGCAACCGTGTGTGATGAACCCGATACATACGTCAGTTGGGACGGAATACATCTAACCGAAGCGGCATACCGAATAATTTCCAAGAATTTGTTTTCTACACCTCAGTTTAATTCGTTGTGTTCTACATCAACTTCAGGAGTTGGATTATCAGGTTCTATGTAAGCAATGTGTTTGAAACTTTTGTAACAAACACAATTTATAAATCTAATGTACCAGGCTACCAGTACCACCTACCCACTTATCCTGTCCAGAACTTGTAAGACTATTAAAGATTGAATGATTATTATTGGATGAGTAGGTTACAATATATAGGGATTACGAGTAACCCTAGAAACTTAACCGAGCCCGTGGGCCCATAGTCTAATACTCCCCCGCAGTCGTAGCGGATGGAACTAGAAGCTTAGAATGAAAACAAAAAACAATAATAAACCCTAAAAACAATAACCAACTCAGTTCGAACCGAGTATGGAAACTTTTCTCTAAGGTGTAAACGTGCTGAATCGCTCGTGATTACTTGAGAGTGGCTTGCTAAAAGTTAAAATCAATCCAAGCTTAAATGGGCTCGTCATTTAATGAGAAATCAATCCAAGTTCAAATGAGAATTTTTTTTGGAAACACTAAAAAGAATAAGTTTTAAACCAATACAAATACTCAATTTAATATGTATAATTAATGTTATTGTAATTACATATTGGTACATTTTAAACCAACACAAACACTCAATTTAATATGTCTAATTAATATTATTGTAAGTACATATAGGTAAAATTTACAATTTTAATTAATTTATTATTGTATTCCTCAAAATTAGCTAACAAATTAAACTTGTAACTCATTTCTAAAATGTATTCTTTCAAGGCAATATAATTTACGGTGAGGGACAATTGTTGATATGTGCAGTATAAAGTGTAGGATAAATTTCGATATCTGTAGGATAAATTCCGATACATACATGATATATTTATGATAAATTTTATGTGCTGGATAAATTTTGAAATGTGTAGGCAGGTGCGGACCTGCTGTTGCCGGTGGGTGGGCGGGCGCACCCCTTAAAAAATATTTTTAGTGTTATTTACACGTTAAAATCTCAAGCACATCCCATAAGATTTTGGAATTGCCCCCCTTGAACTTTAGAATGAGAAAGAATGGAGAAAATAATATTTAAAGAAAGAAAAAGTAATCACCTGATTTTTTTCCGATGAGCGAGGTTTTTACAGGGCTGGATCGATTTGGACACCCTCTGCCACTATTTGGACACTTTTTGTGTCCTAGACGCCTCGTATAGGGCTATACGAGGCGTCTAGGCACTGAATTCATGGGGGTCTTCAGGGGATGTCAGGTACAAAGTTTAAGAAACCCTAGACGCCTCGTATAGGCCTATACGAGGCGTCCAGGCGTTGGGTGTTTTTTTTGGTTGAAAGAATGGGTGTTTTGGTGTGGTTTTTTTTGATAGTTTTTGAATGTATGTTTTTTTAGCGAATTTATTTTTTGTTTTAAAAAAAGTTTTGTTTTTTACACTATAAAAGTTCAACTATTTTAAAAATCGGCTCTTTAAATAGATTCTATCAATTAAATATTATAATGTTTTTAACATTTTACTTTTTTAAATATTATTCTTCCGATTAAAATTTTATCTCGTTCAAATATTGTTTCCATATTATATTTAGGGGATACATTGTTTCCGTATTATATTCAAAACATATATTGTTTCCGTATTATATCAATTTAAGACAACAATTATTAAGTAACCGAATAACTGAAAACAAACATAAATATGACATATATAAGATAACTTTTATACATCCATAACAAAAATATATAAGATAAGTTTGTACATCCATAACAAAAATAAAAACAACAACAGGTCTATGCATCAGAATCCGAATCTGTATCTGGCTGTTGCGGCTGCTGCTGATGTGGTGCTCGAGGTGGTGGGAGCGGTATCGCGGGTAACCCCTCTCTCTCTTGTCTATCCTGCGCCTCCCGAACCAACCAACCTATCAAATCGTTGAGTCTGTCAAGCTCGGCTCGTACCTCCGGATGTAGCGTAGCTCCTAGGGCATGACCTGGAATAACGTGACGTGGAAAATGAGGCACCCCGGGAGGTGGCGGTGGCTGTGGCATCGCTGCACCGTCTAAATTCACCAGAGGGTCCGGCACGGGCACTGCAGCAGGATCTGGCGGAGGATAGACTAGCTCGAACTGCTCTGTTAGGGGCTCCTCTGTCCATATGCCCCCTGCACGGTTTTTAAACCGCGGGCCAACGACGAACCTCTGTCGCGGACCCCGTGGAACCGGGACCCCCGGCGGTGCCCCATCAAGATCCATCTGAATGTCATCGCCCTGAATCTGATCGTCCTCCATAATCAATCTGCAAATAAATACCATGTACGTATAATAATAAAAATAATAATAATAATAATTAAAAAAATAATAATTAATTAATATCTATTAATAACCAAAGGGAAATGAATAGTGCCAGCAACTGCAACTACCAGGCACATCTTCATTAGACCTATATTGCTTGGTAGTGTGATTATTTGACACATCATCCACATCCACACCTGTACTCATGTTATGGAGCACATATAGTGAGATGCAGATGTTTAGAGATAGAAAAGAGTCTGGAAGGGAGAATCCTGAGGGAGCGGCAGCTAACCACTTCCCCGGTGGCGGAGGCACGGCGGAGCACCGCGTCGACATTTGATTCCGCATGTTTATGACCCCAACTGAAGGAACAATGCCTGAGGGTTTAAGAGAGAGATGTTGTGTAGACGATAGCCATGACGCATGGCGGAGCCACGGCGGAGGACCGCATCACCATTTGATTCCGCATGTTTACGACCCCAACTGAAGGAACAATGCCTGAGGGTTTGAGAGAGATAGGTTGTGTAGACGACAGCCATGACGCTTAGCATTTTCCGACCATGTCAAGACCAGATTCCGGTAATATCCGAACCCATCTGCATGTTTCATTCTTTGTTAGATTGGTTGAAAACGAGCCTTGAAAGGATCATATATGCTGATTCCATTAACACAAGAAGAATCAGGTGAAGATCCGGTGAGTAGATTGAAGCCTGTACATGAGTTCCTCAAGTGAATCGTCAACCCTCGAGGCTGACTCTACATTTAAGGTAAGCCACAAACTACTTCGGCTACATATGTGAATGTGAGGTGGTGGTTGTGGGGGTTTAACGATGGTGTTCGCAGGAGGGTTTCCGATGATGGTGGCAGGGAGAGAATAATGTGGGAGAGAGATATATACCTCATGTCCGAGGGGGAAACAAGTATGGTTGGATGTGAAGATGCGGCGACAGTGGCGATGATGTGATGGCAGCGGGTGGTGATGACTCCGCTTGCGGCTAGGGTTTATGTGGGTAATTTATCTTCATTAGACTTGCAGTAAGTGGATGTTTGGAACTTTGGATGAGTGAATTTGTTTTTCTTTTATGGGTTCACTAACAACACTATGGAGGTGGGGTTGTGGGGATTTAGCTGGTGTGAATGGGGTTGAAGTCAGAAGGAAGCTGGTGGATGGTTAAGTGGTCATGATGATAACCTTAACGTAAAAAGAAAACAAGAAATCTTTTGATCTTGGAGATGTAAATTTAAAAAAAAAGAAGGTAGTCTGCAAAAGCATCTGATATGTGATGCAAATGTCTTTTCACTTTTCCATTTTCTAGACAATTAGCTAATTAAAATATAACAATTATTATTCTATACATGCAACATACTTTCATTTTTTTTATATTTGTAATTTTGATGAAATGTCTAAAAGGGCAATGAACTGTACTAATGTTATAAGATAATAATACACTTTTGTTCTTATATTGATGTCGATTAAAGTATATATCGATCTTTTTATGCTTTACATTTTTCATGATCATTATGTTATCAAGTTGTCCGTAAGAAGTGGTTAAAGTGCGAACTTAGTTTTTTCGTCTTGTCAATATTTTGCTTACATATCCATTTATTATATCTTTTATTTTTACATAGTATAGAAGAAGTCATTATCTAATGATTCCAATCAGTAAGATATTTTCGAACGAGAACGTAAACCAAACTGATTTTATGTTTTTGGCTTTCTATTTGTGTTGATATATACCGACTTCCGGTATCGTGACGACGGTAACATGAAGAACCGAATAAATACATTCCGAACCACATCGCCGGTACGTAAAATCTTCCTACCGAGGAGAACGATTTGGTTTAGCGCCGCAACGCGCACATGGATTATAAACCTAGTTATTATTATAATAGTAATAATAATAATAAAAATAATAATAATAATAATAACAATAATAACAATAATAATAATATTAAAATAATAATAATAATAATAATAACAATAATAATAATAATAACAATAACAATAACAATAACAATAATAATAACAATAATAAGAATAATAATAATAACAATAATAATAATAACAATAATAACAATAATAACAAGAATAATAATAACAATAATAATAATAATAATAATAACGACGACGACGACGACGTCGTCGTCGTCAACAACAATAATAACATTAATAACAAAAAAAAACTGCCTAGTATTTGCCTCGTATAGAGGTAGACGGGGCGTCTTGTTCTACTGTCATCATCTTCAACATCAAATTTAAACACCCAAACCCATCAAAAACCTAAATCTAGGGCAAACCTACGGTCTAAAGGCAACAACGAAGCAAGAATATTAAACTATGGGCTGAAATACGTACCAGGGATGCTTCAATCTTCAAAAAATACGGTCTAAATACGTGTTCGGGGCGTATAAACGTATGTCTGTCGTATGTGTGTGTGTGTTTGTGGTTTGGGGGTGATAACCAGGGTCGTCTAGGTCTCCCCCTAATATACGAGGCATAGACACCTCGTATAGAGCTAGACAACCCGTCTTACCTTTTTGTATAATTACCATTTCACCCCTGTAGAGCCCCTAGTATAGGCCTTAATCAGGGGTAAAATGGTAATTAACCAATCCAAGAAGATATTTCTGGAATGGTTAATTACCATTTTACCCCTGACTAAAGCCTATACTGGGGACTTTACAGGGGTAAAATGGTAATTTAATATATACTTTTTTAATAATTAAAAAAAAACCCCAACAGTTGCCGCCCACCATATATGGCGCGTATAGACCTATACGTGTCGTCTAGATTTCTAAATTACCTTTATGCCCCTGATTAAGGCCTATACTGGGGGCTTCTCAGGGGTTTAATGGTAATTATCCAAAAGATTTTCAAAATTCAAATTTTAAAAAAAGAAATCTTGCCGCCCAAATAAGACGACTCGTCTAGCTCTATACGAGGCGTCCATATTTGTTAAATTTACTTTTTAACCCCTGGTTGAGACCTATACTGGGGGGTTCGCAGGGGTAGTATGGTAAATGTACAAATCTTTTTAAAAAAGAGTAAAATGCACGGATAGTCCCTGTGGTTTTGCAAAGTTTCAGCTATAGTCCCCAGATTTTGGAAATTACACTCATAGTCCCTGTGGTTTGATAGTTTGTTACGCGGATAGTCCCTGGAGTGGATGGGGGTTAGTTTTCTCTGTTAAGTCCATGTCAAATGACAAAATTACCCCTTACTTTTATTAAAATATAAGAATAAATCATACATACACTTTGACTCTCTCTCTCTCTACTCTGTCTCTCTCAGGAAACCCCCCACACCACCAGCACCACCACTTGCCACCACCATCCCCCACACCACCACCTAACCCACACCACCACCACCAACCCCACACCACCACCTTCACAACCATCATCGCACCCCACCTGCCATTTGCCATACACTGTTTTTTGAAATAGATCTAAAACAGATCATCATCGCACCCCACCTGCCATCCTACCAACTCCTTCACTCCCTATCATCTTTATCATCGGTTGAATTTGTTTAACAGATTCTGTGTATGTCGAACCAATCACCACCTTCACAACCAGCAACCACAACCTAACATGGCTGCCACTACCACCGCCTCCCACCCAATGCCCTCGTTTCCACCAACAACATCATTTTGAACTATCAACGCACCTCTGGTCAAAATCAGACCAAATTCAAACCCTAAATCCAAACCCCAAATTCAAACCTTAGTCAGATTTTGTCGCCGGAGTCGTGGTGGTTATAGTTGGTCTAGTATCTCTCCCACCATTATTAGAAAAGAAGCCAGATACAAAATCAAAATTCTAATCTAGTCATGAATGATGGTGTGTATCAGAATAGAAGCCCTCTTCCGTCGACGATCCTGTATCACTCCCACCACCATCTTTCCCATCCTTACCAATGTTGGGTACTTACCTGGTTTTAGATCTCATCTAGTGGTGGCAGCCGGAGGTGGCTACGGCTGGTGGTGGCAGCTGGAGGTGGACGATAGGTGGTGGTGGCGGCAAGTTATTAGGGTTAGAGAGAGAAAGAAAGGAAGGAGAAAGAAAGCCGGGGTGGCTACGGTTAAGGTTTTGTATTTTAAATGATTAATAATTAGTTTTTTCTTATATTTTAATAAAAGTAAGGGGTAATTTTGTCATTTGACATGGACTTAACAGAGAAAACTAACCCCCATCCACTCCAGGGACTATCCGCGTAACAAACTATCAAACCACAGGGACTATGAGTGTAATTTCCAAAATCTGGGGACTATAGCTGAAACTTTGCAAAACCACAGGGACTATCCGTGCATTTTACTCTTTAAAAAATTTAAAACCCAAAATGCCGCTCAAAATAGACGACTCGTCTAGCTCTATACGAGGCGTCTAGATTTTGTGAAATGACCTTTTAGCCCCTCGTTTAAGCCTAGACTGAGGGCATATCAGGGGCAAAATGGTCTTTTGACCACCCATAGATGACCCGTCTAGGTCAATACGAGGCGTATATTTGTAATTTTTTTTGTAATTATAAAAAAAAAATGATAAAAATATGAGCAAAAATATTTTTAAACTGTTTTAATCAATTCTAATTATAAAAAAATGATAGAAATTTTTATAAAAATGTTATTAAATTGTTTTATGCAATTGTAATTATAAAAAAAATTATAGAAATTAATACAAAAAATCTTATTAATTACAATAAGAATAATTATCGATACAAAAATACTATTAATTACAAAAATCATTCTTCCGTATCACTGTCGATGTAAATTAAGACTAGGGTTTGATCTTGGTGGTGGATTCATTATCGATGTATACCATTCTAAACGTGGCAAGTACATATCTTCCCAATGTTCTGTATGGGGTCTTTGGTGGTTCAACCATAGTCTGTGTGTTGGTGGCACTGGATAATCCCCTTCCAGCTTAACATGTATGAAGTGGTTGTCGTTAACATGTACAAGTGTTATGAATAATGGTTGTTGATTAGCCGGAGGACTTAGTATCGGGAAGAAAGTGGAACTCGCACCCATGGTTGTCGTTAACAGGTGCACCCCGATACCGTACGTTTGTACAACAAGAAGTCCTGCTAAGGGGAAGTCCATCCAGTGATCCGGGGGACAACCGGACACTGAATCCCAAATTAGGCCCTGACAATGCGTGTAAAAATAACCTTCATCCCATGCTTCAAATATTGGGAACCAGATCGATTCGTTCTGATCGATTTCTTGGACAAGGTCCATTCGAATGAGCCCCCATGAACTCTAATCCATACCTAAGCCCACAGCCACAGACCGAAAGCCACAATGACCGTCCGACATCACATCTCGTATGCACGAGATGTGTGGATGAAACACTAGCGGAACGGAATGGTAGACTTAAACTATTTGATGATTCCCACGTTCTCGCCCCCAATGATTAAAGGAAAACCGTGATCATCTCGTGTCTCTTTCTTCTTAGAACTCTTTGAACGGCTTAGGATCGCTTTGGGTTTTTGGGACCTTATAACCGACTGTTGAGAGGCCTGTGACGGAACGTATGAGCTGTGGCGAGGGTTATCGTACTTACTTTGTCAGGAACCTTCAAAGCACGTGTTTGCATCACCGAAGGAGCTTCTCCTCAATTCTTATACGAGAGGCCTAGTCCAACCTTTGTTGTACATGCTTTGTTGTTGGTCGGCCACAAGTATTTTGTTGGACAACCGATGGTTTCTAGGTAGATTTCTTTGGAGTCAACACCGCTTTAATCTTTGACATCAGGCTTTTTTACTAAGCTGGGGGGTGCGACTCTAATTGTTGTCTAACAATATTTAGCTCTTCGACCACGTCAACGTCATCGTCTATCAATTTACAACTTTGGAAGTTAAGCTTCCACCAGAAGACGTCTATGTCTTCAAGTTGAATCGAACGCTCTGCACGGTTAAAAACAACATTGTTTAAGTCACATGATTAACGGAAATATATCACACAAGTGTTGTACGTTTAACAATTATTACCTGCACGCATGTACTTTTCTAGCCTACAAGCACAGGGCAACCCACAACTATACCACATTTGGCAACCACATGATGAATGATAGTGCTCCAAGACATCTAGCTTCCTAAGTGCCTCTCCACTCAACAAGTCAAGGACTGTATGGGATCCTTTTCCATGTAGGTGTTGAAACAGCGGGTGTTTGTGGTGGTTCATTCTTTTTTCGATGCAGACTCGAAAACTCTTCCTTATTTCACCGAACTGTGTCTCAAATATATCCCGGACACAACCAACTACACGGTCCAACGAGCTCCTATCTAGGACGTATCTCTTTAAGTTGGCATGTTGGCTCTCAACTCTGTTTGTGGTATGATTACCAAAGTTGCGCCTCTTATCAGTCCACGCAAAGACGAACATCTCCTTATAGTCTTTTAGACAGTTATCATACACGTAATTGAAGACCCATAAAAAGTAAAAATAATTTAATAAAATTTATATAGGTGAGTCGTATGTTATTAGAAAAACTTACTAGAATGTTTGCACTCCACAAGTCGCTTTCGCAGGTTGCGCAAGTGGTACTCGTAGATGGATATGGATGGAGACTCAATCAATGTCCCCCAGAATGAAAAAAATTCATCCCAGTCTTCTTCTGTGAAGGCAGCCTTGCAGTGCTTCATAACATTTTGTTGTATGTGCCACCTGCAAAGAAGCCTGGAGGCGTCCGGAAATACTTTAGCACACGCTCCCATAAGGGCCAGGTCTCTATCCGTTACAATCACACATGGCTCCATACATTCATCCAACATTGACTTGATCCTCTCAAGCACCCACACAAAGTTATCACCCCGTTCTTTACTAACAACGGCATGCGCGATACAAAACGAATTGTTGGTAGGCGTCATACCAACAAGCTGGATAAATGGCATATTGTATAAGTTTATCTTGTACGTCACATCAATCAACATGACGTGGGGGAATGCACGCCACATGTATCTCGAGTATTGATGAAGAAAGAAGATCCCTGTTACGACCTCTGTTCCGGGTTCCTCCCGTGTCTCGTAAATAAAGTCGTTGTTTATCAGCACGTTTTCTAGTGACTGCATGGGAGTCAATCCTTATCTTTGTTCGGCTCTAATCTTCGCCACAATGTTTTGAACGTCTTTCTAAACGTGAAACCTGTCGGGGTCCTGCTTCCTTATCGTTTGAAATATTTTGCGCGGCTCCATGTTTTGAGCTGTCAGCTGCTCGATCAGTTTCTTTTCGCTTGGAGTAAACCTTCGCACAAACGCGTGGGCCGACAGGTCCTCACAAAGTTCGTGGTTATGTTCAATTTTTCCATCTTTTATCTCCCAGGTTTCATACAGGTGGTTTCGCACAGCCAGCAGGTAAAACGGGCAACCGGTTTTTTTGCTTCCAACTTTTCTAAGTGTTGCTGTAGTGTGGTGCTCACCACCACGGTCACATTCAAGCCATACCCTCCTGGTTCTTCCCCCGATTTTCTTTGATCGACGGGTGACAATAACGAAACCATCCGCGTTTGCTATTTCTTGTATTTGTTTCTTTAGTTCATTTAAAGAGTTAAAAACCTGTAACATCGACAATAATAACAATATTAATAATAATAATAATAGTAATAATAATAATAATAATAGTAATAATAGTAATAATAATAATAATAATAGTAATAATAATAATAATAGTAGTAATAATAATAATAAGAATAGTAATAATAATAGTAGTAGTAGTAATAATAATAATAATATTAATAATAATAAAATTGATACCTGCTTTTTTTAAGTACGGATTGTCCGGGATGGGGGGTGCCTCACCACCATATCTACCATATCCACCATAACCACCATATCCACCATATCCTCCAACGTCCGGATTGTTTTGATGAACGTAAGGACCGCCCGGGGAAATGAATTGCTGATGACCACCGTCTCCTCCGTATCCACCGTATACACCGTATCCACCATATCCACTGTCTCCTCTGTATCCACCGTCTCCTCCGTATCCACAGTCTCCTCCGTATCCACCATCTCCTCCGTATCCACTGTCTACTCTGTATCCACCGTCTCCTCCGTATCCACCGTCTCCTCCGTAAGAATATTCACACCCGTATCTATAATCCGGATACCCTTGTTGCGTCGGATAAATTGGTTGACCAGCATGGTATGAGTCATCTACAGCGGATGTTTCATCAACAGGGGGATGCGTGTTCAAATCTAGAAACGGTCTGTTTTGTTTTCCTTTCCTTTTATACTAGACACAACCTCCTCTTGCTCGTTAGAATAGGGAATGCCAGACTCCTCCAAAATAGACGACCGTATCATCATTAGTAAATAATAAACTAAAACAACAAGTAATTAAAACATTTAAGCTAATAACTGTTACCGGAACGCTTTCGAGCACCCAGTTGTCGCTAGAATACTGCCCGAAGACATAGTTGCCGTCCCAGTATGATGACTTTTCAACACTTCGGGATGATAAGAACACAAATGCAAACAACAAGAGTTTATTTTGAAGAAACAGTAGAAGAAACAGAATGAAATGAATGTTGAATGCTCGGGTGGACCAACAATGCACTGTATGTTGCACTTTATATGAAATATAGACGCCTCGTATAGCTCTAGACGCCCCATATTGCTTTATGTCACATGCCAGACACATAGTCAAATCAGTCTCTAAGACGCCTCGTATAGGCCTATACGAGGCGTCTTAGTACCCTCGTATTGCTCCCTCGTACAGGCCTAGACTCCCCGTCTGATGTGACGTTGTACGAGGTTCAGAGGTTGGTCAGGAAAAGTAACCCTAGACGCCTCGTATAGGCCTATGCGAGGCGTCTAGAAGGGTGTGGAAATAGG
This sequence comes from Helianthus tuberosus, assembly GCA_030545235.1. Taxonomy (NCBI): domain Eukaryota; kingdom Viridiplantae; phylum Streptophyta; class Magnoliopsida; order Asterales; family Asteraceae; genus Helianthus; species Helianthus tuberosus. The sequence continues at coordinate 173,092,871 of CM060448.1, read as the reverse complement.
GAGTTGGGTGTGGGAATATGTAGACCCTTTTACCGAGGCAATTGTGAAGATATAAGAGGAAGAAGACGAATATTATAGGTTACCTAGGTCTAGGGACTAGACTAAAATTACTACACCTTTTTGTTTTCTTTGTCACTTCACTCTAGCCCCTTTTAATAATTAATATGATAAAAAGAAAAAAACTTAAAAAATAATTATTTTATTTTATTTTACAGAAACGTGCAGTGCAGTCTGCAGACTGCAGTTTGGCTCAAAAAATATTTTTATTATTCCCCAGAATACCCCCAATGCTCGTTTTTCGATTTAAACTTGAATACATACCTGAGAAGCTATTCCCTTGTCGATCTCACGTACGGTAAGGTGATGTAAACCTACAAATACTTCACGACGCAACCACGGACGCAAAAAATACGAAAATAACAGGACGCAATAAAAAGAAAAATAACTAAGCTAATGACACGACGCGAAAACGACTCAATGTACAAAACTCTACACTTGAGTTTTCACTCAAGAACCTATGCGGTGGTGCTAGGCGGGTCCGCAAGAGGAATTTCTTCCTCCTCGGCGGTGTCGATGGGACCCCCTAGGTAGTGTTTCAATTGATGTCCGTTAACCTTCCACGAGCTCTTAGTATCATCGTTAAACAACTCCATGGTACCGTACGGGAAGACCTCCTTCACGACATACGGCCCGGACCATCTTGACTTCAATTTTCCGGCAATCAATTTTAATCTTGAATTAAACAAAAGCACTTTATCCCCAACTCGAAATTCCTTCAACTTCCGCAACTTCCTATCGTGCAATGCCTTTGACTTTTCTTTGATACTCCATGAATGGTCATATGCGGCATCACGAAGAGCTTCCAATTCATGAATTTGAAAAAAATCTTTTTCTAGCGGCTTCGGTTAGATCTAAATTCACAGTTTTAAGTGCCCAAAGAGCCCGATGCTCTAATTCTACCGGCAAATGGCACGCTTTTTCATACACAATCATAAAAGGAGTCGTACCTAACAACGTTTTGTAGGCGGTACGAAATGCCCACAATGCATCATCTAACTTATCCGACCAATCCTTTCGGCTTTTTCCCACCGTCTTTTCCAAGATCCTCTTCACTCATCTATTCGCGTTTTCGACTTGACCGCTTGTTTGTGGATGATATGCGGTAGACAAGTGGTGCGTAACACCATATCGCTCCAATGCCTTTTCTATTACGGAATTACAAAAATGCGTCCCGCGGTCACTGATAATCGCCTTAGGAGTACCGAATCGCGTAAACAACTTCTTCAAAAATCTCACCACCACTCGTGCGTCGTTTGTAGCAAAGCTTGAGCTTCTACCCACTTCAAAACGTAATCAATAGCAACGAGGATGTACCGATTCCCACTCGAAGATTGAAATGGTCCCATGAAATCAATGCCCCATACATCGAAGACTTCTAACACTTGAATAGGGTTCTGGGGCATCTCATCCTTGGATGAGATGTTGTCAGTTTGTTGGCAACGATCACACTTTCTCACAAACTTAACTGCATCTGTAACTACAGACGGCCAATAAAACCCACAATCGAAAACCTTCTGAGCGGTCACATGCGGACCATGGTGACCTCCTGTCAAACCCTCATGAACATGCCGAATAATATCTAAACCATCTTTTCTACTCACACATCTTCTCAAAATCCGATCGCCTCCTATCTTAAAAAAGTAGGGGTCATCCCATATATATCTCCGTGCATCGTTCAATAACTTCTTCTTTTGCTGATAACTCATCTCGTCCATCACAAATCCGTTTGCAAGGTAGTTAGCTAGATTGCTAAACCACGGCAAACGTGTTGGTGCATATATATGTCGACTTCGTCTTGTATCGAGTCTTGTAATAGGTTTGATAGATCAGGACAAGTAGTACGAGATAATCAAGAAAAAAGTCAAAACAAGCCAGTTCACACGAACTGGGATGTCCAGTTCGTGCGAAGTGCCACTTCGTGCGAAGTGGGTATGTCCAGTTCATAGGAAGTGGTGTTACTATAAATAGGTGTCTTGTGTCTCTCATTTGTAACTTTGTGATTCTGGTAGCGAAGCTTTGCCAAAGTGTCTCCAGCCATTGTGAAGTCTTCAAATCAACACAAAAGATAGTTAAAGTGATTCTTGTGTGTATCCAGCTGAAATAACTTTGATATGTCTGATTCCGCCTTTCGTATTGGACGAGATCTCTTCTGAACGACTCGTTTGGTCGTCTCCAATGATCCTACAAGTGGTATCAGAGCTCAGGAGGAAGAGTTCTTACCATTTCAGCTTGTTTTTACCAACAATTCTGACTTCTACTCATTCTTTTACATTTTTCCATCAAATTAACCAAGATTTTACGGATAAAATGGATTGATTTTCACATATTACACGCGAAATACTGTTTTAAACAATCCTTGAAAGAATCAGATCTAAAATCGACCTATAACGTGATCAATTTTAACAAAAACTCATCAGATCGTTCGGAGATGTGTTAGTTCGTTTGAATTAGAGTTTCAATTCGCACGGATTGAACAAAGTTGAACCAATTCGCACGATTTGCACACTCCAGTCCACACGAAGTGAACCAGGTCGTATCATTTTGACCTAGTTCGCACCAGTTTAAACCCTAGTTCATTTGAATAGTGTGGTCAGGTCGCGTGAAAGGTCCAATTCGCTTGAAAGGTTCATCAATTTGTTAGAAAGTGACCCCAGTTCGCTTAAAGGGTCATCAGCTCGCACGAAGTGAGTTCAAGATTGTTTGAAAGGTGTCTAGCTCATACGAAGTGAGCCAGTTCGTTTGGAACTTACCAGTTCGTTTGAATCTTGTCAGTTCGTTTGGGGATTTCAGTTCGTTTCAAGTCTCCAGTTCGTTTGAACAAATCTGATTGTGTGAACTTTCAAAACATAAACATGGAAAACGAATTTTACAATGCTTTTGCTACTCCGATCACTACGGCTCAGAGTTTAAACTTAGAGAATGAAATGGGTACCATGCAGAAACCGCCTAAGCTCATGAATATTGAGGAGTATAGTGGATGGGAGGAACGTTTTGAAAATTGGGTTCAGGCTAATCATTTAGATGCTTGGGAATGTGTTGAAACATGATATATTAGACCGGTTAATGATGACGGAGAAAATGTTGCTATTAAAGATCTGAGTATTGATGAGAAAAAGAAATACAAAAGTGAAAAGATGATGATTAGTATATTGCAACAAGCTATTAAAGAAGATATCTTGATTTTACTGCAACACAATGGAAGTGCACACTCAATATGGAAAGCATTAAAAATGAAGTTTGTTGGAAGTAAAGAGATGATCAAGAACAAAAAATCGCTTTTGAAGAAAGAATTCGATCTATTTCATGGATTAAAAATTGAAAACACCAAGCAGATTATGGAAAGATATTGCAATCTGGTGGTTAACATGAAGAGATTGAGCATCACGAAAGATAATGAAGAATGGATTGAAAAGTTGGCCGATGCGTTGCCACAAGATGTTTGGAGCACGTATCTTATGATGTTGAAGAATGATGATGAGTTTGACAATCTAACATTGAGCAAGTTTGTTGAAAAACTCGAAGTTCAAGAAATGGAACAATGGAAGATGGTGAGAATGAAGGATTTTGATGGTGAACAAGACATTGGTCTGTATTACAAAGGAGGTACTAGTGATAAGACCAACATTGCACCAAAAATTGAAACTGCCTTCAATGCAAAAAGTTCTTCTGAAAGATCGTCTCAAGGATCAAACAACAAAACTGGATTCTCTTCATATCCATCATTCGATCCAAATTTTTCAGCAACCAAGAATGGAAAAGTACTACAATGCAACATTGCATTAAATCTTGAGAATGGTCAGAATTTCTCGGAAGAGGTTGCCAAAGGTCATATGTCTTTGTTGGTGACCGTGTTAGAATCCTATGAAAGTTTAGTTGCAGGAAGGATCGGAAATCCAATGTTGACAAAAGAGGATTATGATCAGATTGATGCTGAGGAAATGGAGTTAATGGATATAAAGTGGTGTTTGGCTAGTGTGTTGAGAAGAGCTGAGAAGTTTAAACAGATTACGGGAAGAGATGATTTCTGTGATGCTGCAACTTCACCTTTAGGTTTTGATAAATCTAAAGTTACTTGTTTTCGTTGCAGGGAAAAAGGGCACTTTAAGCGAGAATGTACAAATCGCGAAGCAAGTGGAGCTCAAAATCCATTCGGCAACAATGATTATCATCGAAAAGCGATCTATCATCAAATCGCTCAACAGCCGCATCAACAACAATCGTCACAAACTGCACATGCTAGGAAGGATCTGATCGAAGAGTCATCAAAGAAAGCTTATCTAGTGAATCAAGAAGATGAAAGATTGCCAAAGGGATTTAGCTGGGATAAATATATTTCGCCTGAAAATAACTCAAAGAGAGTTTGTTTTGGTATAATAGAGCAAGATGATGAAAGATTGCCAGAAGGTTTTAGTTGGGAGAATTTTAGTTGGGATAATTACGATCCTAACAAAATTTCAAAAACTAAAGCATTTGTTGCTCAAATTTTTGAAGATACAACTACTGAAGAAGAAATGGCGTATGCTTATTACGAATCTCAGCAATTCAGTCTGAAAAAGAAAGAAGAAGATTCAGTTTCAACAAAAAAGGTTTCAAGAAAAGCACCAAATGTTGAAAAGAGTGATGATGATAGTGAAGAAATTTGAAAACTATGCAAGAAAATTTTTAATTGATAGTGATGATGATGATTCATTTTTTGCAGGTAAAACGAAAAAGAAGAATCATAAGGCAACAAAGGTTAAAAAACAAGATGATAGTGATGATGATACTTTGTATTATGCAAGAAAAATGAAAGAGCTCAAAGAATTACAAGCAAAGAACGATGAAAGTGATGATGAAAATGTTCGAGTAATAAAGAAGAAAGTTAAAAAACAAGATGACAGTGATGATGAAGATGTCCGAGTGATAAAGAAGTAGGTAAAAGAAATTCCAGCTTTCAAGATTGAAAAGGAAGCTGACGCAGAAAAGGTGTCTGAGAAATGTGAAAATTGTGATACTGTGAAAAGGCACAACAACAAGTTGATTCATAACATGAACAGACTGAAAGAATCGTATGATGTTTAAACAAAGCCATGAATCAATATAACCAGTCAAGCAGTGAACAAGCAACAGCTATGAAGACACTCAATGGAGCTTTCATGACAAAGCAGAAAATCATCGATAATTACATAAAGAAATGTGTTGTACTTGAATAGAAGTTGGAAACACAGAGGATAGAAACTGAGAGGGTTAACAGATTATTGAGAATTTACTCATGTGCTTCTTATGTGATTGATAGGATATACCCTACAGTTGAAGGCATGAAAGCGTTTGAAGAAGAAGAATCTGAAGTAAAGAATACTGGTAAGAAACACAGTACTAACTATACCAAGTGTCCACCGCCGCTTGAAAATGGATATTCTCCATGAAATCCTAATTCAGAAAGAGTCAAAAAGGCAACCAACTTAAAGTGGGAATCGGAATCTTCAGATAACTTGCCAGACAACATCGATGTCACTTTCACATCGTCTGACACTGATCATGAGTCTGAGTTAATAAAGAAAGTAGTCGATCAGGTGTTGGATAAAGATGAAACCGAGGAGTCAGAGTCAAAATCAACGTCAAAGTCTGACACGTCAAGTACAACAGTCGAAAAGGGCAAACGGGTTTACAATAAAGATTTTCTGTTATCACAAAATAATTTGAATGACGAAACATTCAAAGTAGCATATACTTTGAATGATTCTGACAAATTATATTCTGATGAAGAATTTCCAATAAGAGGTGTTAGAACTGACATGATTAACAAGGTTTTCAAATTAACAGAAATTAATATTTCTAAAATAAAAGATGTAAATCTTACTGAAAAACCTAAAAAGTACACCTCAAGAGTTCAACAAAGGTTAAACAAGAAAAAAAGTTACAGTTCTGGTTATCAAAAGAAACCAAACCATAACAGTAATTTCAAAAAGAAAGGATTAGGTTTTATTCCACTTGAAAATCCTAAAAATGAGAAAAATTTATAAACCAAAAACAAAATTTGTTTCAGGAACATCATCTGAAGAAGAGGAGAAGAGCTCATTCTGGAAACAATCGAACAAAGAATTCCTTGCTAAGAAGCAAGAAGGAATGAAGAATGAAGCTACTCAAAAGAAGGAGACGAGAATCTGTTATCAATGCAAAGTAGTTGGTCACATTGCCTTGAACTGTCCAAAGGCAACCAACATAAAACAGGGAGTCTCAGAAAAATTGAAAGAAAAGTTGATTGAAAATGAACCACCAACCAAACAATTTAAAGTTTTCAAAAACTCAAAATTTGAGGTTGGTGAGAGTTCAAAAAGTTTTTACCAAAGAAAAGTGAATCTGAACAACCACAAGTGGGTTGTTAAGAAATCAGAAAACAGTTCTGGCAATGATTCTGATTCATCAAAATCAGAGGAGCTATTTTCTGGCGATGAATCTGACTCATCAAAGTCAGAGGAGCCACAAGTTGAGTTAAAAAGAGAAAATTCAGTTCCGCCACTGGATGACGAAAATTTTCCACCATTGCGGGCTGAAAATTTAAAATCAAAAGTTGAAAAAATTGAGATTTCAAATCAATAATTTTCTGAAAAGAAAGAATTTGATGTTGAAAAAGCCTTTAACCCCAAAGTAAAACATATTTTTGGAAAAATGGTTGACGGAAATGTCAAAGGGGTAAAGGAATTTTATGAAAAGAAAAAGAAAGGTAAGAAACCGAGTGACGATGACTCGGAATCTCCCAAGGACTGTCAGGCTTAGGAGAATCTCTATGAATAAAAATCCTGACTTGCCGGAGCTCCCAAGTTGGTAATCGTGGAGCATGAATCGGCATCTTTCTTGAAAAATGTTTCTTGTGAATCTCTCAAGTTGAAAATTGTCATATTTCAATTTTCAAGTGGTATTATTGATGAGAACTTACAAGTGGTTAATCAAGGTCATTAAGTTGAACTTGATTAAACTTTCATACAAGTGGTATTTTGGAAAAACAATGTGATGAAACCCCGATCTTACAAATGTGAAATCAACAAAACTAATTTTTTGGAAAAACCATTTTGATTAAAACAAACTTAAGTGTTTTGAAATCATAATGGGAAAATAGTTTGTTGTCAGGGGGAGTTCTGATTGTTTACGCCAAGTGGATGGCGATTTGAAGCAATTCACATCGGTTTGTCAAATTTTCTTTAAATGATTTTGAATTTTAGGGGGAGTAAGAAATTTCAGAAAATCCAAAAACATTTGAAAATTTGAAAAAGTCAAAAACATGATAAAATTCAAAAATGAGTTTTTGTTGTGAAAAAGAGGAAATGATAGTACATCAGTAGACAATCACAGTACGCTAAAGAATTGGAAAGTTAAATATGTGATAAACGGTCTCACTGATGATATGCCAGTAGGTTTTTACACGCTTAGTAGATTGTGTTCGAGATATAAACCTAAATATCATACTTACTTAGTTCGTGGGGAACATCTCTCGGATATATGGGTAACCCCCGAAATCTTGTTTGAAGGGCTTTCTATTTCTGACATACTAGGTCTTTGTGCGTGGTGATATCTGGGGTATTATACTAGGACTTCTGATTTTGCGGGAGCAATAGCCTAGTCCTCGTATAATACTTTGCATTGCTTTAATCTTAAAGCTCACCCTCAGCATAAAAAATGATGAAACGTTGAAAAATGCTAATCATGTGCTGTTGAAAAGAAGATCCCCAAGGGGGACCCACCTAAAGTCGAACCATCGTCTCTCTGATTTTGTGGAAGCAATAGCCTGAGCTCTCATGGTCTCGCATTCACCCATTTACAGATATCATTAGTGTACATTCACCTGTAAGACTGAATATATGAGTCTGGATACGGGAGTATATTCTGAGGTGGGACACGCGAATAAGTTTAAGTGCTTAAAACACTAATCCGTATCTCGAATCAATTGAACTTTGTGTGAAAATTTAAGTGGATCAATATACTGACAATCTAAGTGAATCATTTAGAACTTAAAGTGTTTTAAAGCTCAACGGTGCTAGTGATTGGTCTCAAAAACTGATATGATCCTCTTACACAAACTCACAAAAATATTGTCTGTAAATATTTCTTTACTGTTTTTTTAGTGTGTTTTAGCATAAAATTTTGAAAAATCAAAAAGATTTTATTTCATCCTATTTTTGACAACTGATGTTGAAAAGCTGATTTTCAAAATTCCAAGTGCTAGACATGATGAACAAACATGGTTGGGAGAGTTTGTTTGAAATGAAAATATTTTGAGAAATGTCATAATTTAACAAGTGATGTATTGAGATTGATTTTACAAGTTGTAAGCAGAAATTAAAATTGTTATAAATAAAAATCTTACTTTTGGTAGAGTTTGTGCAGGTAGAAGTAGCCAGGTTCCGATTCCTGAGGATTTTCCGCATAACCATATGCAGATTAAAGCCAGATTCCAGATCCTGTGGCTGTGGAAAGTCAGGCAACGGTCCTAAAATTGTGAAAGCTGCAAAGCATGAGCAGAGTTTGAACCAGAATACGATCCCATAACAACTTAAGGGGGAGTCTGAATGTTAGAGCCAGACTAAGATCCTGGAACAAAGCTGCTGATGTTGATGAGCGAGAGAAAGAAAGAGATTGAAGGATGCTTACATTGTCAGATACTTTGGAAAGAGCGTGAAGACTGATCAAGACTGAAGACTTGTCATACTGAAGACTCGACACCGAAGACTTCGTCAACATCCAAGGGGGAGTCTGTTGGTGCATATGTCTGTCGACTTCATCTTGTATCGAGTCTTGTAATAGGTTTGATAGATCAGGACACGTAGTATGAGATAATCGAGAAAAAAGCCAAAACAGGCCAGTTCACACGAACTGGGATGTCCAGTTCGTGCGAAGTGCCACTTCGTGCGAAGTGGGTGTGTCCAGTTCATAGGAAGTGGTGTTACTATAAATAGGTGTCATGTGTCTCTCATTTGTAACTTTGTGATTCCGGTAGCGAAGCTCTGCCGAAGTGTCTCCAGCCATTGTAAAGTCTTCAAATCAATACAAGAGACAGTTAAAGTGATTCTTGTGTGTATCCAGCTGAAATAACTTCGATACGTCTGATTCTGCCTTTCGTATTGGATGAGATCTCTTCTGAATGACTCGTTTGGTCGTCTCCAACGATCCTACAAAACCCTCCTGCTCTGCTGCAGCAAAATCAATAGATTCGTGAGGGAATCTGCCTCTTATCGCCTCCTCACGAATCTCTTCCCTGCTAGGATCCTCTAACCGCGAGAGATGGTCAGCTGCAACGTTCTCTGCTCCCTTTTTATCCTTAATTTCTATATCAAATTCAGAAAGAAGTAGAACCCATCTAATCAGACTCGGCTTAGCGTCTTTCTTCTGAAACAGGTAACGTAAAGCTAAGTGGTCAGTAAACACAACGGTTTTCGAAAGAACAAGGTAAGAACGGAACTTGTCAAATGCAAAGATGACTGCTAACAGTTCCTTTTCCGTAGTGGTGTAATTTTCTTGGGCGTTATTCTATGTTTTACTCACGTAGTAAATCGGGTGAAAATGATTCTCCCGTCTCTGCCCTAACGCCGCACCGACTGCATAATCACTGGCATCGCACATGAGCTCGAATGGCAAGCTCCAGTCGGGTGACACAAGAATAGGTGCACTAACTAGTTTCTCTTTCAGAAACTCAAACGCTTTAAAACATTCCTTGTCAAAGACAAACGGAACATCCTTCTCTAACAATCGAGTCATGGGGCGAGCGATTTTAGAAAAGTCTTTAATAAAGCGCCTATAAAAACCCGCAAGACTGAGAAAACTATGAATCGACATAACACTAGTCGGCGGAGGAAGCCGACTGATCGTATCTATCTCCGCTCTTTCAACTTCACTACCAGCTCTCGAAATCTTATGTCCCAACACAATACCTTCAGTCACCATGAAGTGACATTTTTCGCAGTTCAACATAAGCTTCGTTTCAACACATCTTCTCAACATCTTCTTGAGATTAACTAAACAATGATCGAAAGAATTACCGTACACTGAGAAGTCGTCCATAAATGTCACACCCCGACCACGTAGAACATACAAAACGTGGCGGAAATGTCGGGGAGTGTTGTAACAGAATTAATTGTTTCAAATCCAAGGTAATTGAAGTTTCGTTTTATTGATTAAAAGTGTTACAATGTCTTAACAAACAAGAAATACAACATATTTAACTAGTCTTGTATCTTTTATTGTCACTAAAGCCCAAGTCTGCCTATGTGTATCTTGATCATCTTATGTAACAGCTCCTGAAAAACACATGTGAAAATAGGTACGTCAGCATAAAAATGCCTGTGAGATACATAGGTTTTGTGAAAATAGGATTCATGACTTATGTTTGAGAAAATGTTTAGTCATGAACCTTGTTATTTGCTTTGTTTTGTAAATCATTTGAAAATCGATAAGATCAGATGATAAGTATAAATAAATGTAAGGTTAAATGAATAACCAAGTAAAATATGTTTGCATAAGATAAGATGTTTATAAATCAATGTCTTGTGAAAAGTATGTTATATGTATAAAATGTTCTATGTCTCAAACTGAAATGATTCAAATAACGCTATGATATGTAATACCATACAAACACTTATATATAGGAAGTACCAGCGGCGTATCCACCATGCTTGTATCATATTACACACGCATCGTTACTTAATCACTTAATCAAACCAAACCAAACAATGTAAAATGTCTATGTTTAAATCAATTGTCAAATGTATTAAATAATATGTCAAAGTATTCATGTCAAGATGTAAATCATGTCAAAATGTCTATGTCAAATATCCATGTCAAATGTCTATGTCAAATATCCATGTCAAATGTCTATGTCAAATATCCATGTCAAATGTCTATGTCAAATATCCATGTATGGCAAGTGAAATGTCTCAACTAAACCATATGCACAAAAACAAAGTATTGAAGTAAAACTTGGTTTAAATCAAAGTTATGTTTTGTGGGAAATACATGATCAAATGTCAATCATGTTAAAATGTCTATGTCGAAATGTCTATGTCAAATGTCTATGTCAAAATGTCATGTAAAACGATGTACTAAGTAATGCACACAATGGCAACACATAGCATGAAATGTAATGAAATCATGTACTATAATGTACTAACGAACATAGCAGTATATGATGTTAAAACAGGAAAGCATGAAAGTAACAAGTAGGCACATGTGTTCCACCCCAAAACAGTTTGGAAAACAGTAAAAGAGGGGTCTATGTACTCACTTGAGATTGCTCAGAAGTCCTAGGATAACCACCAAGCAATGCTAGAGATCGCGGAATATCAAACGGCACCCAGGGTCCCCGAATGCTAATCCCGATCTAAGAATCTCAGGTATGAAACAATGGTTTCAACTTAGAGTTTCTCAAATCAGAATTCTTGTTAGTTATGCAATGGGGGGCATGGGGTATTTATAGTATTCGGTCCACCGTTAAGATCGTTTCATGGAAAACGTGCCTTAATCTTGCCCGTACATGTGTCGGGACCTTATGGTGACTAAAATTCCATCCTTATCAGCTGACTAGATAATTAGGAACTTGTGGTTGTGGTTAATCCAGCTGAAAACAGGCTATTAAGTACATTGCATCTGGTCTGCAGACCCCTAGCGCACCGCTACGCTAAAAGTGTAGCGCACCGCTAGGCTTAAGTTTGGCAGATTTACACTTTTGGTCCCTGTCATGCATTCAGCCCATTTTCGACACGTTTAAGGCCCGTTAACCCCATTTCAAAGCTCTAAAATGAAGTTAAAGTATAGGGAACTTAAAATGTGTTCAAAAATATCTCGGATGTCGGTTCGTTTGGCCGTACGAACGCGATGTTCGCTTAATTACGACGGAATGCGCACAAGCGCGAAAAACGATCCAAATGACGCGACGAATGGATTTTTCTTAAGGCGAGCCATAAAATATAATGTAGTCATGCTTACATAAATTTTTGGATGTCCGGATGTATTCAGAACGTAAGTTATGCGCGAAAATGCAAACTTGTGCACTTTTTGACGCTTTTAGTCCCTGAATGACACAAAAGTTTATTTTAGCATACCGAACACCTCAAAGCCTATTTCTAAGCTATGTAAAGGATATTTATGGTATGTTTAACTTATGGTCATGTTCCGGAAGGTCTGTTACAGTTCAAATTGGCATACTTTCGCAGTTTGTCAACTTTTAGTCCCTGTAAGCGATTAAACTTTGATTTCACCACACCAAACCTTTCAAAACTTATATCTAAGTTATGTAAAGGTTATTTAAGGTATGTTAAGCCTATTTCACTATTCCGGAGTGTTCGTTGGATTAAACTGGTTATATCTACTCATCAGAGCGCGTATAACCCTCCAGAAAGCGATTTAAATCTTGAAATCGAACAAGAATTGATATGTGTAAACGATACACATATTTTTACAAATCCCAAGTATGAAATACTATATTTCATTGGTTTGGCATTTGTTTGATGGTTGGAGTGGCACAGGTGTTACAGTCTCCCCTACTTTAGGAAATTTCGTCCCGAAATTAATTCGTAGGAGTCTATCTGTGACTTTGTGTGAAGTAACCATCAAAGATAAGCAAGGCATAATCCTGTTATTTCTCTTTAACGGACATTTTTCAGAATTGAAAAAAAATGAACGGAGTTATTTTCAACAGGCATTCTTCAGAAACGAAATTGAACGAAAGGAGTCATTTTTCACCATTTCTTCAGAAACAAAAATGAACGAAAGGAGTCATTTTTCACCATTTCTTCAGAAACCAAAAATGAACGACAAGAGTCATTTTTCACCATTCCTTCAGAAACCAAAAATGAACGACAAGAGTCATTTTTCACCATTCCTTCAGAAACCAAAAATGAACGACAAGAGTCATTTTTCACCATTCCTTCAGAAACCAAAAATGAACGACAAGAGTCATTTTTCACCGTTCCTTCAGAAACCAAAAATGAACGACAAGAGTCATTTTTCACCATTCCTTCAGAAACCAAAAATGAACGACAAGAGTCATTTTTCACCATTTCTTCAGAAACCAAAAATGAACGACAAGAGTCATTTTTCACCATTCCTTCAGAAACCAAAAATGAACGACAAGAGTCATTTTTCACCATTCCTTCAGAAACCAAAAATGAACGACAAGAGTCATTTTTCACCATTTCTTCAGAAACAAAAAATGAACGACAAGAGTCATTTTTCACCATTTCTTCAGAAACCAAAAATGAACGACAAGAGTCATTTTTCAGACACATGACCAAACTAGCTGTGGTTTCCGTGCACTGAATTCCATAATTATGTATGCATCCATAATTACGCAATTACTTGCATAGTCCGCACAATTTGCTTGTAATGTGGAGGGGAGGAAAATCAAACCTATGATGAGTGTGGCTGGACTACCATAGGGTCCTTTTAATTAGATCGACAAAGGATCCTTTTTAATTAGGGCACCAAGGAGTCCTTTCAGCTATATCATCACATGATATTCCTAACCAGATTTTTTTTGGATCAATCTGTTTACCTAGACCACTCAGGGGTCTAATTATGGAATAGTACAATATAATCCAAGGGTCTTTACTACCACGTAAAAGCCCATTGAGGATTTAATATAGTACCTTTGGATATCCTACTACGAATTTCCTTATACAAAGATGTGGAAGATTCTACGAGGATTTGGATAACAAAACTTGGATTACACCAAAATCATAAAAGGAAACACATAAGCACATAATCACATAGTTGTTTAATTTGTTTATTAATTTGTTATCTTTGGACGCGGATACTTAAAGCACACCAGGAATCCATTCCGTGGATTTCATTTGGTACTTTAAACATTATCAAGAATCTAACTATGAAGATAGAAAGATCTTTAAAAAGAAAATTCAATTTCGATTATAAAGAACCGAAATGTTTGAATTTAGATACATAAGGAATCCAATTAAGGACTCCGATGAATGATAATCATCCATAAGGATCAAATTATGAAGATAGAAAGATCCTATTTTGGATTTTGGAATTTTGTGTAACGAGAGTGTTCCGACACTTTGCACTAGGCGTGCTTACGTCGATACACAAGGTAGAAAGTTCATGAGGTTGAGGCGCCAGATATGACAAGCGACATATGAAGCGGAGTTTGAAGGTTGAGCAGCAGCAGGATTTGTAACAGCTTTGCTTTGGATTGCAAAGCGGCATATGTTAACCAAATGTCTCCATCGTCCACCGTGGGTACATTTGAAACAAGGTATTTGATTTGAATAATGACGATGGCATTGATTGCACCAAGGAGCAGTTCCCTTATACAGCTTCACCCCTGAGGCGAGTCATGGTGATAGCTAAGTCAACGGTCCTCTGGAGTACGACGCCTATTCGCTGGGTAATTGCAGCACCTGGTTCGGACATTGTTGTTGCGATGAAGAAGCATCTTGAAGATAACGAAAGGCATAGGAGGAAACAAGCGAAAGATAGTCAAAAGGAAATGACAAGGCATGTAGATTGTGACCATTTGTTTGTTACCAAAGGCAAACAAATGAGAGAGTGACTAATCAAAGTAAGCGGGTCAATATAATGTATCGCGAAGACATGCTCGCCTATAAGTGAACACTCATCCCAAGAATTCCCAGGTAAGCACAACTGGTCTCGCGTCTGATGAGATGTATACGAAGTGCTTGCCTAGACAGAAAACCCAGAATACAGGCATTCACCCTTCCAGTTTGCACGTGTTCACATTATTAAAAACCCAAAACCTTGACGAGAATTTGAAAATTCAAAGGGGTTCAAAACCATATAACAGAGGGTTCAAAACCTATAAATCAATCATCCTAGAACAGATGATTAGTTTTCAAAGCGGTTTTGAAATTTATGTTCTTGTTGTGGTCGTCGCCTAAGGATAGGTGACAGTATTGTTTTATGACTAAACGCAAGTAAACTCGCGTTAGGGTCCTAAGAAGGTTATAGACTAGGTCAAAGCATTACTAATAACCTAATTCCCTATAACCATTGGCTCTGATACCATCTTTTCTGTCACACCCCGACCACGTAGAACATACAAAACGTGGCGGAAATGTCGGGGAGTGTTGTAACAGAATTAATTGTTTCAAATCCAAGGTAATTGAAGTTTCGTTTTATTGATTAAAAGTGTTACAATGTCTTAACAAACAAGAAATACAACATATTTAACTAGTCTTGTATCTTTTATTGTCACTAAAGCCCAAGTCTGCCTATGTGTATCTTGATCATCTTATGTAACAGCTCCTGAAAAACACATGTGAAAATAGGTACGTCAGCATAAAAATGCCTGTGAGATACATAGGTTTTGTGAAAATAGGATTCATGACTTATGTTTGAGAAAATGTTTAGTCATGAACCTTGTTATTTGCTTTGTTTTGTAAATCATTTGAAAATCGATAAGATCAGATGATAAGTATAAATAAATGTAAGGTTAAATGAATAACCAAGTAAAATATGTTTGCATAAGATAAGATGTTTATAAATCAATGTCTTGTGAAAAGTATGTTATTTGTATAAAATGTTCTATGTCTCAAACTGAAATGATTCAAATAACGCTATGATATGTAATACCATACAAACACTTATATATAGGAAGTACCAGCGGCGTATCCACCATGCTTGTATCATATTACACACGCATCGTTACTTAATCACTTAATCAAACCAAACCAAACAATGTAAAATGTCTATGTTTAAATCAATTGTCAAATGTATTAAATAATATGTCAAAGTATTCATGTCAAGATGTAAATCATGTCAAAATGTCTATGTCAAATATCCATGTCAAATGTCTATGTCAAATATCCATGTCAAATGTCTATGTCAAATATCCATGTCAAATGTCTATGTCAAATATCCATGTATGGCAAGTGAAATGTCTCAACTAAACCATATGCACAAAAACAAAGTATTGAAGTAAAACTTGGTTTAAATCAAAGTTATGTTTTGTGGGAAATACATGATCAAATGTCAATCATGTTAAAATGTCTATGTCGAAATGTCTATGTCAAATGTCTATGTCAAAATGTCATGTAAAACGATGTACTAAGTAATGCACACAATGGCAACACATAGCATGAAATGTAATGAAATCATGTACTATAATGTACTAACGAACATAGCAGTATATGATGTTAAAACAGGAAAGCATGAAAGTAACAAGTAGGCACATGTGTTCCACCCCAAAACAGTTTGGAAAACAGTAAAAGAGGGGTCTATGTACTCACTTGAGATTGCTCAGAAGTCCTAGGATAACCACCAAGCAATGCTAGAGATCGCGGAATATCAAACGGCACCCAGGGTCCCCGAATGCTAATCCCGATCTAAGAATCTCAGGTATGAAACAATGGTTTCAACTTAGAGTTTCTCAAATCAGAATTCTTGTTAGTTATGCAATGGGGGGCATGGGGTATTTATAGTATTCGGTCCACCGTTAAGATCGTTTCATGGAAAACGTGCCTTAATCTTGCCCGTACATGTGTCGGGACCTTATGGTGACTAAAATTCCATCCTTATCAGCTGACTAGATAATTAGGAACTTGTGGTTGTGGTTAATCCAGCTGAAAACAGGCTATTAAGTACATTGCATCTGGTCTGCAGACCCCTAGCGCACCGCTACGCTAAAAGTGTAGCGCACCGCTAGGCTTAAGTTTGGCAGATTTACACTTTTGGTCCCTGTCATGCATTCAGCCCATTTTCGACACGTTTAAGGCCCGTTAACCCCATTTCAAAGCTCTAAAATGAAGTTAAAGTATAGGGAACTTAAAATGTGTTCAAAAATATCTCGGATGTCGGTTCGTTTGGCCGTACGAACGCGATGTTCGCTTAATTACGACGGAATGCGCACAAGCGCGAAAAACGATCCAAATGACGCGACGAATGGATTTTTCTTAAGGCGAGCCATAAAATATAATGTAGTCATGCTTACATAAATTTTTGGATGTCCGGATGTATTCAGAACGTAAGTTATGCGCGAAAATGCAAACTTGTGCACTTTTTGACGCTTTTAGTCCCTGAATGACACAAAAGTTTATTTTAGCATACCGAACACCTCAAAGCCTATTTCTAAGCTATGTAAAGGATATTTATGGTATGTTTAACTTATGGTCATGTTCCGGAAGGTCTGTTACAGTTCAAATTGGCATACTTTCGCAGTTTGTCAACTTTTAGTCCCTGTAAGCGATTAAACTTTGATTTCACCACACCAAACCTTTCAAAACTTATATCTAAGTTATGTAAAGGTTATTTAAGGTATGTTAAGCCTATTTCACTATTCCGGAGTGTTCGTTGGATTAAACTGGTTATATCTACTCATCAGAGCGCGTATAACCCTCCAGAAAGCGATTTAAATCTTGAAATCGAACAAGAATTGATATGTGTAAACGATACACATATTTTTACAAATCCCAAGTATGAAATACTATATTTCATTGGTTTGGAATTTGTTTGATGGTTGGAGTGGCACAGGTGTTACAATAAACACATCCATCGAACTTTCCACCATATCCTGAAAAATCATAATCATACATCGCTGGAATGTAGCTGGAGCGTTACATAGACCAAAAGGCATGCGTCGATACGCATATGTGCCGTATGGACATGTAAAGGTAGTCTTTTCCTGATCCTCCGGTGCAATGGGGATCTGAAAATAACTCGAAAACCCGTCGAGAAAGCAATAGAACTGCTGACCCGCGAGCCGCTCAAGCATCTGATCAATAAATGGGAGCGGAAAATGTTCCTTACGAGTGGCGTCATTCAACTTTCGATAGTCAATGCACACGCGCCAACCCGTGACTGTACGTGAAGGTATAAGCTCATTTTCTCATTTAGAACGACTGTCATCCCCCCTTTCTTCGGGACGACCTGAGTAGGACCCACCCAAGCTGAATCGGAAATAGGATATATCAAACCAGACTCCAACAACTTCATAACTTCCTTTTTAACTACCTCCTGCATATTCAGGTTGAGACGTCGCTGCGGCTGCACCACCGGCTTGTAAACCTCCTCCATCAGAATACGGTGCGTGCAAAAAGTAGGGCTAATGCCCTTAATATTAGATAACCTCCATGCAATCGCCTCTCTATGCTTCCTCAGCACCTCAATCAACCTCACTTTCTCATCCTCTGTCAACTTCGAAGATATGATGACAGGCATGTTCAGGTTTTCTCCTAGGAATGCGTACTCAAGATGTGATGGAAGAACCTTAAGTTCTAAAGGCGGTGGAATGTCTACAGGAGTACTCTTATTGCTAACCTCATTTAGTTCCAGCGTCTCTCAAACCCATAACTCATCACTCTCATCCAACTGCTCCTCCTCAATCTCTTCTTCATCAATCTCATCAACAACTCCCTCACCAACTAGATCGGCCCCACTGATGTACTCGAGACATGTGTCGACACAAGATATGAAAGAATTTAGAAAGTAAACGGAATAACACGGCCCGTTATCTTCATCTCTACCTCCAGGATGCTGCATCGCTCTATCGATCTCGAATGTGACAATCTCGTCACCCGCACGAAGAGAAATCTTACCGTCAAAGACGTCAATGATCGCCTTTGTGGTTCTAAGGAATGGACAGCCCAAAATAATAGGAACTCTTTCATCGGCCTCCATGTCAAGAACGACGAAATCCACAGGAAATGCGAATTTATCCACTTTAACCAACAAATTCTCAACTATCCCACGAGGATACTTGACTGAACGATCAACCAACTACAACGACATAAGAGTGGGTGTAAGCTCTCCTAAACCTAGCTTCTCGTACAAAGAAAACGGCATTAGAATGATGCTAACACCTAAATCAGCTAGAGCATGAGCAGGGGTAATGTCTCCCCCAAAGAAGCATGGAATTGTGAATGTACCAGGGTCGGTTAACTTCTCTAGCAGCTTATTCAAGACTACCGCGGAACAACCACCGGTCAAAGGAATATTCGAAAGCTCACCTATTCTCTCCTTACACTTCAAAAGGTCCTTAAGAAATTTGGCATACTTGGGCATCGACTGAAGAGCTTCTATGAACGGAAGATTGATCTTCAACTGCTTAAACATTTCAAGAAATTGCCCATACTCCTTAGCATATTTCTGATGCTTCAGGCGGGCGGGATATGGGACACGAGAAGGATCAACTAATGGTGACGGTCTATCCTCGCCGGTTGCTTCTCCACATTCTTCTCCATTTGAGACTCCTAGGTGTTTGCGGTACTTGTTGGGTCTAGTTTCATGTGCACCTTACCGGGAGCCTCCATCTCGATCTCCTCTTCAACTTCTTCATCTTCTACCTCAACGTTCTCTCGAACTACCACCCCCCAAACTCTTCCCATTGCGGGTGTGATGGAGAGGGTGAAACCCGAGCTTTAGAGTGTTTAAAAATGATGTTTTATGTGTATGTGATGTGTTTATTTGATTCGAATGAGATAACTATGAGATTTCTTTGATTTGTAGGTAAAACACACAAACCGGTGCATTTGTGATGATTAAAGATGAAGTTATGAGCATAAGATGGGATATTGCAGCTCGAGGATGGATGTAAAAGCTTGTTCGAGTGATATGAAGGCTCACGAGTGAAAGGAATGTGAATGACCAAAGTTCAAGGGCTAATTTAGTATTTTTCAGAAGTTGTGTGAAGCCTAGATATGCAAGAAATAAGAAGAGTATAAGTTGAGGGGCCATTCGGTACTTATTTAAAAGTTATGTTATGCTCATATATGAGAGGAGATTGAAGAAACAAAGTTGAGGGGTTCTTTTTTCAATTGTTGAAAGTTACTCATGAAGAAGAAAAGAGGAACAAATATTCGATCATAGCTTACAAGTGTCAACTCGTAGCTTACGAGTTAGTGATGTTTGAAAAGAAATTGGACAGAACTTTTGAATCGTAAGCTACAGGTTTCAAACTGTAGCTTACGAGTTACTATATGCAGCAAGAAGGGACCAAGAGACACACGACGTAGCCTACGGTCTATAAACCGTAAGCTACGGTTGGCTGTTAATGTTCAACCAGAGTTTATAAACCATAAGCTACGGTTTCTTATTCATAGCTTACGGCCAGGAGAATTTAAAAAACGCGAATTAAGGCCTCTAAGTTATATATTAGGGTTTGAAAGAAGGGGATCATCATCTATCATTGAAGGTCGATCCAAGGCACCTAAAGGCTCAAACTTGAAGACTTTTTCACCTCTAATCCATCAAGATTCTCATTCCAATCATCGAATCAACCATGAACTATTCATCAATTCAAGTTTTTGAAGATTCTTCGTGCGAGATGAGCGGCTAAACTTTTATGGTTTCCTCCAGATGGAGGGTTTTTGTAAGTTAATTGACACTATGTGTTTGCTACAATCATTTTAACTTGGTGATCTAAGCATTCGATGCTTTTCACTTTGATTTGATTTGTTTATTGTAAACGCTTGCATTTATTTAAACCTTAATTTCTAAGCATTCAGTTCCCGAGAGTTCTAGTAATTGGGATATATTTGACATGGGGTTAGGATTTATAAATTGTAATTGATAATCATTCGATAACCTCCCGTTATGTATTGACCGGAGTACTTAGTCGTTGGTTATCACAATTTGTTAATCAAAATTAACACCTATGTCTATGTAGGTAACGATTAAACACAGAGTTGAAGTTAACTGCAAAACCTGAAATCTGGAGGAACCATCTTTCTTCCTACTGATTTAAATCTCAATTTTGTTGGACCGTTCTACGACCTTAAACCGTCAGTTAAGGTAGTTCATCTTTGCGTACGAAGGCGGAATCAATGTAAACAAAGTCATAACAGCTCTAATCCTTTTAATCCTTCTTTTCTGATTAATATTCGTGCTTGTACAATGTTTTCTGATACAAATCCGGCAGCACTTCGTGTTTCACACAATGACCAAGTTATCAAATGAACAACACAACAGCCTATTTATAGACCTGAGATTTCGCTTGAGACTGCTTGAAGCGAAATCATCATATGTTGATTTCGCTTGAAGATGTTTCAAGCGAAATCTACAAGTTTAACACATACAAACCCTATTTAAACCCTATTGTGTGATCATTCAAACAATTCTAGACACAAGACTTGATTATGACGTAATCAACAGACATTTAGTGCACCAACAGACTCCCCCTTGAATGTTGATGAAGTCTTTGGCTTCAAGTCTTTGTCTTTATCATTCTTCAAACATTGTAAAAACTCTCATCAATCTTTATCTTCAAGCTTTAACCTTTAAACTTCAATCTTCCCTTTGACCATTGATCCAGACTCCCCCTTTCACAGACTCCCCCTCTCGATATGCTAGAATCTGAGATATCTGGTTCAAGCTTTGACAATTAGCCTCCATTGGGAATAATGAAGTCCAAACCTGTTTCTCAACAAACAAATATTACACTTCTATCTTTTCACCAATAAATCACAAAATCGATCAGTTTTAGAAATCCATTCAAGTATTCAGGTCCAAGTTAATGACCCTGATCACTTGATTAATCTACCAAGTCCAAATTAATGACCTTGGTTGATCTTTTTGACGAATCAATACTGATTTTAAAACAACAATTTCAAACATTTCCTGAAAATAACAAGTATCAAGTTAATGAACTTGTTTTTGACTTTTCAAACAATTCAAACTTCTTCAAAGTAAGCTTTCCTCATTCTTCAGTCCAGAATCCCCTGCATCTGCTTCACACAACTGAGAATCCAACAATCAACTCTCCACTTTGGTTTGTAGGAAAATAAAGCAGAAATAAAATCTTTTTGGATTTTTTCAAAGTGTTCTAAACTAAGAAATGAAATACAGAAAACTTAAATTGCAGAAATTAAACAAAGTAAACTATTTACAAACATATTTTTGGTAAGCGTGTCAGGGAATCATATCAGCTTTTCAGACAAATCACAAGTACCGTTAAGCTACATTTCATACTCAGACTTAAACAATTCACCTCGATTGTCGATATACTGATCCATCTTAAATTCTCACACAAATTTCAATTTACTCAGGATACGATTTAGATGAATTATGAACTTAGATCATTCATGTGTCCCACCTCTTGAATATACTCCCGTATCCAGAATCCCAATAATCAGTCTTACAGGTGAGTATACTACAATGATATCTGTATATAAATTAGGTATGCGAGGGCCGAGGGATCTCAGATCGATACTTCCGTATACGCAGAGAGATATCAGCTTCGACTTTTCGGTGTGTCCCCTTTAGAGGATCTTTTTGCTTACAACAGCAGCATTTATCAATTTTATTGTTTCAGCATGCTGAGGGTTTAATGTTGTGTTTCAAGCATTGCAGTAAGTATTAGCCAGGGACTAGGTCAGAACCACCGTTCAGCAGAAGTCCCGGAATAATACCCCAGACATCATTGAGTATAAAGACCTAGTATATCAGATTAAGAGACCTTTCAAACGAGATTTCAGGGGTTACCTATATATCCAAGTAGTGTTCCCCACAAATTCACAAGTTTGAATTTTAGGTTTATATCCCGAATAAATCTACTAAATGTGTGAAAACCTATCGACACATCATCAGTAAGATTGTTTAACTCTTATATACTTTACAAATCTTTAGCATACTGTAATCGTCTAGCTGATGTACTATCATTTTCCCTATATACACAAGCTCTTTTTCAGATTTTATCATGTTTTTGTATTTTTGCATTTTTTACTGTTTTTGTATTTTCTGAAAATATAACAATGTACAAACATCTACTCCCCCTAAATACCAAAACAAGTAAAAATTCGACAAACCATTGCAGATTGTTTCTCGTCTTCATCCACAACAGTACTCTCATCAACGCCAATTATGCCATCCGACATCGACAGAAGCTTCATACCATTCAGTTTTAACAAATATTTAAACCGATTTTTATCAAAAGCTTTGGTATGTAAATCAGCTTTCTGTTCGTCAGTGTGGATTTTCTCAATTCGTATCAACTTTTTTTCAAAGCAATCACGAATAAAGTGATGACGAATTTCTATGTGTTTAGTTTTAGCGTGATGTACTGGATTTTTTGTTATATTTATTGCAGCCTCATTATCAACAAAAAGAGATGTGTTAAGAAACTGCAAACCGTAGTCGCGCATCTGTTGCTGTATCCACAAGATCTGAGAGCAGCAACTGCTAGCAGAAACATACTCCGCTTCACAAGTAGATAACGCCACAAACGTTTGTTTCTTACACTGCCAGGGAACCAATCTAGGACCAAAGAACTGGCATCCTGCAGTTGTTGATTTTGAATTAACTTTGCAGCATCCGAAATCTGAATCGGAATACCCTTCGAGCGTAAAGTCGCCTTTCCTAGGATACCACAACCCCAATGAAGGAGTTCCTTTCAGGTAGCGCAATATCCTCTTCACAATGATCATGTGCGATGCTCTCGGGTTAGACTGAAATCTTGCTGCGAGGCACGTTGGGTACATGATATCAGGACGTGAAGCAGTTAGGTACATTAAAGAACCTATCATGGAACGGTAATACGTTTCATCAGCCCTGTCTCCGGTGAGATCTGGGTGAATCCCATGATTTGTTGCAAGTGGGGTAGCAGCTGGAGTAGAACTTGACATCCCAAATTTCTCTAGAATATCATGAACATACTTTGACTGATGAATGAAAATTCCCTCAGGAAGTTGTTCAACTTGTAATCCCAAAAAGAATTTCATCTCCCCCATTGATGACATTTCAAACTTTTGCTTCATCACTGATTCAAAATCTTTGCATAGATTTTCATTTGTCGACCCAAAGATTATATCGTCCACATAAATCTGAACTATCAGAAGATGACCATCGACTTCTTTAGTGAAGAGAGTGGCATCCACTTTTCCACGAATGAACTTGTTGGCTAGTAGGTGTTGAGACAAAGTCTCGTACCAAGCTCTCGGTGCCTGGTGTAAACCATACAGCGCTTTGTCCAATAAGTAGACCTTGTTTTTGTGGATTGGATCGGTGAAGCCCGGCGGCTGACCGACATAAACCTCCTCTTTAACCTTCCCGTAAAGAAACGCCGATTTAACATCCAACTGATAAACTTTAAAGTTCTTCCAAGACGCAAATGCTAGGAAAATTCTGATTTCCTCTAGTCGTGCTACAGGAGCATAGACTTCGGTAAAATCAATTCCCTCCTGTTGACTAAATCCCTGAACAACGAGTCGAGCTTTGTTCCTTACAACAATTCCTCTATCGTCCCTCTTGCACTTGAACACCCACTTGGTGTTAATCTTTCTATGACCATCCGGCAAATCAACTAACTTCCACACTCCCAATTTCTCGAATTGACTAAGTTCCTCCTGCATTGCATTGACCCAAGAGTCTTCAGTAAGCGCCTCTTTGTAAGTTCTTGGCTCAACCTGCGAAATAAAACAACTTAATGAGAATTCAGTTTGCAAAGGAGCAACTTTTGTATAAAAACAGGTAAGCCCTTTATCAATCTGATTTCGAGTGCGAACTCCTGTCTGCAATTCTCCTATGATCAACTCCTCTGGATGATATGAAAAAGTTCGCGGCATCACTTCGCTTGGAACATCTACATTTCCCTCCAGATTAGTAACATTCTGCTCTGCATCTTGTTCACCAACTTGGTTTGTTTGACTTGAAATCTGAATTTGCTCCCCCTCAGAATCTGAATCACCATGATCAAATACTGGCATGTTTTCAGCTTCTAGATTATCATTCTGATCCGATTGATTATCCTGAGCAACTTCATTCTGTTGGACATCATCATGTTCACCAGCATTACTTGGACCTGCTTCATCGTCATTTGAAGTTTCCCTTGGTCTCCTCGAATACTCAGCTGGGAATCTTAGCTGCGACTCATATTCACGCAAAATATCCAACTCATCAAAGAAATCTTCATCATCCTCTGATTCTTCTCTCATGTCAAACGAATCCCAAAGTTTGTCATAATGATAACGCCATGAATCACCAGGATTCTGCAGCGGCATAGTATAACCTTGACATTCAACATTTTCAGCTTCAATAATCCGCTTCTCACTTGGAACGAAGACACTTCGCAATGGATTTGCATAACCAACAAAGATACCCTCAATGCTCTTCGGACCAAACTTTCCATGAGGCTCTATAACCGTACAGGGTGACCCGAATGGTTCTAGATACTTCAAATTCGGTTTACGGTTATTGATTAGCTCAAAGCATGTTTTGTTGAACTTCTTGACAGTAAGAACCCTGTTGAGCGTATAGCATGCGGCGGAAACAGCTTCAGCCCAAAAATTAATCGGTAACTTTGAATCTGCGAGCATAGTTCTAGCCGTCTCGATTAGCGTTCGATTTTTGCGTTCTGCGACTCCATTCTGCTGCGGAGTGTACGGAGCACTAAACTCATGCAAAATACCTCTTTCATTACAAAATTCTTCCATCTTGCTGTTCTTGAATTCAGTACCATTATCACTTCGAATTCTCTTAATACGCCTTTGGTACAAATTCTCAATCTTCCTGAACAGCCCCATCAAACTGTCAAATGTTTCATCTTTTGTCTTCAAGAAAGAAACCCATGAAAATCTGGAATAATCATCAGTAACGACCAAACAATAGTAATCTCCTGTAATGCTTTTGACATTCACCGGACCAAACAAATCCATGTGAAGTCTTTCCAGCGGTCTCGAAACTGAATTAACTTGCTTTGTAGGGTGTGACTTTTTCTTCTGCTTGCCTTTGATGCAGCTAATGCACTCCCCTTCCAGATGAAAACCTTTGATATTAACTCCCAATACCAAATCATTATGCACCAAGTGATTCATTTTTCTAAGATGTATATGCCCCATCTTTCGGTGCCACAATTTTGATTCTTTCTCAGTTGCTCTAGACACGAAACAATGTGCTTGACCAGTAGTTGTAGTTGCTACAGACATATCTAACACATATAAATGATTCACTCTAGGTTCCCTCATGATAATCCATTCTTCAGGGATAACAAAACCAGGTTTCAAAATCTGCGAGATACTAAGCAGATTGTTCTCCAGCTCAGTGATGTAGTTAACTCTCTCAAACGTCACAATCCCATTGGATAACGTTCCTTCACCAACAATTCTACCACCTTCATGACCTGCAAATCCCACATAACCACCATTGATATTCTTCACATCATACAGTAATGCAGTTTTTCCTGTCATATGTCGAGATGCGCCACTATCCATGATCCATCTTGAAATGGCTCTTGGAAGATCCTGCACATAACAAACTTCAAATTAACCAACTTTAATAAAGATGCCGATTCATGCTTCGCAATCCAGGAAGCTCTGGCAAATCAAACTGCTTATTCGAACATGGTGTCCACCCAGGCCTCATCAGCCTTAGGTGTAACCTTGACTCTAGCAATTTGAATTTTGAAATTTTCAGCCTTCAAAGGTGGAAAATTTGCATCATAATCAACCGAAATTGATTCTTCAGCCTTTTTCACTTCAGAAGTTGAAATTTTCATTTCAGTTTTTGTTTTCCAAACTTGTTGAGATAATGCAACCTGTTTATAAAACTTGTCGTTTTTAGTTACCACTTTCTTTACAGGTTCATTTTTCACTTTGATGTTGTTATTTTTCACACTCTTTTTCTCAACAATGATTGGTGCTTTACCCTTCACATCAACTTTCTTCTGTTGAATCTTCACATTTTCAATCTTAGGCTTGGAGTTGGTGCAATTTCTTGCAATGTGACCAACTTTGTTACATCTAAAACATATACGAGTATCAACAATTCGACTTGTGCCTTCAGACTGATAATGTGAAGCTCTTTTCTCAAAGAACTCTTTATTTGATTTTGAAAAAAATTCATTTTCCTCATCAGCAAGTGAACTTGAACTGTTCACAAACACTTTCTATTCAGCAAACCTCTTGTTTTGAAAACTCTTCTTCTGATAACTATTACCACCCCGATAACCACCCGACCAATTGTTTCGATTGTTATTATAAAAACGTGGTGGAACAACAGGCTTTTTGTAATAAGCTTTATCTTTCTCAAAATTCATTTGCCTTTTTGTTTGGCTCAAACTGTTCACTTCTGACAACTTAACTTCAACTAACTTGAAAACATTTGTCAACTTTTTCACATTAACATTCTCAATAGGAAACTCAGAATCCGAATACAACTTATCAGATCCAGCCATCTTGTACATCACAAGACCCGGTTCATCACTTAAGTTGTTTTTGGATTTTGATTTCTGAATGTATTTGTCCAAGAAACACCCATCATCTTCAGTTGAATCAGACATTAAAACACTTTCAGCTGTGCTCTTAACAATCTCTGTCTGAACACTATCATCAGATGATGTAAAAGTAACATCAATGTTCTCCGGAAGTTTAACTTCTTTTTCTTCTTCAATTTCAACCAACCCAGATTGCTTTTTCGTGTAATTATCAAGAACAGGTGGTGGAACTTGATGAAACCCCACCCCAGTTCCATCACAATACACATCTTCGCCCGCTTTGTCTTTCCCGATGGGTTTGGGAATAATATGTTGCAAAACAAAGCTTGCGGAGCTGTAACTATTAAGCTTCAACTGGATTCGCTCGTTTTCGATTATAGCCTCTTGAACTTTAAGTTTCAGTTTAGCGATTTCATCCAGTTGTTGGTTGATTGATTCTTCTTTAACTCTAAGCACTGCTTTCAAATGTTCATTTTCTTTAAAAGTTTTACCATTTCGATCATCACAATCTTTCATTGTGCTTTTGAGTTTTTCAAATTTTTCAGAAATCTGACGGTTTTCAAGAATCAACTTTTCATTTTCTTGTTTAATTTTGTCATGATCAATTTTATCAGTTTCAATTTGAGCAGTTAATTCTCTTATCCGTTCAGTTGAAGCTTTAACTGTTTTGTCACGACCAAGAATCTGATTCTCAACGTTTCTGACCTTTGCTGTCAGATCTTTAATTTTCTCATCGTTGAGATACGTGACAGTATTACAAAATTTGCACTCTTTGTTGCAATTTTTGCATTCAGCATTTCCTTCGATCTTTTTACCTGACGCATTTGTTGACACATCTGAACTGACCTGGATTTTTGACTCAGACACGGAGTTAGAGTCTACCTCAAGTGCCTTAGCAGCCAGCACTTTGTCAGCCATTTTTCCCAGGTTCTCTGCAGTCAACTCCTGCGTTGTATCGATAACTCCAGTATCAATCTTCTTTGATTTTTCGATCTCTTCTTTCTCTTTCATCTCTTTTTCTTCTTTTTCTTTCTTCGCTTCCTCTTTCATTTTCTCAGTTGGAGTTCCCCACCATTTGTGTTGCCAATACTCATCATCATCTTTCATTTCCTTGATTAAGGCTTCCAGATCGAGAGTTTTGTGATCGATTGCAATATTTCCATACTCATCAAGATAACACTCCCTGTCTGGATCCCATCTGTTTGCTCTTTTTGCTTCCAAATAGATACCAGAAAGTCTAATCATTTTGTTTTCCGAAATCATCTTTCTGTATCTATACTTCTGCTCTTCAGTTCTATCATCTTTCCATGGCTTAGGTTCATTTTTCGCCATAAATGCGTAACCAACCGCATCTTCTTCCGGTAGAACCTCTTGACTCCAATCATACCCCTCATCATCGTAAATCACTGCAAGAGCTCTAGATTTCTCTCTGTTGTCTTCAACCTGCTTCAATCTAGGTGGCTCGGATTTATTCTGGTGATAAATCGCCTTCTTGTAGTAATCATCTCTGAAAGGGTTCTCCGATTCATCAGCATAAGCGTTTCGGCATTCTCGTTTGAAGTGACCCTTCTGCTTACACTTGAAACAAGTCACCTTCGATTTATCGAACCCCAGCTTAGTAGAAGCACCACCAATTGTTTTTCTGCCAGTAATTTCCATGAATCTTTGTGCACGACGAACAGCACTTGCCATAGCCCAACGAATATCGATCAGTTCCATTTCCTCCGGATCAATCTGATCGTAATCTTCTTTCGTCAGATTTGTATTGCCAATCTTCCCAGCTACTAATCCTTCATACGATTCCAACACCGATGCTAGAAAGATCATTTGCTGCTTTGCCGACTCTTCGTCAAAATTTTGAGCATTCTTTAAGTCTATTGCAATATTGCATTGAAAACGATTCTTTGCATCAGCATTTCCAGAAGATGAAGATCCACTGTGAAAACCACTGTGACTTCCACTGCTTTGACCACTTTGACTTTCTTTGCCGGCTGTCGACACATTTTCAGCAGAAAATGCAGTTTTTGGAGAAGTAGCTTTTGGCATCATGCTTTTTGGATAGTATAGATCCATATTCTGTTGATAAGATGAATGATTAACTTTGTACGTCTTCTTTAACTCCAACTCATGACTTTCAAGTTTCTCAATCACCAAATCTGGTTTCAACAATTCAGAAGGAATAGTGTTCTTAAGCATGAGAGCATAATATCTCCACTCCATCTCGTCTGGCAACGAATCGAACAACTTGTCTACTTGCTCATCATCAGAATATCTGATATCATGTCTTGCTAATTCCAGCTTCAGATGACCGAACCTTTCAATCATTTTACACACTGACTCATTCTTAAGACAACCAAACATATCAAACTCTTTCCTAAGAAGTTTCTTTTTGTTTTTCACTATATCAGTACTTCCTAAACACTTCTTTTCTAACTTTGCCCAAAGATCTTTAGCATTTGAATAGTCTATCAATGAGATGATATCCTCCCGAACAGACTGAAATAATAATGCCACACACTTTTGTTGGCTACGAAAGATTCAACCTCATCAGAAGATGTTAAGGCTTCACCATTCTTGTTTCCGTTTTCATAACCGTTCTTCAGACTTTTCCAACTTGGAAATGCAAATGCCATCATCCAGTCTTCAAACTTTCTGGACCACCGACTGTACTCCTCAATAGCCATAAGTTTTGGAGGTTTATTAAACGTTCCGAAAGCACTTTCCGATTCCCAAGCTTCCTTTTTCTTCTCTTTTCGCGAGTTATCATTCACATTGCTTGATGAAGCATCATTGTTTCCAAAATCTCCAGCGAACGCGTACATGTCGCTAAACGGGTTCATGAAAATATCATCCATTGTGAACGTACCTGAAAAATCAGTCAAACACTTAGAAAATTTTAAAGTTTTGAAAAATCAGCAAGTTCAAGTGATACTGAATAGTTTGAAGCGAAATCAACACTTAAACTATTCAAGCGAAAACACACTTTAACTGTTCAAGCGAAATCTCTTTTAAAAACTGTTCAAGCGAAATATGATACAAGCTAAGTTTCAAGCGAAAACTACTATTTCCCTTCAACTGACCAGAAACTTCAAGTGAAATCCCACAAGATCAGATTCAACAGTTTCAAGCGAAACCTAGATGATCTATTTCGCTTCAACTGATCTCAAGCGAAATCCGAAATAACAAGTCCACTATTCAAGCGAAATCCTTAAAAACCCAATTTCGCTTGAACTACTCAAGCGAAATAGTCCAAAAATCAAGTGAAATTTGTCTGATTTTCAAGCGAAATCTATCTTAACCTACGAACTCTTTCAAGCGAAACCCTGTTTTAGGTCATTTTTATCATGTTTTAATCTGAATTTTAGTCCGAAACTTTGTAGGCTTTGTTAAAACTCTGTTTACACGATATACTCGAAAATTAGACCATTTCGACCGTTGGAACTTGTTCAGATATGAAAATTATAAAAAAATGAGTAGAAAGAAAAGAATCCGCTGCTATGGTATGAACTCCTCGTCCTGAGCTCTGATACCACTTGTTGGACCGTTCTACGACCTTAAACCGTCAGTTAAGGTAGTTCATCTTTGCGTACGAAGGTGGAATCAACGTAAACAAAGTCATAACAGCTCTAATCCTTTTAATCCTTCTTTTCTGATTAATATTCGTGCTTGTACAATGTTTTCTGATACAAATCCGGCAGCACTTCGTGTTTCACACAATGACCAAGTTATCAAATGAACAACACAACAGCCTATTTATAGACCTGAGATTTCGCTTGAGACTGCTTGAAGCGAAATCATCATATGTTGATTTCGCTTGAAGATGTTTCAAGCGAAATCTACAAGTTTAACACAAAGAAACCCTATTTAAACCCTATTGTGTGATCATTCAAACAATTCTAGACACAAGACTTGATTATGACGTAATCAACAGACATTTAGTGCACCAACAAATTTTTATTAGTTAACTTAGACAATTCTCTTAAACAATCAAACCATCAATTGAATTTTACTTTTTAAGCATTAGTTAATTAATATTTACCATCATAACACTTTCCACAATCCTCCTCGGGTTCGATATCCGGCTTACTCTAGCTACTAGTTTATTTTGATTTTTGCATGTCACTAACGACAGACATCAAAATGGCGCCGTTGCCAGGGAGGCGTGCGCAAAGTGTTTAGTGTTAAGTTTTAGTTTTAGTTAAATATACAAAAATTCAAAAAAATAGTTTATTATGTTTTGTTCGGATTTACTCGAGGTTTCTTGTTTTTTGTTTGTGTAGGTGATCTAGAAAGTGTATGCATCATACTCGGAATTCCGAAAATCATCACCATTAGTGTTCGGTCCAGAGATCGAAAGAACAGTAAAGCATACAAAGCGAGTACTGCATCGTGAGAACAAGATTCTACAATCACCTACACCAACATCCAAAACAATGGAGAACTTAGCAACACTGGAGAAACAACCTGCAACTTCACAACCGCAACAATTCTAGCCAACACCCACCCAACCTTCACCGAACATTACCATACCAGTTCCACCACCACCACCAAAGTCTACACAACCTACATCTACATCTCCAGTACCATCATTCTCAACCTTTTTCCAAAACTTTGATAATAATCAACCAACTTCCACCCAAGCAACATCTCTTCAATACCCAGTTACAACCCAGATTGTCAATGTTCAGCAATCGTCTCCTTACGTTAGAATCATTCCCGATGACACTTCATCACTGAGTCAGACTCAAGCACCTAATGCAACATCAATTCTGCCAGCAGCCCGACCGGTTATTTCACAGCAAAGTCAGCCAATGCCACACCTTTACAGATCGACCATTTATGATCAAGGAAATAACTCAGGGGATTTCAAAGATGGCTTTGAAGAATATGATAATTATGTGGGTCAAAACGAGAGACAAGTGGTTAATACGGGTATTTACGAGAGGCAAACAGCTGGAGCGGGTGGATTCGAAAGAGTTAATCAATGGAACTTGGGTTATCAAACATTTGTGCAGCAATAGCAAGGACCAATTCAACAAGTTCCATATCAACAACCGCAGGTGCAACCGATACCAATACAGCAGCAATATCATCAACCTGACCCAATAATTCAGCAGCCTGTTTCGAGAAGGCCAGTGGTGGATATTCCATTACCACCACCGGTACCTCAGATGCCAGGTCAGGTGAGACCGCTGCCGCGAAACTTATACCGACCGGTGAATTTACCGGAAGGTATTCCACGGCGAAATGATCAGGGTCCAGTTCGAGGTATCGAGAGCCACTTCAGGCCTGCTATAGCTAACAACCCATCACCGGTTGTGATCCCGCAATTACAAGTAGGGCGGTCATTCGAAGTACGAACACAATCAATATCCAGTCTGCCTAAGTTTCATGGTCACGCACATGAAGAACCATATCTACACATTGCTGCATATGATGCACGTTGTAACACTATCAGCAGTCAAGGTTTCTCAGCTGATGATGTGAAATTGGTACTCTTCCAATTCACACTCGAAGACAAAGCGCAGCAATGGTTCCATTCGCTACCGTCAGATTCGATTTTCACATGGGGCGAAATGCAGCAACAATTTTTCGATGAATTCTATACTCATTTGCGTACTAACAATGCCATGAAGGATATTCAGGGGCTTCGACAACAGCCTAGTGAGTTATTTCACGAAGCGTTCAATCGCTTTAAAATGATGCTCAAGAACTGTCCACATCATAGCATATATTTGTGGGAGCTTATGAATGCATTTCACGAAGGCCTAACAGATGATGATGCAAGGGATGTGAATTTAATATCCAATGGTACTTTTGGAACAAATTACGAAGAGGATGATTGGGAATATTTAGAAAGAACCGCAAGGGCGTCAAAACGCAAAGCTCAATCTTCTAGAAGTGCACGACATTCAACGGTGAGAGCAGTAGAGAATCCATCGGAGGTAAGTGGTCAGTTCTCGATGTGTGGACATTGTGGAGATTTAGGGCATATAGCGGATCAATGCCCAACCATTCATGGTGAAAGTGAGGATGTGAATTTTGTGCAAGGCGGGGGTGGTGGAAGAAATTTCAACATGCAGTCCAACACATATCACCCGGGCCTCAGAAATCATCAAAATTTTAGCTATGGAAATACAAATAATCAGCTAAATCCGGGATTTCAAGGCAACAATCAATCTGGTGGTCAAAGGAATTTCAATCAGAACCGATTTCAAGGTAATTTTCAAGGTGGCTACCAAGGCAATCAAAGAGGGTCAACTGACTCTTCTAACACTTCGGGGAATAATGATGTGATGGAGATGTTGAAAGCAATACAACTTGATTTACAAAATCAAAGGCTTGAGTTACAAAACCGTGTTCAGAAGGATGAGGTGCGAGACAAGGCCATTCAAGCATTAACTATGCAAATGGGCCAACTTGCAACTGAGATTAAGGAGTTGAAACAGCAAAACAGGAAGCTTCCTAGTGACACTCAAACGAACCCCAAGCACGGGAAGAATATACCAGTCAGCAGGGTAAGTTTCGTTCCTAAAATCAATTTGAATGATAAATTTTTAACTTATTATGTTTCCCATGTGATTGCAGGTTTAAGTGGCGCTAATGAGGATGGAGATGGGTGTGATTCAGGAGAGCTGGTCGTCCCGATTCGAGTTGGAAAGTTCAAAATCCACAAGGCGTTGTTGGATTATGGAGCTGGGATGATTGTTCTTCCCGGTAGCCTTTACGACCAGTACAACTTTGGTCCGTTACACGTGATTGATCAAATGGAAGTATTTGCGGTTTCGAGTTGGAAACAACCCCGAGGGGTTGTGAAAGACGTGGTAATACAATTGGGCGAGTTTTACTACTCGGTCGATTTTATGGTGATTGATTATGCACCATCACGGACCTATGAGCAGCCACAAGAATTTTTGGGCCGCCCTTTTCTGTATACAGCCAACACCCAAATTGATTGCAGAAATGGGATTGTTACCATGAGCTATGAGAATCGTAAATTATACTTTAATGTGTTTTTAAAAACCATATCTTACGATCTTCTTGCGGATTTGAGTGATAAAGGTGCTACTAACAAATTTGTTTCAAGTGTTAGCACAGTGAGGTTAAATGCAAGTGGTGTTGCGTTGTACAGGTCCGAGTTGAAGAATGATGGAAGGCAGGTGAACAAGACAATTGTGAGAGGAAGAGCAAATGAAGGAAGACCACCCGATGGTGGGAGTGAGTGGGGCAACAAGGCTGAGGTTGAACCCAACTGGCGTGGAGCTGCGAACCTTCCACAAGATTGGACGATGATGTATGGAGAGAAATGGGGAGGCAAGCGTTCAGATGAACCTCCCTGAGCACATCAGGTACGGTCTGGCTGAAGACCTAAAACTTAGCGCTCTCGGGAGGCAGCCCAAGGATGTAGACTATTGTATTTCATTTTGGTTTCATTTGGTGTGTTGTGTTTTGACAGGTTTCTATGTGTTTATCTTCGTGGAGGCAATGATTCAAGTGTGGGGATGTTTTGCAACATCCCCAATGAGACATCATAAAATCCTATATTGAATGCGTATTTTCCGGTTTTGATCGCAACAGTTACAACGCTACAGACACTCACTTGTTTCTGATCAGGTGCATGTGTTTCTCTATCTTATTTCGGAGTGTTTTTGTTTTTGGTGGTGTGAAACTTTGTTTCATCTACGGAATGTGTTTTATTTAGTTTTGTTATGAGTTAGCCGCTCATTTAGGATTGTTGGTTGTTTTCCCGGGTACATTTTAAAAGCACCATATATTGGGGACAATGTATCCCAAGTGTGGGGATGTGGGAGCCCGGGAAGGGATTTGTGGATAAAGCTTGAAGAGATTGAAATGTGATTGAAATCGATGAAATTTGGTAAAAATTGAAAATTTTGAAAATTTTAAAAGTTTTCATCGCCTTAAACAAGCTAATTGGATACGAAAACCTAAAGTTTCAATCACTAATAGGCTTCTTACCGGTAGTAAACTAGATTAGTCCCTTGTCATGGTTGTCCCTCTAAGTTTCATGAGAGTAGGTTTGACAAGTGTTTTATAGGAAATGAGTTTAAAAGAGATGTCTATCTAGGGGTAACATGTTTAAATTGCATATGCTACATGTCGTTAACCTTTTTACCTTTTCTTGGTGAGATCTTGAGCCTGTAGATGGATAGGATACATTATATAATGAATTCATTTGTTGAGTGCAGGCTACGTGTTATCCTGTGTTAGAACTTGTATGATTCAATGCATGCTGAGACTGTGGGTTTGACATGTACACATATATGATAAAGGCATTAGGATTTCCAGTTACACCTTTGTGTTTGTGTTTCTTTTGTGTTATTCACCAAATCTCCCTTAGTAGCCCTGTTGAGCCTAACTACCTTTCGTTTTTTCACCCACTGTTTGTTATGAGAAACCGACCGTGATGATATTGTTATGAAAAAAACAGAAAAATGGAAAAATATGTGAAAGAAAAGAAAAGAAAAGAACAAAAATAGAAGTATTGTGAATATTGTCTATGTTCTTGGGTAGAAACCAACCCAAAAGTATAAGTTGTGTTTGAATAAAGTATCACGGTTTGGTTATTGTTGTAAGCCAATTAGAAAAGAAAAAGAACCCAAATATTTTCCTACCTTTACCCTAAGCCCAAAACCTGAAAGTCCTTTTGATATGTGCCATGTTAGACGATACAGTGGAGGTGTGATTGTCATACAAGCTTATGATTGCAGGATTTCATGTTTGCTTTTTGAGTGTTTTATATACTAGCACATTACATGCTAGTCTAGATATTAACCCGAGAGGAGAGTACATTGTGAGGGGTGTGTAGCATGTGTCTAATTGTAAACATGTTAGTTTTAGATAGACAAGTCTTAAGTTTTTGAAATTGCATCATTTACTTGTCAGACTGTCAATCTCGATTGTGTCAGTCTATGGGATGGGTATGACTTGGGACTGAACATGTTTAACCGGTTAGGGAGTTTAGAGGTATTGTTGCTATGGCGATTAGTTCTAGTTGGTTTGCTTGGGGACAAGCAAAGGAAAGTGTGGGAATGTGATGGAGAGGGTGAAACCCGAGCTTTAGAGTGTTTAAATATGATGTTTTATGTGTATGTGATGTGTTTATTTGATTCGAATGAGATAACTATGAGATTTTGTTGATTTGCAGGTAAAACACGTAAACCGGTGCATTTGTGATGATTAAAGATGAAGTTGTGAGCATAAGATGGGATATTGCAGCTCGAGGATGGATGTAAAAGCTTGTTCAAGTGATATGAAGGCTCACGAGTGAAAGAATGTGAATGAGCAGAGTTCAGGGGCTAATTTTGCTATTTTTCAGAAGTTGTGTGAAGACTAGATATGCAAGAAATAAGAAGAGTATAAGTTGAGGGGCCATTCGGTACGTATTTGAAAGTTATGTTATGCTCATATATGAGAGGAGATTGAAGAAACAAAGTTGAGGGGTTCTTTTGTCAATTGTTGAAAGTTACTCATGAAGAAGAAAAGAGGAACATATATTCGATCGTAGCTTACGAGTGTCAACTCGTAGCTTACGAGTTGGTGATGTTTGAAAAGAAATTGGACAGAACTTTTGAATCGTAAGCTACAGGTTTCAAACTATAGCTTGCGAGTTACTATATGCAGCAAGTAGGGACCAAGAGACACACGACCGTAGCCTACGGTCTATAAACCTTAAGCTACAATTGGCTGTTAAAGTTCAACAAGAGTTTATAAACCGTAAGCTATGGTTTCTTATTCGTAGCTTACGGCCCGGAGAATTTAAAAAACGTGAATTAAGGCCTCTAAGTTATATATTAGGGTTTGAAAGAAGGGGATCATCATCTATCATTGAAGGTCGATCCAAGGCACCCAAAGGCTCAAACTTGAAGACTTTTTCACCTCTAATCCATCAAGATTCTCATTCCAATCATCAAATCAACCATGAACTATTCATCAATTCAAGTTTTTGAAGATTCTTCGTGCGAGATGAGCGGCTAAACTTTTATGGCTTCCTCTGGATGGAGGGTTTTTGTAAGTTAATTGGTACTATGTGTTTGCTACAATCATTTTAACTTGGTGATCTAAGCATTCGATGCTTTTCACTTTGATTTGATTTGTTGATTGTAAACGATTGCATTTATTTAAACCTTAATTTCTAAGCCTTCAGTTCCCGAGAGTTCTAGTAATTGGGATATATTTGACATGGGGTTAGGGTTTGTAAATTGTAATTTATAATCATTCGATAACCTCCCGTTATGTATTGACCAGAGTACTTAGTCGTTGGTTATCACAATTAGTTAATCAAAATTAACACCTATGTCTATGTAGGTAACGATTAAACACATAGTTGAAGTTAACTGCAAAACCTGAAATCTGGAGGAACCATCTTTCTTCCTACTGATTTAAATCTCAATTTTTATTAGTTAACTTAGACAATTCTCTTAAACAATCAAACCATCAATTGAATTTTACTTTTTAAGAATTAGTTAATTAATACTTACCATCATAACACTTTCAACAATCCTCCTCTCGTTCGATATCCGACCTACTCTAGCTACTAGTTCATTTCGGTTTTTGCATGTCACTAACGACAGACATCAGGGTGGTAATAGCTTTAGCTGACTGGTTAGCTGGGTTCGAGTAGGTATTTCCTGAAAACTGACCAACTGTATGCTCTTGTAACTGTTTAGCTATACCACCTACTGTTCTCTGAAGGTCTAAAAGTGCGGATTGTTGATTTTTAAGCTAAAGCTCTTGACTTTTATTATTTTGCTCTTGATTATTAGCGAAATTGCCAAATTCAGTTAAAGATTTCTGTGTAGACTCATCTCGCACCATCAACTGAGCAAACATCTCCTCGATCCTACTTAGACTACCCTCTGAACCCTTTCCACTACCTTCACCCTCTTGAGTTAACCCCCCACTAGAGAATTGACCACTCGAACCTGAACCACTAAACTGACCTCCCTGACCTGAACCACTACTAGAATAAAGGCCTGACCCCCTATTTTGATACTGACCAGATGGAAAACCAGGAGGATTACTAGAAGAGTGAAAACCACTATTATTACCACTACTGCGCCAGTTGGAGTTATAATTTGAGTTATTATTATTAAACGGACCCCTAGACTGACCAGTGATAAACTCAACCTGCTCGAGTGTAAGTGTGAGACTCTACAAGGCTGTTATGACTACCGGTTGTTAGATTTCCTTACAGTCCTCTAACTTCTTGAAAATTGCCCTAATATACCAAACCGAGATTGATTAGGGAACTAAGACCGATTTATTACAAAACCTAATCCTAGCTATATACCAAACCGAGACCTATTAATAACCTCGAGCCTTACAGTGACAAGATTAGTAGAATACCAAGTTTTAATAATCTCTTAATTACCATTTCTAAGGTTATCGGCCGATTCACCCAAAAATTACCCAAACCGCAAAGATTATATAATTAACAAGAACCTATTCTATGAAAGACATTCATCAAGATTCATGTGAAATGAGTAAATAATCGAGAATCAACACAAGATACGCATATACACCAAATTAAAGTTCCAAAGTCGTTTACTTTTCAAGAAAATCCATAACCAACATTATTAACGAATAAAAATCCAATCTTTATCAAACAATCATCATAGCCTAGGTTGTTAAAGGTATTTAGCTGTTAAACATGTCTAAAAATATAATAATCAACATAATCAGATCTGAATTCATCGTGAAACAACTAAAACAATCGAAACAATAAAGAAAACGGGAAGAATAAACCCGAATGCTTAACTCTCGAGTGCTCCCGATCGTTACCCGATGATTCCTAGCCTTCCAATGCTTCACGAACCTTCAATCAGCTTTCAATTCGCCTCCAAGAACTCCAAAGTACGTCTGTTCCCCGGGTGTTGTCGACTTATGTGATTTTATAATATTCAAACCCTATAGCCGTTGAAGAAAAACGAAGTCGGCGACTTTTTAACATTCTCGCGGCCCGCGAGAGCTTAAGGTATGACCTTACGTGGCCCGCGACACGCCCTAATACAAAAACATATGTTATTTCCTTAGTGGGGCGCGAAAGAGTTGCTTGTATGTCTTCGCGGCTCGCCAGAAGACTCTAGATTCAGTTTTTCGATCCGTTTCAGCTCCCGAGCTTTCGTTTTTCGATCCAACACTTTGTTTTGTCAAATATTAACTTGTTTCTGCATATTTTAGCTACAAAGATCTGGAAAACGAAAATATATCAACAGTATGTACAATCTATCTAAAACGAATAATAAAAGACTAAAAATGAACGTGAATAAAAGATGTATTTTACAATACATCAAAGTCCCTGGGGAGATACTTAGAGGTGATTGCATTCATGAAGCCTGCAACCCTCATTTTCTCATCGGCCCCCACATATGTCAAACCTTCTTTTTTGTACCTCTCAATGAAATCCCTGAGTCTTTCATCATCCTTTTGTTTAATTTGGAAGATCATTGTGGCATCCTTCACATACCTCCTTTGTTGTGAGAAATTGGCCAATAAACCCTTGCTTAAGTCATCGAAGGTTCGAATGCTTCGGGCTGGCAGGTCATTGAACCAGATTCGAGCGGACCCTATGAGGGTTTGCATGAACATCAAGCAACATTCAGCGTTGGACCATTTCTCTATCCTTGCTGCCCCGGTGAAGATTTGGAGGTGATCTTCCGGATCTTCCGTTCCGTCGTATGTTCATATGTGAGAAGGTATTTTTATCATGTTTTGGAAATCGTAATCAGTAAATTGCTGAGAAAAACATGACAAATTGCTTGGTTTGTATGGTTTGGCCAAATATTCTTCTGCTCTTGTACCCAGGTTGTTGTTAGCGTTCCCTTGGGTGGCCAGCACCTGATTGATGAAGTGCTGCCAAGGGAAGCTTGCCATCATCCATGGCATGAAGTTGAAGCCTAGAAGGCTTTCAGGTGCAGTTGTATAGTTTACCCCCGTAGGAGCACTCATGATGGCACTTCGTGCCAAGGGGAGGACGGATAAGGCATGTTCCCATATGGTAGTTGTTGGAGGTGGAAGACTTGCGATAGGAGATTGTAACAACTGATCCAAGGTTAATTCGTGCCCCAATGGTTCACCGGTTGCCACTGGTTGAGAAGAAAATAAAGGAAACGATGTTGGATCCGGCCTTGTAAATGTATACGGACTGGGATTAGGAGAAGGATGGCTAGGACCAGCTTCATTTCTGGACACGGCAGGCTGTGAGCTTGTGAAAGGAAGAATGGGTGGCCCTGGTGACAATGATGGTTCTGGTTCATCATAGTCAAGCCTGATTCTTACCCCTTTATCCCTTTCCCTATTCACGTATTGGTTAAGGAGAGACCTTAACTGTAGGAAATTGTTCGCAACCCCTTCCGGTGTGAGGTCGATGTGTGTTGGAGTGTTTAATGCACCGACGTTGGGAGACGGGACTCCCGAACGTGACGGGGTCGGTGTCTGGAAGGAGAGGAACTCGGGGTATGTTGCTCCTATTGGAGTGCTTCCCGGAGTCGAAAACGAGGTAGGTATAGCCATAGAAGTTTGGCTAGTGCTGGGAGTAGATGTACGTGGAATTTGATTTACCTCTCCTGAAGATTCTCCTTCAGACATGATGATTTCAGAGAGAATGGAGCTACACTACTGGTCTTTTTGAGAAAAATAAGCGGCGTAGCCCCATGGTGGGCGCCAACTTGTTGTTACAACAAATATGTGACCAAGGGTAGTGGACGGACAGGTTAGGCAAAAGGATTCAAGGGTTGAAGTTTGCCTAACGCAGGTCGTGGGGTCCCCCTACGTTTGCTAGACGTAGGAGGAGGTTCACTAGTTTTTGATGTTATTCACTTGAAATCCTTGTCCGAAAGAGATTCAGCCTCGGATGTTTATGTTAGTGAAGTTGTGTTACTTGAAGTGAAGAAGAGAAACATGCATGAAGCAAGTTCTCGTGGGAGAAGAAGAAAGATCAGAGATCAAGGAAGATCTGAGCTGATCGGAATGTCTGGAATGAATGACATGGTTTGTCATTTATAGAGAAAACTTCTTCCCAAAGTGGAAACTTTTTACTAGTGAACCTCAGCTGCAGTAGGGGACTTACCCATTTAGGGGTTGAAGGCTTCGGACCTGCGTGTAAAAGCGTGTTCTCTTTTGCACATGCCACTTTTGCGGCTGAGAGAAGAGTTGGTGGGTCATCAGTGATCTGACCGATTACTGTGCTTGTTCTTTTTGCTGCTCACTATAACTCGCGGGTTTTGAACCTTTTAACCGTTAACCTTTTAAGCTGTTATGTGTTTTAGTCACATTATTGAGGCTTGAGCTACCCCCGTCATCACCCACGTATCGGTCGGTTAGTTAAAATTTTCAATCAAGTTTGAATGATATGGATGAAGTTGAACCGAAAGATTTGCGGCTAAACGGATAGAAACGATATCAGAACTTTGAAAGTCTAGTTTATGGCAACCTATTTCCATTGTTAGATATATTTATATAACAAATCTCTTTTTTTTTCTGACGTAGAAAGGCATGCATATGTATGTTTGTTTAATAAAAAAATATTATATTTTATTTAACATGAAAATCAAGACTTGTAATTAAACTTTTATTCGGATAGTATTATTTTTATTTGTTATAGAAATAAATAAAAAAACACAACATTATTGGGTAATAATTAATCAATAAATGTTTGATTAGAAACCATAATCATCTACTCGATTATAAAATGTGTAACTCCTCTTAAAACCGACATAATTAAAAAGATATTTATTAATTTAGGGTTTTCAAACTTTTGGGTATTACAACCACCTTCAAGTTAAACTTCA
Source organism: Helianthus tuberosus (assembly GCA_030545235.1). Lineage (NCBI taxonomy): Eukaryota > Viridiplantae > Streptophyta > Magnoliopsida > Asterales > Asteraceae > Helianthus > Helianthus tuberosus. The sequence goes on along the minus strand of CM060448.1, from coordinate 173,050,859 downwards.
TATTGACCAACCATGTGCAGCTTTTTTAATAAAGTTGAATTTAGTTCTTGATGGATATAAACTTTAATTTTTTACTAAATTGAATTATTTGTAAAAAGCCTTAGAATGAAAGGTGACTTATTCCATGGTTTCAAGAACTTTTTTTATAACTCATATTGACCATTTTGGATTTTATAAATTAGCGTGCTTTGGTTTGTCCTCGTTTTTTTTAGTTACATAGTAAAAAAACTTATTAAAGAAAATGAGAAAAGAATAAAATTTGTGTTTTAAATACTATCAGAGTTAGTTGCGGGGTTAGTCCCTGTGGTTTCTCCGAAGTAACAAGATTGGGTACTTAGTTCTTAATTGACAAAGATACCCTAAGTTTTCAGTTAGTATTTAACACATGTTAGCCTTAAGACCCTAGGATGTTACAAAATCAAAAGTTAAAACCTTAGATTGTTACTTTAAACTATCAATACCTAAGGTTGTTATATTCCATAAACCACAGGGACTAACGTTGTAATTAACCCTATATATATAGGATTAGGTTCCAGAGTAAACACTAGTATATTTTGCGAACTGAGCGAACTAATCCTGGCCATACATGTGTGTAGATCAATGGCCAGGATTTGATGATGAAATACACTAGTGTATTTTATGATTTGATGATGAAATCCAAGCCATCCACGTGTGTAAATCAATGGCCAAGATTTGTTCACTCAGTTCGCAAATACACTAGCGTTCACTCTAGAACCCCACCATATATATATATATATATAGGATTAGGTTCAAGAGTGAACAACTTCTTGAGAGTGAACTGAGTGAACTAATCTTAACCCTTGATCTTTTAGATTAAAAGGGTAATATTGACATTAGTCATGTATGTTTAATTACAATTCCTTAATTTTCTCCTCTCTTAACTCTCCCCCTCTCTCTCATGTTTAGTTATTTCTCCATAATTTTTTATCCATAGATTTTGGTTTAATTTTAACTTTAATATATTTTTTCTTTTATTATCCATATATATAGATATCATAATATATTGTTTTTAACTTTTTATAATTTTCAATAAATATTGACAAATTTCTCTGAAATTGAAATTGTAATTATTTTTTGAATATGTGATGACGTTATTTATTTTTGAATACACGTGATATGTTTCGTTTTCATTAATTTCATATTTTTTATATGAATCTATTCGTGTGCAAGCATAATATACTATATGTTGTTAATACACACATATGTAACAATTTCAAAATATAATACACAGATGTATAAAAGACTATACACATGTGTATAAACTAACAGTTGTGTATCTTGTATAAACTGATAGTTAGCGAGACTGTACACATGTGTATAAACTAACGTCTGTGTATCTTGTATAAAGTGATACTAGCTAGACTGTACACATGTGTATACACTAACAACTGTGTATCTTGTATGTACGGAAACTAGCGAGATTTTAGTGATTTTGATTTTATTGTTTAATAAATGCAATTTACAAAAGACACAAATACCCTTTTATCAATTATTTTAAAGGGAAATTGCAAAATTATAATTACAATCTTGCCATTATTTGAAAATCTCTAGATGGTGTAATCCAATGGCCCAGATTAGTTCACACGGTTCACTCTCAACCTGGTGTTCACTCTAGAACCCTACCCTAATATATATATAAATGCAATAACCCAAATTAAATCGGTAAATTCCCAAATGTTATGGAAAAATTCCCTAAAAATTTTATAATGCTCATATAACATGAAATAATCAGTAAAAATATTTGAGGAATTTACTTATGATTACTTTGTATTTTTATTTGATTTAGCAATTAATTAAAACATGAATAATTCATCAAAAATCCATAATATATCTAAAAATCACCAAAATTTCCACAGAATATTCTAATATGATGTATAAAAATACTCTACTTTCAATTTCAACAAAACGCAAGTCTAAACCTACAAGCCTCAAATTGTATGAACGAAGAACCCTAATTTCCACTATAATTAAATTCTAATAATTCAACCTTCTATTACTGAAATTGATAGAAGACTTTTGTAGAGGATGAGAAATAAATAATACCTGGCTTTGGAATCACCTGAAAAGGTGTAACACCCCAAAAACGGGTTTGGTAATTTAAACCCGGTTAATATAAAGGAACGGGTAAAGTACCGTTAATGGTAAAAGTTAACACGTAAACAAAATAGCTAGAAACAAATTAACCTAGTTAGTAATACGTAAATAAGTGATAAACAAAGAGTTGTAGCCTTATTTAGTCAAAACTAGACTTGAGGGACCAAGCTTGCCAAAAAGAAAACTTTAGTTTTTAAAACACATGAATTAAAACACTACACACACATAGTGTGTGTGTAGTAGGTTGATCATCAGGAGGTGGAAAAAAGGGTGTAACCTTAGTGCATCCAATATCATCAAATTGAAGGGCGAATTGGAGCTCAAATTCATGAATGAACATGAATTAGCGTTCACCCTAACTAGGGGATCATAAGGTATATCAAAAATCTTAATTTGGTGATGTTATGAAAGTTGGTAGTTTACATGGATTTCAATCCATGTATGAATATCGGAAATTGAAGTAAGAGATGAGGTATATACTTGCTTAGGAACGAAACCCTAAGAGAAAATATACATGTATTGCTATGATTTGAGTGTTTAGATGATTTACCACACTTAGATAAGTGAGTTTTAATAATATGATGAAATTGATGATACAATTATGTTTAGAATCATCATACATGATATTCATAAGAAGATGCTTGAATAATCTATGAATTCGGGTATATGTTCATACTTGCCACATAATGGGTTTTGTATGATGTGATGAAATTGGTGTTATATGTATGTTCATGGATTGTTTGAAATCATGAATGTGTATAAGAATACATTAAGCTTTTGGCTAAGTTTGATAAACGGTTAAATTTCATACATGTGAAGCAATGGGTTATTTCATGAAGATGAAACAATTCCTAGTTTTGTATGAGATTGATATAATAGCATATAATGATTGAAATTATGTTAAATTGATGTTATCAATTGCGTGAACTTAGTTAGGGAAGGTGGTTATAATGGTGGCCTAAGAATAGTGCCTACCGAGTAATTAACGAAATACAAAAATGAGTTGTTGAACTTATTTGTGGGTTAGTATGTGTTAATAGGCAGTTGACTTTTAAAAGTCAAACTGACCTATAATAAGATCGAATGACAATTTTGATATAAACTTCGTAAGATGGAATAGTTGTAATAAATGATGACTAATCTAACCATCTTGCGAATGATAAATGATAGTTTAACGCTTGACAAGCTAGGTGGAAGCCTGGGAAAGAAGCGGGTCAAATGGATCAAGTATGTAGGAAAAGCATATTTGGATACAAGGTAAGTAAAGCTGACGTGACCGTGTCGTCCCGATCAGTCGAAAACCCAATTAAACCTAGGTAGCTAGGGTAAGTCGGGTATCGTATCCACGAAGAGCATGTGGCCAGTATCGCACGACCCGTTCGATTAGTTAGACTATTTACAAATAATGTACAAAGTGATTATGAAGATTGCTATTTTTATTTATTTGTTTGGTTTTTAAAATAAATCGAAATAAACTTACAAATTGATGTTATCGAAATCAATTGAATATTAACTAAAATTGTAAACTAAACTAAAAAGTTGAAACAAGAAATTAGAATACGGATCACACCCGGTTCGATAATTGCAAGACCTAGGGTTCCTACATGTTTTAATTCAACTCAATTGCATAACGATTAACGGATTTAGTGTACCGTGACTTAGGTGCCAATAACTATCAACGTCCCGAAGAAGAATGGACAAGAATGCACTTTGTAATCAACACAAGTAAATCCTAACCACAACAACGCATAATTACACATAACCATTTCGCAAAGTCATAACTTTATCATCGTTCGACAATTCACGAATACGAAACAAATGCAAAAAAATTGTCTATGGTTTACAAAATCAACACAAATTGTCACAAAGTCGAATCAAACTACAAATTACATAAACCCTAGAAAATCTTACAACAATCTACACCGGGGTGAATCCGACGAGACTAGTCGCTCATTGTTGAATGGACGCGATCACAAGCTTGAGATAGTGATGAAGACATGATCGGTATCGTGTTGTGCTTTATCGATGATGAATAATGATGATGTTCGTGTGAGATAAAAAAAAAGATGTATATCCCCTGCCTATGATCAATCCCCTTTGTGAATGGTGGCTGCCAAATCGTGATAATGGGCTGCCCTTATTTGACGATTCCTCAAGCCCACTAAGTAAGGTTATTTTTTTTAAACCTTAAATCCACCGAACAAACAATCACGTGCCACTTCCTTTTCTTTTCCAGCCGTAAGTCCCATCAATCAACCGTAAACCTTAATTCCATCCTTCTGTTTCTCCTTTATTTTTTTTCAATGATAATAACAATTGGCATCAGCCAATTATTATAATAACCTCCACTAATTTTATAATAATCCAATATTGGCAATTCTAGAACTCGGTAACAACAGGAAAAAAATGAATGCACATTTGTTTTGTCTTTTATGGAGGAGAATTAATTAGAACTTCCAGCTCATGTACACTTATGGTCCCTCATCCTTTGTGACTTATTTTTAAAGCAACTTTCCATTAATTGCCAATTCGGCCCTCCAACTCTCATAATATGCATATGTTGGCCGCATCCAATCCTTTCTCTAACCCAGTTAACTTCCCCGAATTAAGCAACTTAACCTGCACAGCCACAATTTATCGTAGTTATTTTATTCGACGCGTATAATTACTTAGAACCGAATAAAACACACAAGTTAAACACTTTAACGCTCGGTTTTCACTCTCTACATCACATCCCCACACTTGTCGTTTGCTTGCCCTCAAGCAAATCTGTTTTTCACTTTCACGTGGGTTGAACAAGAAACACTTCCCATTCTTGAGACGTAAGTTAAGGTCTAAAGTCATACCCGGTTCAAACTTTTTACAATTTACTAAATATCTAATGGTAAAGTGAATAATCACATATAAAATGGTTATCCAAAATTAACCCGCCCTTGAAACTAATAAATCATGCATATCCCTCACAATGTTATCTCCACTCGGTTTTAGAATTGGCTAATAGTTGATGCATTAGCACTTTTGAAATAATCACTCAACCGATTAGAACATGTACCCGCATAGGCTTGCAACTCAATCGTTCTCCACCACCGAACACGAATACTAAGTACAAGTCATAAGGTCTTTGGAGGGTTGTAATGGGGCTAGGCGAAGGGTAGGAAATAAGATATTTGAAAGTGGCTAAGGTGATGAGAATTCGATTCTTATTACAAAACAATTATTCTAAACATAACTAACTATAAACATCAAACTACAAGGCAACAACTTTAGCCTTTTATTCCACAACTACTAACTCATATTTTTGTATTTTTCTCAACAACTTTTCTCTCTCTTTTTTTTTCGTAACTTTAAAAAAAAATTTCAATAAATAAATAAATCAAAACTATACGAACATATACTCCTACAATCGAATTTCCATCACACATGTTTAAAAGAAAAGGTTTAAGGTTATGGGCTAAATGGGTTGTCAAACGAAAGGATTAGGCTCAAAGTAGGTGACTAGGGGATTCATTTGGGTAAGGATGGATAAATGGTGTAAAGTAAAAAGGTTTACCTAATGCCTTAATCATTCTCGTGCTTGTATTCGGTCTATGGTCTCGAACGTATCAAAAGTTGCAAGTTCTACAATACATGACTAATGGTCCACTCAAACAAAGGAATATAAATATGTAATTCTATGATGTAAAAGTGGCTCAAAACCTCACATATATAAAGGGTATGGTATATGACATGCATGATGTGCTAATTTCTTAGGCGGATTATTCCCAAATAACCACCCGCTAAATACCCGTTATGCTATTAGTTCGAACTTGACCATGACAAAAGACCAAATGGGTTGTGCCATCCCTCGTTAACTTAGTTACTTGTGCTTTTTAGATTGCTTCAAACAAAGACATTTTGAAAAATTTTTGAAAATTTTCCCCATCCCCACATTTGAGGTAAACATTGTCCTCAATGTGTAAGAACTAGAGTTTTTAAAACGCACAAGGAATGTGACACGGCTAACCTCCCCAAAATTTCGCCCCGGAAAATAAAATACAATTTACAATCCACTTATTTGCTAACTAAAAATCAAAAGTAAAAAGAAACGTATGCACCTGATTTTTGAGCTCATTCCTCGTGTGCTCTTCTTCTCTTCAAGAAAGCGGTCGTCCCACGAACATATTGTACTTACAAATCTTAACCCTTGTATAGAAGCATGCTTCTCACAACCATTAAAATTTATTAGCTACCTAGTTCTACCACTTTTATGAAAATATTACCAAGTCATACATTAATTTACTTTGATTTATGTGGAAATATAATTTACAATAACAACAACCCTAACTCACTTTCGTAGGAATCACGGTTGCATTTAGCTTATGCAACAAGCCCTTTTAAACCACCCGATAGCTCGGGAGGACGAGTAGGTCTCGTGAGGGTTATATAGGGAACACACCCACAACGTTCATTTAACTAGGAAAAAAAATAAAACAAAAATAATACAAACTCTACAACAATCATACCTGATTTGCCTCTCATGGTGGTCGAAGTGCACATTTGCCTACCGAGTTTCCAACATACGCTCGGTAGTTGGCATGCCGGATCAATTCTCTTTTTATTTTACGCGGCATGCGTATTAAACTACTTTGGGGTCGTTTCTTGACGAATTGTCCAATGTCTTGCACGGCCACCCTTCGAATCCTTATACCCGCACCCGCATCCCCAACTTTGTTGCTTGGAGTGATAAGTTTACGAGAAGGAGAGATATGACTTTGAGCTTCTTTCGGATCCGATTCGTCTTGTGGTGTCATGTCTTCCGCTCGGTTCAAACATTCATTTTCTTGCTCTGGAAGATCTATAACCTCTTCCACCACATCACCATCAACCAGGGTACCATTAGCCAAAACCTCTTGGTCTCGCCTAAGTTGGGCCATCTCCTCGGTTAGTTGACCAACCTGAATAACCAAAGCCTCAAATGATTTGTCTCTCAGCTCGTCTTTCTTTTTCATTTCTATCATCATGTCCATAATCATATCGAGCTTTGAGTTTAACGAATCTTGAGGCTCCTCGTATGTTGGCTGAGGGGAGTCATGATAATAGTCATCATACTCCTCCTAGTAAGTCGGGAAATGTGGCAAGTCGGGTTCATAGTTGTTGTAACCCTGCTCTTGCTCATAATGGTAATCCATCTCCGAATAGTAATATTCTTGATAATCTGGTGGTGGTGGTGGTCTATTGTTTGGATAGTGTGAGGATGGACCATTGAAATCTTCATACTCCGACCTCCATATCCGTACAATCCGCTGAGGTAGTCTTCCCGATCCTTGTATGCTTGAACCTTCTCGTAGAAAACAGAACAATCCTCTAAATAATGCTCTCCGCTTCCGCAACACTCATAGGGATCATCATCTACCCAATTCATATTGAAAAGTAATTCCTGTAAAACATGTACCTGCACACACAAGCTCGACCACCCAAAGTAAAATCACGAATATACAAGAAAGAAAAAAAAAACTAAATTAAAATCGAACAAGCAATGAAATACTAGGCGCACTAGCTCCCCGGCAACGACGCCATTTTGACGTGACCGTGTCGTCCCGATCAGTCGAAAACCCAATTAAACCTAGGTAGCTAGGGTAAGTCGGGTATCGTATCCACGAAGAGCATGTGGTCAGTATTGCACGACCTGTTCGATTAGTTATACTATTTACAAATAATGTACAAAGTGATTATGAAGGTTGCTATTTTTATTTATTTGTTTGGTTTTTAAAATAAATCGAAATGAACCGACAAATTGATGTTATCGAAATCAATTGAATATTAACTAAGATTGTAAACTAAACTAAAAAGTTGAAACAAGAAATTAGAATACGGATCACACCCGGTTCGATAATTGCAAGACCTAGGGTTCCTACATGTTTTAATTCAACTCAATTGCATAACGATTAACGGATTTAGTGTACCGTGACTTAGGTGCCAATAACTATCAACGTCCCGAAGAACGGACAAGAATGCACTTTGTAATCAACACAAGTAAATCCTAACCACGACGACGCATAATTACACATAACCATTTCGCAAAGTCATAACTTTATCATCGTTCGACAATTCACGAATACGAAACAAATGCAAACAATTGTCTATGGTTTACAAAAGCAACACAAATTGTCACAAAGTCAAATCAAACTACAAATACATAAACCCTAGAAAATCTTACAACAATCTACACCGGGGTGAATCCGACGAGACTAGTCGCTCATTGTTGAATGGACGCGATCACAAGCTTGAGATAGTGATGAAGACATGATCGGTACCATGTTGTGCTTTATCGATGATGAATAATGATGATGTTCGTGTGAGATAAAAAAAAAGATGTATATCCCCTGCCTATGATCAATCCCCTTTGTGAATGGTGGCTGCCAAATCGTGATAATGGGCTGCCCTTATTTGACGATTCCTCAAGCCCACTAAGTAAGGTTATTTTTTTAAACCTTAAATCCACCGAACAAACAATCACGTGCCACTTCCTTTTCTTTTCCAGCCGTAAGTCCCATCAATCAACCGTAAACCTTAATTCCATCATTTTGTTTCTCCTTTATTTTTTTTCAATGATAATAACAATTGGCATCAGCCAATTCATCTCTTTCTATTATAATAACCTCCACTAATTTTATAATAATCCAATATTGGCAATTCTAGAACTCGGTAACAACAGGAAACAAATGAATGCACATTTGTTTTGTCTTTTATGGAGGAGAATTAATTAGAACTTCCAGCTCATGTACACTTATGGTTCCTCATCCTTTGTGACTTATTTTTAAAGCAACTTTCCATTAATTGCCAATTCGGCCCTCTAACTCTCATAATATGCATATGTTGGTTGCATCCAATCCTTTCTCTAACCCAGTTAACTTCCCCGAATTAAGCAACTTAACCTGCACAGCCACAATTTCTCGTAGTTATTTTATTCGACGTGTATAATTACTTAGAACCGAATAAAACACACAAGTTAAACACTTTAACGCTCGGTTTTCTTTGTGATTATCTGTTTAATTTGTTTAGTTTCTTTTTGCACTTTGTCTTTTTCTTTGTTACGCGGGGTGTGTTACTTGTGCAGGTTACAGGTAGTGCATGCATACGCGGAACTCCGGGAGGACTTCACCTTTAGTCTACGAACCGGAAATTGAAAGAGTTGCAAGAAGGAATTTAGCAAGCCGGTTAGAGGCAACACTTGCTTCTAATCAAACCACCAAAACACCACCACTGACACCGACCATTGAAACCGATTCAATGGCAAACCAAAACTCCAATCACCCAAACCTCAACCAAAATCAATTCCAATCCCGAGGAACCCTTCACCCCGCTCAAAATGTTCAACCTATGCCTCAAGAGGGACCGGGTGGTAATAACAACAATGGACCACCCACACCACCTTTCCAAAACCAAAATCCCAACAACACCCAAAGAACACCCCAACAACAAAATCTTCATCGACACAATTCCTTACCCCTCAACCTTGATGACCGGAATGTTAATTCCGACCGTCGAGGTAATCGAGATCGTGGCAATCCCGCGAACGAAGACCCATTTTTCAACATAGACGATTTGAGGAACGCCATCCCCGATGGCGAACCGTATAGTGTTCCCGGTTATCAATCGCCGGAGCATGTGAGTGTTCATACGGAAAATTCGGATGACGGGGGTTATTATGATGATCGGGTTAATGATGACGAAGATTGGGGGTATGTGAATCAAGGCAATATCTACAATGCAAGAGGGTTTAAAGATGAGGAGTTTGGCTATCAAAACGCCAACTTTATAGGGAACGATGATTATGGGTATGGGGATAGGAGGAATGACGGTTACGGAAATATCCGCCAACCACGAAACAATAACCAAAGAAACCGAGATGATGGGTTTTATAACAACAACAATGTTAACCCTAATCGGATTCCTCATTTCATGGGAGGAGGAAATCAAAGAGGTAACCAAGGTAGGAATCAAGGTGGGGATAGAAGGGGTGATCGAAGGGACAACCGAAGGCCGGTCGATCAAGAGGTTAACGGTCCAGAACGTCGTCAACAACCTCCACGGGGAGTGAATGACCGTTTTCGACCGGTAGTTACCGATAATGACTCTTCAATAGTGTGCGAAAGGAGAATGTTTGATTGTAAACCTCATTACATCAATATACTTCCCCACTTCAATGGGAGGTCTAATGATGAGCCGTACATGCACTTGGCGGAGTTTTCGTCCATTTGTAACACTATCGGGGGGTACAACTTCGCATTAGAGGAGGTCAAACTTCGCTTGTTCCAATTTTCGTTGAAAGATAAGGCAAAGCAATGGTTTCTCACACTTCCGGCGAATAGCATCCGGACATGGGGAGAAATGCAACAAGCCTTCCTTGATGAATACTATTCGATGGCAAAGACCGATGATGCTCGTGATGAAATTAGGTCTTTTCGCCAACTATCGGGTGAGCCGTTGCATGAAGCATTCACACGATACAAGGAGTTGATGCGAAACTGCCCACATCATCAAATAGAGAAGTGGGAGTGAGTCAAGTGTTTTGTACGGGGTCTAGACGACAATACATGGAACCGTCTCGAGTCGACGAGCAAGGGGACTCTCTTGAGCAATCATGAAGATGATGATTGGGAGTTTTTGGAGTGGATGAGCAAACTGTCAAAAGAAAAGGAATCGGCCGATAGAGCTAAGAAACATCCCATTTCCCGGTCACTTCCCGATCTTGATTCTAAGGATTGGATTTCCACTTTAGAACCGGAAATGGCTCGCATGAAAAAGAAAGAGGTGAATGCGGTCCAATTCGCGGTGTATGAGGATTGTGGAGATATTGGCCATAGGACCGATCAATGTCCAACGGGGCCGGGAGAGTACACCGAGGAAGTGAATCAAGTGTTCGGGGATAGAAAGAATAATGACATGAATTCGAACACTTACCATCCTGGATTGAGAAACCATCCCAACTTCCGATATGGGAATGCCGCGAATCAAATGAACCCGAACTTTCAACCGGGTAATCAAAGCGGGTCATCATATCAAAATCGCCAAGGTGGTAACCAAGGGGGTTACCAACGTAATTACAATCAAGGATACCAAGGTAGAGATAATAATTATCAAGGTGGGTATCAAAGAAATTACAACAACCAAGGCGGTAATGGAAGTGGGTCAAACAACCAAGGGGGTGGTAATGATTTGAATGCGAAAATGGATGCGATGCTTTCGATGATGCAAGAATCCAAGAAGGAGAATGAGATTCGGGACAAGGCACATGAGGCATTAGCAAAACAAGTAGGCCAACTCGCAGAGGAAATGGCTCAAGTGAGAGGAAGCTCGGGAAAGCTTCCAAGTGACACAACGGTGAACCCTAAGCATCAAGAGTCAAGCTCAAGGAACACACGTAAGGTACCAATTAATAAAATTACTTTACGTAGTGGTCGAGTCGTAGATAATGGTGTCAAAACACCATCACCTCAGTTTGTTGAAGGGGTGGTGGAGGAAGCTAGTGAAGATGAGAATGAGGATGGTCAAACGGGTCAAAATAAAAATGACTTGAAAAAGAATAATAACACTCCCGTTGTGACCATACCCGTCCCCAAGGCTAAGGAAAAGGGTGTGGAGGCTAATACCGCCCCTTATCCCGAAGCATTGAAGGGGCCCATAAAGAAGGTTGTAAACAAAAGAGGTCCACAACAAGAAGAGTTGTTGGAAATTTTCAAACAAGTAAAAATTAATTTACCTCTTTTGGATGCAATCAAACAAGTACCGTCTTATGCTAAGTACTTGAAAGAGTTGTGTACCCAGAAACGAACTCATAAACTTCCTAAAAAATTAGATTTAACTGAAAATGTGAGTTCGATTCTTTCGGGTGCACTTCCATCTAAGCTCCAAGATCCGGGTGCGCCTATTATTTCAATTCAAGTAGGCGATTTTAAAATCAACCGGGCACTTCTAGATCTTGGTGCTAGCGTGAGCATTTTACCGGGTAGTTTGTATGACCAATACGAGTTTGGTCCACTTCAGCCGTCAAACACCACCGTGGTGTTAGCCGATTTGACACCCAAACTACCCCGTGGAATTGTCTCAGATGTGATAGTAAAAATCGAGGATTTTTACTATCCGGTGGACTTTTTGGTACTTGATTATGTGGCCAAGGACCCAACCAAGCAACCTACGGTGATTTTGGGTTGGCCGTTCTTAGCAACCGCAAATTCTCAAATTGATTGCAAAACAGGAACGGTTGACATGACATTTGGAAACCGAAGGTTGAGGTTGCATGTTTTTTCCGGACTTATGAACCCTCTAGTTGATGATGAATGCTATATGGCGGACATTGTTGACACGTGTATACCTCTTTGCGACACAGTCGTGGATGGGGAAAACACAATGGAGGATTGTTATATGTTTGACAGGTCACAGGTGGAGGTGGAAAAGAGCATATATGAGGAAGTGAAAAGTTTGGAGGTGCTTGCGCTTCGAGAGGGAAAATCGACATGGACGCACCAAGTCGAGAGTTTACCGGACAGCATTGACACTAAATTGAAGTCGTCGTTAGTAGAGCCTCCGGAGGTTGAATTGAAGGCATTGCCAAAGCATCTCAAGTATGCTTATGTGGGTGAAGACAATACACTCCCGGTTATCATTCCATCAAACTTAATCGCGGAGCAAGTGGAGAAGTTGATGGGTGTTTTGGTCACCAATCGGGCGGCTATTGGATGGACCATTGCCGATTTGAAGGGTATTAGTCCCTCGGTGGTGATGCACAAAATCATCACGGAAGAGAATGTGACTCCCGTTCAAGATGCACAACGAAGATTGAATCCGAATATGCGGGAGGTGGTGAAGAAGGAAGTGCTGAAATGGCTCGATGCGGGTATCATTTACCCGATCTCGGATAGCCAATGGGTGAGCCCAACACAGACGGTTCCCAAGAAAACGGGTATACAAGTCGTCAAAAATGACGCAGGTGAAGAGGTAGCCACTCGGCCGGTAACCGGGTGGCGAATTTGTATTGATTATAGGAAGTTGAATACCACAACTTCCAAAGATCATTTTCCTTTACCGTTCATTGATCAAATAGTTGAGAAATTGTAGGGGCAACAATTTTATTGCTTCTTAGATGGCTATTCTGGTTATAACCAAATTGCCATCCATCTGGAAGATCAATCAAAGACCACGTTTACTTGTCCCTACGGCACCTTCGCATTTAGGCGAATGCCGTTTGGATTATGTAACGCCCCCGCCACCTTCCAAAGGTGTATGATGAGTATCTTTTCAGATATGGTGGGGAAGTCTTTGGAAATCTTCATGGATGATTTCTCAATTTTTGGATCATCATTTGAGGCTTGTTTGGACCAACTAGACAAAGTGTTAAAAAGGTGTGTCGAGACTAGTTTGGTCCTAAGTTGGGAAAAGAGCCATTTTATGGTTCAAGAGGGAATCGTTTGGGACACGTGGTGTCGAGTCATGGGATAGAGGTTGATCGTGCAAAGGTGCAAGTTATATCTACTTTGCCATATCCCACGAGTGTTAAAGGTGTTAGGTCATTTCTAGGTCATGCGGGTTTTTATCGACGGTTTATTAAGGGTTTTAGTGATATAACCAAGCCTTTGTGTAACTTGTTGTTAAAAGACCAATAGTTTGATTTTAATGAAAATTGTCAAAATGCTTTTAACAAATTAAAAGAAAAGTTAGTTGAGGCCCCAATCTTGCAATCGCCAAATTGGTCTTTCCCTTTTGAAATTATGTGCGATGCGAGTGATTATGCGGTGGGGGCCATGTTGGGACAACGGGTTGACCAGAAGCCCGTTGCCATATACTACGCGAGTAAGACTCTTTCGGATGCACAATTGAATTACACCACCACCGAAAAAGAGCTACTCGCGGTGGTATATGCATTGGATAAATTTTGGTCATATATATGGGGTAGTAAAGTGATTATTTATTCTGATCACACTGCAGTTAGGTACCTCATGGAGAAGAAAGATGCAAAACCGAGGTGATCCGATGGGTGTTGTTGCTGCAAGAGTTTGATTTGGAGATACGGGACAAAAAGGGTACCGAGAATGTGGTAGCGGACCACTTGTCCCGGTTGATGGTTGATGAGGATCCTAAATCGTTTGAGATCAATGAGTCGTTTCCCGATGAGCATATTATGAAATTAGATAAGTTACCATGGTATGCTAACATTGTGAATTATCTTGTTACAGTTGACTTACCGGCACATTGGGATAAACGGAAGAGGCAACATTTCATGTCTCAAATCAAGTATTACCGGTTGGAAGAACCGCACTTGTGAAAGAGTGTGCGGATCAAGTGATTAGAAGATGCATAGATGATGAGGAAATTTCAAGCGTGCTGCATCATCTACATTCGTTTGCGTGTGGTGGCCATTTTAGTGGCCACAAAACGGGTCATAAAGTGTTGAATAGTAGTCTTTATTGGCCAACTATTTTTAAAGATGCAAATGAGTTTTCAAAGAATTGTATAGAGTGCCAAAAACTAGGGGGTATTTCAAAAAGGGATGAGATGCCCATGCAACCAATCCTCGTAGTCGACATTTTCGATGTGTGGGGTATTGATTTCATGGGCCCATTTCCCAATTCTTATGGCAACTTGTATATCTTGGTGGCCGTTGACTATGTGTCAAAGTGGGTCAAAGCAATAGCCACCAAGACAAACGACCATTCCGTGGTTTGTAATTTTGTTCAAACCAACATTTTTTCAAGGTTTGGGATTCCTCGTGTCATCATAAGTGACGTAGGATCTCATTTTAAAAACTTTCGGTTTGGGAAACTTTTAAAACGGTTTGGTGTTGACCATATAATTGCTACTCCCTATCACCCGCAAACAAGCGGGCAAGTTGAGGTGTCAAATAGGCAAATCAAAGAGATTTTGCAAAAGACTGTGCGGGCGGACCGTAAGGATTGGTCAATTAAGTTGAACGATGCTTTATGGGCCTACCGTACGGCACATAAGACACCCATTGGCACTACGCCTTACCGGTTGGTTTACGGTAAAAATTGTCATTTGCCGGTTGAACTTGTGCATAAATCATTATGGGCTATTAAAGAAGTGAATGTTCGATATGATGATGCAGGTAAGGAACGGAAACTCAAGCTATGCGAGTTGGAGGAGCTACGGGAAATGGCATATGAATGCGCGTCCAAGTACAAGGATGAGATGAAGAAGGCGCATGATGCCAAGTTGAGAAAGAAAGAGTTCGAGGTTGGGCAAAAGGTGTGGCTTTACAACTCGAAGCTCAAGTTCTTTCCCGGAAAGCTCCGAAGAAAATGGATGGGACCCTATGTGATCACCCGGGTCGGACAATTGGGTGATGTTACAATCAAGGACCCGAAGGATGGGTTACGGCAAACGGTAAATGGTCATCGGCTAAAACCGTTTCTCGATGGTAACGAAAAGGTAGAGGAAAACAAGGAATCGGTGAGCTTCGTGGTAAGCATCCCGGTTTATGAGGTCGAATGAAAAGGACCGGTAACGTTTTGTGTAGAGTTATGTATAATTTTTAATTGTTTGAGTGTTTTGGATATAATCGTTTTTCGTTTCATACTAACCCCATGTGATTGTGTGAAGTCCGGATATTCCGAACGAGTTTTGAAGACGTAAGGTATGTTTTTAGACTTTGTTATGTGCATTGAGGACAATACACGACTTTTTTTTTTGGGGGGGGGGGAGGTGGTAGGGTAACGGTTTTAGCGTTTCAAATTTTAACTTATAAAAATTTACAAAAAGATTTTTATTAATTTTTAGGATTTTTTAATGTATATAGCCCCTTTATTAAAAGTTTATAATTTTCTTCCTATTTTTCAAAACACCCTTCTTGTAGAATATATATGTATTGTATGGGTTATGAATATGATAAATTAATATTTGAAATATAATGTTCCAACGCGAAGTGATATGGGTCGGAACAAGCGAAAATGATGAAAAATCATATTTGATGGTAAAAAGGGGTATAACGTAATTCGGTCATGAAATGATGAACATATACTGAGTTTTTGAATGGTTACCATATGGTGAAATCCATAATGAATAATAAGGGTAAACGGTAAGTTAGTCACATGTAGATGAATAAAAGTTGAAGTTTAAATGACACCCTATGGCGTAAGCCATGATGGGTTAATGTGTAAGAAAAGGATTTAAGAAATATGACCTTATGGTGAAAATCCGTAATGGGTCAAATGAGTGAAATGGTAAATAAATACCTTTTTGTTATAAATACAAAATGTTTGGTCGTTTAGACCAAACGGGTCAAATGGTGATGTTATCACCATTTGACAATAACGACTAATGATTATTTGTCGAGTCTTATGCTCACAGGGGTGAATAGTGTATGGAAATTGTGTTGCTATAAGATGGCAATTTATTAAGGCAAGGTATTAAAACGGGTCAATGCTTTGACCCGAGCCAGATATGTGTAATGGGTCAAACTCTCATTGAGAACTTAAGGTTCGATGGGAGTTAAACGAAGTCAAGAATGAACATTGGGTTACCTTAATAGGTAAACCTAATAATTTAAATTGTAGTCATTGCGTTCTTAGAAACATAATGATTTTAAATAAGATAATAGCTAAAATGTGTGATATTGGTCAAACATGTTATTGAAAATCCTTCATCCTAAAAGAAGGGGCTAAAGTTGACCAAAATGCCCTTGAATGAATAACCAGGCAAACGACCCTTAAGGGTAGTTTGAAAATAAGTTTTATGATTGAGTAAATCATGTGGATAAGTGTGAAAGTGAAAGGTATTAGCCTTTTTGGCCTAATGCCTCGTAATGAGTCTTTTCGTAAATTACAAAACCGAAGGGTAAAATTTGGAAAATATGTTTACCATAAGAAATCCACCACAATTATTGTTGTGGTGGAAAATAAAAGAAGTCTTAGTGTGGAAATAGGAGGTAAGAAAGAAGGAGTAAGGTTTAAGCTTAAGTGCTAAAATTCCCTTAACGGGTCAAAATGAATTATGCGCATAAATTGAGTAATGACTGCGTAATTCATAAAAGTTATGAATCCGGGTTAAATATATTGTGCTAAATATGTAGGCCTTGGTTTTACGGTCATTTAGAAACAAGTTTGAAGTAAAACGGATAAAAATTGAGGAAGTTATGACCGTTTAAGTGAAAAATGGCAATGTTGGGAATATGCAGCTCCAGCTAACAAACTTTCTGTGAAAAATGGGTCGTCGCACCCCGCAACGGGTATTACACTTTTCTGTCGCGCCCCGCCACAGGCCTTCGCGCCCCGCGATAGCTTCAACAAATCCTGTCGCGGCCCGCGAGAGGCTATAAAGCTGGCGAAAATTGTTGTTTTGCTTGTTTTATCTTACGGACTCGTTTAGACACTTTATAAACCTCTCCTAACTAACACATTTCATGATTTATGAAATGTAGGTATACCTTGAAGCGCCGGAAGACGATCAAGCTCAATAAAGAACCGAACACGATCAAATTTAAGCTTCCGCATTATGTTTCATTGTTACACGATTAAACGACGATATTATGTTGAAATGTTTTAACTTCAGGATGTTTAATGATACTCGTATTTTCAAATGTATGTGTATTTGTACATACACATTTAAATGCGAAACTTATATAAATTTTTGATAAATAAATTAAGGGTCTTAAAAAAGGAGGAGAATTGAAGGAGATATCATCACTTGAAGTTTGGAGCCCTAGAATGTTCTTCGATCGAATTCGTGAGATGTAGTGGATGAAATGGGACGATTCCAGTGGGGTTTCACTTGGAGTCATAAGAGGATTCGTAGGGTAAAGTTTGGTCAACCAATTTTATGTAACCAAAGAAATCCCAAAAGGGAGTTCATGTAGTTTAATGGTGACTAATAGGATGGTTATTCTCATCAAGTTTGTGGGTGATTAAAAATTCGATTGTACCTTGGTTATGTTAATGCACATAATTACAATTTAATTATCATAAAAATATGTGTTTATTAGGTCACTTAAGGGATAAAACGTTTTGGGTTTTGGGGAAAGTTATTGACATGTGTTTCAGCTTCTTCTACGATGAAGAAATAGAGAAAATCCAAGTTCCAGTTAATGTGTTAATATAAGCGCGCTGAGGATACTAACCAATTTCATGCAGTTCAGATGGTTGACAGCGCTAGGGCTGTTCACCAGCCGAACCGAACCGATCAGACCTTTGCTCGTGCTCGGTTCGTTTACAAACTGATCCGAACCGAACCGAGTGTTTTTTCAACCGAGCCAAAGTCGAGCGAGCGTCTTTCGATCCGAGCATTTTTCGAACGAACGTCGAGCGAGAATCGAGCGTCGCAGAATAAACAAGGAAAGTGACGATGGGAGTGCTAGTTATTAGAATAAAGTGCAGTTTTCGTTCCTGATGTTTCGTCCAATCGAACACAAGTAAAAATTTAACAAATAACAAGGAATACAAAAACACTCAACTAGTTCTATCAAGATTAACTAAGCGGGAACATAAATCGTCGACTGATTGAAACATACCCTTGTTCTATCAGAAGTTTGAAATTGAATGAATTGATTGAAGCAAAACCCTGACGAGTTGGCGTCTTGGCGAGTGGCGATGGAGAAATTGAATAACGATGGCCAATGGGGGGTTTTGATTAGGGTCTTGCACTTCTGAATCAAATGGCGGGTTGAGACTTGAGTATTGATCGACGCTTCACATTTTAGTATTGGATAATGGACTCTTGGTATTGGATTTCAATTCTAATTACTTAAATGAGCCCTATTTGGATCTTGGACCAAACATTGTTAATGTTGGTCTCTAGCCATTTCATTAAAAGTGATACACACACAAACACAAATATATGTATATATATATATGTATTAAAAAGTAAATCAAGCCAACCAAGCCGAACCGAACTGAGCGGACCTTTGCTCGTGCTCGGTTCGTTTGCAAACCGAACCGATACGAACAGAGCATTTTTTTAATCGAGCTGAATCGAACGAGGAAATTCTGATCATTTTCCGAGCGAGCGTCGAGCGTCGAGCGCCGAGCAATTTAAACAGCCCTAGACAGCGCATTTGTTGAGTAGGGTGTACTCGAGTTCAACTCCACAAAAGATAGTTCGTTATTCTTCTACAATAAGTTGTGTAGCTCAGCGGGTTAGGTTGCGTTTGTTAAACGCCTAGTCTTAGGTTTGAGTCTCGGCTGTGGCGTTGTTTTCCTATTTATTTCTTTTCATTAAGCACTTTTAAATAGATGACAGTTCAATCCCTGTGCCTTTTATATTTATTTCTTTTCAGTTAAAACACTTCCAATAAATGACAGTTCAGTCCCCTTATTTCACAAAACATCACTAACTTGGTTTAACTTATAACTAACCTAGTTAAAGCCTTATTACTTTAAAGTTTTGGCTATTGACTCTAAGGCCCCTTGTAGTTAACAGCTAACAAGGTTAACTTTGTTAAAAGGTTCCTTATTTAATTATTTAACTTGATTAACTTATAACACTAGCGTAGTTAGAGTATTTCTGTTATAAATTTAACTAACTAACTAACTAACTAACTAACTAACTTAGTTCATTGAGTTGCTTCAATTTATAGTTCCCATTAATTACAATACAACCCCAACACTTATAACCTTTATTAACTAACTTAGTTAACCCCGTTAATGCTTCCTTATTATACAACTAACTGAGCTAACTGAAATGGCTTATATAATTAACGTTTTTATTCCGGTTTTTAGTCGAATGCGTTAGGTGACGAAAATTAAATTACAAAAATTATTAAAATTTTAGTTTTATATAGTTCAAAGAGGGTTCGGTTTTACAATCCGGGTCGGGTTTCGGAAACCCGATTTCGACGGATAATACAAATCTAAACCTATCCAACATATGGATTTAATGGCAACTTGAAGATGTTCCAAAGATAAAGCAAGATAAACATGTTTAAAACTTTAAAAAAGAGTAAACTGACATTTTGGTCCTTGAGGTTTGGTCACTTTTTTCACTTTAGTTCAAATTTGAAAGCTTTTGCATCTGGGTCCCTGTGGTTTCATTTTTTTTTTTTTGCTATTTTGGTCAAAAAATGAAATTAGCTCATATTTCTCAAATTAAATCATGGTATTTTGTCCTTTACCTCATGGGAAAAATGGTAATTATAATTTTATTATAACACATTATCAATTAAAATTATAAAATTAAATAATCCCCTTTTGACCATATAAAAGCTCAGACGTCATCTTCCCTCAAACCCTAATCCATCATCTTCTCTAAACCATTGTCGATCTTCACTTGCAGGGAGACCTCCAATCACCCTTGTAACACCCCAAAAATATTAAATTATATATATTTGTATATATGTATAATTAGTAGTATTGCTAATAACTTTGCAAAAATAAAACTAGGAATATTTAACCTAGTAAATTATATGTTATGGAATGATGAAGAATCAAGGGATTCTAACCCATTTTACAAATCTTAAAAGTAGAGGGACTAAAAGGAGCATTCGTTGAAACTGATTTAATAAAGTAACAATTAGACACAAAAACACTCATTTGTGTGTGTTTCTGGTCGACTAAAACCACAGAGCCAAGAGAGCTCATCTTCAAAACCCTAACTTCACCAAAATCTCTCAAAATCAAAGAAGGAAAAGGATTAGAAATAAATTCCAAGTTAAAATCGTGATCACCCAAGTTAGGAGATCACAAGGTATGTCTAATTTTGATATTTGGTGATGATATGATTAGTGATGAACACTCATATGTAATTCTAGAGTGAATGTTTGATGTTATAGCAAAATTGAGATGATTACAAGTCTAGGAACAAACCCTAGATAAGAATTTAGTGATTATGTGTCATAACCTAGTGATTGAATGATTAACCATATATGTGCTTAATGGGTTTTGTAATGAAATCATGAACACTTGAATTATAGTGATAAATTGGTGTTACTTGATTGTTATGATGCAAGTCTAGGTGTTGTTTATGCATACTAGACATATGTGTTTGAAAATGATGTTTAAACATGGTTAAATAATTAATCATGAACTTGTTAATGTTTGTAAAATAATCTCGCCCATAAGATGTTCGACAAAATGTCTAAGTGATCTTCAAATATTGAAAAAATATGAAAGGACCGCTTAATTGACTAGCTAGAAGCATTGCGTGTAAAATATTGTAAAATGAGTTTTAAATGATATATTCAAATTGAACTCTATAGGCAAATTGGGCGAATCGTCGAGTGGTCAAGACGGAACGGATAACCGCTTAAAGGGAAAGTTTTAAAGGTACACAGCTACATGCTTTGTAGATTTCCGTTAGTATTTGTGTTTATAAATATTGAATGCTAAATGATATGTCATGAAGTTCGGTTGATTCTTAAACGGTGGATTCCGTGCGAATAAACCGAATGGAAGAATAAGAGTATAGCTATAAGTTTAAATGTGAAAGTGATGGATTTCACTATAATATTCAAACAGATCAAAATGACTAGGATAACAAAGGTTTGGTAGTATAAAGCGATAGATTTCATAAAAACCAAAGGGGTTAAAATAACTAAAGTAATGAACCTTTAGTTGTATAAAAGCGATGGACGTCGCTAAGAAGGCCGAATGGGTCGAATTGAAGTTTTAATGCAAACCGGGAAGGTTGCATAATTAATAACTTCGAAGTGATACCCGGATTATGGGTAGAAATTCATTATACATGTTATCCGAGAATCGGGAACGCGGTTTAAAAGTCAAAAACTCAGGTGTTAAGTATGACAAGAAATGCACAATTCCGCATATGGTAATTGTGTTAATTATATTCGACTAGTTATAGTTGAATGGGTCAATTAAACAAACTACATAACGGATAACGGGAGCATAAATCTCATGGATAAAGCTCCGAGTAATAGGAAACATATAACATCCCTCCAAAAATTTTCTGACACCCCTAATATATTTATAATATCCTTATACGCCCTAAAATACACCCCGTATACGAAAACCGATCCCGAATACCTTTAATTTTACAAAAATTAAATAAAAATAAAATTAAATGGTCTCTGGCGGGGCGCACCCTTGGGTGTTTGTCGCGGGGAGCGAGCGTCTAGCCACCAGACGCAGCCCGATGCTGCCACGTGTCGAGTGCCGTGTCGAAGCTATGGGCCGACTCAGCAAGCCTAGGGCCTACACACCCTAGCTTGCGGACCGCGAAAGAAGCAGAGGGGTGGGTCGCGGGGTGCGAGAGATCCGAGTTCCAGCCCTATATATAGCAGATTCGAGATTTCAGTTTCGTCGTTCAAAATTCTCGCAAACTCTCTCAATTTCTTTATAGTCTAAGTAATACTCGGGTATTATACCCACTAACTAGCGAAGCCTTGCCTCGTTGTAAGTATTTTAACCCCCGGTTACGTATTAGATACGATGCCCGATCGATTTAGGGTTCCGTAACGGCTGTCGTGGTTCTGCCCGACGTAGTCGTTGGAATGCCGTCTCGGGGAGGGTATTACTAATGTAAATATTGGGTTATTATACTAACGCGTGTGCATTTGTGTAATTAATAGATAATCACCCAGAAATCCTTAAGGAAAACCCTAAGACAACTATGTGAGTAATCCTCCTTTTTGCAAACTGTTTTTACAAAACCTCAATTGTTTAACATTATATTAAACAGTGATTGAGTATTTGTATTATACAATTATCGTCGGCATGTTGGGGTTTTGTATACAAAATTTGTTACTACATTGTGAGTAGTAACATTACCACAAGTCGGGTTGACAGTACCAAGGGTGGTAATTAAAGTAGATAGAAACAAATGTAATTGCGCGACTGCCCTCAATACTATAAAACGATTTTACTTATCTTGATTAAATTGGGATTCACTCACCAGTATTTCCCACTGAAAAAACGTTTTTAAACGCGTTTCAGGTAACAAAATGTGAAAGCCAAATAGAAGCTAGCTGGACAGCACTGAAGGCTTGGAAAAGTGGCTATAAAATTACCTAAAATAAAGAGATGTTTTATTTAAATAAAATAGGGTTTATCCCTAAGAAAATATGTGTACTTGAAACTTGGGATTTTCCCATGTGTTTAATATTATAAAAGCGTGGTATTTTACTATGATAAAATATTTCATAACTACGGTCCTGATGTAAATTCCGCTGCCAAAATGATAAACACGGATACCACTGAAACTGGCCACGGCCGCCCGTTCCCGGGTAGTTAGGGGACAGGGGTTGCAACATAAGGTGGTATCAGAGCTAAGCCACTGATTCAGCCACAGAAGTGTTCTGCTGACACCAAAATTTATTCAATATGTTAGGAAATTAATTACGAAACTACGTGCATATCTGTATATTATCGTTGTGTGTTATTTGACTATTTGTTAGTTTACAGTATGAGCGACCAAGGACCTTCCGACGCCTACCGTCAGTTGTCCAGCTCACCTAGGGACGAAGGTACCTCTTCACAGCCTACCCTCTCAGGGTATTCTGCTGACAATGAAGATGGGATATTCGTGTTTAAGGCTCAGTCTGAAGAGCCATTCCCTCCTAAGAAGAGAGGACGGTTCAGCAGAGGTGCGCATGAACGTAGGAAGAGGATGAAAAAGTTACAACAACAGCGAGCTTTAGCAGCCGTTAAGAGAGAAACAGATGCTCACACACATGATATGCTCAATAGGAGTCTAGCAAATTTCCATATCTTAGCAACTACAGCTGCAGACCCTAATTTAGAGCAACTCATAGCACCCCAGCCCTTACCACTGTTTCCCACACAGCCAATGGAAATTGAAGACAACCCAGAAAACCAAATCCCAATGCCTGACATTGACCCAGCAGAGATACCTAGAGTACCAGCACCCAATCCCTTAGACCCAGACTACGATCCGTGGTTTGACGACCATAGGGATTACCAACAACGTTACCCAATACCAGAAGACGACGAACCCATGCCAAACCTAGCAGCCTACCCAGACTTGGACCCTCTAGACCTATACTATGATAATGACCAATACATCAGGGAAATTCTAGAGAATCCTTATCCTTACCAAGAACCTATGCCCCAGTTCCCAAACCCAGTACCAACCCCTGCACCCCCAATGAGTGCAGAAAATGTGCAAGAACTCTGAATCTTTGGTGAGGAGATTTTAGAAGGAAGCGAGAGAATGAGGCAGATAGGAGAACGACTCATCTAGAAGTATGACGAGCGTAATATGGAGTTCTGGATGAACCCATACCAGTAATAGTAATAAAATAATAATAATAATAATATATAATATGTGTGTATATTTGAAAAAAAAATCTAGATAATAGCTACGGATTCCTAATAGTAGTGTAATTTCAATTTCAGTTGTATTGTAATATATATGGATGCATAGTATAAAATAGAATGGACAACGAAGTGAACCAGGAAAACCAGAATAACGATAACCTGAATAACAATAACAATGGAAACCAAATGGATAACAGTGCCATCCAACACATAGTGGCACAAGGGATTATAAATGCGATGCCATATATTATTAAAACGGTTAAGGAATCAGATAATAATAAAAGTAATCATGGCAGTAAACGACCTACCGAACCTGAACACAGTGTAAACAATGGACCCATACTTCAAGTGCCCATTCCCAAAAGAAGAAGAACCATGTCTTATGGTTGTTCTTATAAAGAATTCTGGTCTTGTAAACCAATGGAATTCTCGGGCAACGAAGGGGCCATTGCCGCTCTACGCTGGATAGAAAAGACTGAGGCAGTCTTAAAAATAAGTAAGTGCGCGGAAGAGGATATGATAATGTTTGCTTCCAATCTGTTTAAGAACTCAGTTTTAGAATGGTGGAACACTATCATCCAATCTAGGGGAAGTGTCAGGGTTTACAATATGGAATGGGAGGAATTTAAGAACATGGTGGAAAGGAAATTCTGCCCTTCCAATGAAAAAGAACAGATAGCAAATAAGTTCTTAAACCTTAGAATGGCTGGAGTGGATAGTAAGGGTTACACTACGTTATTCTTTGAATATGCTAGAATAGTGCCAACCCTTGTATCACCAGAACCAGTATCAATCTCCCGCTACAACTGGGGATTAATCAGTGAGATTAGGCATGTAGTCAAGGCGGCTAGACCTCAAACTATAGAAGAAGCTGTAGAACTAGCAAACACCTTGACTGTTGAATTAGTACGTACACGAGAAGAAGACCAGAGGAGGAACCTAGCTCAAAGGCTTACCCAGGAATTTCGCTACGATAATTCCAACCGTGGGAAAAATGTAGGTTCTACCTCTGCACCTTATTGCAAGGCCTGCAAGAAGAAGCATTCGGGAAGATGCTCCACCAATTGCAATTTTTGCAAGATACCAGGACACAAGGAAGAAGATTGTAGGAAGAAACCCAATAATGGAATGTGCTGCAACTGTGGAGAAAAGGGTCACATCAAACCAAATTGTCCGAAACTAGCTCCAGCCATGAACAACAAGAGTACTAAGAATGCTAGAGCATTTGTTCTGACTGCAGAAGAAGCCAAGATGATTCCGGACGTGATAGCATGTACGTTTTTAGTTAATGATGTTTTTGCTAAAGTATTATTTGACTCTGGTGCAAACCAAAGTTTTATTAATACTTTATTTTGCAAACTTCTCAATCAACCATTAACTAAACTCCCACAAGAATGTTTACTAGAGACAGCAAATGGGAAACCATTAAGATTTCTGAAATCTTGCAGGGAGCAAGAATATAATTTTTAAATCAAAAGTTTATCGCAAACCTTTATCCAATGAATCTGGCAGGATTTGATGTTGTATTAGGAATGGATTGGTTAATAGCCAATAAAGCCAGTATTTTATGTTATCAAAAGTCAATCCAAGTAAATTCACCAAGAGGTGAAAAGATCATAATTAAAGGAGATAAGCCGTCTAGATCCACAAAATTCATCTATGTGATGAAAACAGCAAGTTATTGATCAGTGCATTTTGAGTAGACGTTATTGAATATTAATTATTATAAAAATGCATTGATATTAGCATAAAAGACGTTGCGTTGATTTGTTTTTATACTTTATACGTTGAAAATGAAGTGGGGCTAAATCGGGGCATTTGAGTTAAAATTGAGATGAACAAACAGTCGTCAAATTGATGTTTATTTGTTATTAATATAATTAATCCTTTTAGTTTGAGATTTATAATTACTAACATGGATATATTGTTAACATTATGTTGGTGGTCACATATGTGTTACCAGGTTATAAACTCTCAATTCAAAATTGAAGTGGAGTAATGGGATGAATTGAAATGGCTAGCCAAATATAACATGAGAATTATTGGTGATGGATAATTGCAATCATATACTGTGCACGTGATTTTGAAAAAAAAAATCAAAAGGGTTTTAGTTAATTTGGCCAACAAAGAGATTTACATGGGCCATTAATTTGGAACGTGAGTTTGTAGATTAACATCATCTCAAAGTCGGTTGGCGGGGGAAAAAAAAGAAAGAAAAAGGCAGGAAGCGAGGGGGGAATTTTGGAGGATTAGAGGCAGACGGCAGTTTGGAAGAAGGAAGCAAGGAGTGGGACGCACGGAAGGCAGCCGCCAAAAGGCGGCTGCCCACGGTTCAAGGCATGAACGTTTAGGTGGCTTTCTTCAAGCGTACGGTTTATAGGGTTTGATACTTTTCTTAATTTTATTCAGGATTGGATTTGTTTTTTTACATTGACAACGTTGTTAAACAATTTGATGTGTTGGTTTCTTTGAACTATTTTTATGTGTTTTGAGTTCTTACTTCACAACTTGTTCGGTTGATGACAAAACTTTGTAGCTCGTTGGGTGACATAGAGTAGGTTGACTCACACTAGTAAATAGGGTAATTGAACTGTAAAAGATCTGATGACAAAGACCTATTTTTGATTACCACTTAAATTAACCAACTTTTCAGCACCATGTCTATGTGGTGTCCAATTAATGATTAAATTGAGTTTTGTGTAAACCTAGAATCTGAAACTTGGAGGACATTACCTTTATCTTTTTGCTTGTGGCTTCTGCCCGGATGAACGATTACTTTGTTTTTCATTAAACTTTGTTTACGGATTCTTTTAAACTGGTAAAGCTTGACCACTTGTGTTGAATTCTTGGTAAACGTTTTTTATATTTGAATTATTTGTCGTTTATCAAGCGTATTGGCGATATACTTGCATCGTTAGCGGGTTGGTAAATTGGTGGGTAGTTGATATAAACAAATGGATTATTAGGTTGTATGGTGAATCTTAAAAACTATCCCTTATAATTAATCAAATTCATTAATTCCGAGGCCATGTCTATGTGGTGTTTTGAATCGGTAAACATGTTTTCGTGTTAAACTTGCAATCGGGATTCTGGGTGGGAGTTGCTTTCCTTTAATATATAATAATTCTCTAGTTAAACACTAACCACATATTCCCCGTGGATACGATACCCTACTTACGCTATCTACGTAGTTTAATTAGGTTTTTGATTGACTCTGACGACAGTCATCAAAATGGCGCCGTTGCCGGGGAGGCGTGCGCAAAGTGTTTAGTGTTAAGTTTTAGTTAAAAAAAATCCAAAAATAGTGTCAGTTTTGTTTTGTTTTGTTCAGATTTATGCGTGGTGCTTGTGTTTTTGTGTTTGTGCAGGATGACAGATCTTACAATATTCTGCAGCTCTCTTGCATGCATTTTGTGCAAGGAACCACTTCACCCGTGTATCGGTTGCCATGAGGCCCGATTTAGACGGAAAATAGCGAAATTGGAAGAACCACCGATGCCTTGCTATGATAATCCTTCCCCTCCACCATATTTCTATGATTCTGATACAACGGTGGAGGATGGTTATTACTCTGACGGATGGGATCGGGACGAGGATGCTTATTATGAACCAAGGACGGATGGACAATGTTTCTGTTGCGGTCGTAATCTTACTTCTATTTATGATGATGTGTGCACGGTGTATTTGGAAAATCCAGAGTATTGGAATAAAAAAATGATGGATGCGTACATCTCAACACCGTATCAGGGATACCATACCGACAGTATCATCCCGAGGAATATCCTGAGCCCGAGAGTGTCTATACTTATCAGACCGAGGAGGAGAAAAAGCTTGCTATGTTGGAAGTGACTTTGTCCAAACTCGAGCAGTATTTATCAGCACCCAACCTTTCCGATGAAGATCGAATCAGCTGTTTAGTTTCCAAGTGTCAGAATTTAAAAATGAAGATAGAAATAGAACAACGCCTTTCACCATTACCTGATGACATTAGAGATTATTCTCACATGAAGGAGGAGGTTGTGGAGGATAATAGCACACCAATGAGTCCTTTATCTGATGAAGAGTCACTGGTGGATCAGATGGTGTGTGCAGATGATGAGGCAGAACAGTCTGAGGAGATGAATATGTGTAATGAACCTCTTCTCATACCAGGCATTCAAAATAACAAGTGTGGGGAAGAGGGTTCTAGGAAGAAGATGAGAAGGGTGAAACAACAAGACATCGGTGTATATCTCGTGAAGTGGATTAGCGAAACCCGCATGTGCTTTCTGAACATGCCAATTATACTGACGAATTTATGGAGATGGCATGTAAATTTCCGGGCATTTGTTGGAAATGTTTTGGGTAAGTGTGCACTAAGACCACCGTAGCGGAAATCAGGTATGGTCTGGCTGAAGACCTTTAAACTTAGCGCTCTCGGGAGGCAGCCCGAGGATGTAGAGTATTGTATTGTATTTGTTCTTTTGTTTTGTTTTGTTTTGTTTTGTTTTGGTGTTGGTTCTGTTTTGAGAGGTTTCTACGTTCCATCTTCACGGATGCAATGAATCAAGTGTGGGGATGTTTGGCAACATCCCCGGTGAGATCTCAAAGAATCTATGATGGGCGTATGTTCCAGTTAGATCACAGCAGCTACACCACTACAAACACTCACTTGTTTTCTGATCAGGTGCATGTGTTTATCTATCTTGTGTTTTATTTGTTTTCGTATATTTGGTGGTGTGAAATTTTTGTGTTGGGAGTGGTTTCCTTGTGTTGAGTCGACTTGGTTATTAGCCGTTCATGATTTGCGGGTGGTATCTCTCGAGTTTAGAGTATAAATTGCACCATACATTGGGGACAATGTATCCCAAGTGTGGGGATGCGGTAACTCGAGAGAGGGTTGGTATAATTGTTGATCTTAAATGCTTGAATTGGTTGAAATTGGAAAAAAATTGAAAAATTTTGAAATTTTTTGTCTCAAGTATGCTAAAACTACATGAAAACCAACATTTTCAATCGCTAAAGGGTTCCTACTGATATTAAACTAACTTAGATCCCTAGTCATGGTTGTCCCTTTAAGTTTCATGAGAGTGTTTCTGACATGTTTTAGAAAATAGTTGAGAAGAGATGCCTAACTAGGGGTAACATGCTTTAGGAATTACACATGCTACGTGTCGGCAACCCATATTCCTTTTGTTCGGTGAGATATTTGAGCCTACTAGATTGTTATTTGAAATTGCAATAATTGTTCATTTGTTGAGTGTAGGCCATATGTTACTTTGTGTTAGAACTTGTGTGGTTTGATACGTGCTGAGACTGTGCTTTAGCGTTTACACATAAATGATAAAGGCATTAGGATCCATTCATTGTTCTATATGTTGATTGTTTATCCACCCACCTTAGTTAACCATGTTGAGCCTTTCACCTTTCGTTTGTTACACCTCGTTTGACCTGTCTGATTTACCAACCATAAATGACAATTGTGTGTTAGATATTTGTTGAAAAAAAAGCTAAAAAAAGTATTTTATGAAAAAAATGAAAAGAAAAAAAAAGAGTGAAAAGAAAGAAAAACAAAAATCATTGTATGTTCGTGTTAAAATAATGGGTCGAAAAATAACCCAAAGTTAGTAGTTATTGTGAATAAAGTTGTCATGGTTTGGTATATTCATTGTGTTCGCCAAATAAATACAAAAAGCCAAAAATATTTCCTTACCTTTACCCTTAACCCAAAACCCGCAAGTCCTTTTGATATGTGTTACGTTATTTGATACAGTGGAGGTGTGACTGCTGTACAAGCTTATAATTGCGAGTAGCATATTTGGTTTTGAGCGAAATATATACTAGCACATTACACGCTAGTGTTGATTAAACCGAGAAGAGTGATTATTGTGAGGGGCGTGTGGCATGTGTGTAGTAATATAAGCATGTTAGTTTTGGTTAGGCAAGTCTTAAAGTGTTTTAAAGATATATCATTTATCTGTCAGATTGTCAATCTCGATTGTGTCAGTCTATGGGATGGGTATGACTTGGGACCTTAAATTGCTATTTCGGTAAGGGATTCAATGGTGATTTGTTAATATGGTGAGTAATGTTTGTAATGGTTGCTTGAGGACAATCAATGTCAAGTTTGGGGATGTGATGGAGTGTGTGAAACCCGAGTGTTAATGTGCGTATTTTGTGTGAATTATTGTCGTTTAAGTGATAATGTGCCTTGAATATGTTAACTACGAGTGTTCGTGGTTTTACAGGTAAATCATTTAATTCGGTAAAGTTGGAGAGTTTAAAGATGATGCGAAACACCCGTGGATGATAAACATTGCGAAAGGCGTTATTCGGGACTTGTTCGGGTCGAAAAGGTTGCTTGAATATACAAGAGATGCATAAGAATGAAGTCTAGGGGCCGATTGGTAATTAGTTGAAAGTTGATATGTATTTACAAGGGGCCAAGGAATACCGACCGTAAGCTACGGTATTCAAACCATAGCCTACGGTGGAGTGATGCCAGAACATGAAGAATGAACAGAATGTATGTAACGTAACCTACGCTTGCATGCGTAGGCTACGGCTGAAGTCAAAAGGCAACGCACATGTGAACCTTGTGGAATATTAAAAGTTAAAAATTCTTACAATCATGACGGCTGGACTTCTTGGACGGACGTGAAAGGCAGCAAGTGGGGGTTCTTTTGTTGGATTTCAATCACATGGGGGCCCAGCATCAATTGATTAAATGAGTAACACAAAGCCAAACAGTCAACAAAACATCATCATCACGGCACATTGGGGTGGAATTGGAATTTGTTTTTCAAATAAT
Source organism: Helianthus tuberosus (assembly GCA_030545235.1). Classification (NCBI taxonomy): domain Eukaryota; kingdom Viridiplantae; phylum Streptophyta; class Magnoliopsida; order Asterales; family Asteraceae; genus Helianthus; species Helianthus tuberosus. The sequence goes on along the minus strand of CM060448.1, from coordinate 173,019,737 downwards.
ACATCATCACAAATGGGCCAACATCACATGGACTTTCCTTTTGGGCCGAATAGAGAGAGGCTGAGATGGATTATTTTTGGGTTCCATAAAATCGACCAACATCACATCTCGAACATCATCATCTCGACGACAAAGAAGAAAAGGGTTTTTCAACCGGGTATCAAGCCAGTGAAGATCATTCAACCGAGATGAGCGGCTAAATCCCTTGTGGACACTCCGGGTGAATGATTCTTGTGAGACACTTTTAATTCTAGTTTCTGTTTTGTATTGAGATTTGGACATTTGTGTGACAGACAAATCCTGAGTGACAGTCAGAGTTATAATTATGTTTTGAATCCAATTATGCTTTTGTTGATTGAATGATTCCTATGAATGTTTGTTTTAATATTTCTCTGATCAATTAATATTAAGATTTTGAACTGCATAGGTAATTGGTAGATGTGACAGATTTACTATTCAATCAATAGCATCCAATAAAATCAGAACTAGGTTATTAGTAATTACAGAATCTGAATCCCGAAGTGATCACCTTTTCTTATCATTGTTTATTACAACTCAATCTTTTTCTCAATTTTTATTCGTTAATTTAGATAATTCTTATAATCAATCACACCGATTTTCCAATTCAGTAGTAATTAATTAATACTATTCATTCGACACTTTCCACAATCCTCCTCTGGTTCGATATCCGACTTACTCTAGCTACCTAGTTTATTCCGGTTTTTGCATGTCACTAACGACAGACATCAACGACATCATATTTGGGTCAACGAATGAAAATTTGTGCAAAGATTTTGAACAAGTTATGAAGCAGAAATTTGAAATGTCATCGATGGGTGAGATGAAATTTTTCTTGGGACTTCAAGTTGATCAACTGCCTAAGGGAATTTTCATACATCAAACGAAGTACGTTCATGATATCTTGGAGAAATTTGGGATGTCAGGTTCTACTCCAGCTTCCACCCCATTAGCGATAAATCATGGGATAAACCCTGATCTCATCGGAGAGAAGGTAGATGAAACGATGTATCGTTCTATGATCGGTTCGTTAATGTATTTGACAACTTCAAGACTCGATATTATGTACCCAACCTGCCTCGCAGCGAGATTTCAGTCTAATCCTAGAGCTTCGCATATGGTGATTGTGAAAAGGATATTACGCTACCTGAAAGGAACTCCATCACTGGGGTTGTGGTATCCAAGAGAAGGCGATTTCACGCTCGAAGGTTATTCTGATTCTGATTTCGGATGCTGTAAAGTTAACGCTAAATCAACAACAGCTGGGTGCCAGTTTTTCGGACCACGATTGGTCACCTGGCAATGCAAAAAGCAAACCTCTGTGGCTTTATCCACATGTGAACCGGAGTATGTATCTGCTAGCAGTTGCTGCTCTCAGATCTTGTGGATCCAGCAACATATGAGAGACTGTGGTTTGCAATTTGTTAACACCCCTATCTTTGTTGATAATGAGGCAGCGATAAACATTACTAAAAATCCAGTTCATCACGCTAAAACGAAACACATTGAAATTCGTCATCATTTCATTTCGAGATTGTTTCGAGAAGAAGTTGATACGAATTGAGAAAATCCACACTGACGAGCAAAAAGCTGATTTACATACCAAAGCATTTGATAAAACATGTTTTCAATATTTGCTAAAACTGAACGGTATGAATCTTTTATCGATGTTGGAAGAGATTCTTGGCGTTGATGAAGGAGACATTGTAGATGATGTTGAGAAGCAATCTGCAATGGTTTGTCGATTTTTTACTTGTTTTGGTATTTAGGGGGAGAGTATAGGGTAATATTTTCAGAAAATACAAAAACAATAAAAAAATGTCAAAATACAAAAACATGAGATTTTTTCAAAATCCAAAAACAATCGAAAACCAGAAAAGAGATTGTGTAAAAAGGGAAAATGATAGTACATCGGCTTGACAGTTACAGTATGCTAAAGATTTGTAATGTTTAAAAAGTCTTAAACAGTCTCGCTGATGATGTGCCGATAGGTTTTTACACATTTAGTAAGTTTGTTCGGGATATAAACCTAAAAATTTCAACTTGCTTATTTCGTGGGGAACACTACTTGGATATATAGGTAACCCCTGAAATCTTGTTTGAAAGATCCCTCTTTCTGAGATACTAGGTCTTTATACTCAGTGATATCTGGGGTATTATCCCGGGACTTCTGATTTTGCGGAAGCAATGGCCTAGTCCCCGTATAATACTTTACGCTTTGCTTGAAAAATAGCGCCGCCCTCAGCATAAAATGATGAGACAATAAAATTGCTAATCAATGCTGTTGTAAACAAGATCCTCTAAAGGGGACCCACTAAAGTCGAACCGTCAACTCTCTGCTGAACGGAAGTTCTGACCTGAGCTCTCACGGTTTCGCAATTTAACCCTTTACAGATATCATCTGTGGTATACTCACCTGTAAGACTGAATATTGGGATCTGGATACGGGAGTATATTCAAGAGGTGGGACACACGTATAAGTTTAAGTTTCTAAAACACTAAATCCGTATCCTGCACATATTGAAATGTGTGTGAGAATTTAAGTGGATCAGTATATTGACAATCTAAGTGAATTGTTTAATTCTGAGTATGAAATTAAAGCTTAACGGTACCTGTGACTTGTCGAATAGCTGATATGATTCCCTAACACGCTCATCAAAAATATGTTTGTAAATAGTTTTTTTTATTGCATTTCATTTTCTAGTTTAGAACTTTATTAAAAATTTAAAAAGATTTTTCATTTCTGCTTTATTTTATGACAAACCAAAGTGGAGAGTTGATCTTCAGAATCGAATTGAAGCAGATGCAGGAAGTTTCTGGATTGGAGGATGAGTTTGGAGCTTATCATGTTAATTGATAAAATGGAAAGTCAAAGCAAGTTCATTAATTTGAAACTTGTAAATTTTCAGAAAATGTTTGAACAAAATGTCAGTGTGAATTAACTCAGATCAACCAAGGTCATTAAGTTGGACTTGGTAGATAAATTGAGTAATCAGGGTCATTAGATTGGACCTGAATACTTAAGTGGATTTCTAAACACTGATTAGAATATCGAATGAGTTTGAATGGTAAGTATGGATTGAAACTGTTATTGTCATATATCTTACATTTAGGTAGAGATTGTGCAGGAAACAGGAGTTAATATCTCCATAACAAAGAAAATGTCAAAGTTTGAACCAGAATTCAAGTCCCAGCTGATCGAGAGGGGGAGTTTGTGAAAAGGGAAGTCAAGATTCTGGATCAATATTCAAAGGAGAGATTGTAGATTAAAGTTTGTAGATAGAAGATTGGAAGGAGCTTTACAATGTCAAGACAATTTGGAGCAAGAGAATGATCAATCAAGACTATAGACTGAAGACAGGATGCTAAAGACTTCATCAACATCCAAGGGGGACTCTGTTGGTGCACTGATGTCTGTTAACTTCGTCTTTAATGAGTCTTGTATTGTATTGTATAGTTCAGGGCACGGTAAACGAGAAAACACGTTTATAGGTAATTCCGCATGAAAGTATAATTCCGCTTGGAATTATAATTTCGTACGGAATGGTAATCTCGCTTGAATGTTATTCCGTGAGAGTTAATTCCGCACGGAATTAAGTCTCGTGTGAACCGTTCGTGCGGAATTACGTAGCCTATAAATACCTGTTGCCACTGATTCATTTGATACGGAATTAATTGTGTGAGAGCTGAGGTGCTGCTGGATTTTTGTCAGAATTGATTGTAAAAGCTCTGAAAATCAGTAATAGATAAAGATTAGAAAGGAACAAACTGTGTTGACATCATTTACATTGATTCCGCCTTTGTTCTTGATGATGAACTACTCAGATTGACTCGTTAGGGTCACACGACGATCCAACAGGTTATGGTTGTGTATTGATGCAACGCCAGAAGGTTATAGCCTATGCATCTAGACAACTTAAGAATCATGAAGAGAATTATTCAACCCATGATCTAGAGTTAGGAGCTATAATTTTTGATCAAAAAATTTGGAGACATTACCTTTATGGTAGTAAGTTTACCATTTTCACAGATCATAAAAGTTTAAGATATGTTTTTGGGCAAAAGGAGTTGAATATGAGACAAAGACGCTGGATGGAAATACTTAGTGATTATGATTGTAATATCCAGTATCATGTAGGAAAGGCTAATGTAGTAGCCGATGCTTTAAGTCAAAAGTATCATGAAAAGCCAAAAAGACTACGTTCTCTTAAATTAAATCTACAAGTAGATTTAAATGAACAGATTAGAGAAGCACAAGAATCAGTAATCAAGGATGATACTGAGAAATTGAAAGGCATGATTAAGGAATTAGAACAAGGAACAGATGGAATTTGGAGATTCCATAAGAAAAGAAAGTGGATACCTAAATTAGGAAACCTACGCCACCATATATTAGAAGAAGCCCATAAGTCTAAGTATACGATGCATCCTGGAAGTGATAAGATGTACCAGGACTTAAGAAAGAATTTCTAGTGGATAGGAATGAAAAAGGATATAGCACCCTATGTTTCTAAATGTTTAACCTGTTCACAAGTTAAAACTGAACATCAGAAACCCACAGGTTTATTGCAGCAGTTAGAAATGCCAGTGTGGAAATGGGAATTGATAACAATGGATTTTGTTACCAAATTACCTAAAACAAGGAAAGGTAATGATATAATCTGGATGATTGTAGATAGGCTAACTAAGTCAGCTCATTTCCTACCAATGAAGGAAACATTCAGTATGGAACAATTAGCCAAGCTATATGTAAATGAAATAGTTTCGTTACATGGAATTCCTTTATCAATTGTTTCTGATAGAGATAGTCGTTTTACCTCTCATTTTTGGACAAGTTTCAAAAAATCAATGGAACCAAGCTAAATCTAAGCACAGCTTATCATCCTCAAACGGACGGACAAAGCGAAAGGATAATTCAGACAATGGAAGACATGCTTAGAGCTTGTGTAATTGATTTCGGAGGTAGTTGGGACGATCACTTACCATTAATAGAATTTTCTTATAATAACAGCTATCACACAAGTATCAGTGCTGCACCATTCGAAGCACTTTATGGACGAAAGTGTCGAACTCCTGTCTGTTGGGCAGAGATTGGGGAAAAACAACTATCTGGACCAGATATAGTACAAGAAACAACCGACAAAATCATTCAAGTCAAGGAACGACTGAAAGCAGCACGTGATCGACAAAAGAGTTATGCAGATAACAGGTGAAAGCCATTGGAGTTTCAGGTAGGAGATAAGGTGTTATTGAAAGTTTCTCCTTGGAAAGGAGTAGTCAGATTCATCAAAAGGGGAAAGCTAAGCCCCAGGTATGTTGGACCTTTTGAGATCATTAGAACAATAGGACCTGTAGCCTATCAGCTACAACTGCCAGAGGAAATGGCAGGAATACATGATGTATTTCATGTATCTAACCTCAAGAAATGCTTAGCCGATGAATCACTAGTAGTGCCTCTTAAGGATATAGAGGTAAATGTAAAGCTTAAGTTTATAGAAAAGCCTCTACAGATTGAAGACAGGAAAGTCAAGAATCTCAAACACAAGAGATTGATTCTAGTCAAAGTAAAATGGGATTCCAAGAGAGGACCCGAGTACACTTGGGAGCTTGAATCAGAGATGCAAAGGAAATATCCACACCTGTTCCAGTAGACCTCGAGGACGAGTTCTAAAACAAGATGGGGAGGATATAACAACCCCCCAAAAATTTTCTGACACCCCTAATATATTTATAATATCCTTATAAGCTCTAAAATACACCCCGTAATGAAAACCGGTCCCGAATACCTTTAATTTTACGAAAATTAAATAAAAACAAAATTAAATGGTCTCTGGCAGGGCGCGACACACCCTTGGCTGTTTGTCGGGGGGCGCGAGCGTCTAGCCACCAGGCGCAGCCCGATGCTGCCACGTGTCGAGTGGCGTGTCGAAGCTATGGGCAGACTCAGCAAGCCTAGGGCCTACACACCCTAGCTCGCGGGCCGCGAAAGAAGCAGAGGGGTGGTTCGTGGGGCGCGAGAGACCCCAGTTCCAGCCCTATATATAGCAGATTCAAGATTTAACTTTCATCGTTCAAAATTCTCGCAACCTCTCTCAATTTCTTTATAGTCTAAGTAATACTCGGGTATTATACCCACTAATTAGCGAAGCCCTGCCTCGTTGTAAGTATTTTAACCCCCGGTTACGTATTATATACGCTGCCCGATCGATTTAGGGTTCCGTAACGGCTGTCGGGGTTCTGCCCGACGTAGTCGTTGGAATGCCATCTCGGGGAGGGTATTACTAATGTAAATATTGGGTTATTATACTAACGCATGTGCATTTGTGTAATTAATAGATAATCACTCGGAAATCCTTAAGGAAAACCCTAAGACAACAATGTGAGTAATCCTCCTTTTTGCAAACTGTTTTTACAAAACCTCAATTGTTTTACATTATATTAAACAGTGATTGAGTATTTGTATTCTACAATTATCGTCGGTATGTTGGGGTTTTGTATACAAAATTTGTTACTACATTGTGAGTAGTAACATGACCACAAGTCGGGTTGACAGTACCGTGGGTGGTAATTAAAGTAGATGGAAACAAATGTAATTGCACGACCACCCTCAATACTGTAAAACGGTTTTACTTATCTTGATTAAATTGGGATTCACTCACCAGTATTTCCCATAGACAAAATATTTTTAAACGCATTTTAGGTAACAAAATGTGAAAGCCAAATAGAAGCCAGCTGGACAGCACTGAAGGCTTGGAAAAGTGGCTATAAAATTACCTAAAATAAAGAGATGTTTTATTTAAATAAAATAGGGTTTATCCCTATGAAAATGTGTGTACTTGAAACTTGGGATTTTCCCATGTGTTTAATATTATAAAACCGTGGTATTTTACTCTGATAAAATATTTCCTAACTACGGTCCTGATGTAAATTCCGCTGCCAAAATGATAAACATCGATACCACTAAAACTGGTCGCGGCCGCCCGTTCCCGGGTAGTTAGGGGACGGGGGTTGCGACAAAACATCCATAGCTGTGATGTAAGTTCGAAACTGAAAGTAATTAGACCAGTTTGATGTTTATAACATGAATGGGTCAAAATAAGTTGATATTAAATGTAAGCCGAGAGCTTAGAATCAAGAATTTTGTTAATTTGGATGTCGTATTTTGACTCCATATGATGGAGAATTGAATTACGATCACGTAGGAAGAAACGGATCGTAAAACGGACAAAAACTTAGAAAGTTATGACCAAATTGGTAGAAATTTGCAAAGCTGGGAATATGCAGCTCCAGCTTAAGAACTTTCTATCGAAATTAGGGTGTCGCGCCCGGCGATAGGTTTTAGTTGATTCGGTCGCAGCCCGCCAGAGGTCTTCGCGCCCCGCGAAGGTTTTTCCCGATAATGTCGCGGCCCGCGACGGACCATATATCTAGCAAAAACTTGTTATTTGTTTGTTTTGGTCTTATGAACTTCTTTGTACATGTTATAACCCTTCATAACTAATGTTTATGATGGTTTTGATATAGGTAGTAACTGCAACACTTTTGGATGACGATCAAGCTTGCTCAAGAACCGAACACACATACAAATGAATCTTCTGCATCTATATTAGTTTCTTTTGTTACTAAGAACTCGTGTAAAACTTTTATAAACATAGTTGAATGTTTTAAACTTTATGTAAACATCGTTACGCTGATGTTTTGTAAAATGGCGTTTTTGTATATAAATGCACATTATCTTATATGAATTAATCAGTATTTATTGTAAGGGTCTTACAACCCTTTTATCTCTATACCTTCACCTACACTTAACAACAAATGGAAGCAGTTATGGATTCTTCTTCATACCTCAAACTGGTTTCCAACTCCTACAGTAATTTCAATAATAATTTGTTCAGCAAACCACACCCCTTTCACACAATCAAACCTCCCGATTTCAAGCTCTCTATTTCATCTCGTACAACTGTTCGTCCCCTCTCTCTCATCATCTCCGCTAAATCTCCTTTGTCGCCGTCACCGTCGCCAGTCTCCAGTCACGTCGCAGTTCCGCTCTCACACCGCCGCATCGGCCGCTTTCCTCTCCGTTCGCTCACTGTGGGGCCATGACGTTGATTGGAGGTCTCCGGCTTTGTTGAGTTCTCATATCCGGACTGCTGCTTCTCCTGTTCTGGATCGGTTTCATCGCAATCTCTCTACGATCGGTAATCATCTCGTTTGATCTATTGTTCTGATTGTGTCTCTGTTTCTTTTGATTCGAAGATTTGTTGTTGTTGTGTGGAATTCTGTTGCTTTTGTTCTTAGTTGGGTTGGGGCTCCACATGCGCATACCACCATTGTCGATCTTCACTTGCAGGATAATGGGGTTTGGAGAAGATGATGGTTGCAGGAGAATGGGGTTTGAAGAAGAGGATGCATTAGGGTTTGAGTTTGGGGGATAAGTCTATGCTTCTTGTCAAAGGGGTTAATTAATTTTATAATTTTAATTAATAATGTGTTATAATAAAATTATAATGATCATTTTACCCCTGAGGAAAAGGACAAAATATCAGGATTTAATTTGAGAAATATGAGCTGATTTCATTTTTTGACCAAAATGGCAAAAAAAAAAAAATGAAACTACAGGGACCCATATGCAAAAGGTTTTAAATTTGGACTAAAGTGGCAAAAGTGACTCAAGAAAATCCTAACTTTGGACCTCAGAATGGTAATTTTAATTATAAAATAAGTTATTTAGAAATGCATTATTAATTTAATATTAAATTTCCTTGTTTTATTCTTTTATATAGTATAGATAAATTGAAAACACACTTGAGCAGAGTAAACTCATAAAAACCTATCAAATAATGAAATCTTTCTATTTATGTAGCATATGCTACTATAGATACCAAACAAATAAAAGAAAAAACTTTAGCCACATAACTATTACCGTTGTTGTAAAGATATGTTCGTGTAAAGTTTTACACATGATTTTACATATGTTAGTGTAAGCATGTGACTGGGATTATGCAAATTTGTAACATGTTTATCACATGGGTTTTTTTTTTCATTTTTCTGAAATAATTGTTAAATAAATAAATAATTCTAATTTCATATTTATTTATCTAAAAATTAGATAAATAAAATAACTCTTTAATTAACAACCAAATAAATCTATTATCTATTGTCTATTATCTATCTATCTATACTTTCTATAAAAGGATATGACTGCCACATCAGCTTTTCTTATGTCATTGCTGCATCATAAATCGGAATATATAAATCACTTTAAAATACATATAATTTCAAACCACTGCCCTATATTCAAATTTCAAAGGTCTGGCCCACATTCAAAAAGACAAACCACTGCCCATCTCCAAAATTCAACCTATGTTGTAAATTCAAACCTCTTCAACCACTGTCCATATTCAAAATTTTGGCTCCAGATTCAAAATTCAAAACTTATACATATATAAGCTGAGTTCACAAATCAAAAATTCAAAATCTGGGCTTCTCTTTCAAAATTCAATCCATTTCTCTCTCATCTCTCTCTCTCTAAAACTACCTTCCATCTGTGGCGATTTCAGCATCACAAAAACCGTCAGGTATGCTCCAAACATTTTCTCTAAATAATCCAAATTCTCCACAAGTTTTTTTTTATTTAATTTCGATCACCTTATTTGCTAGTCTTCATTCGTCTTTGTGTTTGATTTCAATAAACTTTTAGGTGCGTTTTGTTTCTTCAATTACAGTTGTAATTTGTGGTTTTATTTGATTTAGAAGTAATTTGTGGAGTCGGATTGTGGAGCTTTGTGATTGTGAACTGGAATTATGCGTTAGTTGAGTTTGTTGACTAGGTCACTTGTTGATCTCATGAGATATGTTGATTTGTAGTTGTAAATCAATGTTTCGCTGATTCAGTGCTATAGTTATGGCTGTAAGTTTTAGAATTCAGTTCTCAAATTGTTTATTTTTCACATTAAGAGTTAGTTGAGTTTGTTGACTAAGTCAAATTGATGATGATGGTGATGATGAATATGGTTTGGTTTGAATCTCTGCACATGTAGACATTTAAACAGTGATTTGAAGCATGAATCAAATCTTCGAATCCTGTTTCTAACCTTGATTAGCATATTCCATAGTGGCTGTGAGTATTTTTTTCTCTTTCCAATCGTGCAAGTTATTTGTAAAACAATTTCTTTTGAGCAATATTTGTTTTATTAAAAGAAGTCTCACCTCTTGCATCTATGATACACAACACAGGGACTAAGGCTTTTAACTGAACTCAAGTGCTAATTGATGGAAAATATGTTAAAGTCTACATTGGAGATATAATAGTTCTGAGATGGAAATATATAGGATCCTAATGTGTGTAACAATGGATGAGCGGATGAAGATAATTACAGGCAACGATGAAGTGAGTTTAGCGGTGAAGATTCAACAATGACTAGGGATCCGGTCACAACTTTGGATGGCGACGATGCTATTACCTGATGGCAAGGTAAGGATCGATGACCTAGAGCTTCGTATTTATGTTTCTGTTGTATTTTTATTATTTTTGGTATGTAGGAATATTGTTGACATGGACAAGACTATGGACGAGAGATATTTGATATGATTCTAGACATTTTTGAGCGATATTTGAATCAGCTGAACCTCAATTTTGTAAAGATAATTTTCATATTTTTTGTTAGCAATTGATAAGATCACGTTCTTGATCTTTGTGCTGCTCCAGGTAAACAATACCGTCAATTACCTCTTATGAATCGTTCTTTCATTTTCATTGTGGTTATCTTATTCTATCACTTAATCCGTCCACAGGTGCTAAACTTTGCATGATATTAGAACTACTTGGAAACTCAGGTTTCGTAACCGGTGCCGATGTGGCAAGACACCGGTTAGCCGCTTGTAGAACTCTGGTCCAGAAATACTTACATGGTGATCATTGCTGTCTCTTTGTCGCTAATGAGCTGAATTTTCTCTCGTCCCGATCCATGTCGACTCCGACATCAAAATCTTGTAACAGTTCCTGTTCTTTATTTTTGAAATATTTAAATTGTGTGGTTATCTCTTTGTTTGAATTTGTGTTTTTTTTGTGGTGAACAGGGAATTCGACATAAAAGGGGATGAGTTTTTATACAAGGAGTGGACATCTAGGAAGCCGTATAAGGAAAGAAAAAAGACAATTAAAGAACGGGAAAAGGGCTCGATGCAGCTGAATCAAGACCCGGAACTGATATATTATGGGCGGCATTTTAGGGTTGTTGGATTGAGTAAAACCGATCTGTTTAAAATTGTTTCAACTCCTGAGATCTCACTATACGATTATGATAAGGTATGTTTTTTTGTTGTCAGAGTTTCTCTTTTGGTTTAAGCTAAAGTTTGTTGTCCCCTGCCACACATTTTACAGATTATCTGATTGTGATTGTTCTGTTTCACATAGTTATTTTCTAAATATGGGATTCAAAGATCTCTGTAGACTATCATTATTACACTTCAATGTATTTATTCGTGAACATTTAGTTATCTTTCAGTGATTAAATAGTATCATCTTTATGGTCCCTGTAGTGCATTGGTGAAGTTTGTTAATAAAGCTGTGGATGGTGGTATAACTGGTCTTCACATGGCGGCATTGAATGGGTATGCTGATTGTGTACAGCTGCTTCTCGATCTGCATGCAGATACATCAGTTGTCACGTTCCATTATGGAACGTCAATGGATTTGATAGGTATGTCGGTTGTTCGAACATCACGTTCCATTATGGAAAATCAATGGATTTGATAGGTACGTCGGTCGTTCGAGATCCAAATAATAATGTTTGTCACTAGACGTTATCATTCAACTGATTTACATATTAATGGGTCAATTTGGATCTTGGTTTTAAATGCGTGCATCACATTATGCGTCGATGAGATCGCATCGCTGCATTTGATGCATGAATCATATGATGCGCATGTGATACGGCTGATGCGGTGCGTTATGCAGTTAACCAGTATTGGAACAAATTAGACCATTGATTGCAATGGGTATGAGTGTTTCAAATTTGATTGAACAATCTTACTATCGATCGAGCAATTGGTTTGACTATTTAGTCCATGAATTGAACAAATTTGACCACAAATGATGAGAATATCTTATATTTTAGTGGTTAAAAGTTAACAAGTGAAAAGTTTATCTATAAATAATTTTTGACCAGAGAGGCAGAGATAATGAGAATATTACATATTTCAGTGTTTAAAAGCTAACAAGCTAAATTATAGATAATATTTTCTTAATAATGAATGCCTCACATATGTGATGCGCCCGCCTCACGCATCACATCGGCTTTTAGGATCAAAACACATCTGAGCGCCATACGCTTTTTAAAACCAAATTTTTCGTTCTATGTGTGCCATTTTTGTATCCTAACATACGCTGCTTTGTAGGAGCTGGAAGCACTCCTTTGCATTATGTTGCTTGTGGTGGAAATTTAAAATGCTGTCAGGTAACCTTCGCTTTAGGCTAACAGCTTGATAACTTTGTTTTAATATCATCTTTTTGCTTATATTAATTATTCAGATTCTACTTGATGCAGTTTCGGCTTTTGACTAATGGTTTCAAGTTATTAAAAGTTGGAGGGTGACTGTGTGATTTTTTTTATTAAATGTGTACAAAAGTTTTATTTGGTTGAGTGTTGATAGGCATACCTCCAAAAGCGAAGCTCATGTTATTGGAAAAGGTATTTGATTTAAGCTGCGATCTGCACTGATGCAGAATTATCTTTAAAGTTAGAATAATATTTAATTCCTTAATTATTCAGTTTTTTATTAATTATCGTATCTTTTATTTATTTAGTTTATTCATGTCTATCTCTAAGTTTGTTAGGGTCTAGTATAAATAGTGGTCTTGGTTCAATGTTTACGATCAGTTTTTGATTGAATTTTAATAGAAAAGAACCATAGTTACCTAAATCGCGGTACGCTCCGGTACGGGTACGCGATTCGCTAGATTAGGTGTATTCGGTACGAAGGGGGGTAGGTTCATTTCGGTACGAACCGGTACAGTGTACCATGAAATATGGTTCAATATACCAAAATCATTACTTAACATATAAAATATTATAATCAAAATTAGATAAAAATATAAATTTCCATCATAAATAAATAAATATATAAATTTCCATCATAAAATTAGATAAAATATAAATTTTCATATTAATTATTATAGCTTTTAGACTTCATAATTTCTCTTTACTTATTTACTATTCCATAATTTCTCTTTACTTATTTGTGTCTTAGGCAATTAGTGGGCTGTGCAGTTAGTTTTAAGAAAGGCCCATATTACAACATAGACTAAAATTAGGTTTTCTAAATAACTTTTCCTTCCGTCGTTCATAGATTAGGTCTTCTTCTTCATCACTTTTCTTGCAGCAGTCAAGCCTTTACACTCCAAATCCGGCGACCTTACACTCCATTTAGTAACAAATTCGCCGTACCATAACAAATCGGAGCGCCGAACCTTAACAAATCGGAGTGCCAGACCTTATCAATCTGGAACACCGTACCGATTCAACTCGGATCGCCGGACCATGACGTTTCGGATCGTTTACGATTTGCGATTGGGTACACCGCGATCCAATACGTGGATCGTGGTAACCCTAGCGATTTAGGTAACTATGAAAAGAACATCGTTCTTGAACCTATCGGTTCGTTATGAGACTTTGATTAACGAAGTGATCTTGAGCCATTTGATCGCATACGTAATTGCATCAGGTGGTATCAGAGCTTTGGTTTTCAAATGGCTCTACGTGAAGGCAAATGTTTTCTTGTTCGAAGAGTCGCCGACCGAGGCATCGAAAAGAACATTGGTGATTCACGTGTTCGTGGAGATCGATTAAACTGTGATCGTAGATCCGCCGGCCGAGGCAACGAGATCAGAAACCGTGATCCACGTGATATTATTAAGATCAAAAGACTCCGACAAAAAGTCCAAGATCTTGAAGATATCAAAAGGCTCCGACAGCGAGTCCGAGATCTTAAAGAGATCAGAGGACTCCATCAACGAGTCCGAGATCTGGAGTTGCAACGGGTGATGCGCAAGACGGAAACCGAGTCGAGCACCCGTTAGGTCGTCACCCACCCTGGTTCTTCGAACCTATCTCTGATGAGAGTTTGACGGATGACGAACCCAATTCAAGTACTGTAGTTTGGGATGCAAGTGATGATGAAGAATGTGCGTTTGTACAAAAACTTGGAGCTAACGTTCGAGAGGATGAACATATATTTGATGATTTATTACACAAACATGAAGGTTTACCGGTAACTCACAACGAACTTGCGGAGATAAAAGGTGGTGTTGACCACAAAAGTTGAAGGCTACCTGTGGCGATGTGCTGTGTTTGGAAATTCCATGCAATCCGCCAGAAGATAGAAAAGGTTTGAATTTTAAATCGTACATGGCATTATCTCTTAGGAATATGAAATTCCAAATTGAAAACAGATTTGATATTGAGGGGAAGTCGAATAATGAGCAGTTTTTTCTGCAAATTGAAAACCAAATGCCAGCTACTATTATATTAAAAAAATAGAAACTCCTATTGATAAGGTAGATATTCATGAAATCATGGGCTACGGGGATTCCATGCATGAAAAGACCAATTTGGTTGTGGCTCAAAACATTAATATTCCATCGATTCAAGATTATGTTGATGGGCCATTCATTCATGTGGTGGTCATTAGCCTTACAGATTTATCAATTAGAACTACCAGATCACCATTAAAGGCTAATGTATTTCATGTGAGATTACAAAATTATGGTGGGCCCGGGATGTTAAATGAGAATTGTCAAGTTATTATGGATTATACACAAACTAGTGGTGGTGGTTTAGAAAATGTTGGGCCTAAGGAAGATATTGTTAATAATGAGCCGATTAGTGTCACACATTCTACACCGACGAGCATTGCACAACAAATACAATGTGGCTCCGCTCCTAAAGGTTTCAAGCCATCGGATGTCAATACCAATTCGCCAACTAAAGTGAGCAAGAGACGACCCGATGCCCCATTCGACCCTGGTGGTTTAGGTCAAGAACTAGGCCAGACGAATCGTGAAGTAGAATTCTTTGGATGGGGTGTGATAATAATTCAGAATCGGGTTGATGTTCCTTTTGATCCAGGTGGCTTTGGTCCGAAGGCAAAACTCGAGGACGAGTTTTCTTTGAAGACGGGGAGTATGATGTAGAATTATCTTTAAAGTTAGAATAATATTTAATTCCTTAATTATTCAGTTTTTTATTAATTATGGTATCTTTTATTTATTTAGTTTATTCATGTCTATCTCTAAGTTTGTTAGGGTCTAGTATAAATAGTGGTCTTGGTTCAATGTTTATGATCAGTTTTTGATTGAATTTTAATAGAAAAGAACATCGTTCTTGAACCTATCGGTTCGTTATGAGACTTTGATTAACGAAGTGATCTTGAGCCATTTGATCGCATACGTAACTGCATCATGCACACCAGCGGATTACAATAACCGACCGCTTGAGACAGGCTACCTTGCTGTTGGCTGCTAGTGCAAAGGGATGTTGTTCAACTATGCCCTCAAACGCGCTTTTTAAAGCCAAGGTAGTGTTAAATTCTTCTGACATAATGCTCTTAAAAATGGTTTGATGTATAAAGATTATTACCATCTATCGTTTTTAGTTGTAAAACAAAATATGCTCAAGATGATTTTGTTTGGGCAATAAATACCAAGCTTTGAACCACATTGAATTAGGATAGGCCGAGAAGAAATCTTCAATTGACATACACTAACTGCTGTTCATCAACCATTGTATACATACAGGTTTGTTGTATTTTGGTTAGTTTACAAGTTCACAGATTTTGATTGAGGGCCAGCGTTGCTCTGTATTCTATAAGTTGATGCTTTACTTTGTTATCATTACAAATTTCAATCCTAAGCATATTGATAATAGTTGTTACTTGTAGTTTAAAACCGATTAAGTTTGATGTCGAAAGCGGTGCAATGAATCTGTTCGATGTCGAAAACGGTGCAACGTCGTAAGCATTGGAGAAGTGGATTTTGAAGCTAATGTAATATTTTATAAGGTTTGAAAACAGTGGTTGAAACCATTGTTGTAATCAAATTGGGCTTGGAGAAAACAATGGTTGAAACCACTGTTGGGTAATATTTTATTGGGTTAAAACAGTGTTTTTTTTGGAGAAAATAGTGGTTGAAAACTACTATTGGGTTAAAACTGTGGTTTGAAACCGCTGTTCGGCTAAAATAGTGTTTTGTGAAGAAAACAATGGTTGAAACCACTGAACCACAGTTTTAACCTAGCAGTGGTTTCAATTACTGTTTTCTCCACAAAACACTGTTTTAATCCAATAAAAAATTACCCAACAGTGGTTTCAACCACTGTTTTCTCCAAGCCCAACAAGGGTTTTTTTAATTACAAATCAGCCAAGATTAGTTACCTCAGATTTGGTCTTAATCGTATAATGACGGCTGGCAAAAGTGAAGAGAAAAGGTAAATATCATGGTTATGATCATTAGAATGTTTGTAATTCGTTACAATTTTTTTTACCATTTTTGAGTATTTGATCCGATTGCCCTTGGTTTTTCATGTTTATGTTCATTAGCGTTATTCACTGTGCAATCCACATGTGTATTCGGTGGGATAGAATTGAGTTCAAAGACCTTTTAAAATTCTGCATGTGTAGTGTTGACCTTGGATTTGAAATATTTGGCTCAGTAAGTTAACAAAGACATTTGGTTCATGAATATATCATCTGCTATTTTATTAAATAATAAGACTGAACTGGTTAACTTGAAAACATAGTTGCTTATTTGTGGGTAATGCTATACTGGTACTTTTGGCAACTGTGATTGATTTTTTCTTGGTATATGTATCTAAGAGTGAATTAAAAAAGAAAAAATAACATGATCTATATTTGTGTTTAAGCAAATGTTAATTTACTTCTCTGTTTTGTTCTATCGTTTCAATAGATATTATCCTTATCGATTCGACTATATAATTACTAGCTTTTAATGTTTCACTTTCAGATATTGGTATTCTTAGATGCTAATAAGAAGGGGCTGAGGAGTGTCTCATAAAACCAGTGCGATTGTCGGTTGTTACTGATTTGAAATCCTATTTGCCAAAGAACAAGAAGAAGACAAGTGATGAGAAAGAATTTGTTCCAAGTTCCTATTTTTTTCTTTTTAAAGGTTTTGTTTTTTTAAACCATTTTGACCTGTTTCATTTTTAGGTTTAAATAAGTTTTGAACCAACATCTTTTCTTTTTATCTTTAAGATTATTGATGATCACTTTAGCAAAAAGCGAAACCATTCATGTTTAGGTTTTCGTAATTAGTTATCGCTAAATATATGTCAAAAAGAACATAGAATACACGACCGTGAAAATTGATCATGGAGAAAAAACTGTACCCTCTTTCAATATATAGTTAACGAAACGATCACTAATGAATCTTTTGAAATTAAAGATACTTACCCAAAGTATCACAAAGTTCATTTATTAATAGAGTTATGACATAAAGTTCTTCTTTCAGTCCGTAAAGTATTCTTTATTTGTTATTTAATTGATGATCCCTTTCTTTATAATCCATTTTTAATTAAACCTTAAAAAATGTATAATCATTCGTCGACTAATAAAATATGGTATGCATGGTTTTCTAAAAGCCACCTGTGTTTGCTCACGGGTCTTACCGCTAGTACTTTCTATAAAAGGAGAAAACTCCATGACATAAGAAAAGCGGATGTGGCCGCTAGAGAGGCTGTCCAATAATGCTTTTCTTATGTCATTACTGTATCATAAAGCCTAATATATAAAATCATTTAAAATTAACTCAAACCTCTGCCAATAACATCTATACTTCATTCACAATTAAAACATCTGCTCTTCACTTTACATTCAAACCTCTGCTCATCGTAAACAAAGTAAACCTCTAGCCAGATTCAAAATTCTGGCTCCAGATTCAAGATTCAAAATTCAAAATTCAAATCATATATTCGAATCCTATAAATAAGATATATGAATCTGGTTCCACATTCAAATTTCAACTCTATCTCTCTCGCTTATATCTGCGAGCGTATCTCTCTCTCTCAAATGCATAGCTCTCATGATTAAGCCGGCTAATCTCTGATTACACTTCTTTGTTCAAACATTTGTTGATTCTGTTTACATATTATCATTGCAGTATCATTGTTCCAACATCGTCGTTTCAATGAAGCTTCCCTTTACACATCAGCCTTTCAACATCGATGTTGCAGTATCATTGTTGCAACATCGTGAAAAGTTGCATGTGCTATCTTCTTTGATGGGAGAGTTGTATTGTTCACACATTGTTAAATCAAAACTCAGCTTTTCTTATGTCAGTGAGATTTTCTTCTTTTATACAAAGTATAGATTGGTGCAATATCGTGAAAAGTTATATGTGCTACCTTCGTTGAGAGGAGACCTTTGAATTTTAGGTTTGTTTCTTATTTTGATTACCTGTAGTTTAATTTGATTATGATGAAACAAGTGTTGATAATGTTGATAGTTTTTATTGACAGTGACATTTAACGATGATGTTAAGATGCATATTGAGATTATTAAATTAAATAAACGTACATAGAAAAATAAAAATTTACTGACATATTCATAAACTATTACACACTAGAGTTAATACTTGCTAGGATTTTGTAAACTCTGGCCTTTCTCCATGTGATTTCATGCTTTCTTTTGTTTTTCAGATCAGTTAGCATGTTGCAGATTTTCTGATCCTGTTTTAGTAGTTGTGTTAGAAACTCTTTTGCATTCTTCTGGAAATCTGATGGAGGAGAGTGGAGGACTTCATCGAGTAATGCTATGCTGTTCCAGGTTTTGTTGTAATTAGTGTCATTGATTATGTCAACTTTCCTATTTAGTTCTTCGTCTGTTCTTTTTTCTTTGAGTGACCACATCGAGAATTGTGTTTTAACATCGCTGGTGTCTGACCAGTGGTAGAAGCTGAAGTTTGCCATGTAGATTTTTGTTGGATTTTCTGATTTGGAACAATTTTTGACAGACAGTGATTTGTAAGACAATTTGTTGATGTGGTGAATCAAAAGTAATCATCGGTCTTTTATAGAGTTTAAAAACGCGTTTATAAGGTAAGTGAAGAGGTTAATTGTAATTATGATAATCTGCTTTTGATCTTTGAAGTTCTAAAATTTGTCCCTTGGGTTTCTTGATATTTAATTTTATAGTTTTCCCATAAAAGTTGTAGTGGGTTTGAAAAGGTTTTTGCATTAAAAGACTATTGTTTTGAAATATACATTAATATGTTTATATTAAATCTACTCGTTTTGATTGATTAGATTATTAAATATACAATGAGTTTAAGTGTGATTTCTTTTATTGTTAGATATTTCAGTATATAAACTCATTGCACTTCACCTGTTTTTCATCACGTTTTCCTATGAAGATATCATACTTTCAGGAAAGTCGAGTAATATAGTTTATTGAAATGGCGTCATACACTTCTGCAAAATCAGATGATTTAAAGCCACATTTGATTAGGCAAATTGTGGAACATGTGTATGAGGATAGGGCTACTCTTCGAGAGCTGAAGAGATGTTTTGATGGACTGCAAGTTGGCCTGTTCACAAGAGAGCAGGTTTCTAGAAATCTGATGCGGATGCCTTCAACTTCCGTTCGTGACCTTTGTGTTGTTAGCAATATAGAGTGCGGTTATAGAGACGTGGAGTTCATGGCAATGCTGAAGGACATACATCGAGAGGTTCAGCAATCGATGGAGTTGAAGCTAAAATTTCTTAATTCTTGTTGTTATTGTTAGATTTGAAAGTTTAGTTGTTCAGTATGTTATGTAATTATTGGTCTTTTAATGTCATGAATAAATGAATAAATTATAATCTTATGAATCTATGTTATTTCATTTTACTTTTACTTATTTAGTGTTTGAGTTTGATTTAGATTATGTTGATGTTGAATTATGTGTGAACAGATGTTTGGTAAGTCAATAGAGGTTTAATAGGATCAAGGGTTGGTTTAATGGTGAACATATGAGTACAAAGATAAAACAAGGTATAAAATTTGATGATCGATATCAGTGTTTTAGTGTTTTGAAGAATTTGCTCATGCAAATTACAGAGAGTCGATATTTGGAGTTGTAAAAGGTCTGTTGTAGTTAAAGTCTGGTAAAAGAGAACATCTGCTGATGATGAAAGATTGAAGAAGGAAAGGTCTGTATGGGAGACCAGTCGTTAAAGAACAACAGATGATATTCAAAATATGTTGAGCCAACAAAAGGTTTTAGCAGAAGTCAGGAGTTTGTTAGTCCTTTAGATTAGATGTTACACAGTATGTGAAATTGTAATTATAGACCTTTGTATAAGCATGCTGTTGTTATCATATATTCGAATATTCTTATAAAACAACTGTGTATCCTAACGACTGTTGATTTACTACTGCTGAATAAATGAATAAATTTTAATACCATTAATCTTTGTTGTCACATCTTCATGATAATTATTTCAGTCATTCCTAAGTATTATTATATAATTTTGAATAACATCTAAGGATTCCAGATTAATATTGATGTTGATGTGTAATTGTCTCTGGGTTTGATTTAGATTATGTTGATGTTGAATTGTGTCTGAACAGATGTTTGTTAGTCAACAGAGGTTTAAAAGGATTAAAAGTTGGTTTAAGGCTGAACAGATGATTGTAAAGACAAAATAAACTAGAATATTTGTTCATCAATAACAGTTTTTTGGAAGAATTTGCGGTAAGACCAAATTACAAATAGTCAATATTTGCTGTTGTAGCTAAAGTCTGACAAAAGAGAGCATCTGCTGATGAATAAATGTCTGAAGATACAAAGGCCTGCTATGGGCCAACAGATGTTAACGAACAACAGATGATATTCAAACTTAAAATGCTCAACAGAGGTTTTGATACTAACAGTGGTTAGGCTAATAGCAGATTTAGACTAATGACTATTGAGTTACAACTGCTTTTGAAACCTCTGCTTGCCTAAAAATACATCCACCGCTGAAAGGTACTGTCTATTGTCATAACTTCTGTTTATCTTAATGACTGTTGATTTACTACACTGCTGACTGTCATCCATTATCATCAGAGAGGTTCTAACGTGGACAGATGTTAGCTAAAAATAAAACCACTGCTGAAAGTTATCATCTGTTCTCATAACTTCTGTTTATCTAACGACTATTTGACTCACACTGTTCCCAACTTCTGTAGTCAGCCAACAGAGGTTTCCAAACAACAGTCATTGGTTGACACAAGAGAGGCTCTGACGTGGACATATGTTAGCTAAAAATAAAAACACTGCTGAAAGTTATCATTTGTTCTCATAACTTATGTTTATCTAATGACTGTTTGACTCACACTGTTCCCAACTTCTGTAGTCGGCCAACAAAGGTTTCCAAACAACTGTCATCGGTTGTCACAAGAGAGGTTCTGACGTGGACAGATCTTAGCCATCAGATATTTGTAACTACTGCCATGTCAGCCTTCACTTTTTCTCTCTATATAAACGTTGTTTTATCCCTAAATCGAGCTTCTACCACTGCCGTCTCGAATACAAAATTCTCAAAAGCAGTTTCCAACATATTAAAAACCCTCCAACTTAAACCTTGTTTCATCTCCAAATCACCTTCTTCTCCGATCATATCTCTGAACATCAAAAACCCTCACAACTACCTCCCCGTCTTCGAGAAAACCAGCAAAAATACCAGCTTTCACTCAATAATTGACCTTTTAACAACATCAAAATACAAATCAATCCTTACTGTTGATTCTCTGGTTCATACGGAAACACTCTGACAATTTTGGTTTAATGCTGAAATAGAGTCTGAAGATAATAATCCAGTTGCCATCACATCTAAGGTCGGGAAAAGTATGGTACGAATTTCTCCATCTACAATTTCCACTACATTCGATTTGGACGACTTGGGAGGTAAGAACAACTTTGAAAAACCTTAACTTCATACAGAGTTCATTGAAAGAGGGTATGATGCACAATTAAAGGAAGTTACTATGTACAAACCAAACTTCCCTCCCCCAATGAAATTTTTGTTTCATAGTCTTTTAACTTGCCTCTCAGCCAAGACCACCGCATTTCATGAGATACCTTTAAACATTCAGTATTTGGGTTATGCTATTTTAACAAAATCTGATTATAGTTTATCACAAGCACTGTTTTCTGATTTGTTGACTAATGTGAAAATGTGAAAAAATTGAAAAAAGGTGTTCACAATGTTGTAGAAGGCGCTAGTCGCTAGTCGGGCAGTGAGGTACCGCCTAGGGATTAATCGGGATTAATAGGGATTAATCGGGATTAATCGGAATGAACTTTTTATGTATAATTTTACAAATTTATATAAATATAGAGTTCATTTGATAAATTTTATATATAAATATACAACTTTGGGAACTATATGTAAATTAATTAAAGATAGAGGGGTGTTAAATGTTAAAAACCCAAACATAATAAAACCTAAACTCTTACCCATGTTTCATACGGCCGCTCTTTCCCCATTCTTCATCGTTCATCAGTAGAAACAAAAACCCTAATCCCCAAATTCGCTTCATCTAAACAGATTTGGTCCGATTTTGACCAAATGCAGGTCCGATTAAGGTGCAGGTCCGATTAAGGTTCGAATTTTGACCATCGTTCATCAGTGGGGTTCGATTTTGAATGATGGATACAGATGCAGGTCCGATTAAGGTTCGAATCGAGGTAAGAACTCATTCCTTTTGACAGATTTGGTCCGATTTTGACCTAATATGATTCAATTTTGACTTTTTTTTTGACCGACTAGTCCGATTTCAACCGATTTCAGCCGATTTTTGACCGATTTTGACTTTTACCGCCTAAGTTGACCGACTTGGCAAAATCCGGGCGGTAGACCTCCGATTACCGACTAGGCGCCGATTAATCGGCCGCCTAATCCGATTTCTGCAACATTGGGTGTTCATAATAATGCTTTTTTGTTGTATCCAAGACTTCTAAGCTACTATCTATGAAAATAAGTGTCACAAAAAGATTTTGAACAAGGTGTAGCTTTTCAAATAAATAGTCTTACAAGTAAAACTTTTACCAGACTAATGGATAAAGAGTCAAAAGTTTCAAAAAGCAGAAACAAAGGAGGATGAGCTTGTTTTAGATGTGTCTACATCTGTTGCTCAAACCTCTGTTGTTGAGCCAACTGCTCCTGGTGATCATGACACCACAACCGGTGTTGTGAAACACACACCAGCAAAACGCAAAAAGAAACCTGCCACATCCAAAAAGCTCACCAAAAACAAACAAAATAAAAAGTTTCCTCTGGAAGATGAGATCCAAGAGGTTAATCCAGTGACAACACAAATGTCACTTGAAACCACTGCTGCTACTTCCTCACAGTTGTTGGAAAGATCTCAACCCATCCATACTCCTCATGTATCCTCACAAAAGGATCATGTTGTAAGTACAGGGACACCACAACATGAAGTAGACCTTTCATATGAAAGTATGTTTAAAAGCCCCTCTCCCAGGGCAATCTCGCTTTCTACACCACAACCCTCTTCTCAAGTTCCACAACAATATTACCTCTGTTTGAAGCAATTGAAATTCAGAAACAAAACAGTTCCTCTCATCCACACATTACTGAGAGTAGAGCCCAACAAATGATTGTGTCTGAATCAATTCAATCTGCTATCCTACAAACATTTGAGGAGGTTATCCCCGTTGAGTTTTACGAAACTCTTGGTGGTAGTTCAAGTGGAGCAGCCACTACAACTGTTGAACCCATTAGTGATCAGCTGGACAGTGGTTACATCATTAAGACTCCCTCGAAGGCAACCACTGATGAGGTTACAAATGTAATCTCTGCTTTAGTGGGAAGTCCCTAGAACCAAGAAAAAGGGGCATATGTTTCTGATGATATGGAGTCTTCTCCTATTATCAAAACAAATACAACCACTACAGGTGGGAATTCAGATGATCCTATTAAAGTAGGTGATGAATTTAGTTATAAGGATTTGACGATTAGAGTGTCTACCATTGAAACAGATGTTGCTGAAATGAAAGAATTGATTAAGCAGATGATAGAGCTTTTTAAAAGTCAACCTACCACACAGGAAATTGCCAATGAGCTTTGGAATTCTATGGAACCCATCCTTCAAGCTTAGAGGAATTTGGCTGAAAGTAACTACAATTTCAGTTTGGAATTTATCAGAAATTTGGTTGATGCTAGGTATAAAGACACACAAGCAGACGTTATGAACATTAAGGAACATCTGTTGAAACTTACTTGCTCCACCCCTACATCAATCTTTGAGAAAGATGATGATGATGATGCCAAAAAAGGGGAGAAAGATTCACTGAGAAAGTTGCCACCAGATTCAAAAGCTAATCCTACAGAAGTTGTATCCTCTGCTGAACCTAAATCCAAACCTTCTCCAAAAAAACCACCACAAAAGAAGGAGAAAATAGCTTCAACACCATCATCACCCATTCTGTCAATAGATGCTGATATAACAAAAGTATCAGCAGATGTTAGCCAAACAGCTACTGAGGCAGAAGTTTGTCAAACATTTGCCACGATCATTTTCACTACACCAACCACAATCCAACTACCTCCAACGTCACAAAGATTTCCCATACATTCATCTTCACTGCCAAAACGTCCTCCTTCACCAAAAATCATGTCCACACATAAGAGAAAAACTCATATTGTGTTAGAATATGATGAGGAGATTAAATCAGCAATCCCTGTATCATCTGCCTCCATTCAAAACAGTCCATGCTTATCATTTCCATCCAGAGAACCTATTTCATCTCTTCCAATTGCTAAACTACCATCAGTCATTCCTCTGGAAGCTCAATATCCTCTAGAGTTAATCATTGTTAAAGGTGAAATTGAATCATTTTTCACAACAGAGGATCCATCTAAAAGTTCCTTCCCATCTCTTTATGGCTATAAGAAGCCTCAAAACATAGATGAGTATCTGAAATTAAAAGTATCACAGGCTGAGGTTATAGCAAGAGAGAATAGCATAGGGATGGATAACAGGGAATACTAGAGGTTCTTATCATTTCAGCTTAGCAAAGTGGTAAAACTTGAAGACTATGCCAGGGACTTGAGTAAATCCATGTCTGAGAGGCTAGTAATTCCTGAGCTTCAGATGCAACTGAGGGATGATTATGTTGGACACATTATGAAGTACAAACCATATAATGCAACCGAAGATCAATTCAAAAACTGGTCAGCAGATGCTCTTAGAGAAGGATCGACAGAATCACAAAAATGCGCTATGATCCTCTGGTAAAGCCAACTCCACCTAATTTGAAGAAAGTCAAAATAGTGGATTCAGATGAGGCATTGAAGTTTAAAAGAATGAGAGCAGAGCTTGTGGCTGCTGGTTATGGTCCAGCTAGATCCATTGCCAAATGGTCTAAACTAAAGATAGTTGAGACCTACAAAAAGCTGGAAGAACTTAGTGCTGACGATCCAAATGTTCTTCAAAACTCAGGCTATCCTACAACTGCTGCTCTGTCTCTAAAGATCCATACTCCGAAAAACCTTCTCTCATCATCTGCTTTATTTGAATCCATTGCAAATTTAGTTAGCAGACCACAATCACCAAACTCATATTCAATAATTCTTTTCCCAAGAAAGCAAACTGATCCAAAAATAGTAAAGTGGAAGTCATGCTCAAAAACCCAAGTATAGACTTTGATTAGATCAGATGGTAGTGTTGAAGAGATTAAAATGGATAGTGCATATAATCTGAATGCATACGATCTCGAAGATTTGTTGGACCTTCAACTTGAAAAGGATGATGAAGAAGACATGTTCTCCCTGGACTTTGAACTACAATTCAAAGGACAAATCATAAAGATGTTGATAAGAAATAAAAAACAGTAATAAAGAAGGGTTTTAGTATCATCTGTTGTATAGGGAGATTGTTGGATCAGCAGCTGTGACATTGTCTCCAGTAGCATATTTAACCAGATCACAACATGTAGCAAAGGACATGTTGCTGCTTAACAAATTCTTGATTGAGGTTTGATGAAAATTGTTTAGGCAGGTGATCGTATGTTCTTAGTTAATGTTTGTTAAAACTTAAGTTGTATTCTAATTTTATTAAGTTTGTTAGACATCTTTTATATGTACTTATGTATATAGCAGTTTACAATGTCAATGAGGGTGGATACTCTCTTTTTTGAATAAGAGAATGGAAATAATCATATGTAACTGATATATTAACTGATGATCTATGCTTATAGTTGTCTTTTAGCTATAATAGATGACAGGTTTTGGTACAATATCTATATACCTATCTATACTTTCTATTAATATGTGTTATGCATGGTTTTCTAATAAACCACCCGTGTTTGCACACGTGTCTTACCGCTAGTTATATATAATAAATGAATAGATTTTGGGCCACGTGTCACGTTGTGGTGCAAGCTCTTTTGTGATTTTGGCGGGAAAACATATTAGCCATCTTGATGTGGGATCCGTTTATATTTTTGGGTTTGAATGTGAAGTCGGGTCACCATCTCATGAAAACGGATCCACTGTATAAGTTTGCAAACCCTATTTTTCTTTCACGGCCGTTCCCCTACTCTCTCAATACTCTGCTCCTCTTCATCTTATTTTTCATTGTTCAACGATTTAGACTCTACAATCATCTAATATAAGGTATGTTTATAGTTTCATTCCTCTATGATTTTTATTGTTAATCTAATTTTCTCAGTTAGATGCATCATTTATTCGATTCCAATTCAGATTCAACACAAATCGCTATGTATTATAAACCTTTATGTAATAATACTAAAAATTGGTGCCATGGATGTTAGGGTTTGATGTTAATGACATATCTGAAGATGCAAGACAGGATGCAAAGGAGTCCTTGAATCATATATATTCATCGATCAATTGTAAGTGCTAATCTTAACCCTTTTCCTTTTCCTTTTTATATTGTTATTCTATATTGGATCCTTGATTTACTCTGAAAATTAATACGGATCCATGTATAACGTCTCACCTTCGTTCCTCAAACCCTAGAATTCACAATCTTCTCATTCACACCTTCTTTCTTCAATCCTCTGTACCATTCAACCTTCAGTGATATGGATTTTGGTTTGGCCTTTCTTCCATTGTGTCTTTCATTTTATACGTGTCCATTCCCCACCCTGCCTTCTTATCTTTTCACTTACACTTCCCAGAGAATGAGAGCGAGAGAAAGGAAGATAGGATTTGGGAGAAACAGAGCACTAATTTCCATTTTGGTTTCCAGAATTGGTGAATCGGGTGCTGATGAGGTTCAACTCGTGGTGGTGTTGTCTTACAAGTTTGCTGGTAAGTGTTAAGTTAAATCAACATTTAGATATTAGAATTATGAACAAATGCAAAGACTGTCACATTCTAAGCCATGATATTGATGTTTTTTTGGGGTTTTTGTTTTCCTTTGTTGTTGATTGGAAGTGTGTTAGTCAAGAATTATAAGATTATTAATTAATTAGTTGACTTGGGGCTTTTTGATCTTGATGTTTTTTGTTTTGAGTTAAGTACTGTTTTCGTCCCTGTGGTTTGTTAAAAATCACTATTTCAGTCCATTAGTTTAAAAATTGTGATTTCAGTCCCTGTTGTTTCACTTTCGTAACCATTTCAGTCCCTATTGTTTAACTTTCGTAACCATTTCAATCTATTTATTCCGTAAGTACATGGACTGAAATGGTTACGAGGTGGACTGAAATGGTTACAAAAGTGAAACCAGAGGGAGTGAAATTGCAATTTTTAAACTAATGGACTGAAATAGTGATTTTTGACAAACCACATGGATGAAAATAGTAATTAACTCTTTTGTTTTTCTTTGTCCTTCTAGAAAGGTCTGGAGTGGAATAACGGATTCCTTCAACATTCGGCACCACCAAAGCTGTCAAGGTAAAGACCCAGATTAAGTGCATTTAGAAATTACATCCATGTACATATCCTAAGATAAACTCAAATAACATCTGAGCAAGAGCAAATGATTTCTTTTATTTCTTCTGTTTTGGTTTCAAGGTTGGAACTAGAGATGTACCCAAAAGGGTAAGCTAGAGGGAAGCATTGGATACATCTCAAGTAGATAATACAACCTAAAAATTACCCCTAGATGAAGCGAATTATGAGTCCACATCGTTGATAATTTTTCCTATTAAGAAATCGATTTTGCGGTTTTTGTTCTTAACTATTTTGACATTCCTAAGTTGGTTTCTTTGTTTTTAGGGTTTTTTATTTGTTAATCAATAACATTGGTTCCTTATGAATGTTTGTTTGTTTTTCAGATAGAACATTACAACCGGGAGGATGTCTTTTTATAAGTTTGTTTGATCACTCACATCAGAATTCTTGGTACACTTATTATGTTTATGATTTCATTGCTGTTAAACGCAAGCTGTTTCTTGTTTTTGGTTTAAAAAACTAAAGTTTTTGATGTTTTGATCGCTGAAAAAACCTGCGGAGTTGTGGGTTTTTTTTTGCATAAAAACACACATTTTTTTTTAAGTTTGTGCTGGAAAAAACGTGCAGTTTTGGGGGTTTAGGTGCTGAAAAAGGCTGTTGTATTTTGGGCATTTTTCGTCGAAAAAACCTGCAGTTTTTTTATGTTTTCGGGCCGAAAAACGTGCAGTGTTGGGGGTTTGTTTGCTGAAAAAAGCTGCTGTTTTTTGGGCATTTTTTCGTCGAAAAAAACTGCAGTTTTTTTGAGGGTTTTGTGCAGAAAAAACCAGAAGTTTTGGGGGGTTTGTTTGCTAAAAAAAGCTGTCGTTTTTGGGGTTTCGTTGAAAAAAACTACAGTTTTTTTTGAGGTTTTTGTGCAGAAATAATTGCAGTTATTTGGGGGGTTTTTTGTTGAAAAAAAGTTGTCGTTTTGGGGTTTTATTGCTTAAAAATATGAAAAAAAAACATGTTTTTTAAATAAGAACGTTATAGGTTAACCGGACCGATTTTCTTCTTATTCAGTTTAAAAATTGGTTTTTAATCAGTGACCCAGAACCGGGTATCAAACCGGCAGGACAGGTTTCGAACCGAACCGGATATAGAAAAACCAGTTTTTAAATTAACCGTTTTAGTTTTTTTTTTTTTTTTTTTTTTTTTTTTTTTTTTTTTTTTTGCGATTTCGGTTTTATAACCGTTTTTTTGTACACCTCTAACTGGAACTGGAAGCAAAATCCTGGGGATGGAGTCGAAGGAACGGATTGTGGTCTGCTTTTTGGTATTCCGGGATCTCATTTGGTTTCTAATTCATGAGATCAGTGGTCTTGGCTTGTTGATGATTCGGGTATGTTTTTGGTCCTCATCTTAAAACAACGATTTGTACTAAAAAGGTTTGGGCAGTCGGGTAATGCTATTCGTTGGAACAAATGGGTTCCTATGAAAGTGGGCATTTTGTCTTGGAGGGCAAAGTCTTCCAAGGAGGTGTGCTTTAGCATGTTGAAATGTTAATCTGGCTTCCACGATCTGCCCTGTGTGTAGGGAAACATCAAAGATGGCTGAGCTTATTTTTGTGGTGTGGATTTCGCAAGCGGTTTGGGTGGTAGTGGCACAATGGTGTAACCCCCGTCCCATTTTCGCCTTCAACATCAATGACCTGTTGGACTTGAATATTTACGCCAATGGGTCGATTAAATACAAGAAGGGGTTGCATGTTGTGTGTTTAACGATTTTTTGGTGTGTATGGAAAGCTTGGACGTTGCTGTGTTTGTACAAGTCCCGTGCTCGGTTCAGAAAACAGTAGAAGACATCAATGCGCTGAGTTTTATGTGGGTCTGGCACATGTCTAAGCAGCCAAACAAGGGATTTGGAATGGATTTAAACTGCACAAACTGGCTCGTAGTTTTGTAGTTTTTATTAATATGTGGCTCTGTTTGTGTGTTAATTTGGTGGACTATTAGTGTCATGGTGGATTGTAAATATGGTTTTGAGACTAGGCTTTTCTCGTATCATGATATTTAACCTCTTTTGAAAAACAATACATTCCTAATTTTTTTTAATGTCGCTTTATTTGCATTTGTTTTATTAATACACTTATCATTAATCATTAATACTTAATGTAAATAACATTCTCCACCCCGTGAAGCTTATAGTTTGTAAACGTGAATCATAATTGATACTTTTTCTATGATTACAATTATGTATTAGTAAAACATAGTTTTTAGTATAAGTAACTTTCTTTAATTCGGGAAGTAATCCCGAGGGATAACCTAGTAGTTATATATCTAACATATAATCCATTTACTATTTATTCATTTTAATTTATTTGTTAAATATCAAACCCATTTATTTAAAATCAATTAATTAACGATTTATTAATTATCAAATCTTTAAACATGCATTAATCATTCTTTCATTTTTTGTAATAACTAAAATTATTACATATACATGTATATAAACTATTTTATTGTTTGATAACAACTATAATTATTACATATACAAGTATATAAACTATTTTATTGTTTGATAGAGTTTTCAAGGGTTTCTTAAACTTGAGTGGGTTTTTGATATATCATTTCTCTATAAAAGTAACTCTCTCTCACACACGTGTATATAGGGGATCATGAGAAAACTCTATTGAATCATTACTAAGAGCATTTGCAACTGTTCCACAACTTTTACCATATATTACATTAAAAAAACTATATTTTCTCTCTTCTTTTAATTAATAATATATTTTTATATTTTTATCAATAATTCTTTTCTTTCCTCCACTTATAACCACTTTCAGAATATATTAAAATATTATAGAGGGTGAACAGTGTCCCGTCAAATATATATATGGACAATAACATTTTCTCTCTCCTCCACTCATAACCACTTTTTTATACTTTTTATAATATAAAAACTCACTCACACAATTTGGTAGAAGGGATGTGAAAGCTCTAAACCCTAATCCCTAAACGCTAAGAAATAAACAAAAAAGACTAAACCCTAGAAACTAAACTCTGAAGGCTAATGCCTAAAAACTAATAATTAAATGTTAAACCTAAACCTAAAAGCTAATCTCTAACCTCTAAAAATTAAATCATAAACACTAAAAACTAAACCCTAAAAAAATTCAGCGCAAATCTCGATCATTTGATAGAGTTTTCTCACGATCCTCTCCCTATAGATACATACATTCGTTTGTACATACATTCGTATGTACATACATCCATACATCGTACGTATGTACATACATATATAATCATATTAGATATCTCTAAGAGTTTACATTATATATTTGTTTTATGAATTATCCCATACTTCTTAATAAATCGAAATAATTTTTACCGTTTGTCAAGTTCCTATGCCACTATGCCATGTATCATATTGTTATGATCTCATCCAGTTAAATATCTCTCTCATATAGTTAAATATCTCTCTCATATTGAATGTCTCTCTCTCATATTAAATGTTATTAGTAATGATAATAACTTTTAGAAATTAAATTTAACATTTTTTACCACTTGTCAAGTTCCTATACCACTCTGCCATGTATCATATTGATATGATCTCACCCAATTAAATATCTCTCTCATATTAAATGTTATTAGTAATGATAATAACTTTTAGAAATTAAATTTAACAATTAAATGTCTTATTTTAATAATTTATTAAAACTCACTATATACATAAGATTTCAATCATATTTAATTTTAAGATTTTCAAACTTTCTTTTTATATACTATTGATAATTCTTAAATCTTTATTATTTTTTATTTATAAATGTCTGATAACACTAAAATACTGATTTTTCATTGGAAAACAATGATTTTAATATGTTATATTTATTCAACCCATGTATTACATGTTTCCAACCTAGTTACATAGATACAATTTCTTAATATTAAATGAAGTGGTTTTCATTTTAACATCCACATGTATATAGTTTTGAGTACACTTTCTATATATCTCTATATTATATAATAAAGTAAACTATATCAGGAAAGAAGTCGTTGTATAGATTATCTCAATTGCTTTTTCCCGCAAACTACTTGAGGGAACATGCCGCTGTATAAGATTATCTCAATTGTTTTTCCCGCATAAATAAATAGTTACTATGAAAAATGGATTATTGATAAAGTTAAATTTTAAATTCAGGATACTATTGGGTTTTTATAATAATCATTAATCTATTTCTAAATTTTAAATTCCAAAACCTTGGGATAACTATGATCTCAAATCATCAAGAATTTTAGTTATGATATTGGTTGAAAAAAAAATATCGTACAAAATTAAGTTTTTGAGCCCAAATCTATTTTTCATTTTTACTGTTAACTAGATATTTTTCAGTCGCGCGTAACGGCGAAACGGAGCAAATGATAATGTAAAACAAACGTTATTTGAAAATGTAGCATGCTGTTTAGAAAGTCAAACCGTTAGAATCGGTTCAATTTATCATGGTAGTATTTTACGATAGCAAATAAATACTTCATATTTGAATATAAATTCGTTTTTAATAAAACTTATATTAATCGAGGGTAAAAATTAAGCTCAACTACGTACTTAAGTTTTTAGAAAAAAAACATAAGTTATTAAAGAAATATTAAATTAATTGATAAAGTAAAGATAGATTTTAAAAGGAAAAAACATTATTAAAAACAAAATAAATGATAAAGGAAATATGGTTTTAAAAAAGAAAAAATAAAAAAAAGTTAAAAGCTAAAAGTAAATAAAAAAAATAAAATATTTTAAAAGTTAAAAGTAAATATTAAAAAATATATTAATATAATAAAATATTAAAAAGCTATATATTATTTTAAATTTAAAATTACTATTCATCGTCCTTTGAAAACTATATATATAAAGTTTTTGTGTGAAACGTACTTCTTTGTTTTTAATATATATAATCTAACCTAACAATTTAAGTATTAAAGATACAAATATTATTTTATTGAAGTGTTGCCTTAAAAAAAAAATACAAATATAACACTAACTTATGCACCAAAAAATGTGAGTGATCCGGGTACCAATAAGTCATTAAACTAATCTCAACGTGGATCATTCAAATCAAAGTTACACACATTTTAGAGATATGCAGAAAGAAAAATCTGTCTAAAAAATAAAAATAATGAAAGTCGCGTGTCAGTTTTGGAAGTCACCTAAAAAGTGATTTTCCCGTCTCTTTCTCATATTAATTATTTGATATAACGTGTCGACTTATTTAAAATTAATATTTATTCAACATGTGTAATAAACAGGTCCATAATCTAGTATATATATACACACACCCTCTATCTCTATCTCTCTCTAGTTAACATTACTAGTAGTCGGACCCGTGTAAAACACGGGCAGTTTTAGTAACGTTTTATTATACTAATTAGTAAGTAATTATCAGTTCATTTAGATTGTCGTAGATTTGATATATATTGACATTCAAAGTCATTGTCCAGTAGGCAGAAAAGTTAATAATAAGTCTAATCTTTATACTAATAAATAAAAATGAAGTTCACTTTGATGATTATTAAGCTCCTCATTTTGATTTTTGCCACTTGTCAATTATCTAGATTACTTTTGGCACATGTTATGTTTTGAGCATCTCTAGATTTTACTAACCTTTTTATTTAATTGTTGATTGATGCATTTACTATAAAATCGATGGACCATCTGCTAAAATCGATGGACTATTCAAATGAATCAGACAAGTTCATATAGATCGTATTAAAGTTAACAATAAAAGAAACTATAATGGTAAAAAATAAGAAAACATGATTGATACCTTTTGAACTTCACCTCATGTATTGGGTTTTAAAACAGCATCACGAGACCAATACTCTGAGAAATCCACATCATCAACAAGTTTTGAGGAGCCGAGTTAATAGAATTGTGCATCATTACATAACAATTATTCATAAAA
Organism: Helianthus tuberosus; assembly: GCA_030545235.1. Classification (NCBI taxonomy): domain Eukaryota; kingdom Viridiplantae; phylum Streptophyta; class Magnoliopsida; order Asterales; family Asteraceae; genus Helianthus; species Helianthus tuberosus. The sequence goes on along the minus strand of CM060448.1, from coordinate 172,985,864 downwards.
GATATATAATATAGTTTTATAAACACAAAAAATATTACCTGCTTATAAATATCTGTGACGATCCGATTCGATTACCAAGGGAACTCATAGCTTTAAGCTCCTCCAAGTATTTCTCCACTATGTTTGGATTTTTGCATGCATCTCAGGTTTGTTACATAGTGATGTTGACACCTACTTCGTGTAAGTGACATGTAAAAAGCCGTTATTATTAAATTTTAATATAAATGAGACTGATACAAACTTAACTCTAGCTATCTGGAGGCCAAAACTGTCTAAAATCTTTTTCCTATGACAACCAGATGTTTCACAATACTCTACCATCTGCATTTATAAACCATATAAAATACATGATTGCTAAGAACAAAGTAAAGAGTATAATACTTGTTTCAAGAAGTTGATTATGAGTTTGTAATCACCTCTCAGACAGTTCCAGCTGAAACCATGGTTCGATCAGTAAGCATTGAGTTTCCTTGATCAAGACAACAAAGTCAAAAGGTAAGTTAAGGTTTTACAACTCAAAATCAAACTCATATTACAAGCTAATTCTTACAATTTTACCTAATTTTACAACTTTAGACACACACGATTCAATTAGATAAATAAATCCAGAAATCTCTAACATAATGCATCCATAATCAATCAATAACAAACACAATAATGAACTAATTAACAACAACATTCGACTAAAACAACACAGAAAGCACAAAAAACTTACAGTTCCCCGAAACCCTAGAAAGTTGGGGATCTGAATACAGTGCCGAAACCATAGCAAGTTGAGGAGAAAGGCCGTTGCTAGATGGTAAAATTTGGTCTGAAAAAAAAATTACAACAAAGAATCAATCTGAAAATCCTCAAAACGACAACAAATAAATTAATCCTTCATCCTCTAAAAAGTTTGAAACCACTGAAAGCCACATAAATTTGTAAAATTAGAAACCTAATTTCGTGCGACAAATCCTTGAGAGTTGAGAGTATCAATACCTTAAATAGTTACCGATTAGGGTTTGGGATTATATTTGGGGATATATGTTGCGTATCAAGAACCTATGTGGATCGCTCATTAATATCCACCTCAAAAAATAACTCTTCAAAACCCTAGAATATTAACAAACATGAAAATCTCTTGGAAAACTGAATAAATATAACAAAACCATAAAACAACATGATTTAAGCTAAACAACAACAAACCGTGCAAACACGGGTGGCTTTTAGAAAATCATGCATAATACATTAAACAACGAATCACTAGATATTTTTTAGAAGGGAATTAGTTTCCCGAATGTTCATATCTGTTGCAAATGTACTTATTAAACTTCAATACAGAAGCTGTAAAACATCAAATGAATATACTAACAAAGTTAAAATATTTACTTTGAAAAAAATCAATACATGCAATGCAACTTGACTTTCAACAAACATTAACTATGATCAAACAACATAATAAACTCCTAACATGTGCTATTAGCCTAAGCATTGTTACATTGTTAACCTTTGCTGAGCAACATCTGTTGAATATCATTTGTTGGTCTTTAACATCTATTCAGCCATAGCAGACCTTTGCTTCTTCCGATATGGTCTTCATAAGCAGAGGATCACTTTGGCAGACCTTCGACATCAAACGTAATCATAAGTGGCACTTTTGCTGCTCATTGTAAAGGCATTCCATTGTAAACCTGAATACCCTTAGCAACTCTCTGCTCAAAGCATTCATAATATAATATAACTAATTATTAAAAAGGAGAACATAAAATTTGGCAATGAATGGATCTATGGTGTTAACAGCAAACAAGAGAAAGATACCTTCGTATACCGACTCGTCTTTCTTCTTTTAGAAGTGTATATAGAACACCTGAAATAGATGTGACTTTGTCAAAAGAAATCACATTCTCTACATGTCTTCTAGAGCTCTATCATGATCAGTTGTAAATCCCTAGAATTGAAACGCAGCTAAATAAAATTCATGCATGACTAAAGAAATGATATACTTTTTCTATATAAACATAATATATAACGAATAACGTCTACCTAACTTTCTATAAGAAAGTATTCTAGATTCATATACAGACTCATAAAATGATTAAAAGAAGAAAAGGATGGAAATGCTATCTCTCTTAGAGCACCGATGCGTTGTAAAACACTCATGTCTTAACTCTCATATAAAAGTTCCTAATTTTGTTAGAATACTACTTTTGACATAGTCTTTAAAATTTTGAAATTGAGAATATATTAACTTATACCTGGTCGGGCATGGTAACAAAATGAGTCATTTAGGAAAATAGTCATGTTGAGATTAGTGAACCCTTTCACTAATCTGATTAGATATACCTACGATCACCAATTTCAAAGACATTACCAAACAAAGAACAAACTACTTTTCATTCAAGTAGCGTTTCATCTAAAAGAAAATTCAGCAGCAAGCACACGATCTTTTTGTATAAGATTCTAAGCTGTTCCCGTTTCCTTTGAGATGCAACCCTATTAAACAAAAAGAAAAATTATATCAATCCAAATGACCTATTAGAAGCGATGTATGGATGAAGTGTGTAATGGGGAGAAACAAAATACTCACAGTTTAAAGATTGTAGTTTTGCAAGAAATAAGTCTACCAAGACCATTACATCAGCTATACATGTTTAGCCACCTCTAGTGTCATCTCTATACAAGCAGGATGAAATTTGAACTCCAGCTATCATATTTGATGTTCTTTAAATCTGCGCTGCCATCGCATTGAATTATTATGTTATTAGAATTGTGAGACATCTCGTAATTACAATACCAGCCAAGTAACATCAAACATCTTAAAGAACCGATTATTATCAATGGATAGTAACCTAACCTATAACCGGAGGCGGCATGATACGTGCATCAAGATTTTTGTTCATATTCATAACTCCTTTAATATCTGCAACTTCATTCACAGCAGAACTCATCTCATTCTTCTCTTTGGCACTCTTATTCTCTTCAACTTCTACAACCACTGATGTCATCTGAACAACACCTTCACCTTCCGTGGCTGCAAGAACATGAAAAATACCTAAAATTGTTAAAAAGTTGTTCTTAAGCCGCACACTAGAGCTCTTATGCATAATTTATAAATCAAAACATGAATTAAGCAAATCTAAAGATTACTATGTAAATAGCGTAAAAGAACTGCAATTTCCTTAATATATATGCACAGATACCTATAGGAAAAAGTGAAACCACTGTTGGGTTAAAACAATGTTGGTAAAACAGTGTTTTGAAACAACTTTTGGGTTAAAACAGTGGTTTCAAACACTGTTTAGTGGTTTCAAACACTGTTAACCCAAAAGTGGTTTCAAAACACTGTTTTAATCCAACAGTGGTTTCAAACACTGTTTTAATTCAAAAGTGGTTTCAAAACACTGTTTTAACCCAAAACAGTGGTTTCACTTTTTCTCGGATTAAAACACTGTTTGAGGTTAGGCAAGCTCGTGCTTGGCCCTTAACCGAATGACATATATACTCTTACATTATTTTTCAGTAATGTAAAACTTAACAAATTTAATTGTAGTGCATATGATAATGACTTGTTTATATATGTGCTTTCACCAAGTATGCCCCCTACCTTTTCTATGACTTGCTAGAAATGATTATTAATCACAAACTTTTCAGAGCATAAAGGGTACGCTTTTTTGAATTTGAACAGGTCATATTTGTGCAATTGACAACAAATCAGGGTGAAGATATTACCTCTTCCATGAGGAGGAAGATTTTATTACGTCTATTCCTTAGTGCAACTGCTATTGAATTTAGATTTTTCAATATATTTTTTTAATTACCTGCAATAATAGTTGTGGTCACCAGAAAGTTGGTGGTAGTAGAAGTTCCCCAGTACTTGAGTGCAGCCATATTATAAGCCCTAGCTGCTTTCTCTTCTTTGTCATATCCACCTAGCCACCAAAATTGGTAATAAAATTAGATCATTTCAACTTTGAATAGAAGATCATGATATTGATGAAAGAAAACTCGACACTACGAAACAAAATTAATATCTGAACTCCAACTCTACAACGATCTCAAACGATATCCAAACACCCCTAAAACTACAGATCATATCAAATAAACACTTCCAGAATCAGTACACATGATCCAATACTAATTAGTCACCAATTAAGTTCGAGATCCAGCTAATACACTACAAATTCAATTGCATCTTCTCTTAGAACAACAATTAGGGCACGAAACAAACACTAACAATCCAATCCAATCGAATACAAAACTTAATCATATACCTATGCTGATTTAATAGCCAATTCGGAACCAGACATCCATTTAAAATGCTCTTTCACCAGCCTCTTTGAATCAAACTTTCTGATCTTTGATGCGTGTGTGGTGGTATATATATTTTATGTATATTTTTAGCCCTTTTTACACTTTAGTCAAGTTTTAAATTTATAAAACACGATATTTTACTAACACCAAACACACATATGGGCAAGTGCACCCATCGTGAGCGTAGTATAGTGTTGGTAAGATACCGAGGTCGTCCAAGGACACAAGAGCTTTTAGTACTGGTTTATCCTCAACGTCTAATCAAATCAAAATTTTATAAAAAGGTTTTAAACTAGAAAACAAAAACAAAAAATGCTAAAGAATAAAAATAAAAATAAAACAGATAGACAAGATGAATCACTTGGATCCGACTCGCCTTTAGTGTAACCGTTGATTATTTCCGCACTTTTGCACTTTTTAAGAGATTATCTTAGTTATAGTAGTAGGCCCCTCTTTTGAAGGTGACTTTACCCTCAACCCAGTAGTTTGAGTCAGCAAGGATACAATCCTAAAAGGTTGGATTATTGAAAGATAATTAATTAAGTTATTAATGCTTAATGTGGTAGGCCCCTCTTTTGAAGGTGACGTTACCCTCGGCTAAGTAGTTTGAGTCAGCAGGGATACAATCCTAAGTAGCCGGGTTAATGTTTTAATAGTAGCTTACATATGAAGGGATCAAGAAATTCGAACCCCCGCCATCCAATACCAGTGGGTATTGAAGGAGGTCCTACTAAGCTTGACCCAGGTCCTTGCAGGATCTATACACTGAACAAGGCAAGACTCTTACCAAACCATTCCCTTAACCCCCGACCAGGTAGCCAACATATCTCCAAATAGACCGTGGATATATGAATGGTGAAAATCTTTTATTTTATATAGACAGTAAAATAATGCCAAGACACCACGGACAAATGATAAGGAAGATTCACCTTCAACATAAGAAACTAGTTATTAAAGTCATTAATACATAACCAAATAAAAAGTGCGAAAAGATGAAAAATAAAAGTATTACACTAAATGCTTGTCTTCACCAAGTGATATAAGAGACTTAGGCAAACATGGCCTTTGAACTCTTACGATCAATCTTGGATCCCGAGACTACTCACACACTCTATGATGGATGATGGTGGTGGATGTGGGTTGTGATGGTGGTGGTGGGTGGGTGAAGTCACTACAACAAAACTGGGTTTTTAGTACGCGCAAAAGCGTCCTAAAATGCTATTTCATAGGACCTTTCATTTAATAGGAGCAACGGTAAAAGCGTTTCATGTAAAGGGGTCGTAATAAGTCCCGGAACTAAAAAAGCGTCCTAACATCTCAAATAAGATTATGAAACCAATTTAATGGTCGTGTAATATGTCTTTGAACAACCAAAATAGTGTCCTAATAAAAACATATTAGGACTCTTTCACGATGTTCTAACATGTGCTTAAATACTTTTAATCTTTTGGTACACTTACAAGCGTCCTTAGAAATTAATTGATAGGACCCTTATGATGTAACATTATAGTTAATTTAGTACTAAGAAAAGAGTCCTAATATACTAAATAAGATTATGAAACCAATTTTATGGTCGCATAATATGTCTATAGACAACTTAAGTAGCGTCCTAAAAAGAACATATTAGGACGCTTCACTACAAAAAAAATGTCATTTAATGACATACAAAAAGTGCCACAAAAAAAAAAAAAAAAACAATTAAATGCCACTATAGACTCATGTAAGAATGAGTGGCACACAAAATAAGTGCCGCTAAAAGCGCTGACGCTAAAGCCTTTTAGTGACACTTTTTCAATCTGCCGCACAATGTTCTTAGGCTTTTAGTGGCACTTTTTTTTGCCACAATATAAGAAAACAGCTTTTGTGGCACAATTTTTGTGCCTTTAAAAAGTAATCCAAATTTCATGTCCATACTAGTTTTAGTGGCACTTTTTTGTCACTACAAAAAAATCTTTTGTGACACAAATTTTGTGTCGGTAAAACCTGTTTCTAGTTAAATATATGTATTATCTTTAGTGGCACATAATCTTGCTACAAAAATCACATTATTTGCAATCTAAATTACAAAACAAAAGTTCAACAAAACTATAAATGTAGAAACCATAATATTATAACTTCAGTAATAAATTCAATCCGAAACATATTCCAAATGTTAGCAAAACAATGTGTAATAAGTAACTATTCCAAACTCCATTTTTTTTACAACTGTAAACATTCTTTTGGAGTTTTGGGTAAGAATTTCACTGTCACAAAACTTAGCTCTAAAGCTGCTTCGCATGATATCTTTCCTGCCATAATCAATCAAATAAACAAGAATTAATATCTATTAAAAAATCTAAAAGTTCTTCAATTTATGAAACTCATTGTTTTTTATTCAAAAGAAAAACAAGCATAAGAAGTGGTAGGAACACCTAACAATTAGACAAAAAATCATCATATAATATGCAGCCATTTAGAATTGGCCTAAACGCCTAATAGTTAGCAAAAAACCAACATATTACCTTAACTGCAATTTCAACAAAAAAAAAATAAGAGTAAACTTCCGTTTTGCTCCCTGTGGTTTGGTCACTTTAATGGTTTTGCCCCAAACCTTTAAAATAGCCATTTTCCTCCAATAGTTTGCTATGGTTTTTTCATTTTGCTCCCTGCGGGGAGCAAAATGGAAAAAAAGACAATTTGGATGGAGTTAGAGGCAGGGAGCAAAATGGAAAAACCATAGCAAACTATTGGAGGAAAATGGCTATTTTTAAAGGTTTGGGGCAAAACCGTTAAAGTGACCAAACCACAGGGAGTAAAACGGAAGTTTACTCAAAAAATAAAGATCAAATGTCCAAAAGTCTTCCGTATTGTCTATAGATACATATATAGTATTTTATAACACAAAAAAATAATTAGAGACCGAAGAATAACATGAATTTTAACAGGTACCTCGTCTTCCATACTGTCAATAGATGCATCCCTGTCATCATCATTGTGGGCCAGTCCACCTTCAATATTAGTAGGGGCCTTATTAGATCCTATTGGTAGAAACAATGACAAAAGCAGGAGAAATTTGGCAGCAAAAAACAAACATATATCAATACATGAAATATCACGTAGAACCAAACTTCATGCGAGAAAATTAAGACTTCATGTAAAGTACCACCCTAACCTCATCCAGAGGTGAGTGATCATGAGCCCCTGCTTCATCAACAGATGGATTTGAGTCTGAATTTGAACAAAAACGAGCTCAATTCCAAATCTAGACTTTTAAATTAGCAAGAAACTATGAAACTAGTCATTCTAAAACATAACATTGCAATGAATTAAAATATTTAGACATCTAATCTAAAATGCATCACTTTCTCCCTGAAACATTTGATGACAACTAAACAAATAAAAAAGAGTATAAAAAATAAATAATCCATCTTAACTCTGTTAGTGACATAAAATATACCTTGAATGGAATTAGCATGTTATACAAAACTAGTTAAGGGGTGTAAACGAGCCAAGCTCGGCTTGTGAGCCACTCGGCTCGCAAAAGACTTGAATCACCGAGTTTAAATGAGCTCGAGCCTAAACTCAAGGTTTAATAAACGAGCCTGTGCCCGAGCTTCACATATCGAGCTCGAGCCGGTCGCGGGCCTAGACAAGCTTTTTATTTATAAAAAAGATATTTAATACATTAAATATATTTGTATATTATTATCATCCTTGCCAACATTTGAAAAAAATAACTAAATAATATATATTATATATTTATAAAAAAAATATATAATTACAAATATGTGTAAATAATTATAGAAAAATATAAAACACAATTAATAAAACTCTAAACAAGCCGCGCTAGAGTCTGATCTCTTAAAGTTAAACGAGCCGAGCTCAACCCGATCTCTCTCAAAGTTAAACGAGCCAAGCTCAAGCTCGGCTTGGCTTGCTTACACCCCTAAAATAAACAAGGAAAGGAATTAGTATGTGATACAAAAAGAGTTAAGTAGTGTTAAAACAAGGGAATGTGTCAGAGAAAATATCTAAACGGCAATCCATGAAAGATTTATTGCATAATGGGCAAAAAAACATTAAAACAAGTGCATGTATTTGTGTTCTTACATGTTAGATGCATGTAAGTACTGTATACCTAGAGCTGAAACTATTTTAAATATGGAATTTGTTGTACAATATACACATATAATTATAGATCAGTATCAAATAGCATGAGTAAGCCATCAATGTACTTTAAACCAAAAAAACATACAAAAGTTATGGTTCAACTTACACACTCCAACTCCTGTACCCAATGACCTGTTCTAGCCGATTTCAGCTGCGACCCGTATCCAATTATCCAAGTTTGACACGTACCCATCAAAATTAACCTACAACAAAATGAACAGCCACAACAATCAAAAGCTAAAATATATTGTAAATGCCATTGATATTGCATCATTCACTATTAGTTAAAGGCAAATATAACCCATGCATTTCATCAAGCACTTGGTGTGCATTTATCAACAACATTGTAGAGATGTCAAGTTTGATTCAATTGCACCCCATAATCATAAGTTTAAAAAAGAACAATCATAAAATTAAAGCATCAACTAGTTAAATATCAACATTTCTAAGATTCAGGGAAAAATTAACAGTGAAGCATAATAAGGTTGCAAACAACATTCGACAGTCCGGTTCTCAGAGAAACAATGTAATTTGGCAAGATTAAAGATATTTCAGAACTAAAAAGTTGAATTTACCTTATCAAAGAGATGTTGAATATGTAAAAGAAAACACAGTTAATGGTGATTTCATATGCAGTCTAACCTGCACAAGAAACCAAATTTCAAGAATTAGGGCACCAAATAAAATAGCCAGTACATAAGATTATATCCACTTTAACCTTTCGTTCGCAAGTTCTCTTAACGAGAATGAAGGGGTAGTGAATGAGGATTTAGGGCTGTTGAACGACAACGAAGGCCCTTATTAAATAGGTGGTATGGTGGTGCGATCATGGATCAATTATTTGGAAATATTGATAGAGAGAATGAGAAGCAGATCCAGTAGATTTAATAGTGGATGATTTGGGGGTGGGGGAGACGGTTAGGGGTCAGAATGATGATAAGAGAGGGAAAAGAGATTTAGGGGTGAAATTATTTAGGGGAATTGGAGGGAAACCATAAATTTTGAAGGGTTTCAAGGTGAGAAATTTTTTAATGTCACATTTAGACTATGCGTAGCGGTTATGGTGAATAACGCCCCACCTTTGGGCGTTGTTCGCCAAGTGTTCTAGTCAGCCAAGCGGCGTTTTGAAGAAAAGGGCATAGTGGGATAATGCCACCGCCCTTGGGCGTCGTTCGACACGTAACACTCCCATAATTACCCCATTATTGTTTTTTTCTAATTATTAAAACAAATAATATTCAATTAAAACAGTGATTGGTCAATTGATATCTATCTTGGGCGTGGAAAATACAACGCCAAAAGCAGATTTTGTCAAGAAAATGCCCCGGGGGGCCGTAGCCGGGCGTGTTTGGGCGTTAAGTGACCCATTTCCACCCTTTATTTATTTTTTAACCCAAAACAACCCATTGTAGTTTTTAAAAGGGTTAAAATGACTCATTTAATAGCTTTTGGGTCAGGATTGCCCCCTCTACTTATAAGGCCCAATACATATCACTCTCATAAGAACGTTACGATATTAAAATTGTCCATAACCTTTTTTTGCTGCAAAACATCATCAATGTAATTAGGGGTATTAATGAGTCGAGTCAAGCCTGAGCTCGTCTCGTTTAATTTTGCACAGAGCTCGATCTCGACTAGTTTTGATGTTTATTTCTATAGCTCGCGCTCGGCTAGTGAGTAGTTTTTCATGCTTGGACTCGGTTCGTTTATTATTTATTAATCGAAACCGGCCACCACCACTACTCACCGCCCAACACCACTCACCACCACCACCGCCGCCGGCCACCGCCGCCGGCCACCACCACCGGCCACCACCACCGCCGGCCACCACCAATACTCACCACCACCACCACCACTCACCGACCACCACCACTACTCACCACCACCACCACTCACCACCATCACCACTACTCACCACCACCACCACCACCACCACTCACCGGCCACCACCATTGCCGGCCACCAACACCGGCCACCACCACCACCGGCTACCATCACCGGCCACCACCACTACTCACCACCACTCACCACTACCACTCACCGGCCACCACCACTCACCGACCACCACCACCACCATCACTCACCGGCCACCAACACCGGCCACCACCACCACCACTACTTACCACCACCACCACCGGCCACCACCACTACTCACCACTACTCACCACCACTCACCGGCCACCACCACCGGCCACCACCACCACCACTACTCACCGGCCACTACCACCTCTCACCACCACCTCTCACCAGCACCACCAGCACCACCACCTCTCACCAGCACCACCACCACCACTCACCGGCCACCGCCACTACTCACCACTCACCGGCCACCACCACCACCACCACCACCACTCACTGGCCACCACCACCTCTCACCACCACCACTTACCGGCCACCACCACCGGCCACCAACACCGGCCACCAACACCGGCCACCAACACCGGCCACCACCACCACCACCACTCACCATCACCTCTCACCACCACCACCACCGCCGGCCACCACCACTACTTATAACCACCACCACCGGCCACCACCACTACTCACCACCGGCCACCACTCACCAGCCACCACCACTGGCCACCACCACCACCACCGGCCACCACCACTACTCACCACTACTCACCACCACCACTCATCGGCCACCACCACCGGCCACCACCACTACTTCCACCACCACAACTCACCGACCACCACCACCACCACTCACCGGCCACTACCACCTCTCACCACCACCACTCACCGGCCACCACCTGCCACCACCACTACTCACCACCACCACCACTCACCGGCCACCACCACCACCGCCACTCACCGGCCACCACCACTACTCACTACCACCGACCACCACCACTACTCACCACCACCACCACTCACCACCACCACTCACTGGCCACCACCACTACTCACCACCACCACTCACCACTAGCACTTACCGGCCGCCACCACCACCACCACTCACGGGCCACCACCACCACTCACCACCACCACCACCACCACCACTCACCACCATTCACCGGCCATGATTAAGCGGGTCAATAACCTAGTGTTATTATAAAACTCTAGCGAATAAGCGTCCTATAAAACTTATGTTTTACGACTGAAATATCAAGTGTCCTATTACGGTGTATTATAGTAACACCATAATGATTAAGCGTCCTATAAAGGTTAAATTTATAAGACCCTAGTGTCAAGTATCCTATTAAGTTATGTTATAATAGAACTCTAGCGAATAAGCGTCCTATAAAACTGATGTTTTATGAATCAAATATTTACAATGTATTAAAATAACACCACAATGATTAAGCGTCCTATAAAGGTTAAATTTATAAGACCCAAGTGTCAAGTGTCTTTTTAAGTCATATTATAATAAAACTCTAGCGAATAAGCGTCCTATAAAACTAATGTTTTATGACTCAAATATCAAGTGTCATATTACGGTGTATTATAATAACACCACAATGATTAAGCATCCTATAAAGTTTAAAGTTATAAGACCCAAGTGTCAAGTGTCCTATTAAGTTAAGTTCTAATATGACTTCGACTAGAAAGGGTCCTATAACACTGAACATTTATGACTTAACTACAACGTGTCCTATTAAGTTATGTTATAATAGGACCCCAGATGATCAAGTGTCCTAATACAGTGCCACATAATGGGACACTAACAACTAAATGTCTTATAAAGTACTTTATTAGGATCTACATTTTAAGTGTCCTATTAAATTATATCATAATAGGACCCCAAAAAACCATCCATCCTATTAAATAGTATTTTAGGACATCGGTTTAGTAGAGTATATTATAAAAGGACCCCAAAAGTTCATTCGTCCTATTAAATAGTTTTTTAGGACCCTCTTTTATAAGCGTCCCACATAAAAGGTCCTAAAAAGCCATTTTTGTTGTAGTGAGTGTGAGAGAGGTGGTTTGCCAAGGGATGGTTTGCAAGTGAGCCAAGCACCCCTACTTATAGCCTGCACAGAAGCCCGGACACGGCCCCGTGTCCATTGGGCACGGCCCCGTGTCCACCCATCTTCTCTTTCTTCATTAATTGCAGTTTGTCTGCATTAGTTGACCACGCCCCCGTGTCCACTTGGCACGACCCCGTGTGCAGAAGCGTATCTGTACTATCAAGATTTGCCTAGATTCTGCGAATCTTTGCGTTGACCACGGCCCCGTGTCCGCTGGGCACACCCCCGTGGTGGGTGATAGAAGCTTCTACAACTTTGTCTTTTCTACATACACTTGGGCACGCCCCCGTGCTCATTGAGCACGGGGCGTGTTCAGCCTTCTGTTCTCTTGTTTTTGCTTGGGAAGATGCTGTCGAGGGGTCGGGCATGCCACGTTTATTCCTTTTCTTGTATTATTGTTAGATTTAGCTGCATTTTTGCTTCTTTTGTTCATTTGAGCTCATTTAATCCTGAAAATTCAAAAGGAAGACAAAATCACACTTTTTCCAACATTAGTAATAAAAAGGGTTAGTTTTATGTCACATTTGATGTAATTTATATGTTGCATTTTGCACACATCAAATACCCCCACACTTGAATCTTTGCTTGTCCTCAAGAAAAACTCTTTATAATGTGGCTTACACTCCCAAATGGAATGGGTAGAAGAGAAGGTTTTTGGGCTTGTCATAGAGTGTCGGGATTCCAAGATTCTTTATTAGGTTTTATTTTTATTTTATTTACAATCCTATTCGTCATGATTTATTTAGAACACTACATAAAATAAATTACTTATTAGGGTATAACATGCCTCTTTAAAATTCCATTTATATACAAGTTCACATACCTCACAGGGGATCACTCAACACTCGGTCGAAAATGTATTTTTGTGAAACACTCGAGAGCGGCATGGAACTTACTTCTACCATAAGCTTGCCAAGCAATCAATCCTCCTCCCTTTTAACTATACACCTTTGTAAATATCAAGTGGACTTTTTGGGGGAAGGTTAGGCTTGGGTTAAAGGTAGGTGGTTGGGTTAGTGGTTAGTAGAAAAGGGCGAAAGGCGTAAAAAGCATCGGTTTTCGTAAGACTTTTTTTATAACTTTTTATTTTAATGAAGCATTTCTTCAAACAAAGTTCTTTTTGATGAACTTGTTTGTTTTATTTTTTGGCTTCATCATTTCATTTGTTTTTAATAAGAAAGTCACAAGAAAACCGAGCTTTGTTACTAAAATAAAGGGTTTAAAATGAAAAAGGGTTTTGGTGGGTAGAAAGGGTGTTTGTTTTGGGTTAAGAAATGAAAAGGTTTAGGCACAAAGGGGTTAACTAGGAGTATTTTGGGTAGGTGGTAAAAAAAGAAAAGAAAAATAATGGTGTTGAAATAAAAAGGGTTAGTCCTAATGCCTCCATCATTTACTTACTTAGGTTTAAGTTGGTAAGGACCGGGAATGTATCGTCATGGCAAGTTCTAGAGTCGTAAGTACCAAGCGGCTATTCACACAAGAAACGAAAAATGAGCATTTAGTTTAAAGATGTGTATTTGTATGCTCAATAAAGGCTCAAAACTCGCTTTTTGTGGGAATAGGTTTTTATCTGATCAAGTATATATAATCAAATTTTAACTAGATCTGTCATGCCGTTTCATAATTTTCTTATGTTGGTTCTTTTTATCACGACGCTATCGGTTGTAAATTTGTAAAAATATCACCTTTTTAGAACTTGTAATTCCCGAATTAAACCAAGACAAGTAAAAAAATGAAAAGATTTTGAAAAAATTTGGGGTGTTTAGCGGTTCAATTGAGTTTTGTGTAAGGCTTGGAATTAGGACTTGCAAAATTCAAGCTTTTAGCATCCCCCCACACTTAAATTACACATTGTCCTCAATGTGTCCCAAAAATAAGTTTTTAGGTTGATTGAATGTGTAAAAGTGTGTTTAAAAACAAATTTTAATGTTACTGGGTATCTGGACACGGGCCCGTGGTGTCCGGGCACGGCCCCGTGTTCAGGTTGCCAGTAACAGAAATTAGTAAAAAGAAACAGAAGCCTGGCCACGGGGGCGTGTTCAGCGAACACGCCCCGTGTCCAGTTACCTGAACTGGGCGATTTTCTGCAGATGGTTCAGCACGGGGCCGTGTTGGCTGAGCACGGCCCGTGCCGAACTTGCTGTAATGAAGAAAAATTTACGGGAGGCTCTGTTTTTGTGCATTGGGTGCTGGTTCAAGTTTCCCTTGGTATCCTTCACCATCCCGAGTGTGTTTTATTCCTGAAAATTAAAAACTAAACTAGAAAACATAAAAGTTAATCTAAACTAAACTAAGGATAGTTCTGCGGAATGCCTCCATGGTGCGCCACGTTTATAAGGGTCCTTGGCTAGACCCAAAGCCAGTCATATGTTACCCAAGTGGATGTTTTGCATCCCATGTTGCACCGTCGGAGAGCATCATCCAAACTTGAGTCTATGTCCTTCGTGTAATTGACCGGGTCATCGTCTTCTACTCTCTTTCCAACTCCGAACTTCATTTCCTTGTCCCCAACCCTTAATGTTAGTGTTCCACCGTTCATGTCTACCACTGCGTTGGCCGTAGCTAGGAATGGCCTCCCCAAGATGAGTGGTACTTCGGTATCTTCCTCCATATCTAATATGACAAAGTCGGCTGGGAAGACAAATTCGCCGACTTTGACCAATAGATTTTCAGCGACACCTTGTGGGTATTTGACGGACCTATCGGCGAGTTGTATGCTCATTTTTGTAGGGCTTGTTTTCCCTAGGCCGAGTCGGTCGAACATTGATGCGGGTATGAGGTTGATGCTAGCCCCGAGGTCGGCTAGTGCATAATGGGAGATTCCCCAATCGAACAAGGGATTGTGAAGCTTCCAGGATCAATCATCTTTTGTGGGAGTTTGTTGAGTAGCAAGGCGGAGCATTCTTCGCTTAAATTAACTAATTGCAATGATTCAATTTTCCTTTTGTGAGTGAGGAAGTCCCTCATAAATTTTGAATATTTAGGCATTTGGGTTAGGACTTCTACAAATGGAATATTAACATGCAATTGTTTTAGCAAATTTACGAACTTTGTGAATTGCTCATCGGTCTTTTGGTGAATAAACCGACCGGGATACGGAACCGGTGAAGATATTACCTCTTCCATGAGGAGGAAGATTTTATTACGTCTACTCCTTAGTGCAACTGCCATTGAATTTAGATTTTTCAATATATTTTTTTAATTACCTGCGATAATGGTTGTGGTCATCGGAAAGTTGGTGGTAGTAGAAGTTCCGCAGTAGTTGAGTGCAGCCATATCATAAGCCCTAGCTGCTTTCTCTTCTTTGTCATATCCACCTAGCCACCAAAATTGGTAATGAAATGAGATCATTTCAGCTTTGAATAGAAGATTATGATATTGATGAAAGAAAACTCGACACTATGAAACAAAATTAATATCTAAACTCCAATTCTACATCGATCTCAAATGACATCCAAACACCCCTAAAACTATAGATCAGATCAAATAAACACTTCCAGAATCAGTACACATGATCCAACACTAATCAATCACCAATTAAGTTCGAGATCCAACTAATACACTACAAATTCAATTGCCTCTTCTCTTATAACAACAATTAGGGCACGAAACAAACACTAACAATCCAATCCAATCGAATACAAAACTTAATCATATACCTATGCTGATTTAATTGCCAATTCGGAACCAGACATCCATTTAAAATGCTCCTTCACCAGCCTCTTTGAATCAAACTCTCTGATCTTCTTGCGTGCCATTATTGTTACGTTAAAATCCCTAGCTACAGAGGATGATTCAATAATTTCAGATGCTGGAATATTTCACATGATCGCCTACGTGTTATAAAAATCAAATAGATCCGTTGGTGTTAGAATAACAATATTCTCTATACACGACAATTCACTTTCACCAAAATATAACAGTATTACCTGTCTATTAGACTATGAGCCCACGAACTTAGTTAGGTTTCTAGGGTTACTCAATTAAAATTCGAAAATATATATATATATTATCATATGATGATTAAAAGACGAACAAAAAGCCTGTTTATGTAGATAAAATTCAGAAGCCAAGGACTGGTAGATTCACTCTGAATGACAAAAACATCGATCAAACGACTTGGTAACTCTCGGTTACCAGTTGAGTCCTCTGAGAAAACTTGGAAGGAGCTCCACCCTTTAGCGGGACAATGCTTGCAACCTTCATGTCACTGAAAGTACTTGTTGCTGAAAACCGCATAGAAATGGGGAAGAAGATCGAGGATCATGATTTCGGGTCATCGTTATTTACTTTGTTCACTGAACGAAAAATGTCGTCTACTTTTCTTTGCCTCATTTTGTCCTCTTTTTCACGAACCTTCTTGTACAACCAATCAGGATGAACTACTCTAGGAACAGGGTTTGATACCTAAGAAAGAAAAAAAGACAGACAATTTTGAAAGTAAACTAACGCTTACATGCCAAAGAAATGCAATACTTCATCGAACGTTTATAAGAAACAGTGTACCTTCTACATTGCTGCAGGAATGGTAATGATCTTTTGTATAGCAGAGCTAAGCCGTTGTTTGTAATATGACCAGTCAATAATGGACCGTATACTAAAATCTGATGAGATTTTGCACCACTTTTTCCAATACAACTTCATAAGTTCTGCAGATGATACATGTAAGATAGATGTACTTTTCAGTTAAAAGATTTCAAGTGTAACGGTCTAGAGTTTAACCTGCATCAGTTTCAAATATGGAAACAGGAACAACACATTCGCTCACAGGGTTACCCTGTTCTCATCAACAATGACATTTGAACAATGGTAAGCTTTTATATCAAAATAGAAAGAAAAGAAACACAAAACCGATATTATGTTTTTCAAGAGTCAAAACACATATTGGCAACGTAGGCCTTTATCTTTAACCATAGTATCACCAAGAAAATCAGCAAGACGTCTTGCTGTGGTTACTGCACATGATTTCTGTTCACCATAATCTGCTTAAGACCTGATCTGATTCATCATTAGAATTATTAAGCTGCAGCTGTTGGTTTGACCTGCTGCCAGCTTCTTGAATTTGATCACCGAAATCTTTACAACATGAATCAATCACAAACTCATAAAAAATCATTATAAAAAGCCCTAATCATGCCTGAGCATTAGACAAGGGTATTGATTTGAAGCTTTTAAGAAACTGCATATGAGAACAAAATACCTTCGAGAACAAAAAGCCCTAAGCTTCTTTAATTACACCCTGTATGTAAAAACCGAGCCCGAAATACGTTATAACATTTAAAATAAATGAAAAACAAGAAATCTAAGTTGAGGCGGGACGCGTAGGACCTACCCAAACCTCACGCGGGCGGTATCAAGGCTGAAACTTGATTCCGGTGGAATTTTAAGTTAAGGCGGGCCGCGTCAGCTCACCTTAACCCTTACGCGGGCCGCATGAGATCAACAACGCAGAGACACCATAAGCCGACATGTGTCGACATCATGGCGAGTCTAGGCGATGACCCGGATCACCTAAACCCTACCCGGGCTAGTACGCGGGCCGCGTAAGCCCCGCTTATCTTTTACGCGGGCCGCGTGAGACCCAGTTTCAGCAACTATTTAAGCAGGCATCGGGTTTCAGTATTCCTCGCTCATTTCTTTTCTTTCTTAAGCGATTTTTGAAGATATAGGCATAATATTCAAGTATTATACCCCCTAATTAGCAAGGTTTTGCCCCGTTGTAAGTATTGTAACCCCAGTTTCATACTAGATACGCTGCCTGATTGATTTAGGGTTCCGTAAGAACTGTCGTGGTTCTGCCCGACGTAGTTGTTGGAATGTCGTCTCGGGGAGGGTATCATTAATATTTTCAAAGGGTTACGATACTAACCTATGTACATTTGTGTAAATTATAGATTATTCCCAGGAAACCCTTACACGAAGTCTAAGATAGCAAAGTGAGTTTATCCAATTTTTGTTAACCTTTTTGTAATATTTTACAAAACCTTAATTGTTTTACAATGTGATTAATAAGCGGTGATTGAGTCTTTGTAGTTCTTCAATTACTGCCGGTATGTTGGGGTTTTGTATACAAAATTTACTACTGCGAGTAGTAAGTCAGGACGATAGTACGTTACCATTGGATAACGAGTTAGCCAATGTGTAATATGACCCACAAGTCAGGATTGACAGTACTGAATGAGTAATTGTGTAGAAATAAACAATGTGATCGCTCTCAATACTGTTTTAATTGATAAAATGTTCTTGATTAAACTGGGATTTACTCACCAGTATTTCCCACTGACAAATGTTTTTAAAACGCGTTTCAGGTAACACAATGAGACAACCAATTAGTAAAAAGCCAGCTGGAGAGAACTGAAGGCTTGGGAAAAATGTCGCTATAAAATTTACCTAAAAGACGATGTTTTAAATTCAATAAAATAGGGTTTATCCCTATAAACGTATTGTAATAAGAAACTTGGGTTTTACCCATGTTATTATTAATATTACATATGGTGGTTTTACTGTGATAAAAATTTCCTACCTACGGTCCTGATGTAATTTCCGCTGCCAAATTAACAAGCTGATACCACCGAAACTCTGAGTTCGCGCCCGCCCGTTCTCGGGACAGATAAGGGATCGGGGGTTGCTACAGAAGGTGGTATCAGAGCCTAGCCACTGGTCTAAGCCAAAGAAGTATTCTGCTGACACTTAAAATCTAAATTTTGTGTTAGGAAATAATTTATGTGATTATGTGTTTTGTGTTATTTGACTATTTGTTAGTTTACAGTATGAGTGATCAAGGACCCTCAGACATGTGTCGTCTGTTGTCTGAATCACCTAGGAGTGAAGGTACCTCTTCACAGCCTGCCCTTTCTAGGTATTCTGCTGATCAGGAAGAAGGGATGTTTGCCTTTAAAGCTCAGTCAGAAGAGCCATTCCCTCATAAGAAACGAGGATGGTTCAGTAAGGAAGCCTTTGCCCGTAGGAAAAGAATGCGAAAGTTGCAACAGCAAAGAGCCTTAGCAGCCGTTAAGCGAAAGACAGATGCCCATACACAGGATATGCTTAATAGAAGCCTAGCCAATTTCCATATCCTTGCTACAACTGCTGCTGACCCAATTCTGGAACAACTAGTTTCCCCATAACCCTTACCTTTGTTTCCTACTCAACCAATGGAGGTAGAAATGCCTGATTTTAACCCTGAGGAGATACCTAGGATACCAGCCCCTAATCCTCTAGATCCAAATTATGATCCATGGTTTGATGATCTTAGGGATTATGTGCCACGCTATCACTTAAACGAAGAAACCTTGCCGAACTTAGCAGCATATCCAGGTCTGGACCCACTAGATCCCTATTTTGACAACGATGAATACATTAGGGAGATTTTGGAGAATCCATACCCTCAGGAAAATCTAGTACCTCAGTACCCAGAGCCAATACCAGCACCTGCACCCCCAATGAGTGCAGAGAATTTGCAAGAACTCTGAAATTTTGGAGAGGAAATCATAGAAAGTAGCGAGAGGATGAGGTATGTAGGAGAGCAACTCGTATGGAAATACGATGAGCGTCAGATGGATTTCAGGGGAAATCCATATCCCTGAAGGAAGCAATAAAGTTGGTAATGATAATAAATAAAATGTGTGTAATAATAATAAATCTATCGTAGTATAGACCACTCTGTGGTTAACAAGGCATAGTAGTATTGTAATTTTTAATTTCTGTTCTAGTGTGTAGTTGACGTATACTATAGTAAAAAGAGTAAAGTCGCAATGCACGACGTTTTTGACCAATATGTGTATTATGTGTTTGTTACTTAAACTATTTAATTATTCTGTTAATAATTGGTAAATGTTTAAAATTTAGATGGCCGACGAAGGAAATCAAAGAAATCTGAATAATGATAACCAGAGTAACATTAACATGGTTAATGAGAATCCAAGCATCAATAACAATGGAAACCAAGTGGATAATAGTGCAGTTTAACATATAGTGGCACAAGGAATCATAGATGCAATGCCATTTATTATTCAAACTATTCAAGAAGCGAATAATAAAAGTAAGCATAGCAGTAAGCGACCCATCGAACCCGAAAACAGCGTAAACAATGGACCTGTACTTCAAATGCCCATTCCCAAAAGAAGAAGAACCGTGTCTTACGGTTGTTCTTATAAAGAATTCTGGTCTTGTAAATCAATGGAATTCTCGGGCAACGAAGGGGCCATTACAACTCTACGCTGGATAGAGAAAACTGAGGCAGTCTTAAGAATAAGCAAGTGTGCTGAAGAAGATAAGATATTGTTTGCTTCTAATCTGTTTAAGAATTCGGCGTTAGAATTGTGGAACACTATCCTCCAATCAAGAGGAAATGATAGGACTTACAATATGAAATGGGAAGAATTTAAGGACAAGGTAGAAAGGAAATTCTGCCCACCCAATGAAAAGGAACAGATAGCAAACAAATTCCTAAACCTTAGGATGACTGGTGTGGATAGTAAGGGATACACTAAAATATTCTTTGAATATGCTAGAATAGTGCCAACTCTTGCTTCACCAGAACCAGTGTTAATCTCCCGTTATATCTGGGGATTGATTGAGGAGATAAGACACGTAGTCAAGGCAGCTAGACCTCAAACTATAGAAGAAGCTGTAGAACTAGCAAAATACCTTGACAGATGAATTAGTCCGTACCCGAGAAGAGGATCAAAGGAGGAACCTAACCCAGAAGCTCACACAAGAATTTCGTTCTGAAAATTTTAATCGTAGGAAAAATATAGGTTCTACCTCTACACCTTTCTGTAAGAATTGCAAAAGAAGGCATTCAGGATGATGCTCCATATACTGTAACTTTTGCAAAATATCAGGACATAAGGATGAAAATTGCAAGAAGAAAGCTAATAACAAGATATGTTACAACTGCGGAGAACAAGGTCATATCAAGCCTAATTGTTCGAAATTAGCTCCAGCTACAAACAACAAGAATACTCAAAATGCTAGAGCATTTGTTCTAACTGCAGATAAAGCCAAGATGATTCCAGATGTCATAGCTGGTACGTTTTTAGTTAATGATGTCTTTGCTAAAGTATTATTTGACTCTGGTGCAAACCAAAGTTTTATTAATACATCATTTTGAAAATTTCTAAATCAGTCGTTAACTAAACTACCACAAGAATGCTTAGTAGAGACAGCTAATGGAGAAACCGTTAGGATTTCCGAAATCTTGCAGGGAGGAAGAATAGAAATTTTGAATCAAAAATTTATTGCAAACCTTTATCCCATGAATCTGGCAGGATTCGATGTTGTTTTAGGAATGGATTGGTTAATAGCCAATAAAGCCAGTATTTTATGTGATCAAAAGTAAATTCAAATAAATTCACCAAAAGGTAAAACGATCACAATTAAAGGAGATAAATCATCTAGATTCACAAATTTATCTATGTGATGAAAACTGCAGGTTACATAAGAAAATGATCATTAGTGTATTTGATTTCCATAATCACTAACACTAAAGGAAAGGATTTAAAAGATATTCCAGTAGTATCTCAGTTTTCAGACATATTTCTAGAAGAAATGCCAGGGCAACCTCCAGATAGAGAAGTTGAATTCAGAATCCATTTAATACCAGGAACAGCACCGATTGCCAAAGCACCTTACCGTTTGGCACCTGCAGAAATGCAAGAATTAAAGAAACAATTAGACGAATTGTTGGAGAAATGATTCATACAGCCAAGCTCATCACCGTGGGGAGCGCCGATACTGTTTGTTAAAAAGGAAGACGGATCGATGCGTATGTGCATTGACTACCGTGAATTAAACAAGGTCACGATTAAGAACCGGTACCCATTACCAAGAATCGATGATCTGTTTGATCAACTACAAGAAGCTCGATTTTTCTCAAAAATCGATTTAAGGTCAGGATATCATCAATTAAAGGTACATGAAGAGGACATTCCTAAGACCGCTTTCAGAACAAGGTATGGCCATTATGAATTTACTGTCATGCCATTTGGTTTAACCAATGCCCCAGCCGCATTGATGGACATGATGAACCGAATATGTAAGCCATATTTGGATAAATTCATAATTGTTTTTATAGATGATATTCTCATTTACTCTAAGAATAAAGAGGATCATGCAAAGCATTTGCACGCTGTTTTAAGTTTATTAAGAAAGGAAAAGCTTTACGCTAAATTTCAAAGTACGAATTTTGGTTAGAACAGGTACAGTTTCTTGGACATTTAGTGAATCATGAAGGAATTCATGTGGATCCAACAAAAATTGAGGCGATTACTAAATGGAAAACCCCTGAATCACCAACCGAGGTTAGAAGTTTCTTAGGATTGGCCGGTTATTATAGAAGATTTATTCAATATTTTTCTAGAATAGCCATTCCCTTAAGTAAGCTAACCTGTAAATCTGTTAAGTTTGAATGGGGATTAAAACAAGAAGAAGCCTTTAGAATCCTTAAGCAAAGATTAACCCATACACCCATATTAGCATTACCAGAAAGAGCTGAAGACTTTGTAGTCTATTGTGACGCTTCCAAATTAGGTTATGGATGTGTATTGATGCAACGACAAAAGGTTATAGCCTATGCATCTAGACAACTTAAGAATCATGAAGAGAATTATTCAACACATGATTTAGAATTAGGAGCTACAATTTTTGCTCTTAAGATTTGGAGACATTACCTTTATGGTAGTAAGTTTACCATATTCACTGATCATAAGAGTTTAAAGTATATTTTCAAGCAAAAAGAGTTGAATATGAGACAAAGACGCTGGATGGAGATGCTTAGTGATTATGATTGTGATATCCAGTATCATGAAGGAAAAGCAAATGTAGTGGCAGATGCTTTAAGTTGAAAGTATCATGAAAAGCCAAAAAGGGTACGTTCTCTTAAATTAAATCTACAAGTAGATTTAAATGATCAAATAAGAGAAGCACAAGAATCAGTAATCAAGGATGATACTAAAAAATTGAAAGGTATGATTAAAGAGTTAGAACAAGGAACAGATGGAATTTGGAGATTCCATAAAAAGAGAATATGATACCTAAACTAGGAAACCTACGTCATCGTATATTAGAAGAAGCCCATAAGTCCAAATATACGATGCATCCAGGAAATGATAAAATGTACCATGATTTAAGGAAAAATTTCTGGTGGATAGGAATGAAAAAAGACATATCAGCCTATGTTTCTAAATGTTTAACTTGTTCACAAGTTAAAGCTGAACACCAGAAACCCTCAGGTTTGTTACAACAATTAGAAATGCTAGTGTGGAAATGGGAATTAATAACAATGGATTTTGTTACTAGATTACCTAAAACAAAGAAAGGAAATGATACAATCTGGGTGATTGTAGATAGGCTAACCAAGTCAGCTCATTTCCTACCAATGAAGGAAACTTTCAATATGGAACGGTTAGCTAAGTTGTATGTAAACGAAATTGTTTCTTTACATGGGATACCTTTATCAATTGTTTCTAATAGAGATAGCCGTTTTACCTCTCATTTTTGGTCAAGTTTCCAAAAGGCAATGGGAACCAAGTTAAAGTTGAGCACAACTTATCATCCTCAAACAGATGGACAAAGCGAAAGAACAATTCAGACCATGGAAGACATGCTTAGAGCTTGTGTAATTGATTTTGGAGGTAATTGGGACGATCACTTACCGTTAATAGAATTTTCTTATAATAACAGTTATCACACAAGTATCAATGCTACACCATTCGAAGCACTTTATGGACGAAAGTGCCGAACCCCAGTCTGTTGGGCAGAAATTGGGGAAAAGCAACTATCTGGACCTGAGATAGTGCAAGAAACAACCGACAAAATCATTCAAGTCAAGGAACGACTAAAAGCAACACGTGATCGACAAAAAGAGCTATGCCGATAACCGACGCAAACCATTGGAGTTTCAAGTAGGAGATAAAGTATTATTAAAGGTCTTTCCTTGGAAAGGAGTAGTAAGATTCATTAAACGGGGAAAGCTAAGTCCTAGGTATATTGGACCTTTTAAGATTATTAGAAAAATAGGACCTGTAGCCTATCAGCTACAACTGCCAGAGGAAATGGCAGGAATCCATGATGTATTTCATGTATCTAATCTCAAAAAGTGTTTAGCTGATGAATCACTGATAGTACCTCTTAAGGATATAGAGGTAAATGAACAACTCAAGTTTGTAGAAAGACCTCCACAGATTGAAGACAGGAAAGTCAAGAATCTCAAGCACAAAAGACTAGTTCTGGTCAAAGTAAAGTGGGACTCCAAAAGAGGACATGAGTACACATGGGAGCTTGAATCTGAAATGCAAAGGAAATATCCGCACTTGTTCCAGTAGATCTCGAGGACGAGCTCTAAAACAAGGTGGGGAGGATGTAACAATCCTCAAATAAAACCAACACTCTCATTATAATTCCGACACCCTATTATATTTTAAAAAGTCCCAATATGTCTTTAATTACACCCCGTATGTAAAAACCGAGCCCGAAATACGTTATAACATTTAAAATAAATGAAAAACAAGAAATCTAAGTTGAGGCGGGCCGCGTAGGACCCACCCAAACCTCACGCGGGGGCGTATCAAGGTTGAAACTTGATTCCGGTGGAATTTTAAGTTAAGGCGGGCCGCGTAAGCTCACCTTAACACTTACGCGGGCCGCGTGAGTTCAACAACGCAGAGACACCATAAGCCGACACGTGTCGACATCGTGGCGAGTCTAGGTGATGACCCGGATCACCTAAACCCTACCTGGGCTAGTACGCGGGCTGCGTAAGCCCCGCTTATCTTTTACGCGGGCCGCGTGAGACCCAGTTTCATGAACTATTTAAGCAGGCATCGGGTTTCAGTATTCCTCGTTCATTTCTTTTCTTTCTTAAGCGAATTTCTGAAGATATAGGCATAATATTCAAGTATTATACCCCCTAATTAGCAAGGTTTTGCCCCGTTGTAAGTATTATAACCCTAGTTTCGTACTAGATACGCTGCCCGATTGATTTAGGGTTCCGTAACAACTGTCGTGTTTCTGCCTGACGTAGTTGTCGGAATGCCGTCTCGGGGAGGGTATCATTAATATTTTCAAAGGGTTACGATACTAACCTATGTACATTTGTGTAAATTATAGATTATTCACAGGAAACCCTTACACGGAGTCTAAGATAGCAAAGTGAGTTTATCCAATTTTTGTTAACCTTTTTGTAATATTTTACAAAACCTTAATTGTTTTACAATGTGATTAAGCGGTGATTGAGTCTTTGTAGTTCTTCAATTACTGCCGGTATGTTGGGGTTTTGTATACAAAATTTACTACTGCGAGTAGTAAGTCGGGACGACAGTACGTTACCATTGGACAACGAGTTAGCCAATGTGTAATATGACCCACAAGTCAGGATTGACAGTACTGAATGAGTAATTGTGTAGAAATAAACAATGTGATCGCTCTCAATACTGTTTTAATTGATAAAATGTTCTTGATTAAACTGGGATTCACTCACCAGTATTTCCCACTGACAAATGTTTTTAAAACGCGTTTCAGGTAACACAATGTGACAGCCAATTAGTAAAAAGCCAGCTGGAGAGCACTGAAGGCTTGGGAAAAATGTGGTTATAAAAGTTACCTAAAAGACGATGTTTTAAATTCAATAAAATAGGGTTTATCCCTATAAACGTATTGTAATAAGAAACTTGGGTTTTACCTATGTTATTATTAATATTACATATGGTGGTTTTACTCTGATAAAAATTTCCTAACTACGGTCCTGATGTAATTTCCGCTGCCAAATTAACTAGCTGATACCACCGAAACTCTGAGTTCAAGTCCGCCCGTTCCCGGGACAGATAAGGGATCGGGGGTTGCGACAATGTGACTTGAATGAAGCTCCTTAAAACCCTATGTATTGCTATCGCCATCACGTATGTATTGAAGCTCCTTAAAACTTGATTGCCAATGTTGAAACCTTAAAAGAAGAAATTAATGGTTACAAAAGTTTATAGGTTGGATCGAACGCTATGGGTACTTTGTTCAGAAACACCAGTTGGGATCGAACGCTATGTTAGGGATTTCGAGATTAGGGTTCTTTTGAAATGGTCAGCCATAAAAGAATGAGGAAGGGGATTACCTGACAAAGGAAGTGGAGGCTGATAACTTCTGTGATGTAGGGTTTTTTGAAAAATCAATCAGACTAGCAGATATTTAGGTTTGAAATTTGAAACACCCGATTTTTCAACTCTCCTTTATTAGAGATTATATTAATAATTATGATGATGTAATAATGAGATAAGAAATGCTTAGTTGGCTTGTGTGTGAGATCGACACATAAGCAAAGCTTAGGTTAGCCTCTTTCCCCTTTAATAGAGAAGGGAGATATTTGAAAATAATAAATTGAAAACCCATATGAGTTAAGTAAACCCGTGAAAACCTATCAAACAATCATATCTATATATTTCTGTAATATATATTATTATAGGTATTAAAAAAATAAAAGTAAAAACTTTTTCCATGTAACTGTTACCCTTGGTGTAAAGATGTGGTTGTGTAATGTTTTATACAGGGTTTTACCCATGTTGGTGCAAGTTTGTGATTGGGGTTATGCAAATCATTAACATGTTTATCTCAAGAGCTTTTTTTGGGTTTTTTTTTGTTTTTTGTTTTTCAACAATCATTAAATAGTAAATAATTTTAATTTCAATTTTAATTATCTAACAATTAGACAAAGAAATATAGTTAAATATTAAACTCGTTTATTTAAATATCAATTAAATAAGTCTTTATATATTATCAAACTAGTTTATAAACCGGTGTATTACACAAATTAAATATATAAAAACTTAGATTGAATAATATTTTAATTTATAAGTGTTTCAAACCCGTGTATTACAGACGTAAAATAAAAAAAATTGTAAATCATACTTCTATATAATCCTGATCACGTAGTTAAAAGAATGTAGTAGTAGTAGTAGTAGTATAATCTAATTATTGTGTGTTTCTGATTAGTATTAATATAAGGATGGTTTAGAAAAAAAATATCTAATTATTGTATTTTTATTTTACAATAATATTTAATAAAATACATTGTAGTTATCTATAAAATTAATTAAATTGTGCATCCTAATATGGTTATTAACATATTTAAATTAAATTTATTATATTAGTAAGGATAAGCATTAAAAATACTTTTAAATAAAATGTAAGTCTAAATTGTAAAGTCGAAGGAGAGAGTGACCCGTGACAATAATTACATTCTTATATTAAAAGTTAAATAAGATTCAATGTTTATTAAAAGTTAAATTAGAGTGACATGTAGCATTAAGGTGACTTTTTTATTAGTAGATTTGTTACTTTATCATCTTTATCAATAATTAATATTTTAAATCATTTGGTTTTAGAAATATATGTGGTGGGCAACACTACATATGAAACCCTATCTATATGAAAAACCCTAGAAAACCTAACCTCCCGACATTTTTTTTTTTGAAAAAATTAACACATGTAATATACATGTTTTTAAGAGTTTTGGGCCAAAAAATCAAAAAAGCGCCGAAGGGATCTTTTAAAAAAAAAAAAAAATTCCAGCAACTTTCAGCATCGTTGTCTAACACATGTTAGGCACAGAATTTTGTTTATTTTTTTTAAAAATATCCCTTCGGCGCTTTTTTGTTTTTGTTTTTTTTGCCCAAAACACTCTAAAACATGTATATAACATGTGTAATTTTTTTCAAAAAAAAAAAATGTCGGGAGGTTGGGTAAAAATGGGTTCCCTTTTGGGTTTCCAGAGTTTTCTAAGAATTTGAGGGTTTTTTATCTAGTATTATCCTATATGTGGTTAATCTATATATGTGGTTAATCTTAATGAGGTGTCATATTATGAGATAAAGTAAATATAATAATACATAAATAATTAAATCGGGGATATTAATAATAATAAAAAAAAAATAATAGTTTGTTATAGATAATAAGAAACCTACGATTAAAAGGCTTTTGATTTTAAAGGATATTCATATTATATACAGACATATTAGAAAAAAATATGATGACCCTTTATCGTATGTCATAGAGGTGAAGATAATCGTAATCTTTAATATGTAAAATCGGTATATTCAAGAGATATAGTGATTCTTATATTTTTATCTATATATCATATGATATAATTTAATAACTCAAGCATCATGGTATATTAATTTCTTTTGAGTGAGATGATGCATAAAAAATATTTATTAAGGTGGAGAATGATCTTTATATTAATTTAGTTATTATTATTTATTATGGTTAATTTAGTATAATAAATTGCCACATCACATTTTGATAAAATCCTTTATTATGAAAGAATGTCATGTGATATTAAGAGGACTTTTTAATTAGTATTAGATATTTAAACATTAATCATTACTATTTTTTAAATAATAATAACTAAATTTCCAAACTTGATTATTCTCCGGTCATCGTCATCATATGCCGATTCATGTCAGGGTATTTTAAAATTAAACTACTTTTCACATAGTGTTTTCTTGAATGACAAGGAACGACGTGCCAACCATCGTGACACTGACCGCTGTGGCCAAGGTCGACTACTCGACCGCCGCTAGCCCCTTGGCTCTCCAAATGCGTGGAAACCTGACCTTCACCGTCCGAAGGCACGACAGTGGAATAAACGGTAAAACATCGCCTCCTATCCAAGATGAACCGGCGCCACCCATATTCGCCCTTCACCTTGATGCCGCAGAAAATAATGAGGAGAGTGGGAGTCGAATCTGGGTCAAAAGGAACACTAAATTTTTCTCCAACCACTCCACCAATACCTCATTGACAAAAGCAATATTATCATATGTTGTTACACATGCATATTTACTCCAACATACCCTATCATGAAGTCTCACCTCCTATCGATCGTAGTTGATTTTCATAATTAGTGTTTGCCTCGGCTATTATGTATATGCAAATGTAAATATTTGATTTATCAAGATTTAGTTTGCATTAATAAATATTTAATTCTTGGAATTATGTAACATACATGTAATTGGAAACGTATATTTAATATGAACAAATATATGCAGAACAAAAAAATCTGTCTAAAAAATAAAAATAATGAAAGTTGCGTGTCAGTTTTGGAAGTCACCTAGAAAGTGATTTTCCCGTCTCTTTCACATATTAATTATTTGATATTACGTGTAGACTTAATTAAAATTAATATTTATTCAACATGTGTAATAAACAGGTCCATAATCTAGTGTGTGTATATATATATATACATACATATACATATATACACACACACCCTCTATCTCTCTCTAGTTAACATTATATTTGAAAATAATAAATTGAAAACCCATATGAGTTGAGTAAACCTCTGAAAACCTATCAAATAATCGTATCTATATATTTATGTAATATATATTATTATAGGTATTAAACAATGAATGTAAAAACTTTTTCCACGTAATTGTTACCCTTGGTATAAAGATGTGGTTATGTAATGTTTTTTACACGGTTTTACCCATGTTGGTGCAAGTTTGTGATTGTGGTTATGCAAATCTATAACATGTTTATCTCAAGAGCTTTTTTTTGTTTTTTTGTTTTTTGTTATCTATAACATGTTTATCTCAAAAGCTTTTTTTTTGTTTTTTGTTTTTTGTTTTTTTGTTTTTTGTTTTTTGTTATCTATAACATGTTTATCTCAAGAGCTTTTGTTTTTTTGTTTTTTGTTTTTTTCTTTTTCAACAATTATTAAATAGTAAATAATTCTAATTTCAATTTTAATTATCTAACAATTAGACAAAGAAATATTGTTAAATATTAAACTCGTTTATTTAAATATCAATTAAATAAGTCTTTATATATTATCAAACTAGTTTATAAACCCATGTATTACACAAATTAAATATAAAAAAAAATTAGATTGAATAATATTTTAATTTATAAGCGTTACAAACCCGTGTATTAGATATGTAAAATAAAAAAAATTGTAAATCATACTTCTATATAATACTGATCACGTAGTTAAAAAATGTTGTAGTAGTATAATCTAATTATTGCGTGTTTCTGATTAGTATTAATATAAGGATGGTTTATTAAAAAATATCTAATTATTGTATTTTTTTTTATTTTACAATAATATTTAATAAAATACATTGTAATTATCTTTAAAATTAATCTAATAGTGCATCCTAATATGGTTATTAACATATTTAAAGGAAATTTATTATATTAGTAAGGATAAGCATTAAAAAAATACTTTTAAATAAAATGTAAGTCTAAATTGTAAAGTCGAAGGAGAGAGTGACTCGTGACAACAATTAGAATCTTATATTAAAAGTTAAATAATTTTGATATTTATTAAAAGTTAAATTTGAGTGACATGTAGCATTAAGGTGACTTTTTATTAGTAGATTTGTTACTTTATCATCTTTATCAATAATTAATATTTTAAATCATTTGGTTTTAGAAATATATGTGGTTAATCTATATATGTGGTTAATCTTAACGAGGTGTTATATTATCAAATAAAGTAAATTTAAGAGTTAATTACATAGTTAGTCCCTGTGGTTTGCACAAAATAACATACTTAGGTACTAATAGTTTAAAATCACCTTTTAGGGTATTAACTTTTCATTTTGTAACGTTTGGAGGTATTAACTTCTAGGGTATTAACATACTTAGTCCCTGTGGTTTGCACAAAATAACATGCTTAGGTACTAATAGAATGTGATTTTAAACCTACAAATAACGGTAATACCTTCAAACGTTACAAAATGAAAAGTTAATACCCTAGAATGTGATTTTAAACTATTAGTACCTAAGTATGTTACTTTGGACAAACCACAGGGACTAACTATGTAATTAACTCTAAATATAATAATGCATAAACAATCAAATCGGGGATATTAATAATAATAGTTTTGTTATAGATAATAATAAACCTACGATTAAAAGGCTTTTGATTTTAAAGGATATTCATATTAAATACAGACATATTAGAAAAAAATATGATGACCCTTTACGGTATGTCATAGAGGTGAAGATAATCTTAATATTTAATATGTAAAATCGGTATATTCAAGAGATAAAGTAATTGTTATATTTTTATCTATATATCTTATAATATAATTTAGTAACTCAAGCATCATGTTATATCAATTTCTTTTGAGTGAGATAATGCATAAAAAAATATTTATTAAGGTGGAGAATGATCTTTATATTAATTTAGTTATTATTATTATTATTATTATTATTTATTATGGTTGATGTAGTGTAATAAATTGCCACATGACATTTTGATAAAATCCTTTATTACGAGAGAATGTCACGTGACATTAACAGGACTTTTCTATTAGTATTAGATATTTAAACATTAATCATTACTATTTCTTAAATAATAATAACTAAATTTCCAAACTTGATTATTCTCTGGTAATCGTCACCATATGCCGATTCGTGTCAGGGTAATTAAACTTCTTTTCACATATTTTTTTAACGACAAGGAATGACGTGCCAACCATCGTGACACCGGGCACTGTGGCAAAGGTCGACTACTCGACCGCCGCCAGCCCCTTGGCTCTTCCAAATGCGCGGAAACCCGACCTTCACCCGCCCGAAGGCACGACAGCGGAAAAATCAGTAAAACATCGCCTCCTATCCAAGAAAAACTAGGGCCACCCGTATTCGCCCTTCACCTTGATGCCGCAGAATATAATGAGGAGAGTGGGAGTCGAATCTGGGTTTCAGGAACACTAAGTTTTTCACCAACCACTCCACCACTACCTCATTGAAAAAAGCAATATTATCATATGTCTCACATCCTATCGATGGTAGTTGATTTTCATAATTAGTGTTTGCCTCTGCTATTATGTATGTAAATTTAAATATTTGATTTATCAAGATTTAGTTTGCATTAATAAATATTTAATTCTTGGAATTATGTAACATACATGTAATTGGATATGTATATTTAATATGAACATACATATATATATATATACATATATATATATATTGTGATTGTGTATGGCATGCATATAGGTGGTATTTATAGATTCGATATACATATATATATATGTATGTATACATATATATATATATATGTATATATACATACATATATATATATGTATATTGAATCTATAAATACCACCTATATGCATGCCATACACAATCACAATCACTGTAACAAGAAGTAACTCAAACCATCATGGTGATTAATACCATCAGATCAAAAGGGTTCCTACTCATTTTAATCATCTTCTTCATCACCTCTAATGCAAATCAAGAATTGCAAAATGCCGATTCAAGCCAGCTTTTGTTGCGTAAGCTAGGGTTCAAAGCGTCTGATCTTGAATACTATAAGAAAAGGTCGCTTGATGTGAACCCTAACAGGGCTGTACCTGGAGGCCCTAATCACCCTCCTCATTTTCCAGGTGAAACAACAACAATGTCACTTGGTGTCAACCCTAACAAGGCTGTACCTGGAGGCCCTATCCTCTTTCCCCCTGCTCCTGGAGGCCCTATCCTCTTTCCCCCAGCCCCTGGTGGCCCTATCCTCTTTCCCCCTTTGGCAGGTGAAACAAAGGTGTCGCTTGTTGTAAACCCTGAAAGGGCTGTACCTGGAGGCCCTAGCCGCCCTCCCCCATTGGTAGGTGAAACAACGGTGTTGCTTGGTATAAACCCTGATAGGGCTGTACCTGGAGGCCCTAGCCGCCCTCCCCCTTTGGTAGGTGAAACAACAACGGTGTCGCTTGGTGTCAACACTGACAGGGCTGTACCTGGAGGCCCTAGCCGCCCTCCCCCTTTGACAGGTGTAACAACAACGATTCACTAGTTTTGTGATGATCGATTAGACATTCTTGGTTTGACGTTGATAAATTTTTATAATAAAATATTATTTCTAGCAAGAGTTCTTTACTATATTGTTTTTTAACATCTCGACTTTTTATATATCAATAATAACTAGTCTAAGTAACCGTGTGTTACACGGGTGGCTAATAAGAAAAATAACTATTTTAACATTGTTGACGTAAATATTTTAATTACATATACGTTGAAATATTAACAGAAATTATAGAGAGTACACCAAATAATTAAAATATATGAACACAACAAAAAATAATAACTCATTGAAGATCTCTTTATAAACAACATTAGTTGTTTTATTCGTAGGTTTGCCGTTGTTGCCAAGTATTAGTATAACTGTTGATACTTCCACATGCCATATACGGTTCATTCGATAATTATCCAATATATTACAAATTTTTACATGGTGTTATACAATTTTTTATAGTTTTAGAATGTTATCAATAATATATTAATAATAAATATAGATATTTTCTATAGATCACAAAAAATAACAAATTAATATATTATATTGAAACGTGGTTTAATTAATATTAGATCAATAGTTTATTAATAATATATTAATATTAATATTAACACATGTTTCTAAGCTAATAATAAATAAAAAAGCATATTAAATATTATAATAAGTAAATAGCACATTAAAAATGATTTTTTTTTTCAAAATCATATCTTGATGACTGTATTTATTAACTGATTACATTATATTTATTCAACCGGTGTAATACACGAGGTTTTAACCTAGTTATTAGTTAAATAAAAGTTGGCTTAAACTTATTATTAGTTATTGAAATTAATTTTAAATCAAACTCAAAGATGATTTCCTACTACATATAATTTGATACAAAATTATTTTATAAGTTGGGAAAGATATAAATATTAATTTTTTAATCTTAATGACACATTACGTATTTTAAATCAAGTTTCGTGATAAGGAAATGATTAGTTACGGATTTTGAATGTGAATTAGAGTTAAACCATTTACTATTTCAAAATATTTAGATTCAATCTAATTGATAATTAAGGAGAAAAAATAGTTATTATATTTGCTTTTAAAGGTAATGAGATTATTCATTACTAGAAAATACACATTTTCGTAACGCATATTGCGCGTCATGAAACGGTAATTATGACACGCAAAAGCGTGTCGTTGATTGACAAGTCATAAAATTAACATGACATGCATTTGTGTTTCAATGTTTTTATGACACACATTTATGACATGCTTTTATGACACACGTTTATGACATACATTCATGACACTCTTTTTGACACACATTTATGACACATATTTACGACATTCATTTTTGCTTGTCATGTTTTTAAATGTCTAATAAAATTATGAAATTACCAATTTACCCTGGATAAATAAATAATAATCAAATCAATAAATCCATTTCTTAATAACATATATAAATATATATATATATATACACAGTCACAGACACCAAAAATCCATTGCAGAATCATTTGTCAATTATACTACAATTTTTTATGGTTTACAAAAATATTGTTTATCAATACATTTGTCGGCACCTAAAATACAGTTTGTCACTTAAAAAATAACGTTTGCCGCAGAACACAGCCAAGCATCCTTTACTCTTTACAAGAGAAGACTAAAGAGAATGTAAGCCTTCAACCTCCATGTCAACAACTCCCCCCAAAGAGCACAGCCTGGTTCTATTTACACACATTGAGAAACCAGCACGTGGTCCAGGTGGCATCCCACCTTTCTTTAACTAAAACTACATGTTGAAGAAATCTTAAAGGGTGTAATAAATAATAGTCAATAAATATTCAAGTTAAAAGAAAAATGAAATACCTTGATACAAACCCAAGTCTTAGGGTCAAGCGCCCGCATATATAAATGAACAATCCTTTTCTTTATATCTTTCGAATAGCCACCATATAAATAAATCTGTAATCAAAGTGAAATTGTAATAAAAACAAGAAATTTCATATATGTGTAAAATATATTTAACTCACATCTTCTTGGTAAAAAAAGAGTTGGAATTCACTCCGAGCACTTGGCCATTATAAGCATCCAGGTGCCGTTTTATCTCTTGCCACTGAAGATACACGATGAGCTTGTTTTAGTTAATTGATCTTTTGTATAGCAGAGCTAAGCCGTTGTTTGTAATATGACCAGTCAATAATGGACCGTATACTAAAATCTGATGAGATTTTGCACCACTTTTTCCAATACAACTTCATAAGTTCTGCAGATGATGCATGTAAGATAGATGTACTTTTCAGTTAAAAGATTTCAAGTGTAACGGTCTAGAGTTTAACCTGCATCAGTTTCAAATATGGAAACAGGAACAACACATTCGCTCACAGGGTTACCCTGTTCTCATCAACAATGACATTTGAACAATGGTAAGCTTTTATATCAAAATAGAAAGAAAAGAAACACAAAACCGATATTATGTTTTTCAAGAGTCAAAACACATATTGGCAACGTAGGCCTTTATCTTTAACCATAGTATCACCAAGAAAATCAGCAAGACGTCTTGCTGTGGTTACTTCACATGATTTCTGTTCACCATAATCTGCTTAAGACCTGATCTGATTCATCATTAGAATTATTAAGCTGCAGCTGTTGGTTTGACCTGCTGCCAGCTTCTTGAATTTGATCACCGAAATCTTTACAACATGAATCAATCACAAACTCATAAAAAATCATTATAAAAAGCCCTAATCATGCCTGAGCATTAGACAAGGGTATTGATTTGAAGCTTTTGAGAAACTGCAAATGAGAACAAAATACCTTCGAGAACAAAAAGCCCTAAGCTTCTTGAATTTGATCACCAAGTCTTCATTATTGAAAAAATATCAGATTTTGAATGTAATCATCGCACACAGGGCATAATAAACATGCGTACAATCTATTGGCAGCATCAACAATATAATAATAATAAATTTAAAGGGGAAATATGAATGAAGCAAGCACTCAAAACCTAGTGTCTGTCAAATTAAAAATTCCTCTTTTAAAATCTTATTAATGATTGATGAAGGATAATTATTAATAAAGAAAATTCAAAACCATACCTAAATCAATCCAATCCAATCCAATCCAATCCAATCCAATCCAATCCAATCCAATCGAAACAGATGAATCTGGATCTCCTCCTCACTGCTTGCTTGCTTAGGGTGGGTGTGTGTGAGGATTGAATGTTGATATGTGTAACAATCCTCAAATAAAACCAACACCCTCATTATAATTCCGACACCCTATTATATTTTAAAAAGTCCCAATATGTCTTTAATTACACCCTGTATGTAAAAACCGAGCCCGAAATACGTTATAACATTTAAAATAAATGAAAAACAAGAAATCTAAGTTGAGGCGGGCCGCGTAGGACCCACCCAAACCTCACGCGGGCGGTATCAAGGCTGAAACTTGATTCCGGTGGAATTTTAAGTTAAGGCGGGCCGCGTAAGCTCACCTTAACACTTACGCGGGCCGCGTGAGATCAACAACGAGAGACACCATAAGCCGACACGTGTCGACATCATGGCGAGTCTAGGCGATGACCCGGATCACCTAAACCCTACCCGGGCTAGTACGCGGGCCGCGTGAGACCCAGTTTCAGCAACTATTTAAGCAGGCATCGGGTTTCAGTATTCCTCGTTCATTTCTTTTCTTTCTTAAGCGAATTTCTGAAGATATAGGCATAATATTCAAGTATTATACCCCCTAATTAGCAAGGTTTTGCCCCGTTGTAAGTATTGTAACCCCAGTTTCGTACTAGATACGCTGCCCGATTGATTTAGGGTTCCGTAACAACTGTCGTGGTTCTGCCCGACGTAGTTGTTGGAACGCCGTCTCGGGGAGGGTATCATTAATATTTTCAAAGGGTTACGATACTAACCTATGTACATTTGTGTAAATTATAGATTATTCCCAGGAAACCCTTACACGAAGTCTAAGATAGCAAAGTGAGTTTATCCAATTTTTGTTAACCTTTTTGTAATATTTTACAAAACCTTAATTGTTTTACAATGTGATTATTAAGCGGTGATTGAGTCTTTGTAGTTCTTCAATTACTGCCGGTATGTTGGGGTTTTGTATACAAAATTTACTACTGCGAGTAGTAAGTCGGGACGACAGTACGTTACCATTGGACAACGAGTTAGCCAATGTGTAATATGACCCATAAGTCAGGATTGACAGTACTGAATGAGTAATTGTGTAGAAATAAACAATGTCATCGCTCTCAATACTGTTTTAATTGATAAAATATTCTTGATTAAACTGGGATTCACTCACCAGTATTTCCCACTGATAAATGTTTTTAAAACACGTTTCAGGTAACACAATGAGACAACCAATTAGTAAAAAGCCAGCTGGAGAGCACTGAAGGCTTGAGAACAATGTGGCTATAAAAGTTACCTAAAAGACAATGTTTTAAATTCAATAAAATAGGGTTTATCCCTATAAACGTATTGTAATTAGAAACTTGGGTTTTACCCATGTTATTATTAATATTACATATGGTGGTTTTACTCTGATAAAAATTTCCTAACTACGGTCCTGATGTAATTTCCGCTGCCAAATTAACAAGTTGATACCACCGAAACTCTGAGTTCGCATCCGCCCGTTCCTGGGACAGATAAGGGATCGGGGGTTGCGACAGAAGGTGGTATCAGAGCCTAGCCACTGGTCTAAGCCAAAGAAGTATTCTGCTGACACTTAAAATCTAAATTTTGTGTTAGGAAATAATTTATGTGAGTATGTGTTTTGTGTTATTTGACTATTTGTTAGTTACAGTATGAGTGATCAAGGACCCTCAGACATGTGTCGTCTGTTGTCTGAATCACCTAGGAGTGAAGGTACCTCTTCACAGCCTGCCCTTTCTGGGTATTCTGCTGATAAGGAATAAGGGATGTTTGCCTTTAAAACTCAGTCAGAAGACCCATTCCCTCAAAAGAAACGAGGATGGTTCAGTAAGGAAGCCTTTGCACGTAGGAAAAGAATGCGAAAGCTGCAACAGCAAAGAGCCTTAGCAGCCGTTAAGCGAAAGACAGATGCCCATACACAGGATATGCTTAATAGAAGCCTAGCCAATTTCCATATCCTAGCTACAACTGCTGCTGACCCAAGTCTGGAACAACTAGTTGCCCCACAACCCTTACCTTTGTTTCCTACTCAACCAATAGAGGTAGAAATGCCTGATTTTAACCCTGAGGAGATACCTAGGATACCAGCCCCTAATCCTCTAGATCCAAATTATGATCCATGGTTTGATGATCTTAGGGATTATGTGCCACACTATCACTTAAACGAAGAAACCTTGCCGAACTTAGCAGCATATCCAGGTCTGGACCCACTAGATCCCTATTTTGACAATGATGAATACATTAGGGAGATTTTGGAGAATCCATACCCTTAGGAAAATCTAGTACCTCAGTACCCAGAGCCAATACCAGCACCTGCACCCCCAATGGGTGCAGAGAATTTGCAAGAACTCCGAAATTTTGGAGAGGAAATCATAGAAAGTAGCGAGAGGATGAGGTATGTAGGAGAGCAACTCGTATGGAAATACGATGAGTGCCAGATGGATTTCAGGGGAAATCCATATCCCTGAAGGAAGCAATAAAGTTGGTAATGATAATAAATAAAATGTGTGTAATAATAATAAATCTATCGTAGTATAGACCACTCTGTGGTTAACAAGGCATAGTAGTATTGTAATTTGTTAATTTCTGTTCTAGTGTGTAGTTGACGTATACTATAGTAAAAAGAGTAAAGTCGCAATGCACGACGTTTTTGACCAATATGTGTATTATGTGGTTGTTACTTAAACTATTTAATTATTCTGTTAATAATTGGAAAATGTTTAAAATTCAGATGGCCGACGAAGGAAATCAAAGAAATCTGAATAGTGATAACCAGAGTAACATTAACGTGGTTAATGAGAATCCAAGCATCAATAACAATGGAAACCAAATGGATAATAGTGCAGTTCAACATATAGTGGCACAAGGAATCATAGATGCAATGCCATTTATTATTCAAACTATTCAAGAAGCGAATAATAAAAGTAAGCATAGCAGTAAGCGACCCATCGAACCCGAAAACAACGTAAACAATGGACCTGTACTTCAAATGCTCATTCCCAAAAGAAGAAGAACCGTGTCTTACGGTTGTTCTTATAAAGAATTCTGGTCTTGTAAATCAATGGAATTCTCGGGCAACGAAGGGGCCATTACAACTCTACGCTGGATAGAGAAAACTGAGGCAGTCTTAAGAATAAGCAAGTATGCTGAAGAAGATAAGATATTGTTTGCTTCTAATCTGTTTAAGAATTCGGCGTTAGAATTGTGGAACACTATCCTCCAATCAAGAGGAAATTATAGGACTTACAATATGAAATGGAAGAATTTAAGGACAACGTAGAAAGGAAATTTTGCCCACCCAATGAAAAGGAACAGATAGCAAACAAATTCCTAAACCTTAGGATGACTGGTGTGGATAGTAAGGGATACACTAAAATATTCTTTGAATATGCTAGAATAGTACCAACTCTTGCTTCACCAGAACCAGTGTTAATCTCCCGTTATATCTGGGGATTGATTGAGGAGATAAGACACGTAGTCAAGGCAGCTAGACCTCAAACTATAGAAGAAGCTGTAGAACTAGCAAATACCTTGACAAATGAATTAGTCCGTACCCGAGAAGAGGATCAAA
Organism: Helianthus tuberosus; assembly: GCA_030545235.1. Lineage (NCBI taxonomy): Eukaryota > Viridiplantae > Streptophyta > Magnoliopsida > Asterales > Asteraceae > Helianthus > Helianthus tuberosus. The sequence goes on along the minus strand of CM060448.1, from coordinate 172,945,931 downwards.
GGAGGAACCTAACCCAGAAGCTCACACAAGAATTTCGTGCTGAAAATTTTAATCGTAGGAAAAATATAGGTTCTACCTCTACACCTTTCTGTAAGAATTGCAAAAGAAAGCATTCAGGAAGATGCTCCATATACTGTAACTTTTGCAAAATATCAGGACATAAGGAAGAAAATTGCAGGAAGAAAGCTAATAACAAGATATGTTACAACTGCGGAGAACAAGGTCATATCAAACCTAATTGTCCGAAATTAGCTCCAGCTACAAACAACAAGAATAGTCAAAATGCTATAGCATTTGTTCTAACTGCAGATAAAGCCAAGATGATTCCAGATGTCATAGCTGGTACGTTTTTAGTTAATGATGTCTTTGCTAAAGTATTATTTGACTCTGGTGCAAACCAAAGTTTTATTAATACATCATTTTGAAAATTTCTAAATCAGTCGTTAACTAAACTACCACAAGAATGCTTAGTAGAGACAGCTAATGGAGAAACCGTTAGGATTTCCGAAATCTTGCAGGGAGGAAGAATAGAAATTTTAAATCAAAAATTTATTGCAAACCTTTATCCCATGAATCTGGCAGGATTCGATGTTGTTTTAGGAATGGATTGGTTAATAGCCAATAAAGCCAGTATTTTATGTGATCAAAAGTAAATTAAAATAAATTCACCAAAAGGTAAAACGATCACAATTAAAGGAGATAAATCATCTAGATCCACAAAATTTATCTCTGTGATGAAAACTGCAAGTTACATAAGAAAAGGATAATTAGTGTATTTGATTTCCATAATCACTAACACTAAAGGAAAGGATTTAAAAGATATTCCAGTAGTATCTCAGTTTTCAGACATATTTCCAGAAGAATTGCCAGGGCAACCTCCAGATAGAGAAGTTGAATTCAGAATCCATTTAATACCAGGAACAGCACCGATTGCCAAAGCACCTTACAGATTGGCACCTGCAGAAATGCAAGAATTAAAGAAACAATTAGACGAATTGTTGGAGAAATGATTCATACAGCCAAGCTCATCACCGTGGGGAGCGCCGATACTGTTTGTTAAAAAGAAAGACGGATCGATGCGTATGTGCATTGACTACCGTGAATTAAACAAGGTCACGATTAAGAACCGGTACCCATTACCAAGAATCGATGATATGTTTGATCAACTACAAGAAGCTCGATTTTTCTCAAAAATCGATTTAAGGTCAGGATATCATCAATTAAAGGTACAGGAAGAGGACATTCCTAAGACCGCTTTCAGAACAAGGTATGACCATTATGAATTTACTGTCATGCCATTGGGTGTAACCAATGCCCCTGCCGCATTGATGGACATGATGAACCGAATATGTAAGCCATATTTGGATAAATTCATAATTGTTTTGATAGATGATATTCTCATTTACTCTAAGAATAAAGAGGATCATGCAAAGCATTTGCACGCACTTTTAAGTTTATTAAGAAAGGAAAAGCTTTACGCTAAATTTTCAAAGTGCGAATTTTGGTTAGAATAGGTACAGTTTCTTGGACATTTAGTGAATCATGAAGGAATTCATGTGGATCCAACAAAAATTGAGGCGATTACTAAATGGAAAACCCCTGAATCACCAACCGAGGTTAGAAGTTTCTTAGGATTGGCCGGTTATTATAGAAGATTTATTCAAGATTTTTCTAGAATAGCCATTCCCTTAACTAAGCTAACCTGTAAATCTGTTAAGTTTGAATGGGGATTAAAACAAGAAGAAGCCTTTAGAATCCTTAAGCAAAGATTAACCCATACACCCATATTAGCATTACCAGAAAGAGCAGAAGACTTTGTAGTCTATTGTGACGCTTCCAAATTAGGTTATGGATGTGTATTGATGCAACGACAAAAGGTTATAGCCTATGCATCTAGACAACTTAAGAATCATGAAGAGAATTATTCAACACATGATTTAGAATTAGGAGCTATAATTTTTGCTCTTAAGATTTGGAGACATTACCTTTATGGTAGTAAGTTTACCATATTCACTGATCATAAGAGTTTAAAGTATATTTTCAAGCAAAAAGAGTTGAATATGAGACAAAGACGCTGGATGGAGATGCTTAGTGATTATGATTGTGATATCCAGTATCATGAAGGAAAAGCAAATGTAGTGGCAGATGCTTTAAGTCGAAAGTATCATGAAAAGCCAAAAAGGGTACGTTCTCTTAAATTAAATCTACAAGTAGATTTAAATGATCAAATAAGAGAAGCACAAGAATCAGTAATCAAGGATGATACTGAAAAATTGAAAGGTAATGTTTAAAGAGTTAGAACAAGGAACAGATGGAATTTGGAGATTCCATAAAAAGAGAATATGGATACCTAAACTAGGAAACCTACGTCATCATATATTAGAAGAAGCCTATAAGTCCAAATATACGATGCATCCAGGAAATGATAAAATGTACCAGGATTTAAGGAAAAATTTCTGGTGGATAGGAATGAAAAAGGACATAGCAGCCTATGTTTCTAAATGTTTAACTTGTTCACAAGTTAAAGCTGAACACCAGAAACCCTCATGTTTGTTACAACAATTAGAAATGCTAGTGTGGAAATGGGAATTAATAACAATGGATTTTTTTACTAGATTACCTAAAACAAAGAAAGGAAATGATACAATCTAGGTGATTGTAGATAGGCTAACCAAGTCAGCCCATTTCCTACCAAGGAAGGAAACTTTCAATATGGAACGGTTAGCTAAGTTGTATGTAAACGAAATTGTTTCTTTACAGGGGATACCTTTATCAATTGTTTCTGATAGAGATAGCCGTTTTACCTCTCATTTTTGGTCAAGTTTCCAAAAGGCAATGGGAACCAAGTTAAAGTTGAGCACAGCTTATCATCCTCAAACAAATGGATAAAGCGAAAGAACAATTCAGACAATGGAAGACATGCTTAGAGCTTGTGTAATTGATTTTGGAGGTAATTGGGACGATCACTTACCGTTAATAGAATTTTCTTATAATAACAGTTATCACACAAGTATCAATGCTACACCATTCGAAGCACTTTACGGACGAAAGTGCCGAACCCCAGTCTGTTGGGCAGAAATTGGGGAAAAACAACTATCTGGACCTGAGATAGTGCAAGAAACAACCGACAAAATCATTCAAGTCAAGGAACGACTAAAAGCAACACGTGATCGACAAAAGAGCTATGCCGATAACCGACGCAAACCATTGGAGTTTCAAGTAGGAGATAAAGTATTATTAAAGGTCTCTCCTTGGAAAGGAGTAGTAAGATTCATCAAACGGGGAAAGCTAAGTCCCAGGTATATTGGACCTTTTAAGATTATTAGAAAAATAGGACCTGTAGCCTATCAGCTACAACTGCCAAAGGAAATGGCAGGAATCCATGATGTATTTCATGTATCTAATCTCAAAAAGTGTTTAGCTGATGAATCACTGATAGTACCTCTTAAGGATATAGAGGTAAATGAACAACTCAAATTTGTAGAAGGACCTCTACAGATTGAAGACAGGAAAGTCAAGAATCTCAAGGACAAAAGACTAGTTCTGGTCAAAGTAAAGTGGGACTCCAAAAGAGGACCTGAGTACACATGGGAGATTGAATCTGAAATGCAAAGGAAATATCCGCACTTGTTCCAGTAGATCTCGAGGACGAGCTTTAAACAAGGTGGGGAGGATGTAACAATCCTCAAATTAAACCAACACTCTCATTAGAATTCCGACACCCTATTATATTTTAAAAAGTCCCAATATGTCTTTAATTACACACCGTATGTAAAAACCGAGCCCGAAATACGTTATAACATTTATAATAAATGAAAAACAAGAAATCTAAGTTGAGGCGGGCCGCGTAGGACCCACCCAAACCTCACGCGGGGGCGTATCAAGGCTGAAACTTGATTCCGGTGGAATTTTACGTTAAGGCGGGCCGCGTAAGCTCACCTTAACACTTACGCGGGCCGCGTGAGATCAACAATGCAGAGACACCATAAGCCGACACGTGTCGACATCGTGGCAAGTCTAGGAGATGACCCGGATCACCTAAACCCTACCCGGGCTAGTACGCGGGCCGCGTAAGCCCCGCTTATCTTTTACGCGGGCCGCGTGAGACCCAGTTTCAAGAACTATTTAAGCAGGCATCGGGTTTCAGTATTCCTCGTTCATTTCTTTTCTTTCTTAAGCGAATTTCTGAAGATATAGGCATAATATTCAAGTATTATACCCCCTAATTAGCAAGGTTTTGCCCCGTTGTAAGTATTATAACCCCAGTTTCATACTAGATACGCTGCCCGATTGATTTAGGGTTCCGTAACAACTGTCGTGGTTCTGCCCGACGTAGTTGTTGGAACGCCGTCTCGGGAGGGTATCATTAATATTTTCAAAGGGTTACAATACTAACCTATGTACATTTGTGTAAATTATAGATTATTCCCAGGAAACCCTTACACGAAGTCTAAGATAGCAAAGTGAGTTTATCCAATTTTTGTTAACCTTTTTGTAATATTTTACAAAACCTTAATTGTTTTACAATGTGATTAAGCGGTGATTGAGTCTTTGTGGTATGTTGGGGTTTTGTATACAAAATTTACTATTGCGAGTAGTAAGTCGGGACGACAATACGTTACCATTGGACAACGAGTTATCCAATGTGTAATATGACCCACAAGTCAGGATTGACAGTACTGAATGAGTAATTGTGTAGAAATAAACAATGTGATTGCTCTCAATACTGTTTTAATTGATAAAATGTTCTTGATTAAACTGGGATTCACGCACCAGTATTTCCCACTGACAAATGTTTTTAAAACGCGTTTCAGGTAACACAATGTGACAGCCAATTAGTAAAAAGCCAGCTGGAGAGCACTGAAGGCTTGGGAAAAATGTGGCTATAAAAGTTACCTAAAAGACGATGTTTTAAATTCAATAAAATAGGGTTTATCCCTATAAACGTATTGTAATAAGAAACTTAGGTTTTACCCATGTTATTATTAATATTACATATGGTGGTTTTACTCTCATAAAAATTTCCTAACTACGGTCCTGATGTAATTTCCGTTGCCAAATTAACAAGCTGATAGCACCGAAACTCTGAGTTCAAGTCCGCCCGTTCCCGGGACATATAAGGGATCGGGGGTTGCGACAATGTGACTTGAATGAAGCTCCTTAAAACCCTATGTATTGCCATCGCCATCACGTATGTATTGAAACTCCTTAAAACTTGATTGGCAATGTTGAAACCTTAAAAGAAGAAATTAATGGTTACAAAAGTTTATAGGTGGGATCGAACGCTATGGGTACTTTGTTCAGAAACACCAGTTGGGATCGAACGCTATGTTAGGGATTTCGAGATTAGGGTTCTTTTGAAATGGTCAGCCATAAAGGAATGAGGAAGGGGATTACCTGACAAAGGAAGTGGAGGCTGATAACTTCTGAGATGTAGGGTTTTTTGAAAAATCAATCAGACTAGCAGATATTTAGGTTTGAAATTTGAAACACCCGATTTTTTAAACTCTCCTTTATTAGAGATTATATTAATAATTATGATGATGTAATAATGAGATAAGAAATGCTTAGCTGGCTTGTGTGTGAGATCGACACATAAGCAAAGCTTAGGTCAGCCTCTTTCTCCTTTAATAGAGAAGGGAGATATTTGAAAATAATAAATTGAAAACCCATATGAGTTAAGTAAACCCGTGAAAACCTATCAAACAATCATATCTATATATTTCTGTAATATATATTATTATAGGTATTAAAAAAATGAAAGTACAAACTTTTTCCACGTAACTGTTACCCTTGGTGTAAAGATGTGGTTGTGTAATGTTTTATACAGGGTTTTACCCATGTTGGTGCAAGTTTGTGATTGTGGTTATGCAAATCATTAACATGTTTATCTCAAGAGCTTTTTTTGGTTTTTTTTTGTTTTTCAACAATTATTAAATAGTAAATAATTTTAATTTCAATTTTAATTATCTAACAATTAGACAAAGAAATATAGTTAAATATTAAACTCGTTTATTTAAATATCAATTAAATAAGTGTTTATATATTATCAAACTAGTTTATAAACCGGTGTATTACACAAATTAAATATATAAAAACTTAGATTGAATAATATTTTAATTTATAAGTGTTACAAACCCGTGTACTACAGAAGTAAAATAAAAAAAAATGTAAATCATACTTTTATATAATCCTGATCACGTAGTTAAAAAAATGTAGTAGTAGTAGTATAATCTAATTATTGTGTGTTTCTGATTAGTATTAATATAAGGATGGTTTAGTAAAAAAATCTAATTATTGTATTTTTATTTTACAATAATATTTAATAAAATACATTGTAGTTATCTATAAAATTAATTAAATAGTGCATCCTAATATGGTTATTAACATATTTAAATTAAATTTATTATATTAGTAAGGATAAGCATTAAAAATACTTTTAAATAAAACGTAAGTCTAAATTGTAAAGTCGAAGGATAGAGTGACTCGTGACAATAATTACATTCTTATATTAATGTTTATTAAAAGTTAAATTAAATTAGAGTGACATGTAGCATTAAGGTGACTTTTTTATTAGTAGATTTGTTACTTTATCATCTTTATCAATAATTAATATTTTAAATCATTTGGTTTTAGAAATATATGTGGTTAATCTATATATGTGGTTAATCTTAATAAGGTGTCATATTATGAGATAAAGTAAATATAATAATGCATAAATAATTAAATCGGGGATATTAATAATAATAAAAAAATAATAATAGTTTGTTATAGATAATAAGAAACCTACGATTTCAAGGCTTTTGATTTTAAAGGATATTCATATTAAATACAGACATATTAGAAAAAAAATATGATGACCCTTTATCTTATGTCATAGAGGTAAAGATAATGGTAATCTTTAATATGTAAAATCGGTATATTCAAGAGATAAAGTAATTCTTATATTTTTATCTATACATCATATAATATAATTTAATAACTCAAGCATCATGGTATATTAATTTCTTTTGAGTGAGATGATGCATAAAAAAATTAGTTATTAAGGTGGAGAATGATCTTTATATTAATTTAGTTATTATTATTTATTATGGTTAATGTAGTATAATAAATTGCCACATCACATTTTGATAAAATCCTTTATTAAGAAAGAATGTCATGTGATATTAAGAGGACTTTTTAATTAGTATTAGATATTTAAACATTAATCATTACTATTTTTTAAATAATAATAACTAAATTTCCAAACTTGATTATTCTCCGGTCATCGTCATCATACGCCGATTCATATCAGGGTATTTTAAAATTAAACTACTTTTCACATAGTTTTTTCTTGAATGACAAGGAACGACGTGCCAACCATCGTGACACCGACCGCTGTGGCCAAGGTCGACTACTCGACCGCCGCTAGCCCCTTGGCTCTCCAAATGCGTGGAAACCTGACCCTCACCCGCCGAAGGCACGACAGTGGAATAAACGGTAAAACATCGCCTCATATCCAAGATGAACCGGCGCCACCCGTATTCGCCCTTCACCTTGATGCCGCAGAAAATAATGAGGATAGTGGGAGTCGAATCTGGGTCAGAAGGAACACTAAATTTTTCTCCAACCACTCCACCACTACCTCATTGACAAAAGCAATATTATCATATGTTGTTACACATGCATATTTACTCCAACATACCCTATCATGAAGTCTCACCTCCTATCGATCGTAGTTGATTTTCATAATTAGTGTTTGCCTCGGCTATTATGTATATGCAAATGTAAATATTTGATTTATCAAGATTTAGTTTGCATTAATAAATATTTAATTCTTGGAATTATGTAACATACTTGTAATTGGATACGTACATTTAATATGAACAAATATATGCAGAACAAAAAAATCTGTCTAAAAAATAAAAATAATGAAAGTTGCGTGTCAGTTTTGGAAGTCACCTAGAAAGTGATTTTCCCGTCTCTTTCACATATTAATTATTTGATATTACGTGTCGACTGATTTAAAATTAATATTTATTCAACATGTGTAATAAACAGGTCCATAATCTAGTGTGTGTATATATATATATATACATACATATACATATATACACACACACCCTCTATCTCTATCTCTCTCTAGTTAACATTATATTTGAAAATAATAAATTGAAAACCCATATGAGTTGAGTAAACCTCTGAAAACCTATCAAATAATCATATCTATATATTTATGTAATATATATTATTATAGGTATTAAACAATGAATGTAAAAACTTTTTCCACGTAATTGTTACCCTTGGTATAAAGATGTGGTTATGTAATATTTTTTTACACGGTTTTACCATGTTGGTGCAAGTTTGTGATTGTGGTTATGCAAATCTATAACATGTTTATCTCAAGAGCTTTTTTTTTTGTTTTTTGTTATCTATAACATGTTTATCTCAAGAGCTTTTTTTTTTGTTTTTGTTTTTTTGTTTTTTTGTTTTTTGTTATCTATAACATGTTTATCTCAAGGGCTTTTGTTTTTTTGTTTTTTTCTTTTTCAACAATTATTAAATAGTAAATAATTCTAATTTCAATTTTAATTATCTAACAATTAGACAAAGAAATATTGTTAAATATTAAACTCGTTTATTTAAATATTAATAAAATAAGTCTTTATATATTATCAAACTAGTTTATAAACCCATGTATTACACAAATTAAATATAATAAAAAACTTAGATTGAATAATATTTTAATTTATAAGTGTTACAAACCTGTTTATTACAGATGTAAAATAAAAAAAAATTGTAAATCATACTTCTATATAATACTGATCACGTAGTTAAAAAAATGTAGTAGTAGTAGTAGTAGTAGTATAATCTAATTATTGCGTGTTTCTGATTAGTATTAATATAAGGATGGTTTAGTAAAAAATATCTAATTATTGTATTTTTTATTTTACAATAATATTTAATAAAATACATTGTAATTATCTTTAAAATTTATCTAATAGTGCATCCTAATATGGTTATTAACATATTTAAATGAAATTTATTATATTAGTAAGGATAAGCATTAAAAAATACTTTTAAATAAAATGTAAGTCTAAATTGTAAAGTCGAAGGAGAGAGTGACTCGTGACAACAATTAGAATCTTATATTAAAAGTTAAATAATTTTGATATTTATTAAAAGTTAAATTTGAGTGACATGTAGCATTAAGGTGACTTTTTATTAGTAGATTTGTTACTTTATCATCTTTATCAATAATTAATATTTTAAATCATTTGGTTTTAAAAATATATGTGGTTAATCTATATATGTGGTTAATCTTAACGAGGTGTTATATTATCAAATAAAGTAAATATAAGAGTTAATCACATAGTTAGTCCCTGTGGTTTGCACAAAATAACATACTTAGGTACTAATAGTTTAAAATCACCTTTTAGGGTATTAACTTTTCATTTTGTAACGTTTGGAGGTATTAACTTCTAGGGTATTAACATAGTTAGTCCATGTGGTTTGCATAAAATAACATACTTAGGTACTAATATAATGTGATTTTAAACCTACAAATAACGGTAATACCTTCAAACGTTACAAAATGAAAAGTTAATACCCTAGAATGTGATTTTAAACTATTAGTACATAAGTATGTTACTTTGGACAAACCACAGGGACTAACTATGTAATTAACTCTAAATATAATAATGCATAAACAATCAAATCGGGGATATTAATAATAATAGTTTTGTTATAGATAATAATAAACCTACGATTAAAAGGCTTTTGATTTTAAAGGATATTCATATTAAATACAGACATTTTAGAAAAAAATATGATGACCCTTTATGGTATGTCATAGAGGTGAAGATAATCTTAATATTTAATATGTAAAATCGGTATATTCAAGAGATAAAGTCATTCTTATATTTTTATCTATATATCATATAATATAATTTAGTAACTCAAGCATCATGTTTTATCAATTTCTTTTGAGTGAGATAATGCATAAAAAAATATTTATTAAGGTGGAGAATGATCTTTATATTAGTTTAGTTATTATTATTATTATTATTATTATTATTTATTATGGTTGATGTAGTGTAATAAATTGCCACATGACATTTTGATAAAATCCTTTATTACGAGAGAATGTCACGTGACATTAACAGGACTTTTCTATTAGTATTAGATATTTAAACATTAATCATTACTATTTCTTAAATAATAATAACTAAATTTCCAAACTTGATTATTCTCCGGTAATCGTCACCATATGCCGATTCGTGTCAGGGTAATTAAACTTCTTTTCACATTTTTTTAACGACAAGGAATGACGTGCCAACCATCGTGACACCGGGCGGCACTGTGGCCAAGGTCGACTACTCGACCACCGCCAGCCACTTGGCTCTTCCAAATGCGCGGAAACCCGACCTTCACCCGCCCGAAGGCACGACAGCGGAAAAATCAGTAAAACATCGCCTCCTATCCAAGAAAAACTGGGGCCACCCGTATTCGCCCTTCACCTTGATGTCGCAGAATATAATGAGGAGAGTGGGAGTCAAATCTGGGTTACAGGAACACTAAGTTTTTCACCAACCACTACACCACTACCTCATTGGCAAAAGCAATATTATCATATGTTGTTACACATGCATATTTACTCCAACATACCCTACCATGAAGTCTCACATCCTATCGATGGTAGTTGATTTTCATAATTAGTGTTTGCCTCTGCCTATTATGTATGTAAATGTAAATATTTGATTTATCAAGATTTAGTTTGCATTAATGAATATTTAATTCTTGGAATTATGTAACATACATGTAATTGGATATGTATATTTAATATGAACATACATATAGGTGGTATTTATAGATTTGATACATACATATATATATATATATGTATATATATATGTATGTATATACATACATATATATATATGTATGTATATACATATATATATATATATATGTATATACATATATATATATAAATACCACCTATATGCATGCCACCTATATGCATGCCATACACAATCACAATCACCATAACAAGAAGTAACTCAAACCATCATGGTGATTAATACCGTCAGATCAAAAGGGTTCCTACTCATTTTAATCATCTTCTTCATCACCTCTAATGCTAATCAAGAATTGCAAAATGCCGATTCAAGCCAGCTTTTGTTGCGTAAGCTAGGGTTCAAAGCGTCTGATCTTGAATACTATAAGAAAAGGTCGCTTGATGTGAACCCTAACAGGGCTGTACCTGGAGGCCCTAATCACCCTCCTCATTTTCCAGGTGAAACAACAACGATGTCACTTGGTGTCAACCCTAACAAGGTTGTACCTGGAGGCCCTATCCTCTTTCCCCCTGCCCCTGGAGGCCCTATCCTCTTTCCCCCTTTGGCAGGTGAAACAACGGTGTCGCTTGGTGTAAACCCTGAAAGGGCTGTACCTGGAGGCCCTAGCCGCCCTCCCCCATTGGTAGGTGAAACAACGGTGTTGCTTGGTGTGAACCCTGATAGGGCTGTACCTGGAGGCCCTAGCCGCCCTCCCCCTTTGGTAGGTGAAACAACAACGGTGTCGCTTGGTGTCAACCCTAACAGGGCTGTACCTGGAGGCCCTAGCCGCCCTCCCCCTTTGACAGGTGTAACAACAGCGATTCACTAGTTTTGTGATGATCGATTAGACATTCTTGGTTTGACGTTGATAAATTTTTATAATAAAATATTATTTCTAGCAAGAGTTCTTTACTATATTGTTTTTTAACATCTAGACTTTTTATATATCAATAATAACTAGTCTAAGTAACCGTGTGTTACACGGGTGGCTAATAAGAAAAATAACTATTTTAACATTGTTGACGTAAATATTTTAATTACATATACGTTGAAATATTAACAGAAATTATAGAGAGTACACCAAATAATTATAATATATGAACACAACAAAAAATAACAACTCATTGAAGATCTCTTTATAAACAACATTAGTTGTTTTATTCGTAGGTTTGCCGTTGTTGCCAAGTATTAGTACAAGTGTTGATACTTCCACATGCCATATACGGTTCATTCGATAATTATCCAATATATTACAAATTTTTACATGGTGTTGTACAATTTTTTTTTATAGTTTTAGAATGTTATCAATAATATATTAATAATAAATATAGATATTTTCTATAGATCACAAAAAATAACAAATTAATATATTATATTGAAACGTGGTTTAATTAATATTAGATCAATAGTTTATTAATAATATATTAATATTAATATTAACACATGTTTCTAAGCTAATAATAAATAAAAAAGCATATTAAATATTATAATAAGTAAATATTATAATAAAAAAGCATATTAAATATTATAAATAAAAAAGCATATTAAATATTATTTGAAGGTCAACCAGCCTTACCTGTCACCTCTATTAAAAATTCACCATCATTTTAGGAAAGAAGGGTTACCTGGCTACTTGTTGGTTCATATAGATGAAGCAGAAGATACACAATTGGGTTTTTCCCGCTACCACTTAGAGCAATCTGATGAGCAATATAAAAAATATAAAATTAATACTTAAAGTGGTTATAATCATGAGTAAACTGCCATTTTGGTCCCTGTGGTTTGGCCAGTTTTGCCACTTTAGTCCAAATCTCAAACTTATTACATCTGGGGCCCTGTGGTTTGCATTTTGCTGCCATTTTAGTCCAAAATCTAAAATGTCTGATTTTTGACTGATTTACTGACCCTTTTTTGTCCTGTTGTGGAGGGGTATTTTGGTCATTTTGGAATTATTATTAACATTTTTAATTAAACAATAAACATTAATCAATAAACCCAATAAACCCATTTTGACTTTCTACATTAATCAATAAATGCAATAAACTCAGATCCATTTCCCCTAAATTCATCCACCTTCACTACCGTCAACACCGTCAACCAACAACCACCGTCAACACCGTCGCAACCAGCACCACCACCGCCTCCTCATCCCCCTTCGCAACACCGTCGCAACACCACCCTCTCTCTCTTTCTCAGTCTCTCTCTCCTGAACTCTTCTTATTCCACCACCACCACACATCCACCCCCGCCCCGAGCCATTCGACCATCACCACCGCCACCTCCTCCCCCTTCTCACCACCACCGCCACCATAACCGTTCCCCAAAATCAACCAAACCGTCATTTTAAACCCACAACGAATCACTCGCCAAAAAGCTCTTAAACGCTGAAGAACAGCTCGAACAGCTGTACTCACGGAGAAAAGAGGATTATAAAGCGAATGCGAGGGTTGTTGAGATATTCGCCAGCCACCGTCACGGGTGGCAGCAGGAGGAGAAGCGGCTGCTCCGCCAGATCGATGATGACGTGGAGGAGATTGCTAATTTGAGGGCTAAAGTTGAGGATCTTGAAATTAGGGTTCTTGAGTTGCAGAGAGAGGTGAGTGAGAGGGATGAGTTGTTGAATTTTATGAGTAATAATAATAATAGGGATGATGATGATGGAGAGTTTTATGGGAAATTTAGGGGTTCAGATGAAAATATTAATTGTAATGAAAAGGATTACTATAATGTGGGTGATTTGGGGCTACAGTGCCTCCCTTAATTGTGTTTCTTCAGATCTAACACTGTACAGCTTCGGTGATGATGGGGGTTAGCAGATAGTGTGATGGTGGCTGTGGGTGGTGGTGGTGGTGGAGAGGGAGCGAGGGTTTTGGGGCATCTGGGGAAGATGAAGAACTAAGAAGATGAAGAACATTGATCTTTTACAGGGATTAGTTTTATTTAATGTTTAAAAATGACCAAAATGCCCCTACACTACACGACAAAATAGGAGGTTGCAACAGTCAAAAAATAGGGTTTTTGGATTTTGGACTAAAATGGCAACAAAATGCAAACCACAGGGCCCCAGATATAATAAGTTTGAGATTTGGACTAAAGTGGCAAAACTGGCCAAACCACAGGGACCAAAATGGCAGTTTACTCTTTATTAAATATATTAGGTTTGAGTCTCGGGTGTTGCGTTTTTTTCCTATTTATTTCTTTTCATTAAACACTTTTAAATAAATGACAGTTTCGTCCCTGTGCCTTTTATATTTATTTCTTTTTAGTTAAAACACTTCCAATAAATGACAGTTCAGTCCCCTTATTTCACAAAACATCATTAACTTGGTTTAACTTGTAACTAACCTAGTTAAAGCCTTATTTATTTAAAAGTTTCGGCTATTGACTCTAAGGCCCCTTGTAGTTAACAGCTAACAAGGTTAACTTTGTTAAAAGGTTCCTTATTTAATTATTTAACTTGATTAACTTATAACACTAACATAGTTCCCATAAATTACAATACAACCCCAACACTTATAAACTTTATTAACTAACTTAGTTAACCCCGTTAATGCTTCCTTATTATACAACTAACTGAGCTAACTGAAATGGCTTATATAATTAACGTTTTTATTCTGGTTTTTAGTCGAATGTGTTACGTGACGAAAATTAAATTTAAAAAATTATTAAAATTTTAATTTTATATAGTTCAAAGAGGGTTCGGTTTTACAATCCAGGTCGGGTTTCGGAAACCCGATTTCAACGAATGTTACAAATCTAAACCTATCCAACATAGGGATTTAATGGCAACTTGATGATGTTCCAAAGATAAAGCAAGATAAACATGTTTGAAAGTTTAAAAAAAAAAGAGTAAACTGCCATTTCGGTCCCTGAGGTTTGGTCACTTTTGCCACTTTAGTTCAAATTTGAAACCTTTTGCATCTGGGTCCTTGTGTTCATTTGTTTTGCCATTTTGGTCCAAAAATGAAATCAGCTCATATTTCTCAAATTAAATCATGGTATTTTGTCATTTTCCTCATGGGTAAAATGGTCATTATAATTTTACTATAACACATTATCAATTAAAATTATAAAATTAAATAATCCCCTTTTGACCATATAAAAGCTCAGACATCATCTTCCCTCAAACCCTAATCCATCGTCTTCTCCAAACCATTGTCGATCTTCACTTGCAGGGAGACCTCCAATCATTCTTTTATCTCTATACCTTCACCTACACTGAACAACAAATGGAAGCAGTTATGGGTTCCTCTTCATACCTCAAACTGGTTTCCAACTCCTGTAGTAATTTCAACAATAATTTGTTCAGCAAACCACACCCCTTTCACACAATCAAACCTCTCGATTTCAAGCTCTCTATTTCATCTCGTACAACTGTTCGTCCCCTATCTCTCACCATCTTCGCTAAATCTCCTACGCCGCTGTCATCTCCGTCACCATCACAGTCGCCAGTCTCCAGTCGCGTCGCAGTTCCGCTCACACCGCCGCATCGGCCGCTTTCCTCTTTGTTCGCTCGCGGTGGAGCCACGACATTGATTGGAGGTCTCCGGCTTCGTTGAGTTCTCAGATCCGAAATGCTGCTTCTCCTGTTCTGGATCGGTTTCATCGCAATCTCTCTAGATCGGTAATCATCTCGTTTGATCAATCGTTCTGATTGTGTCTCTGTTTCTTTTGATTCGAAGATTTGTTATTGTTGTTGTTGTTGTTGTGTGGAATTCTGTTGCTTTTATTCTCAGTTGGGTTGGGGCTCCACATGTGCATACCGCCATTGTCGATCTTCAATTGTAGGATAATGGGGTTTGGAGAAGATGATGGTTGCAGGAGAATGGGGTTTGAAGAAGAGGATGAATTAGGGTTTGAGTTTGGGGGATAAGTCTGTGCTTCTTGTCAAGGGGGTTAATTAATTTTATTATTTTAAGAGTAAACTGCCATTTTGGTCCCTGAGGTTTGGTCACTTTTGCCATTTTAGTCCAAATCTCAAACTTTTTAAATCTGGGTCCCTGTGGTTTTACTTTTATTGCCATTTTAGTCCAAAAATCAAATTACCTGATATTTGGGTTATAAAGTTTGATTATTTTGTCTTTTTCCTAGGGGCAAAATGGTCCATCTTAATTTATTATAACATATTATTTATAAAATTAAATATCCCTTTACCTTTAATTAAAAGCAGATATATTCATCTTCTTCATCTTCTCCCACACCCAAACCCTAGTCCCTAATCCATCTCTTCTCCCCCTGCAATCGCTTGAGTTACATTACAGTCCACCTTCGCTCCCTGAACCCTAACTTACCACCACCGCTCTCTCTGCGCGCCCCCACCAATCATCTGCAACATCTGATGTGTGGAACAATCTCCGTCAAGGTAACTAAATACCCCCAAATCTATCTCACACATAATCAAACAACCTTTATACACACATATTTCCCCCCAAATTTATTAGTTAAATTATTCACTAAAAGTACCCAATTTCACCTTATCCCCTCTCATATCTTCATCAAAATTGGAACAATTTGTTCCAGTAATCCATTCCCTTTGCTTCCTAACCGTGACATGTGTACATACTGGTGTTTATCATATTGTTCAGAGGTTATTTGGCTAGCTAAAGTTTCAATCTTTGTGTCAAAAGATCCACTTGTAGAACAGGGTAAACAGTATGGCAGATAGCAGCAGGGATGTTGATGAACAGGTGGATTTTGAAGATGATAACTATGAGGAGATGGATGATGCTGTTGAAGAGCAGTTACATGAAAGACCTGATGATGATGATGATAGTGATGACGGCGACGGTGATGGTGACGGAGATGACGGCGGCGGAGGAGAACAAATTATTGTTTAAATTGTTGTTGGAAACCAGTTTGAGGTATGAAGAGGAACCCATAACTGCTTCCATTTGTTTCAGTGTAGGTGAATGTATAGATATAAAAGGGTGATTGGAGGTCTCCCTGAAGATCGACAATGGTTTAGAGAATTTGATGATTAGGGTTTGGGGGAAGATGTGGCGTGTGTTGTCCATGAGGTTGAAGATGATGATGTAATTAGGAAGGGGTATTTATATTTTTAGGGTTTTTTAATAAAGAATTTTTTTTAATGAAAATTAAAAGGACAAAACTACCCCTGCAGATAAAGACAAAAAAAGGATGTTGAAATAGTAAAAAATGAGAGTTTTTGAGATTTGGACTAAAATGGCAACAAAATGCAAACCACATGGACCCAGATTTAAAAAGTTTGAGATTTGGACTAAAATGGCAAAACTGCCCAAACCACAGGGACCAAAATGGCAGTTTACTCTTATTTTAATTAATAATGTGTTATAATAAAATTATAAGGACCATTTTACCCCTAAGGAAAAGGACAAAATAACAGGATTTAATTTGAGAAATACGAGTTGATTTCATTTTTGGACCAAAATGGCAAAAAAATAAACCACAGGAACCATGTGCAAAAAGTTTCAAATTTGGACTAAAGTGCCAAAAGTGACTCAAGAAAAATCCTAACTTTGGACCTCAAAATGGTAAGTTTTAATTATAAAATAAGTTATTTAGAAATGCATAATTAATTTAATATTAAATTTCCTTGTTTTCTTCTTTCATAGAATATAGATAAATTGAAAACACACTTAAGCTGAGTAAACCCATAAAAACCTATCAAATAATGAAATCTTTATATTTATGTAGTATATAGATACCAAACAAATGAAAGAAAAAACTTTAGCCACATAACTATTATCACTGTTGTAAAGATACGTTTGTGTAAAGTTTTACACATGATTTTACATATGTTGGTGCAAGTATATGACTGTGATTATGCAAATTTGTAACATGTTTATCACATGGGCTTTTTTTTTTCATTTTTCTGAAATAATTGTTAAATAAATAATTCTAATTTCATATTTATTTATCTAAAAATTAGATAAATAAATAAAATAACTCTTTATTTAACAACCAAATAAATCTATTATATATATATAAGTGTCCGCTAAAATGAGAACCACCTCGAGTTGTAAGAACCGTGAGAACTACTTGATCCGGGGCGAGGTGGACCAAATTTTTTTTTTCATAAACGTAGATGCATGTATTATAACAACATTTGTAAAAAA
Source organism: Helianthus tuberosus (assembly GCA_030545235.1). NCBI lineage: Eukaryota > Viridiplantae > Streptophyta > Magnoliopsida > Asterales > Asteraceae > Helianthus > Helianthus tuberosus. The sequence continues at coordinate 172,928,014 of CM060448.1, read as the reverse complement.
AAATTAAAAAAAAAAAATGTCGTGTGTGTAGTTTTGAGCACCACAAGTTTGTGTTCACGGGTACCGTAAATTTTCCGGTTAAATTTACGGTACCCGTAAACACAAACTTGTGGTGCTCAAAACTACACACACAAAAAATTTTTTTGAATTTTTTTTACAAATGTTGTTATAATACATGCATCTACGTTTATGAAAAAAAAATTTTGGTCCACTGCGCCCCCTACGGTGTAGTTCTCACGGTTCTTACAACTCGAGGTGGTTCTCATTTTAGCATTCCCCTATATATATATATATATATATATAATAATAATAATAATAATAATAATAATAATAATAATAATAAATGAATAGATTTTTAGTCACGTGTCGCGTTGTGGTGCAAGCTTTTTGTGATTTTGGCGGGAAAACATATTAGCCATCTTGATGCGGGATCCGTTTATATTTTCAGGTTTGAATGTGAAGTCGGGTCTCATGAAAACGGATCCACTATATAGGTTTGCAAACCCTATTTTTCTTTCACGGCCGTTCCCCTACTCTCTCAATACTCTGCTCTTCTTTGTCTTCTTTTTCATTGTTCAACAATTTAGACTCTACAATCATCTAATAGAAGGTATGTATTTAGTTTCATTCCTTTATGATTTTTATTGTTAATCTAATTTTCTCTGTTGGGCGCATCATTTATTCGATTCCAATTCAGATTCAACACAGATCGCTATGTATTATAAACCTTTATGTAATAACTAGTAGTAAGACCCGTGTGCAAACACGGGCGGTTTTTAGAAAACCATGCATACCACATTTTATTAGAAAGTATAGATAGATGTATATATATTGTAATTTTTAGTTTAGTTTTTCTTTTGATTAATTAATATTAAATTAGTCATGAGTTATTCTCACAAATCTTGCATGTTGATGCATTTGAACTCTGATTTTTCAACTAAACAAATAATCAGCCTTAACAAATAATCAAAAGTAGTCAATACATTTCATCTTAAAAAGCGAGTATGCAACCATTAGCGGAGCGGGTTTAACTTGTAATACGGTTTTCCCAGATAAATATACATACGTTGTTCGGGTTTTTGTCAAATTTATGTATTGAAGAATTTTTATCGCATCATCTGAGGTAACTGAAGTTGCAGGAAGAACATGAGCGTCTACGGTTAACTCAGCTCCATTGGGAGGGCTGTTGCCTAAAATGTAACCGATCCCCCCGGCCCGTTTCACTTCCATCCCTTTACCAACTCTCGTCCAGTTCCCTCATAAGCAAAAGACAATTTTACCCTTGGCTTTTTGAGGAGATAATGAACCAGGTAAGCATTGGCTGCATCATTGATTCATTTAAAAATTCAGTATATGAATATATTGAGTTATTTAATGTTGTGGATAGTAAAGTTTAGAATAATTACCCTGCTATGTATGTTTTAGGTACATCTGCATTCACAACCTCTCCTTCATAAACAAGTTGATACATTTTCCTATATGGTAGCTTGTATGGAGTTGTAGTGGTTGAAACCACTGTTGGGTTAGGGTTTCAACCATTGTTTCCTCCGCAAAACACTGTTTTAGCCGAACAGTAGTTTCAAACCACAGTTTTAACGCAACAGTGGTTTCAACCACTGTTTTCTCCACAAAATGTTGTTTTAACCCAATAAACCCAATAAAATATTACCCAACAGTGGTTTCAACCACTGTTTTCTCCAAGCCCAATTTGATTACAACAGTGGTTTCAACCACTGTTTTCAAACCCTATAAAACAACAGTGGTTAGCTTATGTGCAAAACACAATCCCATTAAGTTGAAAAATGATAAGCTTTTTTAACGTTAAGTACAAACTACAAACCAATCATGAACCGTTCCGATTAATCCACGGTCATACAGAAAGATTCAATTTGGAAGACGCGTTAACTGGAGCAACATTTATCACCCAAACATCTTTTTTCTAATTGAATCTTTCTGTATCACTGATCTCATCTGCTTCCAATAATCCATCACTCTTTGAGACCATGTGTTATGCATCCTATAATGAGCATATAAAACTTAAATATCAGTAAGTAAATAAATAAATAACTAACAACGATCTCTTATTAAACTTAATGCTTACAGTGTCTTCTTGAAATTGATCATGACTAACACCAATTCATCAAGGCGAGGAGGTGGCACACTAATCCTACTCGGCCATCTAGTAGTCAAGTCTTAACACAAATTTCATCCTTCCTCTGCACCTAAACCCAGCCAACTTCCGTTTATCTCGATCATATCATCATTCATCAGTTTCTTTTCCTAGGAGGAACACATATAGTTATGGGTCTCCAGTCAACAAATGATCTTCTAGAACAATTAGATAAACTCTTAGATGTACGCTTCAGCTTTGCATGCAAATAGCTATAACTTTGATATAAATACACATTCAGTTTCATTACAATAATGTTTATGATACAATAACCTATTTCAAGAACAATATGTTTTACCTGAGCACAAGCATCTGCTCCAGATACAATCGCAGCATCAGATTCTTTTAACACATTGCCCCAGTCTCAGACCCGTCTGAAATCAGTGCACTTATTCAAATCAGAACCAACTGGAGGCTCACCTAGCTTCCGACAAAACAAATTTGAATCTAACACAATAATATAAGCAAGCAAAAAAGAATTAGATGTATCTGTTAGTAACTCAGATAAAAGTTAACGTGTATTCTAACCATCATTTATCACTTGATCTATGTGGTTACCTCTAAGTGCCTATCGACTAATTCTGTGGCTTTTGAAAGCCTTACTTTAACATCGACATAATCTAGCATTAACAGCTGCTCTTCAAAACTAATCTCAAAGCTTGCAACAAAGAAGTCTGCCGGTTTGTGCAGAGGAACTGTTTCCAAAAAACTTTGGTTCTCCCAACAGTTTTTTGTTTCTAGAGAAAAATATGTAAAAAAGACATTAGACAACTTAAGTATATCCTTGCAACCTTTAACTTCAACAATAATATCTCATGATGTGAAAATGCATTGTATTAACCAAATATCATAATACACATAAAATTTGAGAGAAACTATAGCATTAGTCACTGATACCTCCTCGAGAACAGAAATGAGCTCCATGGCAGTTGCTTTAAATTGACGAGAAAGTGCTATAAAATCTGGGTCTTGTTCAACTCGCTCCATCTCTGATTGAGATTAAAAATAATAATAATAATAATTACCATAAGAAACTAAGCATGGTGAACGTATCACATATTTAGAAACTTTACAAAGGATAATAATCAAGTAGATGCAATAATATGGTTGTGATGTATACCAGCCTTAGTCATATCAAGGGGGGATATTCTTGCAGTAGAATTAGGCCTGTCAATGGATGGATATGGATGGGATCATGATCCGATCCATTAATATCCAACTTAAATGGATCATGATCCGATCCATGATCCAACATAATGGATCGTGATCCGATCCATATCCAAAAAAATTTAAATGGATGGATCACTATCCGGATCGATCCATATTAAAAAAATATACTAAAAAAACTCTAAGAAAGAAAAAGAAATCACAAAAAATTCAAAAAATAAAAAAACAAAATAAAAATAACTCAAAAAATACAAACATTCTATAAAATATAAAAAAAATCTTAAAAATTCTAGAATGGTATGGAAGCGAGGACGTTCGACGGTGAAGAGTTTCCAGAAGAGGAATGAGCGTAAGCCACTGCACTTAGAATTTGGGCTGACCCGACACCGAAGACTATGTATCGTCCTTCAGTGACTGCATCCCGGCTATGGAATGTAGCTTAGGAATGCAATTTTTGAGCTCTGTTAACATCTTAGTGCCGTCAGCGTAGTTGTAACCCATACGATGCCATCCCGATATGACGACTGCAGTATTAGCTGCATTTTGAATCCAAAATGGCTCAGCAAATGTAAAATCCCCACAGCAACATACATAAATGTCACAACTATATAAATAAAAAAAAAGGTTGCATGTATAAATCAGTTTAACCATTCCTTTTGTTTACATGTTTAGTATGAAAAGTTAACAGCATGGGATCAATTTTGATCTGGAATACAAAAAAGTTAACCAATATTAATTAGGAAGTTACCTTGTGGCAACTGCATCACATTCACGAGAATATAGAGAGCAATCAGACCCGTTATAACAATTAAAGCACTCACAAACTGGTTGACCGTCAGAAGTCAAATGATCAACAAAAGCTCTACCATGGCCGGAGCATGAGGCTGCTGCAACCGCCTCCGCCGCTGCCTTCTTGCTCCATGTCAGCACCAACAACGACTGGCAACTATAGTAATTATAGATACATGTAAGTATATGGTGAAGAAAACTCATATTCCTCTATCGATATAGTAATTATCGATATGTACCTTGTATGCCAATGAATTGGTTCTTGTTGACTTTTCCCATCAAGCTTGTGAGAAGCTGGAATACCTGTTTGATTCTTTGAGCTTTTATCTCCCAAATCTGCCCCTGCGTCTCATCAAGGAAAAAAAAAGTCCATTTTTGTGAGTTACTAATATTCTTCAAGGTATAGGGCAAAGGTGGGTGTGTAGAAGTTTAGGCGTTTAGTAGGTAATATGTTGTGTAAGTATGAGGCGGTGTGTAGAGCTTCGACCCAAAACACAGGGGGGTAGGTTTGCATGGATAAGGAGGGCGCGTATGATGTCATTTAGACGACAAATCATGCGTTCGGCCCGTCCATTCTGTGAGGAGGTTTGAGGGCACGAGAAACGAAATAGCAAGCCATGGTGATTGGCAAAGCTTTTGAAGGCATGATTATCAAATTCGCCCCCAAGATCGCATTGAAAAGTTTTTATCTTTCTTTGAAATTGTGTTGCAATTAGTTTGTGAAATTTAGCAAAGGTGGGAAAGGCCTCGGATTTAAATTTAAGTGGGTATGCCCAAACAAAGTGGGAAAAATTGTCAATAAGCACCATGTAATATTTGTAACCTGTTTTGCTTGGGACAGGTGAGGTCCATAGGTCACAATGCACAATATCAAACGGGGTAAAAGTAAAAGAATTGGATACGGAAAAGAGTAAACGTTTACTATTTGAAAGTTGACAAGAATTGCAAACATGAGACAAAGTGTCTTTATTACATGAAAAATTAAACGTACGACGTAATAAATCTAAAACTTGAGTCCCGGGGTGGCCGAGACGCTCGTGCCAAGGAAGGGATGGTGTGGTGATGAAGCAGGCTTGTGGAGGTAATTCAGGAGGAGTGAAAGGATAGAGGTCCCAAGTACTGTTGTGTCATGAAAGAGTCCATTTAGTGAAGAGATCCTTCAAAGAAAAACCAAACGGGTCAAATTCAAAAGACACATTATTATCGCGAGTAAAACGTCGTACAGAAATAAGGTTTCTAATTATGTGTGGGCTATAAAGGACATTGGGTAGAATATAGGTTCGGTTGGGTAGGGTGTGAAAACCAGTGCCCGTGCTTTTAATTGATATACAAGTGCCATTACCGACCATTATTGAACTGCGTACAGGACAAGAGTTGGGAATAACAATTTTACCTGGATCGCGTGCCGAGTGCGAGCCTGCTCCAGTATCCATAATGTCATTATTCCACGAGGCGTTCGGGTTCATCTGCAAATTATTAAACGGTGCACTTAAATCAGAGGGGCACAGTGCATCATACCCATATTGTTGTGGCCCGAACTGAGGAGATGAGTAATGGCCTGACCCGGCAAAGTGGGCCGGGGACTGTTGTGGTGCGGTCTGAGAAGGAGGAGCATTGGGCTGCCAGTTGTTCTGTGTTGGATAAGGGCATGGGGGTGTGGTCCACCAGGCCCAATTCGGGTATGGAGAGTTGTAGGCCGAAGGGTTACCAGCAGTCCAGAAAGATCGACCGTAGCCTGATGAGCCGCCCCTGTTACTGTAGCGGCCGCAGCCCCTGGAGCCGTTTCTACCGCGGCCGCGCCCGCGTCCCCGGGTCTGGTTGCTGCTGTTGTGTTCGGGTGGTTGGTCAGAGGCCGGCTGTGGAGCAGAAGGTGTAGTGGTGGTTAGCGCTACCAATACTGAAGATGCAGCCCCTTTTTGTGCTTCAATACGAATGGCATCATCTTTTAGGAGAGAGATGGCGAGGTCCCAATCAGCATCTTTGTTGTTAATGAAAGAAGCAGTAGTGTTGTACTCGGGAGGAACACCACGAACTAGCTGTAACACCAACCGAGAGTCAGAGACGGGTTCATCGACATCGGCGAGTTAGGCGGCCAGACTTTGAAGTTCTTGACAATAAGCATCTAAAGAAGCACAAGCACCGAGTGTCATATTGCAAAATTTTGTCTCGAGTGCAGCAGCCCGTACCTTTTTATTGCTAAGGTATATTTTCTCCAACTTGGCCCAAGCATCACGTGCTGAAGTATTGTTATCAATGATGCGTTTGAGAATATCATCCGATACAGTACTGAAGATCCACTGCATCACAAGGGCATCAAGTTCCTTCCATAGGTCGTACTCTGGAGTTGTTTTTGCAGGAGGTGGGCTGCCATCTATATGGTTCGCGACTTTGTAGGCTGTTACATGAAGGTTAAAAAGCTTAACCCAGTTGGAGTAGGTGACATTCGTACCATCTAGTGTACGGATTTTGGCATTGATGTTGGTAACCGAATAGGCTGGGTGAAGAGCAGTGGGTTTCGGGTTTGAGGATTCAGGTTCAGTATCGGATTTAGGCATATTTGGCAGGAAAGAATGGGCGAACAAATGCGCTAAAAGAACAGATGCTCTAAAAAAAGAACAGATGCTCTAAGAAGAACAGATGCTCTAAAAAAAGAACAGATGCTCTAAGAAGAACAGATGCTCTAAAAGAAGAACGGATGCTCTAAAAGAAGAACATATGCACTAAGAGAAGAACAGATGCTCTAAAAGAACAAATGCGCTAAAAAAGAAGAGGGAAGAAGGTGACGAGGGATTGGGTTTATCTGAACCGTGGCTCTGAACCGTGGCTCTGATACCATAAAAGTGTTCATGGTATTGATATTCTGAATGAATTTCTATTGAAATACAAACCCCATTATATAGGGGAGATACAATCAAATAATAAGGAAACCAAATATACGAAATATGCACAATCACAATCTATTCCTAAAATTATACGTTCTGGAATATTCTTCGGCTAAGAGTGTTAACATGGAATCCGCTGATACGGTTTCTGTAGCATCTCGAACTGGCAAAATGCCGATCATACCCGCTGATATAGTTTCTGCACCAGTTTAACACTACAGTAATCAAAATTACCAGCTATGTTCAACCAAGAACAACCCACACCATAAAATAGCTTAAATGCTTAAACCATTTCTAAACCCAACCAAAAAAGCTTCAATGTATGTCTCCTCAACAACTACTCAAGTTCCCTTATAAATCCAGCTAACTTTCACAAGCAAAAACAATCATTATACAATTAAATTCAGTAAACCTAATTAGAACTTATACAACTACAAAATAAAAATAACGAAATTTCAACAAACTCACTGAGAATTATAGATGAAGCATCCAAATAAGACACGGATATCTAGTACAGATAAACAGAATTAGCAGTTACTTGCACACACGTCTCGGCTGTGTTGGATAATCTTGACATGGATTGTGGGTTTTAAGCAGTAAAAACAAATCTCTTTTAGTGAGTATATCTTTGTGTGTTTGTGTGTGTGATTGAAGCTTGAAACCCAACAATTGGTATCAGAGCTATAGGCTCGTACCGTGGGATTAGTGAGGTTAAGAAAGAGGGCAGGTTTGAGGTCGGTTTTCGGAGAAGAAGGGAGCAGCCCTCTAAACTGCAAGAATGAGAAGAGAGAATGAATTCCGAGAAGTGGAGAAGTGTGTTGATCTGTGTGATCGGAGATGGTGTTGCCTGAGTCGATTGAGAAGAAGCTTCTGCGTTATTATATTGCGAAGAGGAGACCAAGAAAAAAAAGGAGAGATCTGTGTGATCAAAGAGAAGTAAAAATTTTGTGTAAATTGAAAATTAAGGGGTGTTTGTTTTTTGTGGTTGAAAAGTCAAACAAAATTCTAGTGGAGAATTACTGTACGAGAGAAAAAAAAATGGAAACATTATTTGTTTTATTTTCTCTTTTTATTTTTCAGGTTTGAGTATTGAAAATGGCGGATGATAAAACAAGTGGAGGCAATGCGATTGTACCGATGAGTAGCCAAGGTGGTAGCATTCCGTTGCAATGTCCCAAGTTAACGGACACAAATTACACTTCGTGGGCGATTTTGGTCGAACAATCCTACGGGCGAACGGTCTTTGGGAGGCGATAGATCCGGTCACCGGAGCTACTGTGGAAGAGAAGAAAAACTACACGACCAAAGCTGTCATTTTTCAGTCTTTATCAGAGGATGTTTTGCTTCAGGTCACAAAACATAAGTACGCCAAGGATGTGTGGGACTCAATCAAGGTTCGTTATCTAGGGGCTGATAGAGTTCAGAAAGCTCGGCTATCAATTTTAAGAAGCGATTTGGAAAGTCTAAAAATGAAGGAGAGTGAGACACTGGACGAGTATGCGGGAAAGATAAGCGGGATTGAAGCAAAGTTCAAGAACTTAGGATCAACTCTCGAAGATGCAACTATGGTAAGAAAGTTGTTAAATTCTGTTCCTAGGAAATATATGCAGATCGTGGCATCCATTGAGCCATATTTGGATATCGACACGCTGCCGTTTGAAGAGGCGGTCGGGCGATTGAAGAGATACGAAGAACGACTTAAATCCCATGACGAGGAAGAAAATGATCAAGGCCAATTATTGCTTAGAATGGAAGATTGGGAGGAAAGGACTAGGCGGGGTAATTTTGATCAATCCGGACAAGGACGAGGTCGTGGTTAAGGTAGAGGCCGAGGTTATGGTAGAGGTCGAGGTGGTCGGTTCCAAAGCAATGAAGATTGAAAGGATCAAGGTTGGTATAGAGACAAGCGAAACATCAAATGCTATAATTGTCAAGAATACGGACATTATGCGAGCGAGTGTCCTAAGAAGGAAACAAAAGAAGATGAGGCGAATTTGATTCAAGACGAAGATGAACCGACATTGCTTTGAAGAAGCGGGTCGACGTCAAGATTATGGGGGTGATTGTTGGATAATCTTGACATGGATTGTGGGTTTTAAGCAGTAAAAACAAATCTCTATTAGTGAGTATATCTTTGTGTGTTTGTGTGTGTGATTGAAGCTTGAAACCCAACAGGCTGGTCTTCGAGTCTAAATTACGAAAGATCTCCAAGATCAACTCGTCTGGTAGCATCGAATTGATCCAATCGTGACCTCTCATTTCAATCCAGATTGATTCAATTGATCGAATTGATGAAGATTTTGAGAAATTTAGTGCGTGTTCTTGCGGATTACGATGAGTTGTTTGGTGACTCGGTGGATTGGCAGTTGAGGAAGGGGCTCTGGATTTGAGAATGATCTGAAGATTTGGGAGAGAGATGGATTGAATTTTGAAAGTGGAGCCAGATAAATGCATGTTACATATGTATATAGTTTGAATTTTGAATCTGGAGCCAGGATTTTGAATTTTGAATATGAGCAGAGGTTTTGATGGCAGAGGTTTGAAGTGTGTATAAAGCTTTGCCCTTTTGTAAGTGGGCAGAGGTTTGAAATTTGAATGTTAGCCAGACCTATGAAATTTGAATGTGGGCCAAACCTTTGAAAATTAAAGTGATTTTATATATTAAGGTTTATGATGCAGTAATGACATAAGAAAAGCCTTGTTATACAGCCTCTATGGTTGCCACCTCAGCTTTTCTTATGTCAGTTGGTTTTCTTCTTTTATTGATAGTATAGATACTAAAAATTGGTGCCATGGATGTTAGGGTTTGATGTTAATGACATATCTGAAGATGCAAGACAAGATGCAAAGGAGTCCTTGAATCATATTCATCGATCAATTGTAAGAGCTAATCTTAACCCTTTTCCTTTTCATATTGTTATTCTATATTGGATCCTTGATTTACTCCGAAAATTAATACGGATCCATATATAACGTCTCACCTTCTTTCCTCAAACCCTAGAATTCACAATCTTCTCATTCATGCCTTCTTTCTTCAATCCTCTGCTCCATTCAACCTTCAGTGATATGGATTTTGGTTTGGCCTTTCTTCGATTGTGTCTTTCATTTTATACGTATCCATTCCCCACCCTGCCTTCTTATCTTTTTCACCTACACATCGTAGAGAATGAGAGCCAGAGAAAGAAAGAGAGGATTTGGGAGAAACATACCGCTAATTTCCATTTTGGTTTCCGGAATTGGTGAATCGGGAGATGCTGATTAGGTTCACTCGTGGTGGTGTTGTCTTACAAGTTTGCTGCTAACTGTTAAGTTAAACCGACCTTTAGATATTAGAATTATGAACTAATACAAAGACTGTCACATTCTAAGCCATGATATTGATGTTTTTTAGGGGTTTTGTTTTCCTTTGCTCTTGATTGGAAGTGTGTAAGTCAAGAATTATAAGATTATTAATTAATTAGTTGACTTGGGGCTTTTTGATCTTGATTTTTTTTTGTTTTTGTTTGTCCTTCTATAAAGGTCTGGAGTGGAATGGCGGGTTCCTTCAACATTCGGCATCACCAAGGCTGTCAAGGTAAAGACCCAGAGTAAGTGCATTTAGAAATTACATCCTTGTACATATCTTAAGATAAACTCAAATAACATCTGAGCAAGAGCGAATCATTTCTTTTATTTCTTCTGTTTTGGTTTCAAGGATGGAACTAGAGATGTACCCAAAAGGGTAAGCTAGAGGGAAGCATTGGATAGATCTCAAGTAGATAATACAACCTAAAAATTACCCCTAGATGAAGCGAATTGTGATTCCACATCGTTGATAATTTTTCCTATTAAGAAATTGATTTTATGGTTTTTATGCTTAACTATTTTGTAACGTTCCTAAGTTGGTTTCTTTGTTTTTAGGGTTTTTTATTTGTTAATCAATAACATTGGTTCCTTATGAATGTTTGTTTGTTTTTCAGATAGAACATTACAACCGAGAGGATGTCTTTTTATAAGTTTGTTTGATCACTCACATCGGAATTCTGGGTACACTTATTATGTTAATGATTTCATTGCTGTTAAATGCAATCTGTTTGCTGTTTTTGATGTTTTGATCGCTGGAAAAACCTGCGGAGTTGTGGGGTTTTTTTTTTGCATAAGTTTATAAATTTGTCTACAACTTTACTACCTCTGATTAAGTTTACGAAAACTTTATAACTTTTCTTATGGCAAATACATTAATTGCCATACTTTTTCTATGATTATAATTATGTATTAGTCATACATAGTTTTTAATATAAGTAACTTTCTTTAACTCGGGAAGCAATCTCGGGTGTAACCTAGTAGTTATATATCTAACATATAATCCATTTACTATTTATTCATTTTAATTTATTTGTTAAATATCAAACCCGTTTATTTAAAATCAATTAATTAATGATTTATTAATTATCAAATCTTTAAACATTAATCATTCTTTCATTTTTTGTAATAACTAAAATTATTACATATACATGTATATAAACTATTTCATTGTTTGATAATAACTATAATTATTACATATACATGTATATAAACTATTTTATTGTTTGATAGAGTTTTCAAGGGTTTCTTAAACTTGAGTGCGTTTTTGATATATATTTCTCTATAAAAGTAACTCTTTCACATACACATATGTATATAGGGGATCATGAGAAAACTCTATTGAATCATTACTAAGAGCATTTGCAACTGTTCCACAATTTTTACCATATATTACACTAAAAAACACTATATTTTCTCTCTTGTTTTAATTAATAATATATTTTTATACCTTTATCATTAATTTTTTTTCTTTACTCCACTTACAACCGCTTTCAAAATATATTAAAATACTATAGAGGGTGACCAATGTCCCGTCAAATATATAGATGGTTAATAACATCTTCTCTCTCCTCCACTCACAACCACTTTATTATACTTTTTATAATATAAAACCCACTCACACAATTTGGTAGAAGGGATGTGAAAGCTCTAAACCGTAATCCCTAAACGCTATGAAATAAATAAAAAGACTAAACCCTAAAAGCTAAACCCTAAAGGCTAATGTATAAAAGCTAAAAACTAAATGTTAAACCTAAACCTAAAAGCTAATCTCTAACCTCTAAAAATTAAATCATAAACTCTAAAAACTAAACCCTAAAAAAATTCAACGCAAATCTCGATCGTTTGATAGAGTTTTCTCACGATTTGCTCCCTATAGATACATACATACGTACATATGTACATACGTACATTACATAAATCCATACATCATACGTACGTTGTTGGACCCAGTATGGCCTAAACAACTTCTTTTCACGTAATATGGCAAGTGATTTCAGTAGATGTGAAAAAGATGTGCGGAAATAGAAATCAGACTTTCAGAAACAAGACCTACAGAATTATCAAGTTTATATCACTTTGAAACAAAATAGTTTACAAGGTGTTGTGCATTTTGATCAACTTGTGATTCTTTGAAGTAGATGTTGTGCATTTCAGTTGTCCTATCCGATCTTCTTCTTCTTGTTGTGATCTTCAGGACTGTTGTCTTCTTCATAGATCCAGTTGATTGTGATTTTCTTCAATACTTATAAATAAAGTTTCCTAACAGTTTCCCCCTAAGTATTGTAAGAAAAAGAACTATCTCTATATCTAACATAAACAACTTTCAACTGCTTCTTGAAAGAAAAAAAATCTAAGTTCAGAAACATAGAACATAATAAAACCAACCATTGTTCAAAACAGACAAAAATAAAATATTGTTCAAAAACAAAAATTTAATCTCATCAATTCATTAATTGATCTTCACTCCACTTCTGTATTTGTCTCCTGGTTTCAGCCTTTTCTTGTGATCAATTGCCTTTTGAGTTTCCTTGTACATCTATTTGTACCATCCTCTTGATTCCATCCAGCTTTCAATGCAATCTTCAATTGTTTTTCTCAGTTGTTCATTGTTCTTTCCCTTCTTTTTGAGCTGCTCTTGTTTCTCATTCATGCAGTTCCTTATATATTTCAGGGTTTGATTTGAATACCTGCATATTTCACTGATTCTGAACAGAGTTTTCTCATCATTAGCATCTTTGAAGACTACACACATTTCTGGTTTGTCAAAGATTGCTCCAGTTCTTACAAGTTTAGAAGGAATTTCAACTCGAATTTTGTTGTTGGGAGGAGGTAATAGCACCTTGTTGCTGTACTCAAAATTGATACACAGATCAAAATCTACCAGTGCAGCCCTTTTGTATAACTTTGCTCCTGCACTTTTGAGGCTATCAAGGGCTCTTCTTATCACAACTACACTCCCTTTTTCTTTATCAATGATATTCTTCATTTTGACTATGCCCATTGGATGAATATCATCAGCCAGATTTGCATCAGTAACCTTTTGTTCACTTTTATCTTTTCTGATCAAGGTATACTTGTTTTGTCCTTCATTACCTAATATGCCTCCTCCAGTGGTCAAAGTATTGATTCTTTCAATAGATACTATTGGATTGGTCAGGTGTTTGTGCAAAATTTCCCAGCCTCCATTGTTTCTGATTTCAACAATACTTTTACTCAATGGGGAGAGTGGCCTTTTTGGGTTGTCTTCTGGACCTTTCCTGTAGTAGTGCTTTAGATGTTCTTTAGGGTACATAATTGTGTGTAAATAACCTTTCAGCACTTCTATTTCTTTGATGTTCCCATCCGAATCTTCTATCATCTCTTTTCTTGGCCTTTTTGAGGAGGTCACTTCATGTTCCATTCTTCTCTTCTCTTTTGTATCCATCTTTATACTGAACTCTGTTTCTCCTGTGAGAGCTGTGGAAGAAGACTGAATTGGAACAGGTTCTTTCTGTTGGACCCTTGAACTATCTGGCTTTGGGATGTTTGGTGGAGGACCCATGAGTAACTTTTGTTTATCTGGGGGTGGACCCATGGGCTGCTTCTGTTTTTGAGCTGTTGAAGTTTCTGTTTGTTTGGTTTGATCTTGTTGAATGGTTTTTGGTTGTTGTTGAGGAGTTTCTGATTCTCCTGCTTGTCTCTCTTGTGGAATTGGGGCTTTTATTTCATGAAGATCAACTTTTGTTAGCCTGGCAACATTATACTGCAACCTCTTTACTAATAGATGAACATTAGCAAGAGTTTGAGTATTTGTTTCTTCTTGCTTCTTCATTTTATGATACTCCAGATTTTCTTGATTTTTCTGTGCAGTTAATTCCACCATCAGCTTCTCAAAAGCCTCAGCCATGCTGCTGTTGTTGGCTTTGAGAAACTGTATTTCTTCAAGAATTCTTCCTGAACTTGAGCTTTCTCCTGTAGTTGCAACCTCATCCATCTTTTTCTTGATATCTTGCAGTTCTTTGAGAGCTTTCTCGATTTATGATGAGCTCTCTCTGTTTTTTGATGACTCTTGTAGTTTGTTGAGGGCTGCAGCATTGTCTTCTGTTTGCTTCTGCACAGCTTTGACAGTTTCTGATAAAACTTTGATATCTGTCTTTTGATTTCTTATTTCTTCCAGTATTAAATCAAGTTTTCCTTCTGTGGCTGTTTTCTCAGTAGCAATTGTGTCTTCAAGTTCCTTGTGAAGTTGTTTAGGGGACATAGATTGATGTCCTTGGTAAATAGGAGAAACAACAGATGTTCCTCTTCTAACACCAGCAGAAAACACATTCTCTGCTGTTCTGAGGTTAAGAGGATTGGAAAATTCCAAATTCTCTGTTTCCTTACCAGAAAATTGAAACACATTCAAGTTCTGGTTTTCCTCATATCCTTGAACCTTTTCAGGTTCTCCATGAGTTGTTGAGAAACTTCTAATTTTCTCACCTAGGCTTCCTTGATCAGTTGACTGATCTCCACCTGTTGTTACCACATTTTCTTCCTCAGAATCTGATTCAGAAAACGTGTCCTTGGTTTCACTCACATTTTGTTTTGCAGAAATAGTGCCTCTATGTAAAATTTCATATTTTCCTTGAATTGATTCATCAGAATCACTCTCAGAGAAATGAAATAAGTTTAGTTTAGAGTGTTGTGCACCTGTTTCTCCCATATGTGAGATTTCAGCATGATGTTCTTCTGCAACAGGACTCATGTTCACATCTTTATCAGTTGGGTAAGGATCTGATTCACCCTGCTGTTCCATTCTTGGTGTGCTTGACTCTTGTGCATCATGCTCCATGGGGGACACACTTTCAAAAACTTCTTTGTTTTCTGGCCTTTTGTTCAACATCTTCAAGTATTCTGCTCTGTATGGTGAATCTTCTGGTATCAGATTCATCACTTTTTTCTGACAGAACAAGCATATCATAATCTGACTTCCAAGATCCTACAGTAGTCCAAGGTCTCATAATTTTTGTACTCCACATATTTTCTGATGCTGGAATTTCTAGGTTCCTTTAAGAAAAAAGCATCAGAAATTATGATTGACAGAAATCTGGGAAAGGGTAGATGTGAATCTATCCTTCCAGCATTAGTCAGAATTGATCTTCTGATCAGATTAAATATTTATGTTCCAAAATCAATATTCAACCCACTAATGAGACTGAACATGATTGTCAGAATATTCATATTTATCTGATCTGTACCTCCAATTTTTGATGATAAACACTTGTTCAGAATCTCCATTAATACTTGCCAGAAGGCAGGTAGCTTATTCCTCTTGAATTCATTGATTTTTGAAATCTTTGTCTTATAACCCATCACAGCATCACGTAGTGAAAACATATCTTCCTTTTCTAGAGCTTCTTCATAGCTTTGACTTAAGGGTAGTTCCAAACATTCCCTTATTTTCTCCGGTGAGATTGTAATGAAGATATCTCCCCACACATGTGCTGTTAGCTCGAATTGATTTGAGATTTTGAGAGTTTTTACAGCTTGTTGAATGAGTCTTTCTGGTACCTCTTTGGTCTTTGTGAGAGCTTGAGCTATCGGGCATCTGATCAGAAATTCAATTAGGATTTGACACTTTATATCATATTCTTCAATATTGTCATTCATCGCTTCATTGTTGCGCTTTAATGGAAGAAATTCAGCTTCAGTGATGAAAGGAACATAGTGTTCGATTGGTGGCATGTTGATGTTGATAGCTGCCATTGAGAATTTGGGTTTTTGTTTCGGAAAGGGGTTTTAGGGTTTTGAATTTGAAGGTTGACGATGGAAGTCTCTGTTTTTGAATGAGATATTTATAGGGAATAGAGACAGAGATCATTGAGTGTTTTTCGTGAGTTGTTTGTATTCAAGGTGGTTAATGACACCTTAATGATGTTTTAATCCGTTTAGGAAACAACCGTTTTTGAAAAACTTTTGGTTTATCTCTAATTTAATGTAAATCCTTTAAAAGAAAATCATAGATTCCAAGGATTTAGCGGATAAACACAAATGTCCAACTTGCACCTTTTCTCCATGTGGGATCCCTTTTGTTTCAAAAAGATCCAATAGAAACGTTTTCTGAGTTTGTGTATCCTCCCAGGTTTTCCTCTTGATGATATATATCAGAAAATTATGAGTAAAACTTTTGGGATTTGGATTTTCTTGATATATCATCAGAATGCATTTGATTCATTTATAGAGGATGAATCATCAGAATTATTATTTTTTTTATATTTTTTTTAAGATTAGTGGGAATGAGTAGAGTTCCGAGATTTTTACTTATATTGCTGTTCTGCAGTTCTGAACTCCACACCTTTGTTCTGATATACAATAAGTGTTTTTCATACAGCTTGTTCCAGTCCTCAGAAATTTTTTTATGAAAGAAACTTATTATATATATATTTTTTTTTAAATTTGATGGTTATAAGTTTCTTTGAATCTGGTTAAAGGTAGTTCTTTCTGATGATTATATCTGTTGATTTGTCAGATTTCCTGATTTCTTTGAGAATTTCTTGGTGACTGAACAGATTCTGATGTCTTAATAGGAGAAATTACCAGATTTTCTGATTGAGCTTCAGATTTTCTGAGTTTCATTAATTCCTATCAGATTTCATATGATTTTCACCATATTTTCTTTGTTTTTATCAGACATGTTTGATTTAGTTCCCCTAGATCTATTGACATGTTTGTGTTGTTAAAAATTTTGAGTAAAAAAAAAAGAAATTAAAGCAAACTTGATATATAGAAAAAAAAACATTAAGCACACAACAGAAAAAAACAACAAACAACAGCTACTCCTCCTCCTCCAGCACGTTGTACATGCACTTCACATATAAACAAAGACTGGTTATTTGACCAGTGTGATTCGTTGATGGCACCAGGGTAGGATCACTTATGTTTTCTTGAAGTGTCAGCTCGGCCCTTGGATAGCAGCTCCTTACTCCTCCGAAGTCCAACTGACTTGTAATCACATTGGTTACGAATCGTGGGTAGATCAGAAAAGGTTGACGATCATGAATGTTTGCTACTAGGTCTCCCATGAGAAACTTAGCGAAGTTGTAAGGCTTTTCCTGTACAACAGCATGAATCACTTCCATCATCCTATGGGACAGCTCGTTGAAGTGTCCAATCTTCTTGGAGAAGCAGACACTGAGCTGTGTTACCAAAAACTGGAAAGGTGGTATAAACCCAGATTTTCTAACCGCCCTTGACGAGTTGTATGTATGATAACCCATTTCAGTCAAGGTTTGTTGCACATCTGCCTTATCCATGAATTTGTTTTCAAGACCATTACCGAGTCGGAGGACATTTATGAGTGTTTCCTCCTTTAGGGTAATTTTTACCCCCATAACCTCACTCATTATCCACATGGAAGTACCACTAAAAATAATTTCAGAGTTCCACCAAACTCTTGAAGAAGTTTTGGATAAATGGTGACATGTGTTGATACGGCAAAGCCCAAAGGACTTCGCATGATCATATTATACACATACCTGCAATCCTCCCATGCAGGTCCTTCCAAGTTAGATCTTAATCTAAGATTATGATGTCTGTGAAAAGGGAGAGGGAATAGAGTAGCTTTCATTGATTTTGGGAGACCCATTTTAAAATAAGAGATTTCTGATGAAGAGCTTTTGAAGAGATGATTTTGGTGTGAAGAAAGTCCTTTTCAGGTAGTTAATATTTATAGATGAAAGTGATAGTTCCTCATAAATGATATTAACAGCAAAAGGTTTTTATTTTTCATCTCTTCAATTAAGACGATATCTGTTGCAGAGAATGTGACAGTCTACTAAGCCCTTTGTGTGAGTAAGCATTAAATAGCTAGGCGGCTACTTTCATAGCTCCTAATCATTTTAGTGCCTACGTGTCTCTTAAATTTCTTATGAAAAAATGACATTGCATGCATTGGCAATGTAAATAAAATTCAATAATCCGAAAAAAAAATTCTAGTGACGGTTGATTTTCTTAGCTATATAGAATTTTATCTTAATGCATGTTACATTTCCCCCCCCCCCCCTTTTTGATTTAAAAGAAAAGAAAGAAAGAAAAAAAAAAACAAAAACAGACTATACACAGAAATGAATATATACAAAGTGTGGGATATGCATGAAGATGGAGGTTTATGATGATTACTAATCATTCTGATGTTTCAACATGGTTTCTGATTTTATATCAGAATTTCTGGTGATTTCACCAGATATTCTGATATTTCTTCAGAATTTATGATAAATCATCATTTATTGATGATTCATCAGATTTTCTGATTTTCCATCAGATTGATGGATTTCTTTGTCAGAAACTAGTTGATTTATTCTTTGATTATCAGAATTTTGATGTTCATCAATTTGGTTTTCAATTTGTGTCCTTGTGTTTTGTGAAAAATCTTCATCATTTAAATTAACCATGCCAAGTTTGCTGATCAAAAAATTGTGTCTCTTTTCATCAAGAGGTTTTGTAAAGAAATCAACACTTTGGTTTTCAGTTGGAACAAAATACATTTCTATGTTACCTTTCTCTACATGATCTTTTATGAAGTGATATCTGACATCTATATGTTTGGCTCTTGAGTGATGAACTGGATTTTCTGTTGTTGCAATAGCACTCTTTGAATCACATAGAATTGGTACTTTTGTCAGATTTACTCCATAATCTTTCAGTTGAGTTTGCATCCACAGCACTTGTGAACAGCAACTTGCTGCTGCTACATATTCCGATTCTGCTGTTGATGTGGCAACACAGTTTTGTTTCTTGCTTGCCCAACATACCAATTTTTCTCCCAAGAGTTGACAAGCACCAGATTTGCTTTTTCTGTCAATTTTGCACCCTGCATAATCTGCAACTGTGTATGCAATTAATTCATGGTTTGTATCCTTAGGATACCAGAGACCAAGTTCTGATGTGCCTTTTATATATTTGAAAACCCTTTTTACAGCTTTTAGGTGGGATTCTTTAGGATCACATTGATATCTGGCCAGAAAGCATGTTGCAAACATAATATCTGGTCTGCTTGCAGTTAAATATAGCAATGATCCTATCACCTCCTATAGGTTTTAATATCTACACTTATTCCATCTTTATCAGAATCTAATTTGTTCCTTGTTGCCATGGGAGTTTTTGAAACATAGCAGTTTTCAAGTGAGTATTTTTTTAGAATTGTTTTCACATATTTTGATTGACTCAAAAATATTCCATCAATTCTTTGTTTAACTTGTAACCCTAAGAAAAAGGTTAACTCACCCATCATACACATTTCAAAGTGGCTGGTCATCAACTTTTGAAAATTTTTACAAAATTTTTCATTTGTTGATGCAAATATAATGTCATCAACATATATCTGGACCAACAAAGTATGACCTTTGTGTGTTTTGAGGAAAAGTGTGGTGTCAATAGTACCTTTGGTAAACCCAGAATTGAGTAAGAAGTTTGATAAGGTTTCATACCAGGCTCTAGGAGCTTGCTTCAACCCATACAAGGCTTTGTTTAATCTGTAAACATGATTTTGAAATTTTGGATCAACAAAGCCTTCTGGTTGCTGCACATAAACTTCTTCCTCAATTTTACCATTCAGAAAAGCTGATTTTACATCCATTTGATAAACTTTGAAATCCTTGGATGCAGCACAAGTAAGAAAAATTCTTACAGCTTCTAATCTAGCTACTGGTGCAAAAGTTTCATTGTAATCAATACCTTCTTGTTGACAATAACCTTTGACCACTAACCTTGCTTTGTTCCTGGTGATTATGCCGTTTTCATCAGATTTATTCCTGAATACCCATTTTGAGCCTATGACAGATTTATCTTTTGGCTTGGGTACCAGATCCTATACCTTGCTCCTTTCAAACTGATCAAGTTCTTCTTGCATAGCTTGAATCCAGCCTGGGTCACTTAGAGCTTCTTTGACAGATTTGGGTTCTACCTTGCTTAAGAACCCAACAAATGCACACTCATGTGCAGTTGCAGATCTTGTTCTCACACCATCTGCAGGGTTGCCAATGATGTAAGAATGAACATGTCCTTTGATCCATCTTAACTTGTTGTGAAAAGTTGTTGGTTCTGATGGATTTGAAGTTTCCCCCTGAACAGGTGCCTCATTTGTTTGTAAAGTATCAGAATTCTGAGTTTCTGATGTACTACACATTTGTTCTGCAGAGTTAGTACATGAAGAATCTTTTGATTTGTTTTTGAAAGAATTATCATGTTCTAGGAAATCTTCAGTTATTATTTCAAAGAGATGTTCATAATTTTCTTGATTGTCAGAAAAA
This sequence comes from Helianthus tuberosus, assembly GCA_030545235.1. NCBI lineage: Eukaryota > Viridiplantae > Streptophyta > Magnoliopsida > Asterales > Asteraceae > Helianthus > Helianthus tuberosus. Next base: position 172,907,393 of record CM060448.1, on the reverse strand, counting down.
TTTATTTATTTCATGTATTCATCAGAAACCTCTGTTTCTGATGAGTCATCAAATGAAACATACAGACTTTCTCTGATTGTCCTTGTGTTGAGAATAAAAATTCTATATGCTTTTGAGGACAAAGAATAACCAAGAAAAATACTTTTTTCTGCTTTTCTGTCTAATTTTTCAAGGCTTTCAAAATCATTGAAAACAAAACATCTATAACCAAATGTATGCAAAATTTTACATTTGGAATTCTTCCATTGATAATGTTGTAAGGTGTTTTGTTGATTATTGCTCTGTTTTGGGTAAAACATGCATTTGCTATAGTTCTAGCAGCTTCTACCAAGGTCCTATTTTTTCTTTCAACCACCCCATTCTGTTGAGGTGTTCTTGGAGCAGAAAAATCATGAGAGATTCCTTTACTTACAAGAAAGCTCTCAATTTTTGAATTCTTAAACTATGTTCCATTGTCTGATCTGATCCTTCTGACTGTTAGTTTTAACAGATTTTCAATTTTCTTGATAAAATTGATGATCAGATCAGGAGTTTCACTTTTCTTTCTCAAAAATTCCACCCATGTGTACCTCGAGAAGTCATCTACTATTACTAGTATGTATTTCTTTCCAGAAAAACTCTCTGTACATATGGGTCCACACAAATCCATGTGTAAAAGTTCCAAATTTTGTGAAATAGAAGATTCAGAAATTGATTTATGTGAGCTTCTTTTGGATTTTCCCATCTCACATGCTTCACAAATTTTATCCTTTTTTGAGGATATCAAAGGTAATCCTTTTACCAGACCTTTTGCTTGCTAGTTTGCTTAGGTTTTTGAAATTTAAGTGAGCTAGCCTTTTGTGCCACAACCAACTACTACCCTTGTTGATTTTTGAAAATAAACATAATTTTGGATGTTCACTTTCTTCTTTGAAATCAAAATAGTAAATTGATTTTCTTATTCTTTTTCCACTTAAATAGATTTTATTATCATCTATACCTATTAACAAGCATTTTTCTGGTAAAAAGGTTACCTGAAAACCTTTGTCACAGAATTGACCACAACTTAGCAAATTATACTTGAAGCCTTCAACATAGGCTACTTTTTCTATGGTCAAACATCCATAACTTATGCATCCATATCCCATGATCCTCCCTTTTACTCCATTTCCAAAATTTACCATTCTACCCAGCTTTGGAACAAAGTTGCTAAGTAAGCTCCTGTCCCCAGTCATGAGCTTGGAGCTTCCTTAATCGCAGTACCAGATCTGCTGCACATGATGGTCCTGAAATGGAAAAATTAGAGGGTTTTTGGTACCCAGGCATGCTTGGGTACTTTTTCTGATTGGATTCTTATCAAATTATTTTTTCTTGTTGGCTTTTCATCAGAAATTCTGTTATATGCTGAGCCATAAACAGATTTTTCATTTTTCTTTTGGAGATGTTGTTGAACAAGCTTCAGTATGTCAACACACATACAAGATTTATCAGAATTTTCTGATATTTTTTCTTGTGATGGAATGAGTGGATAATTTTGAAAAGATGAGTGAACTGCTTCTGGAATCTTTAAAGATTCTTAACTGCATTCACTTATGTTTGCTTTGAAGTTTGGTTTTTCAAAAGAGTATTCAGAACAGGTTGACTTGCAAGATTCAGAATCAGATTCTGATGAAAATTTATCAGAAATCTGGTGAGCTGCTTTTACAAAGACAGTGGGTTTACTTTCTCTTGTTTTTACATATCCTAAACCCTTTCCTTTGTTCTTTGGTGTGGACTCAATGAAGTTTATGAACTCTTTGGCTTGTTGAAAACCTCTTACATTGATTTCTTTATCATTGATTTTCTTGTAATGATCTTTTCTTTCATTTTCATAGAACTCAATTTTTGCTCTTTGATCTAAACTTTCCTCTGTAAGTAATTGGTTTTCAAGAATGATTTTATTCATGGTCCTTTGCAACTCATCAGATTTTCTAATATCTGATTGATGTTTTTCTTGTAGATTTAGAAAATCTGACATGAGCTTGTTTAGCTTGTGTTCAAGATCAAGATTGTCTAATTTTACCTTTTGTTCTGAAGTTTCTGGTATGCCTTCAGAAAGTGCCATGAGGCAGAAATTTTCCAATTCTTCTTCATCATCAGAAGAATCATCAGATAACCATGTATCTGTTCCTGCAATTAAGCTAACTTGTTGTTGCTTCTTTGCTTCTTCTACCTTTTTCTCATAATAAGCAACATCCTTGAGCTTCTTGGTCTTGCACTCTGATGCATAGTGACCTCTCTGCTTGCACTTGTAACACACAACTTCAGCCTTCCCTTTATCCTTAGATCTAACCTCCTATTTAGATCTTCCATCCATCCTTCCTCTGTCACTTCTCTGGTATCTCTGGCTTCCTCCCCTCAACCTCTGCTCAAATGTTTTGGTGAGTAGTGCTATTGCTTCTTCAAAGGCCAAAAAAATCTGATGATGTATCAGAAATTTCAAGATTTTGGCTGTTTGATGGTTGTGGATCATTGGCAGGTGTTGTTCTTTGTGAATTTGAGATAAGAGCTAAAGATCCCCCTCTTTGAATGGTTTCTTCAAATATTTCTTCTTCTCTGGGGATCAAGATGCTGTATAAGTCATGGAGACTCATGTTTCCTAGTTCTAAGGTTGAGGACAAAGTCATGGTTAGACTTCTCCATTCTCTAGGAAGGGCATCAAGGAATTTTATGTTTCTTTCATCATTTGACTTTGTTATTCCAAATTTCTTTAGCTCGTTTAAAAGTTTTGTAAATCTTTGATATGTATCATTTAATCTTTCATTGGGTAAACTTTTAAACCTTTCATATGATGAGACATTGTTTGTTCTCTTATTTCTTCTCATCCTTTCTCCTCCTTCACAAAGATTTTCCAACTGATCCCATATTTCCTTGGCTGATGCACATGCATCAACTTGTGAAAATATGTCATTGGGGATGGCCATTATTAAAAGTGACTTTGCCCTTTCATCCCCAGCCACCTTTTCCTTGTCTTCCTCACTCCAAAGTATTTCACTTTTGGGAGCTCGGGAGGCAGGGATAGCAGGTGATTGGTCAATTGCTGGAATAGCTGGTATTTCAGTCATTGGTATATGTGGACCCCTTTCAATGGATTGAAACAGAGCTCGGTCATGACCATTGAGGAAATTGACCATCCTGATTTTCCATTGGGGGTATTCCTCTCTGACCAGAGTCGGAGGTTTAGACATAGAACCAATATTAAAAGCATTATTCCAGGATTGAAAGCTGGCCATATTTAGAGAAAAGAAGATGAGCGATTGATCGTTTGAAAATAGTTTATTCAATCTGCGCTGATACCAATTGTTGGACCCAGTATAGCCTAAACAACTTCTTTTCACGTAATATGGCAAGTGATTTCAGTAGATGTGAAAAAGATGTGCGGAAATGGAAATCAGACTTTCTGAAACAAGACCTACAGAATTATCAAGTTTATATCACTTTGAAACAAAATAGTTTACAAGGTGATTGTAAGATTATTATCTAATACAAATGAATCTTGAATTGTGTGGGTGAGAGGGCAATGGAGTTTATGTAGTGTATATGAATGCTAGGCTTCAAACTCAATTGTCTTCTGCTGGTTGAGCCTTCTATTTATAGAAGGCTGGGTACATGAATAAACAATAGTTTATTCATGCAATAAGTCCTGCAAAAAGTAGCCATTTGACATATTCATTGAATCCAATAGTCAAGTTGCCTTTGTAATCATGATATCCAATAATGTCAATTTGCTTCGGTTATTGTGGCAGGATAGAGCTGATTTCAGACAAGTGGGGTATTCATCAGAATTTCTGATAAACCACTTCATCAGAAATTCTCAGAATCGTCAGAAACTAATGATATTTCAGAAATATCATCAGATCCATCAGAAGTGACCTTCTCTGATAATCCAATTCAACTCTTGATCAACTTGTGATTCTTTGAAGTAGATGCTGTGCATTTCAGTTGTCCTATTCGATCTTCTTCTTCTTGTTGTGATCTTCAGGACTGTTGTCTTCTTCATAGATCCAGTTGATTGTGATTTTCTTCCATACTTACAAATAAAGTTTCCTAACATACGCACATACATATATAATCATATTAGATATCTCTAAGAGTTTACATTATATATTTATTTTATGAATTATCCCATCCCACTTCCTACTACCTAATAAATCGAAATATTTTTTACCACTTGTCAAGTTCCTATGCCACTCTGTCATGTATCATATTGTTATAATCTCATCCAATTAAATATCTCTCTCATATTGAATGTCTCTCTCTTATATTAAATGTTATTAGTAATGAAAATAACTTTTAAAAATTAAATTTAACAATTTTACCACTTATCAAGTTCCTAAGCCACTCTGCCATGTATCATATTGTTATAATCTCACCCAATTAAATATCTCTCACATATTAAATGTTATTAGTAATGATAATAACTTTTAAAAATTAAATTTAACAATTAAATGTCTTAATTTAATACTTTATTAAAACTCACTATATATGTCACACCCCCAAAATACCACATGCGGAAACCTCGCTAGGCGTGTGACGAACCAGGATCCAGCCACCAATCACATTGAACTAATAACAAGATATTATATAAAAGTTCCCATTTATTTCGTGAAGGTATTCTCAAAACATAACTTAAAGATTGACATGTTCAGCGGAAGCATAAAGTAAATCATTGTTCCAATGTTTAAAACCAAATGTACGAAAACCATTGAGCTTATCACGTGTTTCCAAGCGGCTCGACCCATGACCACTCTAGCAAACCCAGACAACAAGTTCTTTAACCAAAGAATCTAATGACCTGCGAGCATGCAACAAGTGTATCAGCACAGAACTGGCGAGTTCACAGTTTCCCAAAAACGTTTAGTTTACTTAATGTTTAGTTTAGTTTAATAACAATGTTGATAATAACTCGAGTACCGCAAGATGGCGTCAGATTGTTTGCCTGTCCCCAATGCCCCTATCAAAACATTGGTCGTGATTTAAGGTCATTAGTTCATGCCCGTCCTCTCAGGTACGGTGTGAGGTTGCCAAGCCTAATAGCGCTATCAACTAATACACCATCACCTCTCAGGTAACTAATTCGGTATAAGATGGGACTTAAGGTGATAGGAATGAGTGTATTATCCAACATCCCAGTTTTAACCCAGAAAAGACGTATTCCTCTCAGGAATACCCGTTTGATTATCCCACCCACCGGGACGCATGCTCAAGAGAAGTGAACTCACCTTGATTTGCTTGGTAGATTAAGTAACTTGAACTAATGTGGTCAACCACGTCCTATTATGATTACCATACAAGTCAGGTTCGGTTCAAGTAACACACCTTTTGTAGTACTCGTATTACACAAGTTGTACGCATGTACTGATCATGGCATAGCACGTATAACATACCGCATACAGTTTACTTAAACATATAGCACATCGGTTCACATTGTTCATCCCAATAACATAAACACAAGTCCAAATAATGTGTGGCCTGTTTCAAGTGTGCGGCCCACTATTCCTCTATGGCCCAATTTTATTTCAACAATGACCATTAGTCGAGACCATGAGGTCTCAACTCGCAACCTCTAAAGTCTCGTGTCGCCACCGGCGATCTCGAGTGATGAATTCATTTGTCGAGACCACAAGGTCTCGACTCAGGTCTCGAGTCACAACCGGACTCGCAACCACTGGTCTCGGGTTCTCTCATTTGGTGATGCTTGGTCTCGAGTCGGAACCATGAGGTCTCGACTCGCAACCTCAGTCGAGACCATGAAAAATGTAACCGATTTCTTTTATAACAACATCCCATGATTTCAGCAAACACTTTACCACATTCCAAAACAAATCAAACATTATGATTTAACAGTTATTATTCATGTTCATACAAATCTTCGAATTGTAACTGTTTCCTTAATTCACATAAACACCAACCATAAACAATCATTGACCCTAATCATCATACTCATCGTAACACATCCTAGATTATCCAACGACCATACACAATCAGATTTGTTAGTTTATCATAATATAAGTTCATCAATCAGAATTATCAAACCACATAGTGAACATGAACAAATACAAGTCATCGAACCCTCATCATGCATGTTCTAATTCCTTTGATTCAGTATCGAAATATCAAAACCCTTTTTAACAATTAATCCTACTAAAACACTCGCAGCTACCCGTAAGCACAATATGAGAGCATGTTTTCTAGCAAAACCCTATATCCACAGTAGATCTCAAACATCACATAATAATCATCAAACAAAGTGAACTGTGGTGAGATACTAACCGAATGATGAGATGATCACGGAGGTGCTTGGAACAAGAGAGGCTTCGAGACAAAGGAAGGGTGCTGTCGTCGATCAAGAGGGAGGAGCTTTAGGGTTTGATACAATCTTTGTGTTTTATTAATTATGAACATCACACACAAGTCATGTGTGTATATGATGCGGAGAGGGTCGGGCCCATATCTGGGTTTCATTTGGGCCGAGAATAGATTGAACAAAGGTGTGCGGCCCACGTGTTTTGGTGCGATGAGGTTTATACATACTTACAATATTCACATAACACATAACACGTAAACTCGCAACCATTTACTTATAACCAAATATATAACATTAAGGTAACATACAACGCGAGACAAAAGATCCGGACATTAAAAGGATTATGGAAATTACGGGTTTTCACATCATCGCCAACTTGAAAGAAATTTCGTCCCGAAATTTTATAAGCAGTAAGTCATGGAGAAGAAGTGGTAGTTCAGGATGACTGTGGATTTTCCTCGGGTGCCACATCATCCCCAACTTGAAAGGGAATTTCATCCCGAAATTCGCCAGTTGCATCAGGATTTGATTTAGTAGATTTGAATAGTTGAGGATAGTTGAGCTTCATCTGATCCTCGTGTTCCCACTTGAACACCGGTCCACGTCTTGAGTTCCAACGAACTCTCACGATTGGAATTCGACTGTGTTTACGAACCTTGACTTCCCGATCTATGATTTTGATAGGTTCCTCGACAAACCGCAAATTGTCGTCAATTTTCAGTTCTTGAAATGGCACCACAAGTGTTTCATCAGACAAACACTTCTTTAACTTTGAGACATGGAAGACATCGTGAACGTTACCCAACTCGTCAGGTAACTTGAGCTTGTAGGCCACTTTACCGATTCATTCTAGAATTTTGAATGGCCCGAAGTAACGAGGGTTAAGCTTGTCGCGCTTCCCAAAGCGCACCACACCCTTCCAGGGTGAGACTTTCAACATAACGCGATCACCTACAGCGAACTCCAAGGGTTTCCTACGCTTATCAGCGTAGCTTTTCTGATGGTCACGGGCTGCCGCCATACGGTTTTTGATCTGAACGATCTTCTCAAAGGTTTCAAGTACAAGTTCCAGACCGGTAATCTGGCTGTCACCCACCTCAGCCCAACAAAGAGGAGATCGGCATTTCCGTCCGTATAATGCCTCGAACGGAGCTGCCTAGATGCAGGAATGGTAACTGTTGTTATAAGAGAACTCTACCAAAGGTAAGTGTTTTTCCCAACCTTTACCAAAATTGATCACACATGCTCGCAGCATGTCTTCAAGTGTCTGGATGGTTCGTTCGCTTTGGCCATCCGTTTGGGGGTGATAAGCAGTGCTCATGTCGAGACGTGAGCCGAATGATTTGTGCATCGCCTGCCACAAATTGGATATAAAACACGGATCACGATCAGAGATGATAGAGGTTGGCACCCCGTGCCTAGAAACCACCTCCTTTAGATAAACACCAGCAAGTTGTGAGAAGTCATCAGTTTCCTTGATCGCAAGGAAGTGCGTAGATTTTGTGAGATGATCAACGATCACCCAAAAGGTATGGTTTCCGTTTTGAGTTCTTGGTAACCCAGTGACAAAATCCATGGCAATTTGTTCCCATTTCCACATGGGTATTTCTGGTTGCTGAAGCAATCCGGACGGTTTCTGGCAATTTGACCCCAAAAGAAGAATGATAACATATATATATGAAACAAAAATTCAATAAACAAAACAAATTAGCAAAAAACACTTGTTATCCGAATCAAAAACTGAACCACAAAATCTAGATGTTCGGATAAAGCAACCACACATGTCAAAATCATTGTCAATTAAAAATAAAGACAAAAATATCCAAAGACGGATAAAAAAACAATCGATGATATCAAAAGTTTGGATTAAAGGTGAACTACTCTTCGATCTTTTGAATTAGAAGCACTGCATCGACAACATCAAATTCCTCATGCCCAATATCGTCTTTACGCATTTTTGATGACGACTGCGAAGAAACATCATCAACATGATAAACGGTATCCAAATTGTGCTTCAAGTCACCTTCGCACATCGTAAAGCCAATTTTAAAAACATTTGAGCAGGGGGTTACATCGTCTCTCGTTTGGGATATAGAATCCTAAAAAAATAAATTAAAAAGGATGAGTTATAAATATACATTTAACAAATAATGACTAAAACTTAAATCATATATTAACTAAATTGATAGTAAACCTTAACGGGACAATCGACATTACGATTGGAATTGGATAGTTCGACATTGATGGCTTCCTCATCAATAGGCTGCTTTGATTTTAAAAAAGTAAAAAAAAATATAATAATGATAAGTTACCCAATGTTGGCAAATTGTAATAGTAGCAAGCTGAAATGGAATAAATATACCTGGATAGTGTCAAAATGTTTATCGAGCTCAGACAAAATCACTGGGTTATCAGTCATCTTGGAGACTGAGTAGCCATCTGACATCTTGTTAATGTTAAAAGAAGAAACAGCTATCTTGAACGCAAACTTCCTATTGAGTAAAGAATTTAGCTCCTTTGGAAAGTTTCCTTCGTTGGCGGCTAATTGTTGAATAACAAAACGTATCGTAAATAGATTGTAGTTAGGAGAATAACAAAACATATTGTAAAAGCAATTATTTTATACATACTTCAATGTTGTTTTCTAACAGCTGATTTGCATTAACCTTCAAAAGCTTCGTCACCTCGCGTTCAAACAATGTCAGAGTGACAATACCGGTACAGTCCTGGACACGTATAGCAAGCCTAATCCTGCATAATATATTAATCAGATTTAGTTAAATTGTCAAAGCAAGCTTGGCAAAAAAAAGAATGAATCTGGATAATGTTTACCTTGGAATTGATGAAACGGTCCTTGTATTACAAACATCAGTCTTGCATTCCAAGATAACAACCTCTTCAAAACCATCAGTACCATCCTGCTTCTCTTTAAGAACAGTAGTGGTTGAAACCTTTTTGTTGCAGCTTTTGCACGCGTTGTAAAACCACTCATCGTTCGACGCAAAACTCTTAATAGTCCCAACAATGAAAACAAACTTGGTCTGTGTTTAAGAAATACATAATTTATAACAACAAAGATAAAGGAAAACATATTTACACAGTTTTAATCTGTATTACCTTATCTATTAAGTTCAACGATCCAATGGGAGAAAAAGTCAAGTCAGAAAGGAACTCTTCAGTGGCAGACTTGACAACAGAAGAACTTAAGCCAGAATAACTGTAAGAAGTTTCCAAACTGAATGATTATGACCACATTATTTTCACCTTGATTGCTGCTCTCATACTCCATTATTTGATTGGCATAACTGTCCCAAAGTGTCACAAAGATCTGCTTATTGCTGAACATTAAAGGTACACAAAAATAAAATTATTAGTGTAGAAAACATAACATAACAAAGATAATACTATGAGTAATAAATATGAGAAAAATATAAATACTTCAAGTCTTCAAGCATAAACGTGACTTTCTTCTGGTTTTTTCCATTATTAGTTTCCATGTCTACCTCGAAAGGAAAACTCTTGACCACAAATCCAATTACATCTGAGGAAAAAAAATAGTGTCAACAACATAAAGATATATATTAAACTAATATATAGTCATAATTGTATATGATACCGATTGGACTTTTAAAAAAACTTGATGTCATCTGTTGGATCCTCAACAACAGAATCAAATGGAGTAAAATCAAAACCCCATTCAGAACCAATAGCCTCGTGGCATTCCTCAACAACGGTGTTCTTATTAAGGTTAAAAATTTTTTTTTAATAACTAAAAACAGGGGATGTGTTCATCAAAAGATGGAACCCAAATAATAGAATCAAACCAAACGAAATCTTGTGCCAAAAAACAATAACAAACAGACAATCTAACATCGATATTTAACTAACATTCAATCACTAAATCAATAATAACAAAACCGTCGATTATTCAATAAAGCAATCGTAAAATAAGAGCATATCGGAATCGTTACCGTGTCGATTTTATCACTGATGAATAATGAAGATTGATAAAGGCCGTCGCACAAGATCGATTGAAGAGGTGAGAAGCAGAATCGCGGTTTAGGGTTTTGGGGGTAATCGTTTGATGTTAATGATCGAATGAGAGAGAGAGAGAGAGAGAGAGTCACACCCCGACTTTCCACGTGTTACCGGTGGGGAGTATCGTGACGTGGTTGGCAACATCATAGTCAAACAACACAATATATAAATGCACAGCGGAAGCAAAAGATAAATATATTACAATCCGAATATAATGTAATATCAAGTATTACAACGGAAAGTAAAGGATCCACAGGCGGATCTTAAAACATAAACATTGTTCAACAGACTTTAGACGCCTAGAACTTGCAAGATTCCTTATTAACGTCCTGAGCCACTTCCAGCCTATTACGTACTTGTACCTGTCACTTAGACTTTTGAAAATACGTCAGTTTTCACTGGTAAATACACTCAACCGACTCATTTGAAAAGAGTTTAAGAAAATTGATTTGATTGCACTTCGGCAAAATATCTTTTATAACTTGGGACAATTATTAAAATAATCTTGTATACAGTTTTACTCATTTTTCGTCCATTAGTACCGGTTAGAAGAGCCGGCTTAAGTTAACTGACACGCCACAGGTATAATGCCCACAAGGTTGATTCCTTTACGTGGATTACCAGTTTTTACATAAGGCATCTATCAGGTGTACGCCTACACCCCGTGCTTAGGTCGTGGCCATTTCGTAAAATGATGCCAAGGATATCCGGGACATGGTCATTTAACCCCCAAGGGCCATACACCAAATAATACAGAATAAAGCGAGTTATGTAAATACATTAATCACAATCCGATTTAAATGACTACATACCCGACCAAGCGGTACTTTTATAGTACCGTATCCCAAGCCCGTATAGGGAAAATAAGTTAAGAGTATTTACCTGAGCTAGCTCCTGTCTTAAATAGCAAGAATTTAATAACTCAACCGTATTCACTTAAGTAAGCGTAGGTACAATTTACCGGAAGCCTCTAGTCTGGAATGATGGTATAAATAACCAATTAGAATACTAACGGGTCTTTAATTAAGCCTAAACTTAGACCGGTTAGTTTTAAGGAATTATACAGTTCCAACGCATGATTAAGCGAAGACCGGAATAGAATGTGTTTTAGACCCGACAAGTTTGAAGACTTGTATAATATGGGTAATCTAAACACCTTCTGGATTTTGAGATAAAAATGATAAGGTTTGACCCATTTCGGCTAACTTATGCAAACAAGTTACATAAACCGAACCGGACGCGTAAGAAGCGTAACGGGTAGCCATATGGGTCCTATACAGGTTTCCTAAGTTAATATGCCTTAAATATGTTGTGATATCAGTAGGATATCTTCCATTATGCCCAAAACGAGTTTAATCTCAAAATAAGCCTCGTAGGGGTATTTTGGTCATTTTAAAGATTATAAAAGAGATTAAATGAAGTTATGAGATTCGGGTCCGAATACATCAGTAAAATAACTTATTTGAATAGGTCATATCAGTTGGTAATAGGTCTTATGTGGCAAAATGGTTTTAAACCCAAACTATGAGTTTGATACGCTTTAAAATCCATTTTAAGCGATTTCCGGGTTATACAGGAAATCTGAGTTTTCAGAACAGGTTATAAAGTTCAAAATACTTTATTTATTATATAAAATCAATAGCAATTGGATTGGTATCAAAAGGGCTTGTAAAACTCATTTCATGGCCTAAAAGGGCATAATCGGTATTTACCGAATTAAGGCGATAACCCTAGGTTATGAGCAGGTTAAAAATCTTTAAAAATCCCAAAATATTATATTACATCAGTGGGTAAAAGGTTTGGTGTCAAAAATTGGGTTTAGATAGGCTTTATGCTAATTGCGCCTTTTAATTACTAAAAGGCGTTATAATTACGCTAATGAGCATAACTCCTAATCTAGACCTCCAACTGATGTAAACTTTTAGGGACAACTTTATAAATCAGTAATAAGGATTATTGTCCTTTCACATTTCCAAAATTCTCGTTTTATGGTCAAAAGGGCATATTGGTCAACATTAGGCATTTAACGGAAACGAGTAAACGAATCGGACAATCAACGATCCAACCACAGAGGGTTATGCTAACATGTAGCCTGGTTCTAAGGAAGCTCTAAGGCATTTCCAAATCATACTAAATCGGTTCAGAACTGAAGTCAAAGAAAAAGTCAAAGTCTTGCGACTTTCGGTTCCGAACCGGGTCTAAACAGAAAATTGTCGGATCAAACAAGCTTAGACCAGTTATATTACTTATTACCAAGTTATTAGAGTGATAAAATAGGTTACATGTCTTCTACGTTTCTAATTACATGTTAATTTGCAAATTAAGCTTCTGTTGACTTTTTCTAAACAACTTTGACCTGACATTTGATCTAGTTAAAGTGGGAATCTGAGGGTGCCCTTATAAGGGTTTATTGCCCACATAAATACCAACTTATAACTACCTTCAATTTGACTAATCACTGGACCATTAGTGATTAATCGATAAGTCAACCGTTAATTACGACGGTTTGACTTTTAAGCTAATTAGTAAGTAAAAACTCAACTAAGAAAGGTTAAGCATACTTACAAAAGCCTAATGCACGATTAGGGATGACTAGAGACTGATCATAAGCTCCAGAGAGTCCCACAAATGCAGGTGGAATGAGTGATCAAAATGGTTGCAACATAAGGCCTTTTTATAGTGTTCTTGGATCAATTTGATGATGACAAATCATGCTAGGAGTGATCCCTGATCATTAACACATGTCCCTAAGCCCTAAAATTAGTAGGGGACGCGCATGGAAGTGAAAAAGGGCAATACTTGACGTTTGAAAGGCTGAACAGACAACATTTCCGAGTTGCTGCATCTGGGCACTGCTTGCGCACCGTAACGTCCACAGTGTTGAGGTGCGCAAGCCCTTGGCCAGCAAACAGAATCTTTCAAATGTTGACAGTTTTGACCCCTGGACTTCCAAACTTGGTTTTTACCTTTATTTCTTACACATTGGGCCCTCTAAATTGAATTCTAAGGGCTTCAAGACTTATACCAACTTTGTTAAGTCCTTGGTTAACTTTTGATCACCCAAAAAGTCATAGATTTCAACGTTGACGCTTTTAACCCCTCGCACACGAATTTTATCATAACTTTCTCATACGATAAAGAAACTTTATGAAATATTTATCGTGCATTCTAGTGAGCATAATTAATCGTTACAAAGCTTCGGGTTTGCTAAAAGGTCACTCAGAGGTATAACTTAAACATGTTGACACATTTAACCCCTGTAGTTTGTAATCTCTCACTTTTAGCCTCGTATGATTCATGATTTATTCGTCCGATGGTATCAACATCATGTAGGGTTATTGTAAAGTATATTTATTCACTGTTGACATTTTGAACCCTTATTTTCACATAGTTTCTTTATTTGTCAACTTTAGTCCTTCTAGAGTATTCTTTCTCACGTTCAAGCTTATGACCCGTGTCAATACATTATAGGACGTGAATTTTTCGAGGTGTTACAGAGAGAGAGAGAATATGAAATGTACAAAATAAGCTTCTCCAATCCTTCATTTTGAGCTATGCCACATGTATGATGATGTGTCTCCTTATTTGGTATCAACCATAAGGTGACATGTGTCCCCCAAGGTTTCAGTTATTATAGATATAGATTAAAGGCCTTTTTCTTTTTCCATCCAATAATTCTTGTTTTGAAATTCATGTCAATATCAAAGTCCAAATGACATACCTGTCGGTGAGCCATTGACAAATGCATCCTGCGACACACAGTATTTTATTCACCACAGTTTCTACAGCAACCTGATGAAAATTAGGGTATCAAAATGAGTGAATAACACGATTCATGGACTCAATAGTATAATTTAAGAGTGCTTTACAGATTAGGGCTTACTTCGAGGTCAGGATTGAAGTAACTAAAACATCTTCTTTAACCCTTTCACACGATCGTCTACAAAATCAAAATCAAAATCAAACGACATCTTCTTCACCGATTGTTCTCCATGGAACAGGTATGTGATTAATCTATTTACCATTCCCACAAATATGTTTGACTTTTCAATTTGTATGTTTTATGATTTGAATTTTGAACATTATCTTCAGAGTTTTTAGAGAGAGAGAGTTGAGGGTTGATAAAAGCTAAGAGAAATTAAAAAGAACTTTTTATATGTATATGGTTTGAATTTTGAATCTAGAGCCAGAATATTGAATTTTGAATCTGGCAGAGAGGTTTGAATTTTGAATGAACATCAGAGGTTTCAATTATGAATAAAGGGCATAGCTTTGAAATTTGAGGGAGGGCCAGAGCTTTGAAATTTGAATGTGGGGCATAGGTTTGATATTTAAAGTGATTTTATATTAAGATTTATGATGCAATCAATGACATAAGAAAAACATTGTTGGACAGCCTCTCTGGCTGCCACATCAGTTTTTCTTATGTCACTGAGAGTTCTCCTTTTATAGAAAGTATAGATAGATAAATTGAAAACACACTTAAGCTGAGTAAACCCATAAAAACCTATCAAATAATGAAATCTTTATATTTATGTAGTATATGTTATTACAGATACCAAACAAATGAAAGAAAAAACTTTAGCCACATAACTATTACCGTTGTTGTAAAGATATGTTCGTGTAAAGTTTTACACATGATTTTACATATGTTGGTGCAAGTATATGACTGTGATTATGCAAATTTGTAACATGTTTATCACATGGTCTTTTTTTTTCATTTTTCTGAAATAATTGTTAAATAAATAAATAATTCTGATTTCATATTTATTTATCTAAAAAATAGATAAATAAATAAAATATATCTTTAATTAACAACCAAATAAATCTATTATCTATTATATATTATAAATGAACGGATTTTGGGCCACGTGTCGTGTTGTGGTGCAAGCTTTTTGTGATTTTGGCGGGAAAACATATTTTCCATCTTGATGCCGGATCCGTTTATATTTTCAGGTTTGAATGTGTAGTCGGGTCACCATCTCATGAAAACGGATCCATTATATAAGTTTGCAAACCCTATTTTTCTTTCACGGCCGTTCCCCTACTCTCTCAATACTCTGCTCTTCTTCGTCTTCTTTTTCATTGTTCAATGATTTAGACTCTACAAACATCTAATAGAAGGTATGTTTTTAGTTTCATTCCTCTATGATTTTTATTGTTAATCTAATTTTCTCTGTCAGACGCATCATTTATTCGATTCCAATTCAGATTCAACATAGATCGCAATATGTATTATAAACCTTTATGTAATAATACTAAAAATTGGTGCCATGGATGTTAGGGTTTGATGTTAATGACATATCTGAAGATGCAAGACAGGATGCAAAGGAGTCCTTGAATCATATTCATCGATCAGTTGTAAGTGCAAATCTTAACCCTTTTCCTTTTCATATTGTTATTCTATATTGGATCCTTAATTTACTTCGAAAATTAATACGGATCCATATATAACGTCTCGCCTTCTTTCCAACCCTAGAATTCACAATCTTCTCATTCACGCCTTCTTTCTTCAATCTTCTGCTCCATTCAACCTTTAGTGATATGGATTTTGGTTTGGCCTTTCTTCGATTGTGTCTTTCATTTTATACGTATCCATTCCCTACCCTGCCTTCTTATCTTTTTCACCTACACATCGCAGAGAATGAGAGCCAGAGAAAGAAAGAGAGGATTTAGGAGAAACATACCGCTAATTTCCATTTTGGTTTCCGGAATTGGTGAATCGGGAGATGCTGATGAGGTTAACTCATGGTGGTGTTATCTTACAAGTTTGCTGGTAAGGGTTAAGTTAAATCGACATTTAGATATTAGAATTATGAATAAATGCAAAGACTGTCACATTCTAAGCCATGATATTGATGTTTTTTTGGGGGTTTTGTTTTCCTTTGTTCTTGATTGGAAGTGTGTGAGTCAAGAATTATAAGATTATTAATCAATTAGTTGACATGGGGCTTTTTGATCTTGATGTTTTTTTGTTTTTCTTTGTCCTTCTGTAAAGGTCTGGAGTGGAATAGCGGGTTCCTTCAAGATTCGGCACCACCAAAGTTGTCAAGGTAAAGACCCAGAGTAAGTGCATTTAGAAATTGCATCCATGTACATATCTTAAGATAAACTCGAATAACATCTGAGCAAGAGCAAATGATTTCTTTTATTTCTTCTGTTTTGGTTTCAAGGTTGGAACTAGAGATGTACCCAAAAGGGTAAGCTAGAGGGAAGCATTGGATACATCTCAAGTAGATAATACAACCTAAAAATTATCCCTAGATGAACCGAATTGTGAGTCCACATCGTTGATAATTTTTCCTATTAAGAAATTGATTTTAGGGTTTTTATGCTTAAATATTTTGTAACGTTCCTAAGTTGGTTTCTTTGTTTCTTTGTTTTTAGGTTTTTTTTATTTGTTAATCAATAACATTGGTTCCTTATGAATGTTTGTTTGTTTTTCAAATAGAACATTACAACCGAGAGGATGTCTTTTTATAAGTTTGTTTGATCACTCACATCGGAATTCTTGGTACACTTATTATGTTAAGGATTTCATTGCTGTTAAATGCAAGCTGTTTGCTGTTTTTGGTTTAAAAAACTACAGTTTTTGATGTTTTGATCGCGGAAAAAACTGTGGAGTTGTGGGGTTTTTTTGCATAAAAACACACAATTTTTTGATGTTTTGTGCTTGAAAAAACATGCAGTTTTGGGGGTTTAGGTGCTGAAAAAGCTGTTGTATTTTGGGCCTTTTTCGTCGAAAAAACTGCAGTTTTTTGATGTTTTTGGGCTGAAAAAAGTGCTGTGTTAGGGGTTTGTTTGCTGAAAAAAGCTGCTGTTTTTTGGGCATTTTTTTGTCGAAAAAAACTGCAGTTTTTTGAGGGTTTTGTGCAGAAAAAACCAACAGTTTTGAGGGGTTTGTTTGCTGAAAAAAGCTGTTGTGTTTTGGTCATCTTTTCGTTGAAAAAAACTGCAGTTTGTTGAGCTTTTTGTGCAGAAATAACTGCAGTTATTTGGGGGGTTTTTTGTTGAAAAAAAGCTGTCGTTTTGGGGTTTTATTGTTTAAAAAAGGGTTATTGGATTTTATCACCTTTAACTATTTGCCATTGGCCGCTGCCACCCCCAACTATCACTTTGACGTCCGCCACCCCAAACTTAACACTTAGTGTGTTTTGTCACCAGATCACTAACTTTTGATCATGTTATTATACCTTTGGGGGGTGTCCTAAGATCCCTAAAACCTTACCAAGATCCCTATGACACCAAAAATGTGTAATAACAGGATCAAAAGTTCGTTATCAGTTAACAACGTGGTGACAGAACACACTAAGTGTTAAGTTGGGGGTGACAGGCGTCAAAATGATAGTTGGGGGTGGCAGCGGCCAATAGCCAATAGTTGGGGGTGATAAAATATAATAACCCTTTAAAAAATGAAAAAAAACATGTTTTTTAAATTAGAACGTTATAGGTTAACCGGCCTCGTTATTTTCTCATTCAATTTAAAAATCGGTTTTTAGTCAGTGACCCAAAACCGGGTATCAAACCGGTGGGACAGATTTCGAACCGAACCGGTTATAGAAAAACCAGTTTTTAAATTAACTGTTTTTTTACTTTTTTTTGTGCGATTTCGGTTTTATAACCGATTTTTTGTACACCTCTATCTGGAACTGGAAGCAAAATCTCAGGGATGGAGTCGAAGGAACAGATTGTGGTCTGCTTTTTGGTATTCTAGCATCTCATTTAGTTTCTATTTCATGAGATCAGTGGTCTTGGCTTCTTATGATTTGGGTACGTTTTTGGTCCTCATCTTAAAACAACGATTTGTCCTAAAAAGGTTTGGGCAGTCAGGTAATGCTATTCGTTGGAACAAATGGGTTCCTATGAAAGTGGGCATTTTGTCTTGGAGGGCAAAGGCTTCTAAGGAGGTGTGCTTTAGCATGTCGAAACGTTAATCTGGCTTCCACGATCTGCCCTGTGTGTAGTGAAGCATCAGAGATGACTGAGCTTATTTTTGTGGTGTGGATTTTAACAAGCGGTCTGGGTGGTAGTGGCACAATGGTGTAACCTCCCTCCCATTTTCGCCTTCAACATCAATGACCTGTTGGACTTGAATGTTTACGCCAATGGGTCGATTAAATACAAGAAGGGGTTGCATGTTGTGTGTTTAAGGACTTTTTGGTGTGTATGGAAAGCTCGGAACGTTGTTATGTTTGTACAAGTCCCGTGCTCGGTTCAGAAAACAGTAGAAGACATCAATGCGCTGAGTTTTATGTGGGTCTGGCACATGTCTGAGCAGCCAAACACAGCTGGGAGATTTGGAATGGATTTAAACTGCACAAACTAGGCTCGTAGTTTTGTAGTTTTTATTAATATGTGGCTTTGTTTGTCTGTTAATTTGGTGGACTATTAGTGTCATAGTGGATTGTAAATATGGTTACGAGACTAGGCTTTTCTGGTATCATGTTATTTAACCTCTTTTGAAAAACAATACATTCCTAATTTTTTTAATGTCGCTTTATTTGCATTTGTTTTATTAATACGCTTATCATTAATCATTAATACTTAATGTAAATAACATTCTCCACCCCGTGAAGCTTATAGTTTGTAAACACGAATCATAAGAAGGCAATAAGTTTATAAATTTGTCTACAACTTTACAACCTCTAATTAAGGTTATGAAAACTTTATAACTTTTCTTATGGCGAATACATTAATTGCCATACTTTTTCTATAATGATTACAATTATGTATTAGTCATACATAGTTTTTAATATAAGTAACTTTCTTTAACTCAGGAAGCAATCTCGTGTGATAAGAGTAGTTATATATCTAACATATAATCCATTTACTATTTATTCATTTTAATTTATTTGTTAAATATCAAACCAGTTTCTTTAAAATCAATTAATTAACGATTTATTGATTATCAAATCTTTAAACATTAATCATTCTTTCATTTTTTGTAATAACTAAAATTATTACATTTACATGTCTGTAAACTATTTCATTGTTTGATAATAACTATAATTATTACATATACATGTATATAAACTATTTTATTGTTTTATAGAGTTTTCAAAGGAATCTTAAACTTGAGTGGGTTTTTGATATATTATTTCTCTATAAAACTAACTCTCTCTCACACAATTGTGTATATAGGGGATCATGAGAAAACTTCATTGAATCATTACTAAGGGTGTCTGGGGCGTCTCCGGGAAGGGGTGCGGTGAGTGTACTCCCCGATCGGGAACACCACCGCCGACCCCTCGGTGACCCAAATCGGTGAGTGGGGAGCGGGTTGTGTTCACCGATGAGATTTGTATTTTTTGACCGTTTTTTTTAATTAAAATGGCTATATAGCCGTTATATATAAAAAAAATTTCTCCTAAACCCTATAAATACTAACCCACTTCAATCTTTTTATTTTTCAAACCCAAAACAACTCTCTCTACATTACTCTCCTAAACCCTTCAACTCATCTAATTTTTTACCCAATCTTTAAAAAAAATGGATTCCGAGTTCCCGTTTTTTTCTCTCATGCCCGACTTTCCCGACGATGAAGATTCATCATCAAGCGATAGTAGTTTAATTTTCTTCCAAAATCTCATCCAACAAGCGGAGCTACTAGACACGGCATCGTCTAGTAAAAAAAAGTTGTCCGTCGAGATCGTGTGGGAGGCCACGAAACACTCATGGCCGATTGTTTTGTCGATAATCCAAAATTTAATGCCGATATTTTTCGTCAGAGGTTTTGTATGTCCAAGTCTTTGTTCCTAAAAATTGTTAGTGACGTGGAAGCGAATAACGAGTGGTTTCATGAGGGCTTGGACGGGAGAATGAAGAAAAGTTTCACGCCGTTGCAAAAGGTTACTTCTGCGATTAAACAACTTGCAACCGGTAACCCACCAGACCAAAACGACGAGTATTTAAATATGGCTGAAAGGACCTCTCGTGAGTGCCTTGATTATTTCTGCGAGACGGTCTGTAGAATGTATGTTAGTGAATTCTTACGTAGACTAACGAGCCACGACGTTGCTCTATTGTATCAGGCTCATGAGGAGAGACATCACCTACCTGGTATGTTGGGTAGTCTGGATTGTACACACTTCGTCTGGAGAATGTGCCCCACAGAATTGCGTGGACATTATATGAGAGGCGATCATCAATACCCGACAGTTATGTTAGAGGCGGTGGCGTCTCAAGATTTGTGGGTTTGGCATGCTTTTTGTGGCCCGGCGGGTTCACAAAATGACATCAACGTGCTCCAACAATCTCCGTTATTTCTTACTCAACGAAACGGAACAGCGCCAAATTTTCCATTTCAGGTGAACGACCACTTATACAAACGCGGGTATTATCTTACTGATGGGATCTACCCTAGCTGGTCCGTGTTTGTGAAGTCTTTTCCATATCCTCACATCCCGAATGAAAAAAAGTTCAAGAGGCAACACGAGGCCGCAAGAAAAGATGTGGAACGGGTGTTTGGTGTGTTTAAGGCGAAGTGGGGAATACTAAATCGTCCAATGCGTTCCAAAACGGTGAAAAAGATAAGGTCCATCGTTTATACGTGCATTATTTTACATAACATGATTATAGAAGACGACAGAAGGGCGATAGCATTGGTACACATTCGAGATCCTCCAGTCGAACCCGTCTTTGATGATACTGCTTTTAGCGAGCTCATTGACGAAGAAACGCATTGGAGACTAAAACACGATCTCGTTGAGCATCTCAGACGTTTAGATCTACCTCACCTTGAAGCGAATT
Source organism: Helianthus tuberosus (assembly GCA_030545235.1). Lineage (NCBI taxonomy): Eukaryota > Viridiplantae > Streptophyta > Magnoliopsida > Asterales > Asteraceae > Helianthus > Helianthus tuberosus. The sequence goes on along the minus strand of CM060448.1, from coordinate 172,886,281 downwards.
CCGATGACAAGTAGTTTGTTTTTTGATTTTTCTAGTTTGAATGTAATTTTTATTTTTAATTTAATGAAATGTCTTTTCTTAAATTTTATTTAATTTTTATTAATATTTGTTTAATTTATAATACATGCATAATTACAACAAAAAAAAAAACAAAAACAAAAAAAAGCAAGTCCCCCAAGAGAGGAGTGCCGACATCTAATTGAGGGTGTGGGGGGAGTTAAGTGGTGAGTTGACGTGGCGCGTGCTGATTGGCTGTGGGTAAGAGAGTTCACTCCCCACTTAGAGGAGTGCCCCTTACACCCTAAGAGCATTCGCAACTGTTCCATAATTTTTACCATATATTACACTAAAAAAACACTATATTTTCTCTCTTTTTTAATTAATGATATATTTTTATACTTTTATCATTAATTTTTTTCTTTCCTCCACTTACAACCACTTTCAAAATTTATTAAAATATTATAGAGGGTGAACAATATCCCGTCAAATATATCGATGGACAATAACTTTTATCATTAATTTTTTTCTTTCCTTCACTTACAACCACTTACAAAATATATTAAAATATTATAGAGGGTGAACAATATCCCGTCAAATATATAGATGGACAATAACATTTTCTCTCTTCTCCACTCACAACCTTTTTTTTTATACATTTTATAATATAAAAACCCACTCACACAATTTGGTAGAAGGGATGTGAAAGCTCTAAACCCTAATCCCTAAACCCTAAGAAATAAACAAAAAAGACTAAACCCTAAAAGCTAAACCCTGAAGGGTAATGCCTAAAAGCTAAAAAACTAAATGTTAAACCTAAACCTAAAAGTTAATCTCTAACCTCTAAAAATTAAATCATAAATTCTAAAAACTAAATCCTCAAAATTATTAATCTTGATCGTTTGATAGAGTTTTCTCACGATCCTCTCCCTATATGTACATACATACGTATGTACATACATCCATGCATCATACGTACGTACATACATATATAATCATATTAGATATCTCTAAGAGTTTACATTATATATTTGTTTTATGAATTATCCCATCCCACTTCCCACTACCTAATAAATCGAAATATTTTTTACCAGTTGTCAAGTTCCTATGCCACTCTGTCATGTATCATATTGTTATGATCTCATCCAATTAAATATCTCTCTCATGTGGAATGTCTCTCTCTCATATTAAATGTTATTAGTAATGATAATAACTTTTAAAAATTAAATTTAACAATTTTACGACTTGTCAAGTTCCTATGCCACTCTGCCATGTATCATATTGTTATGATCTCACCCAATTAAATATATCTCTCATATTAAATGTTATTAGTAATGATAATAACTTTTAAAAATTAAATTTAACAATTAAATGTCTTATTTTAATAATTTATTAAAACTCACTATATATATAAGATTTCAATCATATTTAATTTTAAGATTCTCAAATTTTCTTTTTATATACTATTAATAATTCTTAAATCTTTATTATTTTTTATTTATAAATGTCTGATAACACTAAAATACTGATTTTTCATTGGAAAACAACGATTTTAATATGTTGTATTTATTCAATCCATGTATTACATGGGTTTTCAACCTAGTTACATAGATACAGTTTCTGAATTTTAATGAAGTGGTTTTCATTTTAACATCCACGTGTATATAGTCTCTAGTAAACTTTCTATATATCTCTATATTTTATAATAAAGTGTACTACTTCAGGAAACATGTCGTTGTATAAGATTATCTCAATTGCTTTTTCCCACAAACTACTTGAGGAAACATGTCGTTGTATAAGATTATCTCAATTGTTTTTTCCCGCATAAATAAATAGTTACTATGAAAAATGGATTATTGATAAAGTTAAATTTTAAATTCAGGATACTATTTGTTTTTTATAATAATCATTAATCTATTTCTAAATTTTAAATTCCAAATCCTAGGGACAAGTATGATCTCAAATCATCAAGGATTTTAGTTATGATATTGGTTGACAAAAAAAAAAAAAAAAAATCCTACAAAATTAAGTTTTTGAGCCCAAATCTATTTTTCATTTTTCATTTTTACTCTTAATTTTTGTGTGAAACGTACTTCTTTATTTTTAATACATATTATCTAACCTAACAATTTAAGTATTAAAGATACAAATATTATTTTGTAGTTGTTTTGTCCCTCAAGCTTCTGGCTAGAGGGTCCGTTTTATTGAAGTGTTGCCTTAAAAAATATACAAATATAATACTAAATTATGCACCAAAAAATGTGAGTGATCTGGGTACCAATAAGTCATTAAACTAATCTCAACGTGGATCATTCAAATCAAAGTTACACACATTTTAGAGATATGCAGAACAAAAAATCTGTCTAAAAATTAAAAACAATGAAAGTCGCGTGTCAGTTCTCTTTCTCATATTAATTATTTGATATTACGAGTCGACTTATTTAAAATTAATAGTTATTCAACATGTGTAATAAACAGGTCCATAATCTAGTATATATATACACACACACCCTCTATCTCTATCTCTCTCTAGTTAACATTATATTTGAAAATAATAAATTGAAAACCCATATGAGTTGAGTAAAACCGTGAAAACCTATCAAACAATCATATCTATATATTTATGTAATATATATTATTATAGGTATTAAAAAATAAAAGTAAAAACTTTTTCCACGTAACTGTTACCCTTAGTGTAAAAATGTGGTTGTGTAATGTTTTATACATGGTTTTACCCATGTTGGTGCAAGTTTGTGATTGTGGTTATGCAAATCTATAACATGTTTATCTGAAGAGCTTTTTTTTTTGTTTTTGTTTGTTTTTTGTTTTTTGTTATGCAAATCTATAGCATGTTTATCTCAAGGGCTTTTTTTTTCAACAATTATTAAATAGTAAATAATTCTAATTTCAATTTTAATTATCTAACAATTAGACAAAGAAATATAGTTAAATATTAAACTCATTTATTTAAATATCAGTTAAATAAGTCTTTATATATTATCAAACTAGTTTATAAACCCGTTTATTACACAAATTAACTATAAAAAAAACTTAGATTGAATAATATTTTAATTTATAAGTGTTACAAACCCGTGTATTATAGACGTAAAATAGAAAAAAAATTGTAAATCATACTTCTATATAATTCTGATCACGTAGTTGAAAAAATGTAGTAGTAGTATAAGCTAATTATTGCGTGTTTCCGATTATTATTAATATAAGGATGGTTTAGTAAAAAAGATCTATTTATTGTATTTTTTTTATTTTACAATAATATTTAATAAAATAAATTGTAATTATCTATAAAATTAATTAAATAGTGCATTCAAATATGGTTATTAACATATTTAAATTAAATTTATTATATTAGTAAGGATACGCATTAAAAAATACTTTTAAATTATAAAACATAAGTCTAAATTGTAAAGTCCAAGGAGAGAGTGACTCGTGACAATAATTAGAATCTTATATTAAAAGTTGAATAGGATTTGATGTTTATTAAAAGTTAAATTAGAGTGACATGTAGCATTAAGGTGATTTTTTTATTAGTAGATTTGTTACTTTATAATCTTTATCAATAATTAATATTTTAAGTCACTTGGTTTTAGAAATATATGTGGTTAATCTATACATGTGGTTAATCTTAATGAGGTGTTATATTATCAAATAAAGTAAATATAATAATGCATAAATAATTAAATCGGGGGTACTAATAATAATAGTTTTGTTATAGATAATAATAAACTTTGATTTAAAGGCTTTTGATTTTAAAGGATATTCATATTGAATATAGACATAATAGAAAAAATATGATGACCCTTTATCGTATGTCATAGAGGTGAAGATAATCTTAATCTTTAATATGTAAAATCGGTATATTCAAGAGATAAGGTAATTCTTATACTTTTATCTATATATCATATAATATAATTTAGTAGCTCAAGCATCATGATATATCAATTTCTTTTGAGTGAGATGATGCATAAAATATTATTTATTAAGGTGGAGAATAATCTTTATATTAATTTAGTTATTATTATTATTTATTATGGTTGATATAGTATAATAAATTGCCACATGACATTTTGATAAAATCCTTTATTATGAGAGAATTTCACGTCACATTAAGAGGACTTTTTATTAGTATTAGATATTTAAACATTAATCATTACTATTTCTTAAATAATAATAACTAAATTTCCAAATGTGATTATTCTCCGGTAATCGTCACCATAGGCCGATTCGTGTCAGGGTAGTTTACAATTAAACTACTTTTCACATAATTTTTTTAATGACAAGAAATGACGTGCCAACCATCATGAAACCGGGTGCTGTGACTATTCGACCGCCGCCAGCCCCTTGGCTCTCCCAAATGCATGGAAACCCGAACTTCACCCGCCCGAAGGCAAGACAGTGGAATAATCGGTAAAACATCGCCTCCTATCCAAGACGAACCGACGCCACCTGTATTCACCCTTCACCTTGATGCCGCATAAAATAATGAGGAGAGTGAGATTCGAATCTGGGTCACAAGGAACACTAAGTTTTTCCCCAACTACTCCACCACTATCTCATTGATAAAAGCAATATTATCAAATGCTGTTACACATGCATATTTACTCCAACATACCCTACCATGAAATCTCACATCCTATCGATTGTAGTTGATTTTCATAATTAGTGTTTGCCTCTGCTATTATGTATATGTAAATGTAAATGTAAATATTTGATTTATCAAGATTTAGTTTGCATTAATAAATATTTAATTCTTGGAATTATGTAACATACATGTAATTGGATAAGTATATTTAATATGAACATACACACACACACACATATATATATATATATATATATATCGAAAATCTATAAATACCACCTATATGCATGCCATACACAATCACAATCACCATAACAAGAAGTAACTCAAACCATCATGGTGATTAATACCATCAGATCAAAAGGGTTCCTACTCATTTTAATCATCTTCTTCATCACCTCTAATGCTAATCAAGAATTGCAAAATGCCGATTCAAGCCAGCTTTTGTTGCGTAAGCTAGGGTTCAAAGTGTCTGATCTTGAATACTATAAGAAAAGGTCGCTTGATGTGAACCCTAACAGGGCTGTACCTGGAGGCCCTAATCACCCTCCTCATTTGCCAGGTGAAACAACAACGATGTCACTTGGTGTCAACCCTAACAAGGCTGTACCTGGAGGCCCTATCCTCTTTCCCCCTGCCCCTGGAGGCCCTATCCTCTTTCCCCCTTTGGCAGGTGAAACAACGGTGTCGCTTGGTGTAAACCCTGAAAGGGCTGTACCTGGAGGCCCTAGCCGCCCTCCTCCATTGGTAGGTGAAACAACGGTGTTGCTTGGTGTGAACCCTGATAGGCCTGTACCTGGAGGCCCTAGCCGCCCTCCCCCTTTGGTAGGTGAAACAAAAACGGTGTCGCTTGGTGTCAATCCTGACAGGGCTGTACCTGGAGGCCCTAGCCGCCCTCCCCCTTTGACAGGTGTAACAACAGCGATTCACTAGTTTTGTGATGATCGATTAGACATTCTTGGTTTGACATTGATAAATTTTAATAATAAAATATTATTTCTAGCAAGAGTTCTTTACTATATTGTTTTTTAACATCTCGACCTTTTATATATCAATAATAACTAGACTAAGTAACCGTGTGTTACACGGGTGGCTAATAAAAAAAATAACTATTTTAACATTGTTGACGTAAATATTTTAATTACATATACGTTGAAATATTAATAGAAATTATAGAGAGTACACCAAATAATTAAAATATATGAACACAACAAAAAATAACAACTCATTGAAGATCTCTTTATAAACAACATTAGTTGTTTTATTCGCAGGTTTGCTGTCGTTGCCAAGTATTAGTATAAGTGTTGATACTTCCACATGCCATATACGGTTCATTCGATAATTATCCAATATATTACATATTTTTACATGGTGTTATACAATTTTTTATAGTTTTAGAATGTTATCAATAATATATTAATAATAAATATAGATATTTTCTTTAGATGACAAAAAAATAACAAATTAATATATTATATTAATAGTTAATTAATATTAGATCAATAGTTTATTAATAATATATTAATATTAATATTAACACATGTTTCTAAGCTAATAATAAATAAAAAAGCATATTAAATATTATAATAAGTAAATAGTACATTAAAGATTATTTTTTTTTCAAAATCATATCTTGACGACTGTATTTATTAACTGATTACATTATATTTATTTAACCGGTGTAATACATGGGGTTTTAACCTAGTTATTAGTTAAATAAAAGTTGGTTTAAACTTATTATTAGTTATTGAAATTAATTTTAAATCAAACTCAAAGATGATTTCCTACTACATATAATTTGATACAAAATTATTTTATAAGGTGGGAAAGATATAAATATTATTTTTTTAATCTTAATGACACATTACGTATTTTAAATCGAGTTTCGTGATAAGGAAATGATTAGTTACGGATTTTGAATGTGAATTAGAGTTAAACCATTTACTATTTCAAAATATCTATTTCAAAATATTTAGATTCAATCTAATTGATAATTAAGGAGAAAAAATAGTTATTATATTTGCTTTTAAAGGTAATGAGATTATTCATTACTAGAAAATACACATTTCGTGACGCATATTGCGCGTCATGAAACACAGTAATTATGACACGCAAAAGCGTGTCGTTGATTGACAAGTCATAAAATTAACATGACATCCATTTGTGTGTCAATGTTTTTATGACACACGTTTATGACATACATTCATGACACTCTTTTTGACACGCATTTATAACACATATTTACAACATTTATTTATGCATGTCATTCTTATAAATGTCTAAAAAAATTATGAAATTACCAATTTACCCTGGATAAATAAATAATAATCAAATCAATAAATCCATTTCTTAATAAAATATATAAATATATATATATACACAGTCACAGACACCAAAAATCCATTGCAGAATCATTTGTCAATTATACTACAATTTTTTATCGTTTACAAAAATATTGTTTATCAATACATTTGTCGGCACCTAAAATACAGTTTGTCACTTAAAAAATAACGTTTGCCGCATAACACCGTATCTGTAGCCAAGTATCCTCTACTCTTTACAAGAGAAGACTAAAGAGAATGTAAGCCTTCAACCTCCATGTCAACAACTCCCCCCAAAGAGCACAGCCTAGTTCTATTTACACACATTGAGAAACCAGCACGTGGTCCAGGTGGCATCCCACATTTCTTTAACTAAAACTACATGTTGAAGAAATCTTAAAGGGTGTAATAAATAATAAGTCAATAAATATTCAAGTTAAAAGAAAAATGAAATACCTTGATACAAACCCAAGTCTTAGGGTCAAGTGCCCGCATATCTAAATGAACAATCCTTTTCTATATCTCTTTCGAATAGCCACCATATAAATAAATTTGTAATCAAAGTGAAATTGTAATAAAAACAAGAAATTTCATATATGTGTAAAATATATTTAACTCACATCTTCTTGGTAAACAAAGAGTTGGAATTCACTCCGAGCACTTGGCCATTATAAGCATCCAGGTGCCGTTTTATCTCTTGCCACTGAAGATACACGATGAGCTTGTTTTAGTTAATTGATCCACAAAAAAATGAATAAAGTTGAGACACCTCTTCAGCAACACTTGCAGCATGGACGTTGACATCTTAATGGCTTTCCTCAAACTTATGAATAAATACTTTTGAAACTGAACTAATTCTACAAATGCAATCCGCCCGTTTATAAACACGAAATGACAAAATATCTTTAAATAATTAAAAGGTGAAAAAGAAGGACAAAGAATATTTGAGGGTCAACCTGCCTTACCTGTCACCTCTATTAGAAATTCACCATCATTTTAGGAAAGAAGGGTTACTTGGCTACTTGTTGGTTCATATAGATAAAGCAGAAGATACACAATTGTGTTTTTCCCACTACCACTAAGACCAACCTGATGAGCAATATAAAAAAATAAAATTAATACTTAAAGTGGTTATTTATTAAATATATTAGGGAGCTAGAATAATAGACGTTACATACAAGTGCAACTACTTCATAAGGATTCAAAGTAATGTGTATCTTTTAATTCATGTAGTCTTTGAAATGTCACAGGTATAATTTTTTTTTATAGGAAATGGGTCACAATTTTATTAATAAAACTAATAAAAAAATAAAGATATTCTCATTACATGAACCGTGTACAAATTCAAACAAAAATAAATATGAACTCCAACATATTTAATAAAACAATCGATTCAAACCAATATCTTCAAAAGATAAAGTCTTCAACTTAATCTTTAACCGCGTCTACTTGTATGGTTCATATAGATGAAGCAGAAGATACATAATTGGGTTTTTCCCGCTACCACTTAGACCAATCTGATGATCAATATAAAAAATATAAAATTAATACTTAAAGTGGTTATTTATTAAATATATTAGGTTTGAGTCTCGGGTGTGGCGTTTTTTTCCTATTTATTTCTTTTCTTTAAACACTTTTAAATAAATGACAGTTCAGTCCCTGTGCCTTTTATATTTATTTCTTTTCAGTTAAAACACTTCCAATAAATGACAGTTCAGTCCCCTTATTTCACAAAACATCATTAACTTGGTTTAACTTGTAACTAACCTAGTTAAAGCCTTATTTATTTTAAAGTTTCGGCTATTGACTCTAAGGCCCCTTGTAGTTAACAGCTAACAAGGTTAACTTTGTTAAAAGGTTCCTTATTTAATTATTTAACTTGATTAACTTATAACACTAACGTAGTTAGGGTATTTTCGTTATAAATTTAACTAACTAACTAACTAATTAACTTAGTTCATTGAGTTGCTTCAATTTATAGTTCCCATAAATTACAATACAACCCCAACACTTATAAACTTTATTAACTAACTTAGTTAACCCCGTTAATGCTTCCTTATTATACAACTAACTGAGCTAACTGAAATGGCTTATATAATTAACGTTTTTATTCCTGTTTTTAGTCGAATGTGTTACGTGACGAAAATTAAATTACAAAAATTATTAAAATTTTAGTTTTATATAGTTCAAAGAGGGTTCGGTTTTACAATCCGGGTCGGGTTTCGGAAACCCGATTTCAACGGATGTTACAAATCTAAACCTATCCAACATAGGGATTTAATGGCAACTTGATGATGTTCCAAAGATAAAGCAAGATAAACATGTTTGAAAGTTTAAAAAAAAGAGTAAACTGCCATTTTGGTCCCTGAGGTTTGGTCACTTTTGCCACTTTAATTCAAATTTGAAACCTTTTGCATCTGGGTCCTTGTGTTCATTTTTTTGCCATTTTGGTCCAAAAATGAAATCAGCTCATATTTCTCAAATTAAATCATGATATTTTGTCATTTTTCTCATGGGCAAAATGGTCATTATAATTTTATTATAACACATTATCAATTAAAATTATAAAATTAAATAATCCCCTTTTGACCATATAAAAGCTCAGACATCATCTTCCCTCAAACCCTAATCCATCATCTTCTCCAAACCATTGTCGATCTTCACTTGCAGGGAGACCTCCAATCACTCTTTTATCTCTATACCTTCACCTACACTAAACAACAAATGGAAGCAGTTATGGGTTCCTCTTCATACCTCAAACTGGTTTCCAACTCCTGTAGTAATTTCAACAATAATTTGTTCAGCAAACCACACCCCTTTCACACAATCAAACCTCTCGATTTCAAGCTCTCTATTTCATCTCGTACAACTGTTCATCCCCTATCTCTCACCATCTCCGCTAAATCTCCTACGCCGCTGTCATCTCCGTCACCGTCACCGTCGCCAGTCTCCAGTCGCGTCGCAGTTCCGCTCACACCGTCGCATCGGCCGCTTTCCTCTCCGTTCGCTCGCGATGGAGCTACGACGTTGATTGGAGGTATCCGGCTTCGTTGAGTTCTCAGATCCGGAATGCTGCTTCTCCTGTTCTGGATCGGTTTCATCGCAATCTCTCTAGATCGGTAATCATCTCGTTTGATCTGTCGTTCTGATTGTGTCTCTATTTCTTTTGATTCGAAGATTTGTTGTTGTTGTTGTTGTTGTTGTTGTTGTTGTGTGGAATTCTGTTGCTTTTGTTCTCAGTTGGGTTGGGGCTCCACATGTGCATACCACCATTGTCGATCTTCAATTTTAGGATAATGGGGTTTGGAGAAGATGATGGTTGCAGGAGAATGGGGTTTGAAGAAGAGGATGAATTAGGGTTTGAGTTTGGGGGATAAGTCTGTGCTTCTTGTCAAAGGGGTTAATTAATTTTATTATTTTAATTAATAATGTGTTATAATAAAATTATAATGACCATTTTACCCCTGAGGAAAAGGACAAAATAACAGGATTTAATTTGAGAAATACGAGTTGATTTCATTTTTGGACCAAAATGGCAAAAAAATGAAACCACAGGGAACTAGGTGCAAAAAGTTTCAAATTTGGACTAAAGTGGCAAAAGTGACTCAAGAAAAATCCTAACTTTGGACCTCAAAATGGTAAGTTTTAATTATAAAATAAGTTATTTAGAAATGCATAATTAATTTAATATTAAATTTCCTTGTTTTCTTCTTTCATAGAATATAGATAAATTGAAAACACACTTAAGCTGAGTAAACCCATAAAACATATCAAATAATGAAATCTTTATATTTATTTAGTAAATAGATACCAAACAAATGAAAGAAAAAACTTTAGCCACATAACTATTACCATTGTTGTAAAGATATGTTTGTGTAAAGTTTTACACATGATTTTACATATGTTGGTGCAAGTATATGACTGTGATTATGCAAATTTGTAACATGTTTATCACATGGGCTTTTTTTTTTCATTTTTCTGAAATAATTGTTAAATAAATAAAATTCTAATTTCATATTTATTTATCTAAAAATTTGATAAATAAATAAAATAACTCTTTATTTAACAACCAAATAAATCTATTATCTATTATATATATATATATATATATAATAAATGAATAGATTTTGAGTCACATGTCGCGTTGTGGTGCAAGCTTTTTGTGATTTTGGTGGGAAAACATATTAGCCATCTTGATGCGGGATCCGTTTATATTTTCAGGTTTGAATGTGAAGTCGGGTCATCATCTCATGAAAACGGATCCACTATATAAGTTTGCAAACCCTATTTTTCTTTCACGGCCGTTCCCCTACTCTCTCAATACTCTGCTCTTCTTTGTCTTCTTTTTCATTATTCAACGATTTAGACTCTACAATCATCTAATAGAAGGTATGTATTTAGTTTCATTCCTTTTATGATTTTTATTGTTAATCTAATTTTCTCTGTTAGGCGCATCATTTATTCGATTCCAATTCAGATTCAACACAGATCGCTATGTATTATAAACCTTTATGTAATAACTAGTAGTAAGACCCGTGTGCAAACACGGGCAGTTTTTAGAAAACCATGCATACCACATTTTATTAGAAAGTATAGATAGATGTATGTATATTGTAATTTTTAGTTTAGTTTTTCTTTTGATTAATTAATATTAAATTAGTCATGAGTTATTCTCACAAATCTTGCATGTTGATGCATTTGAACTCTGATTTTACAACTAAACAAATAATTTGCCTTAACAAATAATCAAAAGTAGTCGATACATTTCATCTTAAAAAGCGAGTATGCAGCCATTAGCTGAGTGGGTTTAACTTGTAATACGGTTTTCCCGGATAAATATATGTTGTTCGGGTTTTTGTCGAATTTATGTATTGAAGAATTTTTATCGCATCATCTGATGTAACTGAAGTTGCAGGAACAACATGACCGTCTATGGTTAACTCAGCTCCATTGGGAAGGCTGTTGCCTAAAATGTAACCGATCCCACCGGCCCGTTTCACTTCCATCCCTTTACCAACTCTCGTCCCGTTCCCTCATAAGCAAAAGACAATTTTACCCTTGGCTTTTTGAGGAGATAATGAACCAGGTAAGCATTGGCTGCATCATCGATTCATTTAAAAATTCAATATATGAATATATTCAGTTATTTAATGTTGTGGATAGTAAAGTTTTGAATAATTACCCTGCTATGTATGTTTTAGGTACATCTGCATTCACAACCTCTCCTTCATAAACAAGTTGATACAATTTCCTATGTGGTAGCTTGTATGGAGTTACAGTGGTTGAAACCACTGTTGGGTTAGTGGTTTCAACCATTGTTTCCTCCACAAAACACTGTTTTAGCCGAACAGTGGTTTCAAACCACAGTTTTAACGCAACAGTGGTTTCAACCACTGTTTTCTCCACAAAATGTTGTTTTAACCCAATAAACCCAATAAAATATTACCCAACAGTGGTTTCAACCACTGTTTTCTCCAAGCCCAATTTGATTACAACAGTGGTTGAAACCACTGTTTTCAAACCCTATAAAACAACAGTGGTTAGATTATGTGCAAAACACAATCCCATTAAGTTGAAAAATGATAAGCTTTTTTAACGTTAAGTACAAACTACAAACCAATCATGAACCGTTCCGATTAATCCACGGTCATACAGAAAGATTCAATTTGGAAGACGCGTTAACTGGAGCAACGTTTATCACCCAAACATCTTTTTCCTTGAGAGCAGTAGCAAATCCACCGAGATTTGAGTCATATCCATCACATATCTAATTGAATCTTTCTGTATCACTGATCTCATCTGCTTCCAATAATCCGTCACTCTTTGAGACTATGTGTTATGCATCCTATAATGAGCATATAAAACTTAAATATCAGTAAATAAATAAATAACTAACAACAATCTCTTATTAAACTTAATGCTTACAGTGTCTTCTTGAAACTGATCATGACTAACACCAATTCATCAAGGCGAGGAGGTGGCACACTAATCCTACTCGGCCATCTAGTAGTCAAGTCTTAACACAAATTTCATCCTTCCTCTGCACCTAAACCAAGCCAAGTTCCGTTTATCTCCATCAAATCATCATTCATCAGTTTCTTTTCCTAGGAGGAACATATATAGTTATGGGTCTCCAGTCAACAAATGATCTTCTAGAACAATTAGATAAACTCTTAGATGTACGCTTCAGCATAGCATGCGAATAGCTATAACTTTGATATAAATACACATTCAGTTTCATTACAATAATGTTTATGATACAATAACCTATTTCAAGAACAATATGTTTTACCTGAGCACAAGCATCTGCTCCAGATACGATCGCAACATCAGATTCTTTTAACACATTGCCCCAGTCTCGGACCCGTCTGAAATCAGTGCACTTATTCAAATCAGAACCAACCGGAGGCTCACCTAGCTGCCAACAAAACAAATTTGAATCAAACACAATAATATAAGCAAGCAAAAAAGAATCAGATGTATCTGTTAGTAACTCAGATAAAAGTTACGTGTATTCTAACCATCATTTACCACTTGATCTATGAGGTTACCTCTAAGTGCCTATCGACTAATTATGTGGCTTTTGAAAGCCTTACTTTAACATCGACATAATCTAGCATTAACAGCTGCTCTTCAAAACTAATCTCAAAGCTTGCAACAAAGAAGTCTGCTGGTTTGTGCAGAGGAACTATTTCCAAAAAACTTTGGTTCTCCCAACAGTTTTTTGTTTCTAGAGAAAAATATGTAAAAAAGACATTAGACAAATCAAGTATATCCTTGCAACCTTTAACTTCAACAATAATATCTCATGATGTGAAAATGGATTGCATTAACCAAATATCATAATACACATAAAATTTGAGAGAAACTATAGCATTAGTCACTGATACCTGCTCGAGAACAGAAATGAGCTCCATGGCAGTTGCTTTAATTTGACGAGAAAGTGCTATAAAATCTGGGTCTTGTTCAACTCGCTCCATCTCTGATTGAGATTAAAAATAATAATACTAATAATTACCATAAGAAACTAAGCATGGTGAACGTATCACATATTTAGAAACTTTACAAAGGATAATAATCAAGTAGATGCAATAATATGGTTGTGATGTATACCTTGTCACACCCCAAAAACGTCGCAGCGGAATATAAAACGTAGTGGTGATGGAAGTTGGTGCCCATTTATACCTTGTCGGACGATGCACTATTTTGTTGGACATTTTGACATATTTTAAAACATGAATATTAAACATTACATTTTAAAAGTCACGACACAACCACATAAGTTAAGTTGTTTTGATCCTCGCGGATCTTATTACAAACGTCCCAGGTAGTTTAAAAGATGTCCAGCATATTTAAACGAAACGACATGCATCATCAAACACAAGATACGCCATGATTTCCCGAAGCCGAACTCAAGTACCTGTAAAACACGTTAAAAATCAAGTGTCAACACAAAGGAAGGTGAGTTCACATATTCACTTACAAACAATTTTATTCCAAGGAAAACTTTCTGATTAGGTGTTTATTTGAAAACATCCGTATAATTTTAGAAAATCCGTTTTACTTCCTTAATAAAAATCCATGGGCCTTCCGCCGGCTCATCAATCCGACAACTGTAATGTATAAATTGCCCAAGTTTTGTATATTAAATTATTGCGTCAACTTTCAGACCCGTATGCTAGCTAGATGATACGAACTATATATTAACCATGCAGGGATAATCAAAGCTAGACAATAAACAGAATATTAATTCGTCGTTTGACTTGACACGGGGCGACCGGTCACGACGGGGTTGTCAACCCGATAGATCTACCAACAATTCATCGCGTGCAATACTTAACTGATTAAACGACATCATGGGCGTAGGGTTCTCTCTTTGAGAACAATATGATGTCTGCCTCACGTACAATATATATATCCTACTAATATGACAATTTAATACACGACGTTATACGAATTCCCCTTACTCTCCATCATATGAGACCCAGTCAAGAATTCGTCCCCAACTGTACGGTCTTGTTTCAGTTAAGAAATGTCGTACATACAATATTCATTCATCAAAACGTTTTACTTCGAAACGTATAACTTATCAAATTTCATATATTTTCAGCGAAAATATATATTTTATATTAAAAGGTATGTTTTATTTCGAAAACATTATTAAACCCTTTTAACGACGTGTTCTACCCCCAAAATATATACAAAACAGTAAAAAGAGGTGTTTAGTGACACTCACCTTTGGGTGCGTATTTTAATATCGCAATCCCAGAGATTGATTTTCTACACGTCCTAATATAGGAACGATTCTAAATCAATATACATAACACAAAAATCCTAAGTTTCTCCGTTTCTTAGAATTATCACATAACTTTGAGATTTTCTCGAAAAGTTGTTATTTTTTATTATGTTGGCACGTTAATATATATATATATGAGTCCATATACATACATATATATATTTTTATGATTTTTGCGACTTAAACGATTTTATTGGTGACCATTATTGTGTAAATCCGTTAACTCTCCCGTTTATACGCTATATATCTACGATTTGCGCGTCGTAATATATATACATAAACGTTCATATAATTTAACACCGAAACACGAGAAATATTTCCAACTTATCTATTTTGTCATTTTTAAAGCAATTATACATAAAAGATCCCATATGTAGTAAATTTCATGCTCGACAAACAAGTTACACTTTTAACGCGATTTCTATCGTTTCTACCGCACAAAACGTACATGCATACATGCATAGTCTAAATTTCCCACTATCAAATTAACACTTAACATATTATCACATTTACATGTTTAAATCACTTAACACATTTTATCACATAAGGTTCACTCAAAATTTACCCATACTAGTGTTCATCGAAAAATGTGTATTTTAGCGATTCGGTAACGTTTTCGGGTGTCGGAAGTCACGTATGACCAACCAAACACCAAGTAAACTTAAAATTAGTTAAAATACTTGTTTTTAAACTAAAAACATCACTTTATTCACTAATCTAAATCAGTTTTACAAAAATCACTTGAAAAGCCGATTTTTGACCGTTTTAACGCATAGTTTTGCGTTAAACGTTACCATAACCATCCCAACTCGAAACGACTTGATATTTTAACACAATACATGTTATTTACTGATTAACATAGTGGTTATAATCAGATTAGTGCAGTTTTGTACAAGTCACATAAATCATCCGATTTCACGTATTTTACAACTTTTAATGCACCATGTACAACATGCAAAGCTAGCAAACATTATGACAAAGTTATAGGTCACTAAACACTTTAAAATAACTTCATTTTAGTGTTTATATTCTGATTAGATCTAATTTTTATGAAATCATAAACATATGATCATTTCATGCCTTCACATCATCATGTAAATTCACATATGTGCATCTAATGCACTCACACATTATCATCATCATCTCTCATGATCTAATCATGCTCAAAAATTCACTAACATAATAATCTTACAAATATTGCACATGTCACAATAATCTTTCAAATCATTCCATGTTCATTCTTGCTTAGATCTTTCACTTTTAAGACAAGTGTCCATTTTGCAAGAAACAATGGCATTTTGGCAGCCCAAATTGCCGCCACATATGCCCCCCGCTCATGAAATATATACATACATACATATATTATATGCATACTAGTTCAAAAACATGTATTTTACTGATTACCGGGTATTTTATCTAGCGTTTTAATCCCGTTTTAGTGCGTTTTAAATTATTTTTATTGTTCTATAAAAATAATCACTCAAAATTAATACTGAAATAATTACCAGTTGCCCTGACTGGCTGCGTTGACAGTATTTTGTTTAATTCGCGCAGTATCGCGCGGTACGCGCTCAAACTCGAAAAATAGAGTTTCTTAGCGTTTTAAATTATTTTTCCACACGGATATGATTAAAATTATTATTCTAACCATAACAGACTATTTTTAGGATTTTAACATTGATCGGGTGGTCACCGACGTTCGTTTCGCATTTTAAACGTTACGCGATAAGCGTTAGTTTTATCGTTGCCAACGTAATTTTCATACACATCTAATTTACCAACACATCAAATATCATATATTAACATCATAGTTGTGACATCTGTGTATTTTAATCCTTGTACTGTTCCGAACAACTTTGTATTTAATGAAATATGGTGTTTTAATTTCAATATTTGTTTAATTACTTGTGACATTAGTACGTTTTCAATCATTGTTCAATTCCGAACTCTCAAACCTGTTCTGGAAGTGAAACCGTAAACCGTTACGAGAACGTAATCAGTTTAACGCGACGTACACTCCGGAACAATAACATAAGCCAAACATACCCTAAATACCCTTTACATAACATAGAAATAAGTTTCGAAGGATTCGGTATGGCAAAAACATGTTTGTTCGAACTTAAGAACTGATTGCGACAAAACTGCGAAACGAACGTTGGTGACCGCCCGGATAATATATAAATCCAAAAAATATTCTGTTATGATTAAAATTTTATTTTTAATCATGTTCGTGTTGAAAAATAAATTAAAACGCTTAAAAACTTTATTTTTCAAAGTTTAAGCGTGTACCGCGTGTTACTGCGCAACACAGTGCTTATACTGCAAAACGCAGACAACGCAGCCAGTCTCGGCAACTGATATTTATTTCAGCAATAATATGGCAAGTTTATTTTTATAGAATAATAAAAATAATTTAGAACGCCATAAACTGGGATTAAAATGCTAGATAAAATACCCGGTATCCAGTTAAACACCTGTTTTTAACCTACATATATCATTTATGTGTATTTTGTGCATATATCTATACTACTTTATAAAGCATATAGGAAGGATAGAATGGTCTTTTGCCACTTTACAAGTCTTTAAAGCCCATTGTACAAACCTGTTAAGCACAAGTGTTGAAAACTTGTTTTCAACACCTGATGATAGCCACGCGGATCTTACCGGATCAACTTGACCCGGTTTTTGTTTGATGGATCCAATATATTCTTATTATCACAGATCTAAACCACAATTTCATCCGCCGCTCCACAATTATTTCACTCTCTAAACCCTAGATCCTCCACCGCATAACTGAAGCACCTCCACCGCACCTCCACCTTTCATCCATGGAACCTGTCTTTGCCATCACCGTCTTCTCCCCTTTCATCCATGGAACAGGTCTTGTTTTTTACCCTATTTTGTACGTTTTTTTTTAATCTTTGTCAGATCTGTGATAATACTTTTAGATCTGTTTTAATACTTTTAGATCTGTGATAATACTTTTAGATCTGTGAATCTGTGATAATACTTTTAGATCTGTGATAATACTTTTAGATCTGTGTTGGTTTTGTGATTATTTTAATGTTCTGTGAATGGATCAACATTAGGGCTTTTTGTTTGATAATTAGGGCTTTGTCAGATCTGTGAATGGACCAATTTTAATTTCTTGCATTAGGGCTTTGTCAGATCTGTGATAATACTTTTAGATCTGTTTTAATACTTTTAGATCTGTGATAATACTTTTAGATCTGTGAATCTGTGATAATACTTTTAGATCTGTGATAATACTTTTAGATCTGTGTTGGTTTTGTGATTATTTTAATGTTCTGTGAGATTTATAGAGAAAACGTAATTTCTGTTTCATAATTAGGGCTTTTTGTTTGATCTAATCGGTTACTGAATTATGGTTTTGTTTGTAAGGAGAATCCGATTGCAAGCTCACCGGCGAAGGAAGCATACAGGAATCGGCTGGCGGACAGCCTCAACATGGACAGAACTAACATTCTAGCTTTCAGGAATAAGCCTCCGACACCAACAGATGCGGTTCCAAACGAGTGGTCTTCAGTGCAGCAGGCGAAGCCAGTAAAGGCCCTTAGATACATCCCTCAGGTGATTATTTACAATATCTATTTGTGATTAAATTCAAATTTGTATTATTGTTTAAAGTTCTAAAATTTGTATTATTGTTTAAAGTCCTAAAATGTTAAGCATGCAAATATGAGAGTTAGGGCCATGTTAATTTATGTTTTATCTGTTTGCCGAATAGGTTCATTTCTCAGGAACCTTTCTGAATCCATGTCAAGTGACAGTTGCAACGACTCGCCAGATTTAGAATCATGCCGGGACGAAAAGGTTGCTCTCATCCTCAAATTTGTGGCTATTTTGATAATTACCCGTTTTTTTTTCTTTTTCTAAAAAGACCCATTGCTGACAATGATTTTTATTTGTTGGTTTTTTTGCAGCAAAAACATTATTATAAATAACTCTAGCAGTGAAGTGAAGACTCCTCGGAAACCTGCTAAGTGGTAATTTTATAAAAAGATGGGACTGTTTGTGTTCCGTTTGCAGGTCTAGCCATCTTGCTATGGTCATTGGCTGGAGTCGTGTTCGACTTTTTGACCAATTTTCTTATAAGCTAAGTTTTTTTTTTTTATAAATTGACAAAAACGACACTAGGGATGAGCAAATGGTACCAGGGTACCGGTTCAGAAGTGGTACCAGTACCGAATTTACCGAACCTGGTACTTCTTTGTTTCATGAAAGGAAATAAAAAAAAACATCTAGAGTATCACATTCTCCATCTCATTAAGGAAGCTTTAAGCCAGCACCTTTTTATCTCTTAAGAAACTTAAGCGTTAGTTTATTTATCATTTATTATTGTTGTTTTTACCAATTTTTGTTTGGTGTTGTCAGCTGCAGTTCAACCAGGGGAAAATATATGTTGTATGGTGGGTTGGGGAGGTGGGGGGTCAACTGATGATGGTGAAACTACATAGGGTCAAGTACCCTGTGTTCTTGGTAAGTAAAAGTTTAACGGGCTTATAAAAATAAGATTAATTCTTGTTTTCGTTTAAAAAAATTAATGAGGAACTCTTTTTGGTCAACATTTTTGAATTTATATGTGGATTTTCTACATTGTAATAATATATGGATTTTCTACATTGCAGGGATTCTAATGGGGCCTCTGGTGTGGAAGAAGAAGTTACAAAAGTAATAATAAGAGCATTCCTGGATGAGAAAGTGAGATTTACAATATCTGTTTGTGATTAAATTCAAATTTGTATTATTGTTTAAAGTTCTAAAATTTGTATTATTGTTTAAAGTCCTAAAATGTTAAGCATGCAAATATGAGAGTTAGGGCCAAAGCTGTTGTTTCGATCTCTCAGTATGTCTCTAAACTGGTATGCATATTGCAAAATCACCCTCTTTTGGTTAATATTTGTGTTTTTAAAGATGAAATTACTGAATTACCCTCTCATGTTTTTTAGGAGTCAGGTGAGATTAGAGAATACGGGCTTGCTTCGTTGGTGCAAACGCCGGCTGAGTTGTTGAAAGATAGGCTTCCTGAAGCGAGAGAGGCGGCTGAGTTACGGAGGATGGGGAGAATGAAGAAGAAGATAAGTAGCAAAACTTTTGCTAGTTAAATTTGCCAGCCATTGACGCGTTGACCATGGTTTATGCAGGTTTTCATCGCTTGTGGATATTAGAGTTGTTGATCAAGTTATCTAATGAACTGATGTAGGTAAGGGTGCAAACGAGCCAAGCTACTCGCGAGCTTCGGACATAATCACCGCTTTATCACAGAAGAACTCATACATTCCATACAGAAACAGCAAGCTCACACTACTCCTTCAGAACTCATTAGGTATATAATGCAAGAAATTAGGTAGTTCTTGATAGAACGTCGATTTTGATCGGGTTTATCTGTATAAAATTTGCAGGTGGAAACGCGAAGACTTTGAGGTTTGCTCATGTGAGCCCAGAAGGTGATTCTTCCGGGGAAACGGTTTGTAGGTTGAAGTTTGCTCAACACGCTTCAACCGTCGAACTTGGTGCGGCTCAATTGAATAAGGAAAGCAGGGAGGTCATGGACCTTAAAGAACAAATCGAGAGCCTGAAGAAACAGTTGGCAGAGAAGGACCCGCAAAGTGCGCAACAAGTCAACAAACTTGAACCGAGATCGCCGTTACCACGAGCAAAAGCAGCAGCTTTTATGATAGACAGAACTCCCAAGACTCCATGATCGCCATTACCGCGACCAGAAGCAGCAGTAGCAACGATGGATAGAACTCTGCCAAATTCTGCTTCAAAAAGCTGACAGAACAGTAATATGACTTTAAAACTGGTATGCATATTGCAAAATCACCCTCTTTTGGTTAATATTTGTCTTTTTAAAGATGAAATTACTGAATTACCCTCTCATGTTTTTTAGGAGTCAGGTGAGATTAGAGAATACGGGCTTGCTTCGTTGGTGCAAACGCCGGCTGAGTTGTTGAAAGATAGGCTTCCTGAAGCGAGAGAGGCGGCTGAATAATCTTTCTCTAAGTTTATCATATAAATGTTTTAACCTAAAAACATTATACCAACGTGCAGATCCCTCAACAACTTTCTGGTTTCATAGACATTGGCAAGATCAATCCAGATGCTTGGCCTGCACTCATAGCATATTTATCAGCAGGTGAAAATGGAATCGTAAGCCTTGCATTTGGTGAGTTTTTGTTTCGGTCCGTTTACATATAAGTTATGATCGGGTCCATTTGGTTGTGTTTTATCACAAACGGGTGTGGGTTAAAAGTCATTTTAGGTACATTTTTATGCATACAACTTCTTGAATCTTCATTAATGATTTTTATTGCTATTGTCGTATTCTTTGTTTTGTAATCATAATTATGGTCTTGATAATTTATTAAAAACCATTTGAAACTGGAAATACTGTTGGTGAAGGAGGATCATTTAAAAACCGACTTCTAAACATTTAAAAAGTAGCATATGTTTTGTTCATTATGGTCTTGATAATTTATTAAAAACCATTTGAAACATTTGCTGAATGATGATTAATTGATTAGTATAATCATATGTTTTGTTCATTCTTTATAGGAACAACTGAACAAAACATGTTGGAGCTGATTCATTGGCATTGGCGAAGGGATCCAGTTTGTGAGGTGCGGTGTCTTGGCGTTCCGACTGTCGACATGCGAAAAAGGATAAGGCCTATCACAAAATTAGTGAGCTGAGGAATAAACGTGAAGAAGAGGTATGTTAGTATTTTCATTTAAGGCTAGATTTTGTGTTTTAGAATTTAAGGCTAGATGAGTTATGTGACAGATTACCAATTAAATTATTAAGAACAAAAATTGAAGCAGTTAAAGAGTCAAGGCTGATAAAAAAAAATAAACCATAACTGCAGTAACTTTAAATGGTTTAGTTAGAATCCAACTTCAACTTATAGCTGGAAATACCCCTTTCAAATACCAAATGGTTTAGTTAGAATCCAACTTCAACTTATAATCCAAAGACAATTCAAAAAGCAAGTCATGTCAGTAGCTTTTGTTTGACTTTTGTCCTTTTTGTTTTTTTTACTACTTACCACTTCTTTACAAGTCATCTCAACCTTTTCAAGAACCAAGTCATGTCAGTATCCAAGATTTTACTGTTGTCTCTTGCTTGGTTCAGTCTCTATAAGTACACAAACCCTCAACTACACTCAACTGACTACTGCTTTTACATCTACAGCTGTAAAGCAACATTTTACTGTTTTGTGAAAGAGAGCATGCTTGCTTCAGTCTCTACAAATACTTCATCAAGCTCAACACTATACAATCACTCAACTCAGACGAATTAAACTTTCAAATTGTAAGTTTATCTCAGTTGAACTAAATCCTACTTTTAAGTCTTGCATCAATTAAACCTTCAAAACATCAACCTAACAACTTCTATTTTACTTTGATTTCAGAATATATTGACTCTTTGCATCTGGATCTTGCGTTGTTCCTCGGCTCTCACATCAAGGTTTCACATTTTTTGTTGGCTTTTTACATCTGCCTCTTGCATTATTGTAAGTTCTTCCAAATTTCTTGGTTTTTTGATCTGTATTGTTTAACTGCCTCTTTGTTTTTTTGGGCTGTTGATATGTACTAGTGACTCATGTATTGGTTTTATTTTTCTTTCTTTCTAATTTATATATTTTTTTGAAACGCTCTTTTTTATTTATATATGTTTATGTTTATTCTCTCATATAAAATAGAATGCATTTTATGAACCATCAATTCCAATGCCACTCTTATATACACGTATACAATTAATCATCGATTCTCATGCATGCAGTCAAGGATATAGATGAATATTTATTGTAGGGTCATAAATGAATATTTGCTGTTTATGTTACCTCACATGAATTTTAAATATTTTATCATATATATAGATTAAAACAACTGCAACATATATTTATACGATGAGAATTGATGTAAATTTTTTTGGCTTCTGGGTTTTCTATACTCTTGAGTGTGTCTATACCATAACGAACCAATGGTATCCTTTCGTCTTAGTTATTTTTTCAACGTTTTAACATTTATTTTTTGTTCGGTTTAACAGTCTTACCGTAACATACGGGTCCTAAAAAATGACACTAATATATTAATATAGAATGGGTTGAGATTTAGTATAAGCATGACTTATTGAAAAAAAAAAAAAGAATTCCAGTATATCAAATATATTAATATTCGCTCTTTTTTGGTTTTAATTCTTTTCGATCATAAAGTGTTGCATACTTTATTCTTTTTGTAATTGAAAAAAAAAGAAAGAATTCTGGTATATCAAATATATATGTTATATCCGTTCTGTTTTGGTTTCTAATTTTTTCGATCATAAAGTGTTGCATACTTTGTTCTTTTTGTAATTGATAAAAAAAAAGAATTCAGGTATATCAAATATTTGCATACTTTGTTCTTTTTGTAATTGATAAAAAAAAATAATTCAGGTATATCAAATATATTAGTGTTCGTTCTTTTTTGGTTTCTAATTCTTTTCGATCATAAGTGTTTGCATACGTTCTTTTATTATGTTCAAAGCAAAACTTAGTGGTTTTTGTTGGCTGCTTATTTGGATTTAGGACAGGCAATGAAAAAATTTTCTTCAAACAAGACCATCTTGTTATGTGTGAATGTATGATTAGTTTAGTCATATAATATGTTTCATAATTTAGGTTTATATTGGATAATCATTATATAAAAAAGTTTCAATCAGCACTTGTAAAATCCATAACTTTAAATGATGATAGGAATAAATAAATATGTGTATTCAAAATCTAACTGAGTAATAACATTGAATTAAATGTATTTTTGGACTATTAAACTAAAAAAATTATGCCGTAATTTTTTTACAATAACTTATATTATAGGGTGATTTGCATATACCCCCCTTTAAATCTTTTTTATTGCATATTTACCCAACTCATAAATAATATTGCATATATCCCTTTATTTAATGAAAAAAATTGCAAATTTACCCATTGTGATTTATTTTCTTAAAAATGTATTATTGATTGACTCTTTTACCCTTAATTCTATTAATACCTTTAAAAGTTTTCTATATTTTAATATTTATCTATTTTTAACTTTTTTTTGTTATTTTTTTTTTACCAAATTGTGTTTTTTAACGGTGGGCTAATTAGATTTTTTTTGGTCTTTTTCTTATCTTGCATTTTTACTAGGTTTCTCTTTTAGATGTTTGTTCATTATATAAAGACATGAATATTTTAAATTATTGCAAACTGTGATAAAATCTAAACTAAACTTAAGACCACAAGAGTGTTCTTCCCCGTATTCACCCAGTATCAAAACTCAAAGCCCAGAATAAAAACACCTTCTTTGATCTTCATTTTTTAAACCCATTCAAAAAACACTTGAAGGGTCTTTATGAAACTTAGGTTAATCTTTTTAGTCAGTATAACTAAACCTGCTCTAAAGTCACTAAACACAAATAAGAAGTCTAAGCTGGGCATCACATGGCACCACAGATTCCCCCTTTCAAAAGAAATTACAACACTTATTATATCTTTTTAAATATATAATATGCAAAGTTTAATCTAACATCCAACTTTATAAAAGTGTCTCACTAAGATTATTTATATATATATATATGAAAAGTTAACAACTTAGAATTAAGAAAACAGGAAACGCAACACTGTACTATAAATAAATTTAATCAAACTATTTAAATTGCAGGAAACGCAACACTGTACTATAAATAAATTTACACAATCCTTTTTTTATATTTAATCAAACTATTTTTATTTGCTTTAAAATTGATCTTTATATACAATCAAAATTGTATTTTTCAGTTTATAAATCACTCCAAACAAATATCAATTGAGAGGTATGGGTGGTGGTTATCCAATTCCCATTGAACCACAAGGATCAACAAACCCACCTCTGGTGTCAAACCCACCTCCGGTGTCAAACCCACCTCCGGTGGCAAACCCTCATCCGGTGACAAACCTTGAACACGATGATCCATTTGGTTGGACGGATGAAGAGTTGAATTGGGCGTATGACTATACATTCGCTCAACTACAATTTGGTGGACTACAAATTGAGGAGGGGCATCATCGTCCGGTGGCAAACACTCCTATATTGCCTATGCATCCTCCAGCTTCAAACCCCCCTTATGTGGAAAACCACAGTCAAACACAAGAACTACCGAGCTGGGCTGAAGGGTATAACCATGGCTGACCTTCCTGTTCATACAATCGTGTTTGAGATATTAACGAGGGTGCCAGCGAAGGATGTAGGTCGTTCTAAGAGTGTATGTAAGCAATGGTACGCGTTACTGTCAACACAAGATTTCGTAAGGATACATTGTTCTCGCTCATTAGTTTCATCTAACCAGAGAGTTCTACTAATTGACGACCTAACATGCTCTGTTCATCCGATCATCTTTCAATCCAATGACTATGGGCCAAGCTCCATAGTTACATTTCCATTCCATCACCAAAATAATGATGTCTCAATACTTTCACATTTGAACGGATTGTTGTGTGTTTGCTTGAATCATACATACGAGCTGCTTCTTTGGAATCCAACAACTACTGCTTTCAAGCATTTGTCAACCCCTGATTCTCAAGGATTCTATATAAATAACCTTGATGCCATTGGTTTGTACGTTGACGCTGACGATGATTACAAGGTCTTGCATATAAAGCGTAGGAGTGGTGTACTTGGTGTCTATGTTTATTCTAGGGAAGTAGACTCTTGGAGAAATATTCCTTTCATAACAAGACAAGAGTACCTAAGCCCTCATTTCAATTGGTCAGCTGGCACATTTTGTGGTGGTACTCTATATTTCACTGTTTGCGAATGTTGGATTCGAGGTACGAATGTGGTGATTTGTTTTGATGTTAATTCGGAGCAGTTCAAGGAGATAAGCTTTCCACCCGTTCCTTCTACAGGAATGGTTCAAGGTGTTTTAGTGAATGTAAAAAATGAGCTTCACATGTTTGCTAGCACTGGCATGTTTGAGATGACAATTGACCTATGGACGCTACAAGGGGATTACTGGATTAAGGTCTTATCATGTCCTCCGATCCCCCCGATATCATTGTCATTGTGGTGCGATATAACACATTATGTGACAAATGGTAATTGGTTTGTGATGACTAAATTAGGGAAGTTGTTTACAATTGAAATGGATATGAAGCCCTTCGAATGTTTTTATCCCGTTACTTGGTTTCGAGGTTTTAAGGGTGCGGTGTTTGTGGAGACCATTGTTTCACCAAGTATTTAGTTTGGCTTTCACTTAATGTTATCATTATGTATGTCAATATTTTAAGGATTTGTGTTTTTTTTCTCTAAGTCATGATATTCGGCTTAAGTCATGTATTTTAATGTTATCATTATGTATTTCAATGTTATCATTCAGTTTGTTTTTCTCTAAGTCATGTGTTTGAATGTTGTAATGATTTGAGAATTTCATCATCTATGATAACTCTCTTTTATTTAATTTGCAAGGTATTTGTCACTTTGTCAATTTACAATGACTAATGGACAACCAAACCATCTTAATCATGCTTCTAGCTCGAGCGGATCTACTAAAGCTGAAAAACGAAAAGAGTATCACAAAAGATACTATGCTGCACGCAAAGAAAATAACAAAGTATCTAAATTTGGGAGTGGTGATGCCTCCCAAAGTGCTTCATCAATATCTTTAATAAGTAATAGGTCAACAGAAAGGACGCCGTTAAGAAGTTTACAAACTAATATTACTCAATTTACACAAACAACAAATGAGAACGCCTCAAGTGTTTCTACTATAAAACGCAAGGAGTACAATAAAGGATGTTCTAATACACGAAACGATAATGGAATGCGTATTTCAAATGGCAGTCAAGTCAACCAAACCCCGATAGATGATGTTACGCCGACAACCACATTCCCATCCATAATTGACGTAGTCAGGCATAGAACATCACGAGGTTTCTATTTATTTAACAATGATTTCTTTTTTTTCGAACTCGACATCTTTTACAACCTTCATTACTTAATACACCAATTTTTTAGGTATTCGAATTCATCCGCGTACTTTATTACCCCAATTTGCTGAAGTAATTGATCAACCTTCCTTCCAAGATGGGAGCGTGCAAGATGATCCTTATAATTTTGTTTACAATGGTGTACCTGGAGAGCATCGTGTTTTAAAGGAACGAGGTGCATGTCCTAATTGTGGAGCAAAACGATTTCAGTATGAATTTGATACCTTTTGTTGTATGAGTGGGAAAACTGTGTTAGCAAACTTAGAAATTCCAGAGGAATTGTACCGACTTTTCACGTCTCAAGATGAAATTGGAGATATGTTTAGGCAAAACATCCGTGCTTATAACACCAATTTTTCTTTTGCCTCAATGGGTGTGACATTGGAAGATACATTGAACAATATGAGAGACTGCGTATATACTTTTCGTGCACATAAAGGAATATATCACAAAATCGACCAATTAGTTCCGAGGGATGGGACCCCTAGGTACTTGCAGTTGTATTTTTACGATCCTGACACTGAGTTAGATCACAGACTCCGATGGCCAAATCTTGATCGGCGTATTACTCAGATTTTAACACGTGTTCTCTCTACAAACCCATATGTCGATACATTTAGAAGACTTGCGGAACTAGGACCTCTGGACAACTATAGAGTCACTTTGAATACTTCGGTTGAACTTGACCAAAGGGTGTACAACCGACCAACGACATCGGAGGTATATATAATATTATATTAATTGTATTGCTTATTTTACTTATAGTTCACAATTATATAGGTTGCTGGTATTTGGGTTGAAGGTAATGACAATATCACTTCGTATAAACGAAGTATTGTTGTGTACGGTAGGTCTGAATATAGTCAAACTATTCAGCCGTACTTCAGCTGTTACGATCCATTGTCGTATCCTCTATTTTTTCCTAATGGTGAGTCGGGTTGGCATGGTAACATACCATGTCACGGAGTATCAATCAATGAGGTTCGCAACAATGACAACATCGAAGGAGAAATGGAAGGTACCAACAATTTGTTATCCTTTTTTAAGTGAAGATCATAAAAATAGCGTAATGCGTTTTATTTTTATTAACTGTTTGTTTTTAATACATCTTCATCGTTCAGAGGCAAACACACGAAGTGGTAGAACAACCGTGGCTATGCGAGAGTACTACTGTTACAAGTTCCAGATTCGATCTACCGATAATGTGCTTTTGTTCGGTGGTAGGCTACTACAACAGTTTGTGGTTGATGTTTACATCAAAATTGAGACGTCACGCTTAGAATTTTGTGAGAGAAACCAGGCTAAGATTCGGGCCGAATTGTACCAAGGTATTGTGGATTGCGTCAATACTGGTGAGGTTCATGCAAACAGAGTCGGGAAAAGAATTGTGTTGCCTGCATCTTTCATCGGGGGGCCTCGCGACATGCGACGTCGGTTTCTAGACGCGATGACGTTAGTTCAAGATGACGGCAAGCCTGATGTATTCCTTACAATGACATGTAATCCTAAGTGGCCTGAGATATGTGATAACTTACATGTTGGTCAAACTGCTACAGATCGTCCAGACCTTGTTTCAAGAGTGTTCCGGGCTAAATTAGAAGATCTTAAGGATCAACTCTTCAAGAAACATGTCCTCGGGGAAGTTAAGGCATACGTCTATGTCATTGAATTTCAAAAGCGGGGTTTGCCGCACGCACATTTTCTCCTAATCATGTACCCGCAACACAAGATCAATAACGCGGACCATTATGATAAGGTTGTGTGTGCTGAAATTCCTAACAAACTAACACATCCCAGATTGCATGAGATGGTTGTCAAGCACATGATTCACGGTCCTTGCGGCAATTTACGATCAAGCAGTCCTTGTATGCAGGGTGATCCTAAAATTTGTCGTTTTCACTATCCTAGACAATTTAACGAACAGACGACACAAGGAGAAGATTCGTATCCGTTGTATCGAAGGAGAGACACCGGGATAGAAGTGGACCTACGAGGACAAACACTTGATAATAGATGGGTGGTCCCATATAACCCAAGGCTTTTGATGATGTTTAACTGCCACATGAATGTTGAAGTTTGCTCAAGTATAAAATCTGTGAAATATCTTTTCAAATATGTTTATAAAGGACATGACAAACAGGTTATTCAAGTCGATCAAAGTGAGCCAGGGGTTGTTATTAATGAAATAAAAAGATTTCAAGATGCACGCTACATATCGCCCCCAGAGGCTATGTGGCGCATTTTTTCCTTCTCTCTTTCTCAAATCTTTCCTGCTGTTCTAGCCTTACAACTTCATCTCCCAAATAATCAGATGGTTAGATTTAGAGATGATGACTTGATGCCTAATATTGTTGATAGGGAAAGGGATAAGAGAACCATGCTAACAACATTTTTTGAGATAAATAGAAACGATGAAACAGCAAGGGTACATTTGTATAAAGATTTTCCAAAACACTTTACGTGGAATGGAAGCACACGCCGTTGGAGTCGTCGTTTCGGTAAAAAACAAAGAGGTCGTATCGTTTCCGCTAATCCAGCCGAAGGAGAAAGGTACTACTTACGCCTACTTTTGTCAAATGTCAGAGGGCCTACTTCTTTTGAACATCTTTGCACAGTTAATGGTCAACAATGTGCGACATTTCGGAAAGCAGCTCTTGAGTTAGGCTTAATAGAAGACGATGAATATCTATCACAATGTCTCGAAGAAGCCTCTACGTTTCAGTTTCCCAATGCTCTTAGAAGGTTATTTGCGACCATAATGATTTTTTGCCAACCTGGAGATATTCGAAAGTTATGGAATGACCACTTTGATTCACTATCTGAAGATCATCGGTTACACTGTCAAAGTATAGAACGAGTTCAAAATATGGTTCTTACCGAAATTAGTGTCTTGGTACAATCCATGGGTAAAAATTTCAATGAGTTCGACCTTCCTAAGATAACAGACGATGTTAACTTACAAGATGCAGGTTATCGTGAGTTACAAGAAGAGTATGGGATTGTTTTGGAACCTGAACACTTGAGTGCCAAAGATTCACTTAATCCGGACCAAAAAAACGTGTTTGATGAGATCATGATGCATGTTGATAATGATCTTCCAGGCGTGTTCTTTATTGATGGTCCAGGTGGAACTGGAAAAACATTTTTGTACATTGCCTTGCTTACTGAAATTCGGTCACGTGGTCTTATTGCTCTCGCAACAGCTTCATCAGGTGCAGCGGCTAATAATATGCCAGGAGGTAGAACGGCTCACTCGAGATTCAAGATTCCTCTTAATCTTGAAAATAATTCAATGTGCAATATCAAAAAACAGAGTGGGGCCGCTAAACTGATTCGGTCTGCCAAAATAATCATATGGGATGAAGCGTCGATGGCTAAACGACAGGCGATAGAGGCAGTCGATCGTACATTCCAAGACATTATAGGTGTTAGTCTCCCATTTGGTGGAAAGATAATGGTTATGGGAGGTGACTTCAGACAAGTGTTGTCGGTTATTAAACGTGGCACTCGAGCACAGATTGTAGACTCCAGCGTACGAATGTCACCTCTTTGGTCTTTGACTAAGAAGATGCGGTTGACCATAAATATGAGAGCGCTAAAAGATCCATGGTTTTCTAAATTTCTTTTAAGAGTCGGCGATGGAACTGAAGAACCAATCGAAGGAAACTATATCCGCATACCCGATGACATGACAATTCAGTGCAACAACAGAGAAAACGCTATAAAAGAATTGATCCATGCCATCTTTCCATCAATTGAAGATAATGTATATTCTTCAGATTATATAATCTCTAGAGCAATATTGTCCACTAAAAATGATAGTGTTGACGAGATTAATAATCAAATGATTGAAATTTTTCAAGGGGAGGAAAAAGTTTATTACAGTTTTGATGAAGCTGAAGACGATCAGCGCAACTTCTATCCGGTCGAGTTCTTAAACTCGCTAAATGTTAGTGGTTTACCGCCTCATAAGCTTCGTTTAAAAATTGGATGCCCAATAATATTGTTACGTAATATCGATCCATCACATGGCCTGTGTAATGGCACGCGATTGATATGTAAGGGTTTCATGCGAAATGTTATTGATGCGGAAATTGCAGTCGGTCAACATGCCGGCAAAAGAGTTTTTTTGCCAAGAATCCCTCTAACCCTTTCTGAAGATGACATGTTCCCATTCAAGCTGAAAAGAAAACAATTTCCAATTCGACTTAGCTTTTCCATGACGATTAATAAAGCTCAAGGTCAAACAATTCCGAAGGTTGGTATTTGTCTTCCGGATTCTGTATTTTCACATGGACAACTTTATGTCGCGTTATCAAGAGGGATTTCAAGACAAAGTACGAAGGTGTTGGTACATCTCGCCAAAGAATTCAAACAAAGCGGAGTTTACACATCAAATGTTGTCTACCAGGAAGTGTTGCGTGATTAATTAATCGCATCCGAATAAAAAAGAAGGTAAGTTAGTAGATTTTGTGCCTTATTTGCTTCCAGAAATTACCTTTTAATTACTATTTTAAACCACCTGTAGGCGTCTAACATTTTTTTATGTGTCGAAATCTGGTACAGTAGAGGAGAAGGTACAAGAAAGTCATAAGCGAACGGATGTATTGGTAAAACAGGAAGAGATACAAGACTCCCCGCATGGTGTTTTTATTGTTTTGTCCAGCTACTTGACTGTTTTGAACTCTTCTTGTTTTTAATTACATCTACTTCCTTGTTTTGTACTATTCTTGTAGAAGATCACCAAATAATCGATAAACTAACAGAAAAACCAGTGCCATTGTATCACGAATAAGAAAACTAACTTAAGTACTATACAATATTTCATGAGACGACGGATAAACTAACGGTAAACAATTATACTATTGTAAATTGCCACTCCCGCCGCATCGCGCGGGTAAGTGACTAGTATATATATATGTATATTTCGTGTATGTAGGTAGACATGTGCCC
This sequence comes from Helianthus tuberosus, assembly GCA_030545235.1. Taxonomy (NCBI): domain Eukaryota; kingdom Viridiplantae; phylum Streptophyta; class Magnoliopsida; order Asterales; family Asteraceae; genus Helianthus; species Helianthus tuberosus. The sequence goes on along the minus strand of CM060448.1, from coordinate 172,854,107 downwards.
ACCTTTTTCCTTCCATTTGACAAGTGTTGATGCATGCAATCTTTGTAAATCCTTCATATCTTTATAAATCCTCCAAGATCACAAAACATATCAAAACAAATCTTCCTCTCTCTCTCCCCCATAACCGTACACACCACCACCACTCCCATTTCCAATTTTTCAACCTTGTTCTTGAAGATTAAACTCCATTCCAAGCTAGTTTCAAGTTGGTGTGAAGATCCAAAGGTGTTTCCAAGGTGTTTTCAAGTGAATTCAAGCTCCATATCATCAAAATCTCATCAAAAACTCACTTGAATCTTGAAGGTATAAAGTTTATGTTTAAATCATACACTTGATTCTTGGTTGTTCTTGATGATTGGAAGTTTCTCTTGAATAATGGAATTTTTCACAAACTTGAAATCTAAAAAGAAATGGGTCTTGATACAAAATAAAAATGGTAGTATATATGTGTGTATATATAACCGTATATACATATGTATGTGTATGAGATTTGAGTTCGAGTTGATTTTTGATAAATACTTGTTTAGGATGTTTGCTTGCATGAACAAGATTATGTGCAAATATGTTAGAGATATAAAGGAGTGATTGAATCATGAGTTATAATTTGAAATAATGTTAGTATTTTGACATGTAAATGGCCAAAAATTTATTAGACATATTTGAGAATTTTTAAGTTGTTGCAAGTTCTTGAATGATAGTTAAAATGCAAGTGTTTGATGATTTGTGCATGATATGATGAATGTTCAATTAAATCAGTAAGTAAACATGAATAAATTACATGTTTGATGCATTTAAATTCATATGAAATGATGATGATGTGATAGTGTGCTTTAGACACTTGTACATAAGAATGCATGTTGATTTAAAGCTCAAGAAATGATAAAAAAAAAATGATTGTATGACAAAAATGTTTTAGAACAGATTATAAACACTAAAAATAACATTATTTGGTATATTATAATGGCATGAAACTTTGTCATAGGTTTGATAGCTTTGCATGTTGTACATATAGCTTAGAAAGTGGTAAAATATGTGAAATTTGCATGATTTATGTGCTTTATGTGAGACCTGCACTATCATGAGTATAACCACTATTTTATTTAGTAAATAACATGGGTTATGTTAAAATATCAAGTCGTTACGATTTGGTATGGTTAGAGTAACGTTTGATGCAAAACTATGCGGTAAAACGGTTAAAAATCGGATTTTCGGAGGATTTTTATAAAACTGTTTTAGATCAGTAACCAAACTGATATTTTTGATATAAAAATAAGTATTTTAACTTATATTAAGTTTACTTGGTGTTTGGTTAGTTATACATGACTTCCGACGCCCAAAAAACGTTACCGAATCGCTAAAATACGCGTTTTTCAATGTACACTGGAAGGGGTTGTTCATGGGTAAATTTTATGTGTTACAAGATGTTATGTGATTTATAATATGTGTATGATGACATGGTTATAGTTGACAAGATTATGTGTATTACGATATTTATTTTATGTCACAATAAGTATATATATTACGACGCGCAAATCGTAGATATATTGCTTATAACATGATGAGGGTCACCAATAAAATCGTTCAAGTCGCAAAGTTCTTAAAATATAATTATGAACGCATATATATATATATATATGTATATATGTATATATATATATATATTCACACCAACATAATAAAAAATAATAACTTTTTGAGAAAATCTTGAAGTTATGTGAAAATTCTAAGTATCGGAGAAACTTATGTATTTTTGTGAGTTTTTGTTTATTAAATCGTTCTTATTTAATTTAGGACGAATAAATAATTTGAGGGATTGTGTTAACATATAAAAACGCACCCAAAGGTGAGTATATAGTTCCCCTATTTTACGTTTTCAAATGTTTTGGGGTGAAGCATATGTGCATAACTTTACTTTTCGTTTTCATGATATTATACATGTTTTATTACATATTACATATATTACATTATTTCAAAGATATTTTATTGGCATATTGACTTAGTATGCCTAATGCATGGTTTTACAAAGACATTTCTCATGACATGCTTACATTGAAAAGGACATTTGGTATGTTTAACGGGTTAGTAGTACATTCATTAACATTGATCACGCCGCTCGGTAGTATGTAATAGCGCTATAGGACTTGACAAATCCCGTTCCCGCTTTCTAGGAATTGCGGAAGGGGAATGACAGAATCGGAATACATTTTTGATAAACCTTGATCCTGATAAGGGTTTATCCGACAGTCTCAAGGCTTGAGTGTATGCTATAGACAAACCACATAAATGTTCATATCGATAAAAGCAATGGTTTTTAAAACATAACTTTTGGATTTTAACTTTTGGTTATTCAAAGACCTTGTTTTGTACATGACATTGTATTTCAAAAGGCATTTGTTTATACTTGACATTGGACATGACATTGGACATGACATATTTTATACATATTATTTTCATTTGGTTATTTACTTAACCATACATCATTCTTTTATATCATTTGATTTTCATATGATTTTATAAAAGAAAATATTTTATAAGGTTCATGACTATTTTTCATTAAACATTTCTTTTAACATTCAAAGTCATGAATCTTCAACACTAAACCTATGTTACTCACAGGCATTTTTATGCTGACGTATTTACTTTCACATATGTTTCAGCAGCGAATATTTGATGTGAGCAAGCTACACTTAAGGCGACTTGGGCCTTAGCAAATCTAAAATCAAGAAAGTTATCATCTTTTATGTTATGTGTTTTGTTTGAACTAAGGCAATGTAATAATTTAAGCTTGTAAAACTTAACTTTAATTATCATGTGTTTTGAAACAATAATTCTGCCACACGACTTCCCGACGTTTCCGCTGCGGTTTGTTGTTTTACGCGGTCGGGGTGTGACAGAAGAGTTGGTATCCGAGCTCATGGTTATAGGGAATTAGGTTATTAGTAAAATTTTGACCTAGACTATAACCTTTCTAGGACCCTAACACAAGTTATCTTGTGTTTAGATCTTAAAACAATACTATCACCTATCCTTAGGTGATTACCAAAACAAGTACACAAATCTCAATTCTATTTGAAAATCAACCATCTATCTTTAGATGATTTGTTTTTAGGCTTTATGCCTTTAAAGTTTTCAAATCTCGTCAAAGTTTGGGTTTTAATAATGTGAACACGTGCAATCTGGAAGGGTGGGTGCCTGTACCCTGAGTTTTCTGTCTAAGGCTAGAGTGTTCGTACAAATCCACACAATCGGACCAGTCACTCTTACCTGGGAACTCTTGGGGTGAGTGTCCACTTATAGGCTAAAGCATGTCTTCCTTATGCATTATATAGACCCATTTACTTTGATTAGTCACTGTGTGTCATTTGATTGTTTTAAGTAACGAACAAATGACCATCTTCCTTTGTTTTGTCGATATTTTCAATACTCCTTTTGATTGTCTTATGTCAATCTCACACATTTCCTTGTGTTCCTTTTCTTTTAGATGCCTCCTCGACGTGATCAAACTCAAGACGCCGAAACGGCAGCCTTGCTCGCTCAGCAAGTTGCTGTTGTACTCCCGAACCTAGTAACTCAGTTAAACCAAGCAAACAACAATAACAACGCACCTGTTCCGTGCAACTTTAAGACTTTCAATTCGGCTAAACCGCTTCAGTTTTCTAGGTTAGAAGGAGCAACTAGGCTCCTACAGTGGTTCGAGAGTCTCGAGAGTACGTTTCGTCACGTTCAATGCCTGAATGAGTGAAAGGTTGAGTTTACGTCTAGTGTGTTTCAGAAAAGGGTGCTTACTTGGTGGAATGGTGTGATGAGGGACAGAGGTGCCATCGTGGGAATGGCTCAAACATGGGAAGAGCTTCACGCACTTATGATGAAGGAGTTTTGTCCTCGTCATGAACTGAGGGCACTGGAAAACGAATTCAACGATCTCAAGAAAGATAGTGGAGAGCACCTTGCCTACACAGACCGATACGAAAAACTGAGCCTGCTGTGTCCCACCATGGTCACGCCTTTGGACAAGGCGATTGAGAAGTACATAGACGGTCTGCCTGATCCTGTTCAGGATATTGTCACCGGCAGCAACCCTACCACGGTTAGACAAGCTATTGAGCTAGCTGCGACCTTGACTGAGTCTCAAGTCAAGAAGGGTAAACTCCACCGCAAGGGTGATAAGAAACAGAAAGCCAAGACCACCCAAGAGAAAGACAAGAAGAAGAACAACAAATCCGAGTGTTCGAGGAAGTCAAAGAAGCGCAAGGGTTCCCAAAGCTTTGTGGGTACTGCACAACCCAACCAGAACACTCAGAACCGGCCAGCACCGCCACCCGCTAAGAAACAGTATGTTGGTACTGCACCTCTTTGTAACAAGTGCAATTGTCATCATCAACCACATCTTCAGTGTCGTCTTTGCACCAACTGCGGAAGATTTGGCCATCTGGCTAACACATGTCGCTCTCCTCCTGCTCCGAATCAAGTGGTTCAAAACCCTGCCCAACAGCCAGCTAATCCTGCATGGCCTCCTTTTCCGCCTGGGTCTTGCTACAATTGTGGAGATCTGACTCACTACAGGAACAAGTGCCTGAAGTTGGCTAATGCAAACCCGGCTCGCGGACGAGCATCCAATATCAATGCCAATGAAGCACGTGCCGACAATGAAGTGGTGAACGGTACGTTCTATGTTAACAACCAACTCGCTTCTATTCTTTTTAATTTGGGTGCCAACAAGAGTTTTATATCCCTTTGCAAAGCCTAGAACAAAACTAGGAAAACCCTTGACATTAGAGTTAGCCATTGGTGAATCCTTTGTACTCGATTCCGTCATTCGAAATTGCCAGTTGAACCTCAACGATCATCTTTTTCCCATTGATCTCACGCCAATGCAACTAGGAAGTTTCGACATTATAGTAGGGATGGATTGGTTGACCAAATACCGTGCAGAGGTGGTTTGTTTTGACAAGATTGTTCGTGTACCTCTTTCGTTTGGTGAAGTCATAGAGGTTCGTGGATAGAAACCAACTAGTAGCCTTAAACTCATGACCAGCACCCAAGCCCATAGGTACCTACAAAAGAATTACGTGGCTTTCTTGGCACGTGTTGTAGAGGAGAAAGACAAGGGTAAAACTGTTCAAGATATCCCAGTCGTTCGGGACTATCCTGAGGTATTTCCTGAAGAGTTACCTGGTTTACCCCCAGCACGTCAAATCGAGTTCCGTATTGACCTTGTACCCGGTGCCAACCCGATAGCAAAATCTCCTTATCGTCTTGCACCATCTGAGATGCAAGAGTTATCGAAGCAGCTGCAGGAGTTATCAGACAATGGATTTATTCGTCCAAGCTTTTCCCCTTGGGGCGCGCCTGTTCATTTTGTAAAGAAGAAGGATGGATCTTTCTGAATGTGTATCGATTATTGTGAGCTTAACAAACTCACTATCAAAAATCGATATCCCTTACCTCGCATTGATGATCTCTTTGATCAGCTTCAGGGTGCTACCTGCTTTTCAAAGATTGACCTACGTTCTGGGTATCATCAGCTTCCGTATCCGAAGAAGATATTCCCAAGACTGCTTTCCGCACACGATACGGCCACTATGAGTTTACTGTTATGCCTTTCGGTTTAACGAATGCTCCTGCCGTCTTCATGGACTTAATGAATAGGGTTTGTAAGCCTTATTTAGATAAGTTCATCATCGTCTTCATTGATGACATCTTGATTTATTCCAAGACACGAGCTGACCACGAACAACATCTCCTTCTAACAATGGAACTCCTAAAGAAGGAACAACTTTTCGCTAAATTCTCCAAGTGTGAATTTTGGCTTAGGGAAGTTCAATTTTTGGGACATATTGTTAACGAACAAGGTATACATGTAGATCCCGCCAAAATCAGTGCGATTAAGGATTGGAATACACCAACTACTCCTACCGAGGTTCCTTCATTTCTGGGTCTCGCGGGTTATTGCCGCCGCTTTATTGCAAACTTCTCCAAGATTGTGGTTCCTCTCACAGCCTTAACTCAAAAGAATAAACCTTTTGAGTGGGGACCCAAACAAGAAGAAGCTTTTTAGACCTTGAAACATAAACTTTGCGATGCTCCTGTGTTGTCTTTACCTGAGGGAAATGACGACTTTGTCGTATATTGTGACGCATCGAATCTAGGCCTTGGTTGTGCTCTCATGCAAAGGAACAAAGTCATAGCCTATGCATCAAGACAATTGAAAATCCATGAGAAACTACACAACTCATGATCTTGAGTTAGGCGCTGTGGTTTTTGCTCTCAAGATCTGGAGACAATACCTTTACGGAACAAAATGTGTGGTTTTCACTGACCACAAAAGTCTCCAACACATCTTCAATCAGAAAGACCTAAACATGAGGCAACGACGTTGGGTGGAACTTCTAAACGACTACGACTGCGAGATTCGCTACCATCCTGGTAAGGCGAATGTCGTAGCTGATGCGTTAAGTCAAAAAGAAAGAGTTAAGCTTCATTGTGTTCAAGTTCGATCTGATATTCAAACCCGCATTTCTCAAGCTCAACGTACTTGTATTTCACAGAACATGATGGGTAAGGAATTACCGTATCATCTTACGCCTCATCTTGAACTGAAGGACGATGGGTTATATTATTTCATGGACCGTTTGTGGGTTCCAATTCAAGACAATCTCCGCACCTTATTGATGAATGAATCTCACAAGTCTCGTTATTCAATCCATCCTGGTGCAGACAAAATGTATAAGGATCTTCGAACCCAGTTTTGGTGGCCGGGAATGAAGGAAGACGTTGCCTTATACGTATCAAAATGCCTTACTTGTCTGAAGGTTAAGGCAGAACATCAACATCCCTCTGGATTATTGGAACAACCAGAGATACCGGTTTGGAAATGGGAAAACATTGCCATGGATCTCATTACCAAACTACCGCACACTAATAGAGGTCATGATGCCATTTGGGTAGTAGTTGATCGTTTGACAAAATCTGCACACTTCTTGCCAATCCGTGAGGATCTCTCTACTGAAAAGCTTGCCAAGATCTATGTAGAGGAGATTGTATCCTGACATGGTGTTCCTTCGAACATCATATCAGACCGAGATGCTCGATTCTCATCTCACTTTTGGAGAACCATGCAATCTGCTTTGGGAACCCAACTCAATTTGAGCACAGCTTATCATCCTCAAACGAATGGAGAAACTGAAAGAACAATCCAGATATTGGAGGATATGCTTAGAGCTTGTGTGATCGACTTTGGTGGTAGTTGGGATTCACATCTACCGTTGATCGAATTCTCCTACAACAATAGTTATCACTCCAGCATCAACATGGCTCCTTTCGAAGCTTTATACGGTCGAAAATGTCGTTCGTCGGTCTGCTGGAATGAGATTGGTGAAGCTCATCTCACTAGACCTGAACTCATTATAGAGACTACAGACAAAGTCAAGAAAATTCGCGACAACATCTTAACAGGTAGAAGCCGTCAAAAGAGTTACGCGGATAGACGACGCAATACTTTGGAATTCCAAGTCGGTGATCTCGTCCTACTCAAGGTATCTCCTTGGAAAGGTGTAATCAGATTTGGGAAGAAAGGAAAACTTGCACCATGATATGTTGGACCATTCAAGATCGTTGATAGAATCGGAAAAGTAGCCTACAGACTTGAGTTGCCTCCTGAACTTGGAAATGTTCATCCAACTTTCCACGTGTCCAATCTAAAAAAGTGTTTGCCTGATGAAAACCTCCACATCCCCCTTGATGAAATTCGTGTCGACAACACGATGCACTTCGTCGAGAAACTTGTGGAAATATTGGACCATCAAGTCAAGAAGCTTAAGCGCAAGCGCATACGGATAGTCAAAGTTCGCTGGGAATCCAAACGTGGCCCAGAGTTTACTTGGGAACGAGAGGATCAAATGAAGGAGAAATATCCACACCTTTTCCCACAGAGTTTACTTGTGCATATATATATGTATATTTCGTGTATGTATGTAGACATGTGCCCACCTTTTTCCTTCCATATGACAAGTTTTGATGCATGCAATCTTTGTAAATCCTTCATATCTTTATAAATCCTCCAAGATCACAAAACATATCAAAACAAATTTTCCTCTCTCTCTCTCCCCCATTACCTTACACACCACCACCACTCCCATTTCCAATTTTTCAACCTTGTTCTTGAAGATTAAACTCCATTCCAAGCTAGTTTCAAGTTGGTGTGATGATCCAAAGGAGTTTCCAAGGTGTTTTCAAGTGAATTCAAGCTCCATATCATCAAAATCTCATCAAAAACTCACTTGAATCTTGAAGGTATAAAGTTTATGTTTAAATCATACACTTGATTCTTGGTTGTTCTAGATGATTGGAAGTTTCTCTTGAATCTTGGAATTTTTCACAAACTTGAAATCTAAAAAGAAATGGGTCTTGATATAAAATAAAAATGGTAGTATATATGTGTGTATATATAACCGTATATATATATGTATGTGTATGAGATTTGAGTTTGAGTTGATTTTTGATAAATACTTATTTTGGATGTTTGCTTGCATGAACAAGATTATGTGCAAATATGTTAGAGATATAAAGGAGTGATTGAATCATGAGTTATAATTTGAAATAATGGTAGTATTTTGACATGTAAATGGCCAAAAATTTATTAGACATATTTGAGAATTTTTAATTTGTTGCAAGTTCTTGAATGATAGTTAAAATGCAAGTGTTTGATGATTTGTGCATGATATGATGAATGTTCAATTAAATCAGTAAGTAAACATGAATAAATTACATGTTTGATGCATTTAAATTCATATGAAACGATGATGATGTGATAGTGTGCTTTAGACACTTGTACATAAGAATGCATGTTGATTTAAAGCTCAAGAAATGATAAAAAAATGATTGTATGACAAAAATGTTTTAGAACAGATTATAAACACTAAAAATAACATTATTTGGTATATTATAATGGCATGAAACTTTGTCATAGGTTTGATAGCTTTGCATGTTGTACATATAGCTTAGAAAGTGGTAAAATATGTGAAATTTGCATGATTTATGTGCTTTATGTGAGACCTGCACTATCATGAGCATAACCAGTATTTTATTCAGTAAATAACATGGGTTATGTTAAAATATCAAGTCGTTACGATTTGGGATGGTCAGGGTAACGTTTGATGCAAAACTATGCGGTAAAACGGTTAAAAATCGGATTTTCGGAGGATTTTTATAAAACTGTTTAGATCAGTAACCAAACAGATATTTTTGATATAAAAATAATTATTTTAACTTGTATTAAGTTTACTTGGTGTTTGGTTAGTTATACATGACTTCCGACGCCCAAAAACGTTACCTAATCGCTAAAATACGCGTTTTTCAATGTACACTAGAAGGGGTTGTTCATGGGTAAATTTTATGTGTTACAAGATGTTATGTGATTTATAATATGTGTATGATGACATGGTTATAGTTGACAAGATTATGTGTATTACGATATTTATTTTATGTCACAATAAGTATATATATTACGACGCGCAAATCGTAGATATATTGCTTATAACATGATGAGGGTCACCAATAAAATCGTTCAAGTCGCAAAGTTCTTAAAATATATTTGTGAACGCATATATATATATATATATACATATATATATACGCATATATATATATATACATATATATATATATATATATACACCAACATAATAAAAAATAATAAATTTTCGAGAAAATCTTGAAGTTATGTAAAAATTCTAAGTATCGGAGAAACTTAGGCATTTTTGTGAGTTTTTGATTATTAAATCGTTCTTATTTAATTTAGGACGAATAAACAATTTGAGGGATTGTGTTAACATATAAAAACGCACCCAAAGGTGAGTACATAGTTCCCCTATTTTACGTTTTCAAATGTTTTGGGGTGAAGCATATGTGCATAACTTTACTTTTCGTTTTCATGATATTATACATGTTTTATTACATATTACATACAATACATTATTTCAAAGACATTTTATTGGCATATTGACTTAGTATGCCTAATGCATGGTTTTACAAAGACATTTCTCATGACATGCTTACATTGAAAAGGACATTTGGTATGTTTAACAGGTTAGTAGTACATTCATTAACATTGATCACGCCGCTCGGTAATATGTAATAGCGCTATAGGACTTGACAAATCCCGTTCCCGCTTTCTAGGAATTTCGGAAGGGGAATGACAGAATCTGAATACATTTTTGATAAACCATGATCCTGATAAGGGTTTATCCGACAGTCTCAAGGCTTGAGTGTATGCGATAGACAAACCACATAAATGTTCATATCGATAAAAGCAATGGTTTTCAAAACATAACTTTTGGATTTTAACTTTTGGTTATTCAAAGACCTTGTTTTGTACATAACAATGTATTTCAAAAGACATTTGTTTATATTTGACATTGGACATGACATTTGACATTGGAAATGACATATTTTATACATATTATTTTCATTTGGTTATTTACTTAACCATACATCATTCTTTTATATCATTTGATTTTCATATGATTTTATAAAAGAAAATATTTTATAAGGTTCATGACTATTTTTCATTAAACATTTCTTTTAACATTCAAAGTCATGAATCTTCAACACTAAACCTATGTTACTCACAGGCATTTTTATGCTGACGTATTTACTTTCACATATGTTTCAGGAGCGAATATTTGATGTGAGCAAGCTACACTTAGGGCGACTTGAGCCTTAGCAAATCTAAAATCAAGAAAGTTATCATCTTTTATGTTATGTGTTTTTTTTTTAACTATGGCAATGTAATAATTTAAGCTTGTAAAACTTAACTTTAATTATCATGTGTTTTGAAACAATAATTCTGCCACACGACTCCCCGACGTTTCCGCCGCGGTTTGTTGTTTTACGCGGTCGGCGTGTGACAATAGTCAGTCACAGATAGTCACGTTACATGTTCACTAAACAGATTACTATTGTCCGGTACGGCCTGAGGGGCCGGGTGTCACAGTCTCCCCCTGTTTAGGGAATTTCGTCCCCGAAATTCTACTTCACAGGTTTCGTTTTCGCACTTGGTGTTAAGAGGTGAGCATATTTCTGTTGCATTTGGTCCTGTCGCTCCCACGTGAACTCGGGTCCACGCTTAAAATTCCAACGGACCTTGACCAACTCAATTTTACTCCTCCTGAGTTTCTGGGTTTTCCGATCCAGAACCTCCACTGGTTCTACGATAAATCTCAGTTTATCGTCCACTCGAACCTCTCCAGGGGGTATAATTAGTGTCTCATCAGACAGACACTTTTTCAGGTTGGAGACATGAAATATGTCATGGACTCCAATCAACTCATGTGGCAACTTGAGCCTATATGCAACTGGTCTAACTCGAGAGACGACTTCGAAGGGACCTATATAGCGCGGGCTCAACTTTCCCCCTCTTTCAAACCTCACAACGCCCTTCCATGGCGATACCTTCAGCATAACTCTATCACCAACTTGGAACTCTAGCGGTTTCCTTCGGTTATCTGCATAACTCTTCTGTTGATCCGTGGCAGCCTTCAACCTATTCTTGATCTGGACAACCTTGTCTGTGGTCTCCTGAATAATCTCGGGTCCGATCAAATTGTAACACCTAGGTCACTGCGACCATCAAACAAATGCCAAGACAATGAAATATTGTATTTCATACTTGGGATCTGTATAAATATGTGTATCTTTTGCACATATCAATTCTTGTTCGATTTCAAGCTCTAAATCGCTTTCTGGAAGGTTATACGCGCACTGATGCGTAAATATAACCAGTTTAATGCAACGAACACTCCAGAATAGTGAAATAGGCTTAACATACCTTAAACAACCTTTACATAACTTAGAAATAAGTTTTGAAGGCTTTGGTATGGCAAAATCAAGTTAAATCGCTTACAGGGACTAAACTTGACAAACTGCGAAAGTATGCCAATTTGAACTGTAACGAACATTCCGGAACATGACCATAAGTTAAACACACCCTAAATATCCTTACCATACTTTTAGTGTTAAGGTGCGCAAGCAGGGGCCAGATGCAGCAACTCGTTTTTCTCAGCTGTTAACAGCCCTTAAACACCCTCCAAAGGCCAATGCCATGTGTCCAACTCTTGTGGTGGAGCAATATGAGTTACCACAACATTCCGACAAGTGTACGGGCAAGATCATTCCCTCTTCTCCAAGAAACGATCCTAACGGTGAACCGAAATCTATAAATACCCATCACATTTTCACTCATTCCTCACAAGAACCTGATTTGAGAAGCTATAAGTTGAAACCTTTGTTTCATACCTGAGCTACTTGAATCAAGATTAGCATTCGGGGACCCTTTGTAAGTGTTCCTTCGTTCTTTTATTGCTTTTCGAGTCCGAAAGTCAAACTTTGTTTGACTTTCTGCATTGACCAGTTTATGGTCAATGCGAAGTTCGTTTGAACTTCGCAAGGTGATTGTAATCACGATGGTTATAGTCCCTTGTGACTATGCCTACTGATTACCACGTTGTCTAGGGTCGTAAGGGTAAGCGATCTAATAAATCGCTTATACCTTCGAACCCGACCCATTTGGTCGATCATTAGGATCCGACCAAATACATTAGGTGACCATAGTAGGTAGGGAATAACCTTCCGAGGTTATACCTTATGGTCACGATGTTTAAGTAGTTGTATGATAGGTAGTTTATATGCCTTAGGTAAATTACCAAAATACCCCTTTGATGCCAAAATTCATTATAAACATATGTGACATAACTTTTGACATCTAAACTGATTTGGCGACAATATTAGGCATGTTAAGGCATATTCTACTTGTCATAGGACTAGTTAGGCGGTCCGAACGCGTTTCACGCGAACGACGCGTTAAAGTAGCATAAGCTACCTAAACGGGTCGTAATGGGTCGTAAGCACTCATGTTAGGTTTCATTTTAGTATGTAGGCCTTGTTAAACCATATTACATGAGTTGCCCTACTCATTTGGTTTACGAGCCTCATTCTATCCGATCTTCCGATTATAGGTCCGGTTTATTAACATAGTTACCTATATTAGGTGCCGTTTGATATCCGTGATCTCTAGCATTGTTTGGTTGTTACTCAAGGATTTCTAAGCAATCTCAAGTGAGTACATAGACCCCTCTTTTACTGTTTTCCAAACTGTTTTGGGGTGAAACACATGTGCCTACTTGTTACTTTCGTGCTTTCCTGCTTTCACATCATATACTTGCTATGTTCATTAGTACATTTATAGTACATGATTTCATTGTGTTCATGCTATGTATGTTCATTGTGTGCATACTTAGTACATTGTTTTACATTACATTTCATGCTATGTATGTCCATTGTGTGCATACTTAGTACATTGTTTTACATTACATTTCATGCTATGTATGTCCATTCTGTGCATACTTAGTACATTGTTTTACATTACATTTCATGCTATGTATGTCCATTGTGTGCATACTTAGTACATTGTTTCACATTGCATTTCTGTTGCATATGCTCATCCAGCATATGAACACATTATACTACATTTTGAACCGTTGTAACCATTTGACTATGTGAACCGTCGTAACCCTTTGATTATATGAACCGTTTGTAACTATTGAACTGTGTGAACCAGTTGTATCTGTTGACATGATTTACATTTGACAATAGACATTTGACTATACATAAACATTTCTACAATTGTTAAACATTTCATCTTGATGGTTTGGTTTGAGTAAGTGATTTAAGTAATGAGGCGTATCTAATATGATACAAGCACGGTGGATACGCCGCTGGTATTTCCTATATATAAGTGTTTGTATGGTATCACATATTGTAGCGTTATTTGAATCATTTCAATTTGAGACATATAAACATTTTATACAAATAACATACTTTTCACAAGACATTGATTTACAAACAACTTATCTTATACAAACTCATTTACATGGTTATTCATTTAACCATACATTATTCTCTTATTTATACATATCATCTGATCTTATCGTTTTTCAAATGATTTACAAGACAAAGCAAATTACAAGGTTCATGACTAAACATTTTCTCAAACATAAGTCATGAATTCTGTTTTCACAAAACCTATGTATCTCACAGGCATTTTTATGCTGACGTACCTATTTTCACATGTGTTTTCAGGAGATGATGCATAGGACTTATCAAGACATACTTAGGCGGACCTGTGCCTTAGTGACTTAAAACGAGACAAGAACTAGTTAATTTATGTTATGTACTCTTTGGTTCTTGTTTATAACAATGTAAACTTTCATGTTTGATTAATAAAACGAAACTTTAATTGCCATGGATTTGAAACAATTAATTCTGTTACAACACTCCCCGACGTTTCCGCCACGTTCGGTTGTTCCACGTGGTCGGGGTGTGACAGAAAAGTTGGTATCAGAGCCAATGGTTATAGGGAATTAGGTTATTAGTAATACTTTGACCTAGTCTATAACCTTTCTAGGACCCTAACGCGAGTTTACTTGTGTTTAGTCATAAAACAGTACCGTCACCTATCCTTAGGCGACGACTACAACAAGAACATAAATTTCAAAACCGCTTTGAAAACTAATCATCTGTTCTAGGATGATTGATTACTAGGTTTTGAACCCTCTATTGTAAGGTTTTGAACCCTCTGTTATAAGGTTTTGAACCCCTTTGAGTTTTCAAAATCTCGTCAAAGTTTTGGGTCATAAATAGTGTGAACACGTGCAAACTGGAAGAGTGAATGCCTGTACCCTGAGTTTTCTGTCTAAGGCTAGAGTGTTCGTACAAATCCACATAATCGGACTAGTCACTCTTACCTGGGAACTCTTGGGGTGAGTGTCCACTTATAGGCGAGCATGTCTTCGCGATACACTATGAGGATCTATTTGCTTTGATTCAGCCTTTGTGTTGTTTGTTTGCTTCGTGGTTCAAACAAATGACCATCAACCATGATTATGGTCGGTAATTGTAACATCATATTCTTACCCAATGCCATTTCATTTGTTTTCTTTCTTGTTTCTCTTTTAGAATGCCTCCTCGACGTGAAAACCAGACAGCAACTGCCGAACTGGCAGAAATCATTGCGCAGCAAATGGCTGCTCAATTCCCAAACCTCTTTGCTCAATGGAACCAAGCCAACAACAACAATAATGGTCCATGAAATTTCAAGAGTTTTAACTCGGCTAAACCACTCAAGTTTAGTGGTTCTGAGGGAGCGACTGGGCTTCTTCAATGGTTCGAGAGCATTGAGAATACTTTTTGCCACGTGCAGTGTCCTGACAATCGCAGGGTCGAGTTTTCTTCGAGTGTGTTCCAGAAGAGGGCCCTTACGTGGTGGAACGGGGTTATGAGAGATCGTGGTGCAGAAGTTGCTCTAGCACAGACAAGGGCTGAACTTAGGGCCCTTATGATGAAGGAATTCTGTCCTCGTCACGAGATCAGGGCCTTAGAAAGGGAATTCGACAATCTTGAGCAAGACAGCAGTGAACATCAAGCATACACTGACCGTTATGAGGAGTTAAGTCTGTTATGCCCAAACATGGTCACGCCTTTGGATAAGGCAATCGAAAAGTACATTGATGGCCTCCCTGACTCAATACAAGACATTGTGACTGGTAGCAACCCTACTACAGTTAGACAGGCCATTGAACTATCTGCAACCTTGACTGAATCAAAGATCAGGAAAGGTAAACTTTTCCGAAAAGGTGACAAGAAACCGGTCGAGGAATCAAACCCAATCGAGGAATCAAAGACCATGGATGAACAGACTGGATCCCCTAAGAGGTCAAAGAAGCGAAAGGCTTCTCAGAACTTCGCCATGGTTACTCACAATGATCAAGCCGTCTCCAACCAACCAGCTCAACCCCCTGCTAGGAAGCCATACAATGGAACTGCACCCTTGTGCAACCAATGTAGCCTCCATCATCATGCCAATGTAAAGTGCCGCAAATGCCAAACTTGTGGACTTATAGGCCATACAGCAAGAGTCTGCCCAGCTGCAGCTGCACCAAACCAAGCTGGCAATAATACCGCTCAAGGTCATTTTCTACCAGGTTCTTGTTTCAACTGTGGCGAGCTGGGTCATTTCCGAAGAAATTGCCCAAAGCTTGCTAATGCAAATCCAGCACAGTGATGAGCATCTGACCAACCAGAAGACAACATCGTTTAGAAATAATCACGTCTTATGTATTATTTTCTTTTGTTGTCAAGGTCCATGAAACAGTTGTTATCATTGTTTATAAATAAATCTTTTATTTACATTGCAATGTATTTATGTGGTTGTATGTATAAACAACATATCCCTTACAATACCGACAATCAAGGAATCGTATTCCTTGAAAAGCAAACTACCCCCCAAAATTCTTCCACCTTATGTTCTCTTGCGTTTCCACGAAATTCCTAAGTACCCGTTTATTCTAAGGAAACGAAGTACAAGGCGCAAGGTACAACACGAGACGAATACCCAAAGTACCACTATAAATCCTTAATAAGGGTACTTAAGGATATTTCCGTAAATCCTAAAATTTTTGTGTTCCCTTTTATGTTTTTGGTGTAATCCAAGTTTTTGTTATCAAAAATCCTTAATGGACTTCTACGTTGTAGTTAAGTCCCTTGGGTTATAAAGTACTCCTCCATAATTAGACCCCTTGAGTGGTCTAGTTAAACAGATTGATCCAAAAATCTGGTTAGGAACATCATGTGATGATATAGCTGAAAGGACTCCTTGGTGGCCTAATTAAAAAGGTCATTTGTCGATCTAATTAAAAGGACCCTATGGTAGTCTAGTCACCCTCATCACAGGTTTGTTTTTCTTCCCCTAAACATTACAAGATAAACTGTGCGGACTGTGCAAGGAATTACGTAATTATGGATGCATACATAATTATGGAATTTAGTGCACAGAAACCACAGCGAGTTTTGTCATGTGTCTAGAATTAGCCCTATTCATTTCCGTTTCTGAGGAAGCACCCGTTGAAAATGACTCCGTTTGTTCATTTTCGTTTCTGAAGATTTGTCCGTTGAGGAAATGAATATCCGTTTGACTATCCTTTTTCAT
This sequence comes from Helianthus tuberosus, assembly GCA_030545235.1. Taxonomy (NCBI): domain Eukaryota; kingdom Viridiplantae; phylum Streptophyta; class Magnoliopsida; order Asterales; family Asteraceae; genus Helianthus; species Helianthus tuberosus. The sequence continues at coordinate 172,837,066 of CM060448.1, read as the reverse complement.
TTCCATTTCTGATGAAGCACCCGTTGAAAATGACTCCGTTTGTTCATTTTCGTTTCTGAAGATTTGTCCGTTGAGGAAATGAATATCCGTTTGACTATCCTTTTTCATTTCCATTTCTGATGAAGCATCCGTTGAAAATGACTCCGTTTGTTCATTTTCGTTTCTGAAGATTTGTCCGTTGAGGAAATGAATATCCGTTTGACTATCCTTTTTCATTTCCATTTCTGATGAAGCATCCGTTGAAAATGACTCCGTAAGTTCATTTTACATTTCTGAAGATTGTCCGTTGAGGAAATGAATCCCCGTTTGTTTATTCCTTCATTTCCGTTTCTGAAGAATACTCGTTGAGGAAAATGACTCCGTCTGTTCATTTTCATTTCTAAAGATTGTCCGTTAAGGAAATGACAGGATTATGCCTTGTATATCTGGTGGTTACTTGACACAAAGTCACAGATGGACTCCTACTAATAAATTTCGGGACGAAATTTCCTAAAGTAGGGGAAACTGTAACACCTGGGTCACTGCGACCATCAAACAAATTCCAAGACAATGAAATATTGTATTTCATACTTGGGATCTGTATAAACATGTGTATCTTTTGCACATATCAATTCTTGTTCGATTTCAAGCTCTAAATCGCTTTCTGGAAGGTTATACGCGCACTGATGCGTAAATATAACCAGTTTAATGCAACGAACACTCCGGAATAGTGAAATAGGCTTAACATACCTTAAATAACCTTTACATAACTTAGAAATAAGTTTTGAAGGCTTTGGTATGGCAAAATCAAGTTAAATCGCTTACAGGGACTAAACTTGACAAACTGCGAAAGTATGCCAATTTGAACTGTAACGAACATTCCGGAACATGACCATAAGTTAAACACACCCTAAATATCCTTTACATAGCTTAGAAATAGGCTTTGAGGGGTTCGGTGTGCTAAAATAAACTTTTGGTTCATTCAGGGACTAAAAGCGTCAAAAAGTGCATAAGTTTGCTCTTTCGCGCATAACTTGCGTTCTGAATACATCCGGACATCCAAAAATTTATGTAAGCATTAAAATATTTTATTTTAGTGTTTGGCATAAGAAAAATCCATTCGTCACGCCATTTGGATCGTTTTCGCGCTTATGCGCATTCCGTCGTAATTAACCGAATATCGCGATCGTACGGCCAAACGAACGGACATCCGAGATATTTTTGAGCACATTTTAAGTTCCCTATACTTTAACTTCATTTTATAGCTTTGAAATGGGGTTAACGGGGCTTAAACGTGTCACAAATGCATCGAAAACCAAGTTTGGAGCTGCAGGGGCCTGTTTTGCCATTTATCAAACTTTCTGGTCTGCAAGGTCCTTGCGCACCTCAACACTTTTAGTGTTACGGTGTGCAAGAAGGGGCCAGATGCAGCAACTCGTTTTTCTCAGCTGTTAACAGCCCTTAAACACCCTCCAAAGGCCAATGCCATGTGTCCAATTCTTGTGGTGGAGCAATATGAGTTACCACAACATTCCGACAAGTGTACGGGCGAGATCATTCCCTCTTCTCCAAGAAACGATCCTAACGGTGAACTGAAATCTATAAATACCCATCACATTTTCACTCATTCCTCACAAGAATCTGATTTGAGAAGCTCTAAGTTGAAACCTTTGTTTCATACCTGAGCTACTTGAATCAAGATTAGCATTCGGGGACCCTTTGTAAGTGTTCCTTCGTTCTTTTATTGCTTTTCGAGTCCGAAAGTCAAACTTTGTTTGACTTTCTGCATTGACCAGTTTATGGTCAATGCGAAGTTCGTTTGAACTTCGCAACGTGATTGTAATCACGATGGTTATAGTCCCTTGTGACTATGCCTACTGATTACCACGTTGTCTAGGGTCGTAAGGGTAAGCGATCTAATAAATCGCTTATACCTTCGAACCCGACCCATTTGGTCGATCATTAGGATCCGACCAAATACATTAGGTGACCATAGTAGGTAGGGAATAACCTTCCGAGGTTATACCTTATGGTCACGACGTTTAAGTAGTTGTATGATAGGCCTTGTTAAACCATATTACATGAGTTCCCCTACTCATTTGGTTTACGAGCCTCATTCTATCCGATCTTCCGATTATAGGTCCGGTTTATTAACATAGTTACCTATATTAGGTGCCGTTTAATATCCGTGATCTCTAGCATTGTTTGGTTGTTACTCAAGGATTTCTAAGCAATCTCAAGTGAGTACATAGACCCCTCTTTTACTGTTTTCCAAACTGTTTTGGGGTGAAACACATGTGCATACTTGTTACTTTCGTGCTTTCCTGCTTTCACATCATATACTTGCTATGTTCATTAGTACATTTATAGTACATGATTTCATTGTGTTCATGCTATGTATGTTCATTGTGTGCATACTTAGTACATTGTTTTACATTACATTTCATGCTATGTATGTCCATTGTGTGCATACTTAGTACATTGTTTTACATTACATTTCATGCTATGTATGTCCATTCTGTGCATACTTAGTACATTGTTTTACATTACATTTCATGCTATGTATGTCCATTGTGTGCATACTTAGTACATTGTTTCACATTGCATTTCTGTTGCATATGCTCATCCAGCATATGAACACATTATACTACATTTTGAACCGTTGTAACCATTTGACTATGTGAACCGTCGTAACCCTTTGATTATATGAACCGTTTGTAACTATTGAACTGTGTGAACCAGTTGTATCTGTTGACATGATTTACATTTGACAATAGACATTTGACTATACATAAACATTTCTACAATTGTTAAACATTTCATCTTGATGGTTTGGTTTGAGTAAGTGATTTAAGTAATGAGGCGTATCTAATATGATACAAGCACGGTGGATACGCCGCTGGTATTTCCTATATATAAGTGTTTGTATGGTATCACATATTGTAGCGTTATTTGAATCATTTCAATTTGAGACATATAAACATTTTATACAAATAACATACTTTTCACAAGACATTGATTTACAAACAACTTATCTTATACAAACTCATTTACATGGTTATTCATTTAACCATACATTATTATCTTATTTAGACATATCATCTGATCTTATCGTTTTTCAAATGATTTACAAGACAAAGCAAATTACAAGGTTCATGACTAAACATTTTCTCAAACATAAGTCATGAATTCTGTTTTCACAAAACCTATGTATCTCACAGGCATTTTTATGCTGACGTACCTATTTTCACATGTGTTTTCAGGAGATGATGCATAGGACTTATCAAGACATACTTAGGCGGACCTGTGCCTTAGTGACTTAAAACGAGACAAGAACTAGTTAATTTATGTTATGTACTCTTTGGTTCTTGTTTATAACAATGTAAACTTTCATGTTTGATTAATAAAACGAAACTTTAATTGCCATGGATTTGAAACAATTAATTCTGTTACAACACTCCCCGACGTTTCCGCCACGTTCGGTTGTTCCACGTGGTCGGGGTGTGACACAAATGCTTCTCGCCGACTTCAGCCCAACAGAGCGGTGATCGACACTTCCTTCCATACAGGGCTTCAAACGGAGCGGCTTTTATGCTGGCGTGGTAACTATTGTTGTAAGAAAACTCTGCCTAGGGCAAATGAGTATCCCAACTTCCGCCGAAATCAATCGCACACGCTCTCAGCATATCCTCTAATGTCTGAATGGTCCTTTCGCTCTGACCATCCATTTAAGGATGATATGCAGTACTCATATCCAAACGAGAACCCAACGATTTCTGGAGAGATCGCCAAAATATGGAGTCAAATCATCCGTCTCTATCTGAAATGATTGATACAGGTACTCCATGACGGGCTATAATCTCGTTAAGGTATAGTTGCGATATCTTCTCCGTATTGTCTGTTTCCTTAAGTGCCAGAAATGAGCAGACTTTGTCAATCGACCCACAATTACCCAGATCATATTGTGTCCACGCGACGCATGGGGTAACTTGGTGATAAAGTCCATCGTAAGATGTTCCCATTTCCACTTAGGAATCTCTAGTTGCTGCAGAAACCCATACGGCTTCTGGTGCTCAGCCTTAACCCTAGAGCATGTCAGACATTTACTCACGTAGGCCACAATGTCTCTCTTCATCTTCGGCCACCAGTAAAATTCCTTAATGTCCTGATACATCTTGGTAGAACCTGGGTGAATGGAATACTTGGATTTATGAGCTTCGTTCATAAACAATTCACGGGGGTTACCTTTAAACGGAACCCGGACTCAGTTTATGAAGTACATTACTTCATCTGCTTTCGATATCAGTTTACATTCTAAGCCCTTCAAACCTTCACTTCTCAAATCATCATCCTTCAAAACTTCCCGCTGTGCGTCACGAATTTGATCGGTCAAACTCGTTTGTATGGTCAAACCCAAAGCACGCACACGTAGAGGCTTTTCTCGCTCCTTCCTGCTGAGCGCATCTGCAACAACGTTTGCTTTCCCTGGGTGATAACGGATATCACATTCATAATCGTTAAGTAACTCTACCCAACGTCGTTGTCGCATATTGAGCTCCTTCTGATCGAAGATGTGCTGGAGGCTCTTATGGTCCGTGTAAATCATACACTTCGTGCCATACAAGTAGTGGCTCCAGATCTTCAAAGCAAACACAACAGCTCCAAGCTCCAAATCATGTGTTGTGTAATTCTTCTCGTGCACTTTCAATTGTCTGGACGCATAGGCTATCACTTTGTCTCTTTGCATTAAAACGCATCCAAGACCCAAACGTGAAGCATTACAACAAACAATGAAATCATTACTTCCCTTAGGAAGGGAAAGAATAGGTGCACTGCAGAGCTTTTCCTTCAATGACTGAAAAGCTTTCTCCTGCTTCTCCGTCCAGTCAAACTTCCTCTCCTTCTGGGTTAATAGCGTCAATGGCTGCGCTATTCAGGAGAAGTTCTCGATGAACCTCCGGTAATACCCAGCAAGCCCTAAGAATTATCGCACCTCTGTCGGAGTCTTTGGCGCTTCCCAATTCTTTATTGCTTCAATCTTAGACGGATCTACATGTATACCTTTCTCATTTATGACATGTCCGAGAAAATGAACTTCTCGAATCCAAAACTCACATTTAGAGAACTTGGCATACAGCTTCTCTTCCTTCAGCAACTCCAAAATTAACCTCAAATGATGCTCATGATCCTCTTTGGTTCGTGAATAAATAAGTATATCGTCGATGAATACTATCACGAATTTGTCTAAGTAGGGTTTGCATACCCTTTTCATGAGATCCATGAACACAGCTGGTGCATTAGTTAAACCAAAGGGCATTACTAGAAACTCATAATGGCCATATCGTGTTCGAAAGGCTGTCTTTGGAATGTCTTCGTCAGCAACCTTCAACTGATGATAGCCTGAATGCAGATCTATCTTCGAGTAGTAGCTGGATCCCTAAAGCTGGTCAAACAAATCATCAATCCTCGGCAAAGGATACCGATTCTTGATAGTTAACTTGTTTAGCTCCCTGTAATCTATACACATCCTGAAGGATCCATCTTTCTTCTTCACGAACAGAACAGGCGCACCCCAAGGCGAATAACTCGGTCGAATGAAACCTTTGCCTAGTAGCTCTTGAAGCTGGTTCGACATTTCTTTCATTTCAGACGGTGCCAATCTATAGGGAGATTTTGAAATTGGTGCAACACCAGGTACCAGATCGATTCAGAACTCGATCTGTCTTGCAGGGGGTAATCCAGGTAAGTCTTCAGGAAAAACTTCTGGATAATCACGAACAATAGGAATCTCCTCTATCTTCCTACATTCGGCCTTTGTATCCATCACGTTAACTAAGAACGCAGGATACCCTTTCCGCAACAGCTTGAGCATCTTCATAACACTGACAACACTAGACACACGACTCGAACGATCTCCATGGATAACTTTCGCTTCGCCACCACCAGGATGAGGTATCCGCACTTGCTTCTTCGAGCAAACAATCTCCGCTTTGTTCTTGGACAGCCAATCTATCCCTACAACTACATCGAAACTTTCCAATTCCACTGGTAGTAAATCAATACTAAATTTGTGATCGCCTAACAGAATACTACAGTCGCGTATGACTTCGCTAGTCTCTATCAGTTTACCATTTGCTAGTTCTATCGAGTACTTCTTATTTAGCTTACTTGTAGGTGAACACAGGAATGGTTCAAAGTGTTTCGAAACAAAACTCAAGTCAGCTCCAGTATCAAAAAGTATGAACACGGAATGGTTATTGATCATAAACATACCAGTGACAACAGCAGGATTATCACGTGCTTTCCCTGCATTTAGGTCGAACGCCCTACCCCTGGCATTCTGTCCTCCCGCCTTGGGACAATCCTTCTTGAAATGTCCTTGTTCTCTGCACTGGAAACATCCTTCATGTCTCGATCCTTCCACAGTACTCTTGGCATAGCATTCACGGGTAACATGCCCAGTTCGTCCGCATCGGTTACATTTCTTCTGTCCATCCTCACGAGTCTTTCTCTCAGATCCACCTCGGCTATCTCTGGTGCCATCCTTTCTAGTACCACTAGAACTTGCTGCATATGCCTTCTTCGAACTGCGTTTCCTGTCGCACTTCTCTTCAGTCTCCTTCCTCGAGCTCTCGGACTTACGCTTCTTCGTAACTTCTGTCTTAGTCTCATAACGCCCCGACCGTTCAAATTTCACATCTGCTTTGGCCTTGCCCGATGACTTCCCGGCTTCCTCTTTTTTATCAAGACTACCTTTGTGAGCAGCATCATCTGCTAATGATTTTGCCAATGTAGTAGCCTCTAGGTAGGTGGTAGGTTTCGCGGATGTAACCAAACTGCGAATTCGTGGCGACAATCCCCAGATATACCTTTCTACCTTTACATATTCAGGAGTAACTATTCATGGAACTAACCTCGCCAAGTCGTTAAAACGAGAAGTGTAAGCTCTGACATCCAGACCTTCCATGGTTAGATTCCAGAAGTCTGTCTCGATTTTCTGAATTTCACTGCGCGGCAGTACTCTTTCAAGAGCATCTCTTTAAGTTCGTTCTAGGTCAGACCGTAGGCGGCGTCTTCACCCAAAATTTGAACTTGCGAGTTCCACCAGGACAACGCTTCATCAAGAAAAGAGCAAGAAGCATATCTCACCCATTGATCAGCAGCACAACCACTGATTGCCATGACAGATTCCATCCTCTCAATCCATCGGGTGATATCTAAGGGTCCTTCAGCACCGGTAAATTATCATGGGTTACAGCCCTGGAATGTTTTATATGTACATCCGTGCACTGTTCAATAATGTTAATAAAAATCAGGAATTCATTCCAATGATAATATAACACATGAATTACTAAAACTTTCCGATCACATTTTACCTGGAGGATTTCCATTATGTGCCCCACCAAAACCTTGCCCACGAGCTCCACGTCCACGTCCATGACCATCGTTAGCATTGAGCTATTCCATGGCAGTATTAACGTGTTGGGATATGAGTTGAGCCAACTCTTCAGGTGTGGTAGGTAATCCGGTACCCTGTCTTGCTTTTGGCAGCATTTCGTCGTTTCTATTATCATAACAATAATATCCACATAAGACGATAACCAAAAATAATTCAATCATTAAATGTTAGTGGACCAAACATTGCGCATGTAAAGTATCCACATTTTAATGATAAAAATTGTAAACCAAAAGTATATCATTGGTATTTATTATAGAAATTATTTAAACTCGTTTTCAGTACAAAGGACTATTATTGGCATGCCTACATCGACATCCGTAAACAAGTTCATATGAAATTCCCAAATAATATCCAAAAATGAAACTGGCACGCAGGCCACAAACACAAAGAACATAAAAAATGTCTAACAGTACAACCCATCAAACAACGAAACACACAAACAAATAAACAGCTAACACCAACGCCTCAAACCTAGAGACTCTTACATCTCCTGGACAAGCTTCTCCAAATCCATAACCCTCAAATGCATCTCATCTCTCGCGGTGTGGTCTATAACCTTCAACTCCTCGTGGTCGTCCATCTATTCCTTGAGATACTTCGCCTTTCCTTTGGCTAGGTCTAGGTCTATGCGCAACGTGGCGAGCCGTCGATCACAATGGCAATATCGATTTACCCTATCTCCAGTGGGCCTAATCCTCTTCCTACGACGATAATAAACTGACAACGGCGTCGAAGAAGTGCGTGACTCTAAAACATGCAAAGAAGACTCAGACAAAACAAGCGGAGGGATCTCAATAGCAGGCTCGATCACAGCAGCAGGTGCGACGACTAATGGCTCTAAGGGTCGAGCCGTGACAATAGTGGCGTCCACCACTGGTGCGATACTAGAAGATCCTTCGACAATAGGGACACTCTTGATCATGTCATCGATAACTGGTACAGTGCCAGATGATCGTCCCGTCTCATGGATTGAGAGAGGTACATCATCATCATCATCTATCCACCCGTTGCTAGTGAAAGCGCATCGGGGGTCTCCCTGGCTGGCAAAAGCAGCAGGATTGACGTGGAATGATGAGGTAAGCTCAGCAGTACCAATTATCTGTGGAGCCGTGATAGGTATCCCTGGCAGCATAGGTCTGGGTGAAGTCTCGAAATCTGGCTCGTAACCTGAGTCGTGGATCTCGTTGACCTCATGTTCGTGCGACATCTGTGACACACAAATAACCGTACAAGTAAGTGCGTAATCAACATAAACAGTCACAAATAATGTCAAATAAACAGAGAATCACGTATGCACATAAAACACATAATGGTTTTCATACATGATAAAATATTTTCTATGTTTATTTTTTCAAAAAAAAAAATCTTGGCTTTGAGAATTTTGGACTTTATATTTCAAAATTCTCCGGTTGAAGTCTAGTGTTTTCCGCGAAAACATCTAGTTCGCTATGGCTCTGATACCAACTTTTGTCACACCCCAAAAACGTCGCAGCGGAATATAAAACGTAGTGGTGACGAAAGTTGGTGCCCATTTATACCTTGTCGGACGATGCACTATTTTGTTGGACATTTTGACATATTTTAAAATATGAATATTAAACATTACATTTTAAAAGTCACGACACAACCACATAAGTTAAGTTGTTTTGATCCTCGCGGATCTTATTACAAACGTCCCAGATAGTTTAAAAGATGTCCAACATATTTAAACGAAATGACATGCATCATCAAACACAAGATACGCCATGATGTCCCGAAGCCGAACTCAAGTACATGTAGAACACGTTAAAAATCAAGTGTAACACAAAGGAAGGTGAGTTCACATATTCACTTACAAACAATTTTATTCCAAGGAAAACTTTCTGATTAGGTGTTTATTTGAAAACATCCATATAATTTTAGAAAGTCCGTTTTACTTCCTTAATAAAAATCCATGGGCCTTCCGCCGGTTCATCAATCCGACAACTGTAATGTATAAATTACCCAAGTTTTGTATTTTAAATTATTGCGTCAACTTTCAGGCCCGTATGTTAGCTAGACGACACGAACTATATATTAACCATGCAGGGTGTAGGACCTGTTTTGACTCCGAAACGATTGCGAAACGAACGTGTGACGTGCGGAAACCGTACACGAACGTGACCTAACACTAGACTCTTTTCTTCATCAGGCTCCCCCTTTCGTCAAGCTTCCGTGCTTTTGGGATCGACACCTGGCTTTCCGTATACAAGCTCTTCTGGAATAGTTACATGGCTCCTTGAATCCACGCTTCCTCTTGCGTTGAGCTCGTCTTCAGACTCCCCCTTAGACTCAACTGTCGGGATCGTAATCTGGTACAACATCTGCAATTTCTCAAACATTTATAAGTAACAATGTTTTGAATATTCAATTATCCAGGAATTGTGACTTTCAAAATCAAGATTCTGGCTTTAAGATATAATAATATGAATATATCCAGAAATACTTGATACTCTCCCCCTATCAATAAACTTCAAAGATTTGGCAGTATTAAGTATCCAAAATCGAAAACTGGCTCTTTTACAGATTTTACAGTTTAAGAATCCAAAACCCTCTTAGTTAATCATCTAAGTCCAAATTAATGACCTTGGAGATATCACAAACTGTTTTTGTTTTTTTATTTTAAAAAATCAAGTTTCAAATTAATGAACTTGTTTTATTTTCAGAAACACGATCAGCATACTTAGATTTTGGAACTCAGTTCTCAGACATCGGTTGTCGAAAATAAAGAAAAATCAAAATCTTTTTGTATTTTTCTGAAACATAAAGCAGTAAAGAAATATTCACAAACATATTTACAGACAATATTTTTGTTTGAGTTCATGTCAGAGGATCATATCAGTTTATGACAAATCACTAGCACCGTTGAGCTTTAAACACTTTATGTTCTAAACAATTCACATTGATTGACAATATTGTTGTCCACTTAAACTCAATCTAAAAACTTTCGAAATGCTTACCGATACGTTAAGGTATATTAATTTGCACTAAATTCTTATGGACCCCACGATCTCAGCATATCCCCTCATCATGCAATACACTGACTCAAGTAATGCCTTTAAACTTTCATCAACTGTGATATGTGTAAAAAACAACGCAGAATGTTTAAACATTAACAATCAGGTCGATCTTTCGATACGCAGAGAAAGTCCAATGTTTAAACAAAATAAGAAATAAAAACAAGTTGAAATTGTTTAGGCTTTAACCACCAGTTTGATACTCCCGTATACGCAGAGGTGATCCAAAGCTTAAACGAAACACCAAAGAAAATAAAGCAGAACGTTTAGGCAATAACATCCAGTTCGATACTCACGTATACGCAGAGGATGTCCAATGCTTAAACAAAATAAAGAAATAAAACAAGTTTAAATCTTTGCAAAATGAAATGCACAATCACAGTGATTTTTTCAGCAAGTTGTGAAAGTTCACAAACTGACCGGTTTTTATGCTCTTTCAGCATTCAACGATTACTGAGTAGGTAAACAGTCACGAAGGATAAAACTAAGTACTATGCTTTCAACCGCGTTTCCCACTAGAACTAGGCTTTTTCATTTAAGTTTGTATCGTTATCGCAAATCTACTAGTATAGCTGAGCCTATTGTCACATCTTTAGTGAGATTGTTTATTGCTTTTTAACTTTCCATTTCTTTAGCGTACTGTGATTGTCTACTGATGTACTATCATTTCCTCTTTTTTCACAAAAACTCATTTTTTAATTTTATCATGTTTTTGACATTTTCAAATTTTCTAAAGTTTTTGGATTTTCTGACAATGAATTTTTCAAATTTTCTAATGTTTTTGGATTTTCTGACAATATTACTCCCCCTAAAATTCAAAACCATTCTAAAGAAAATTTGATAACCGATGTAGATAGCTTTATCTCGCCATCCATTGCCTGCATCTCATGCTCTGTTTTGTAGAAAATAACGTACCCCCATGATTTACAACACATTGATTTTTTTTACAGTTTGAAAACCGTTTTTCAATCTTGTGAAATTATTCATGTTTGTTCCGCCATGAGGGTTTCGGCATATTCAAGCAACATATTTTTGGATTTTTGGATTTTTGACAAAATTAAAAACAAACATATTTTTGATTTTTCAAAATTTTGACAAAATAAAAACATATTTTTGGTTTTTAAATTTTTCAATTTTTAGGGTTTTTGAAATATTGTTTATTTATGTACAGAAATCAAACAAACTCCCTGTTTCAACCAACACAGGGTTCAACAGCCTTCTCTTCCTGTGCCAGGCTACTCCGATTTCCATTCTCACAGTCTTCAATTTTCTTGAGCACCTGCACATTCAAACTATTCAATCACTTGAACAATTTAGCCCAGGTCTGTTTGACCTTAGGCATTTCAACACAATATGCATCATTCAACTTCGGAAAATCTTTGGCATTTTGTACAAAGACTTTTTCAACTTTGACTTCAACTTTTTCATCATTTACCGAAGTTACTTGTTTCTTAACACTCCATGTTTGACCTTTAGGAGTACGTCTCTTGTAAAATCGTAACTCGTTTTGATTATTTTGAGTTTGAACAACAACTTGTGGTTTCCAAAATTGATTTGGTTTTGTCATATCAACCGATGTTTGCCAACTTTGTGTTGTTCTGAATCTGGGTTTGTGAAAATTCCAGGTCTCTCTTGAATCGAACCTATTCGGGTTTGATTTCCAAGTTTGATTCGAAGCAAACTTGTTTGTGTTGTACCTCCAAGTTTGTTTTGAATCAAATCTGGTTGACCTTTGTTTCACATCCTCAGATTTTTGTTCTTCCACATCATCGGACTTCTTTTTCTCAACGTCAACAAGTTTCAGATTTGGACACTTGCGTGCAAGATGTCCAGTTTGATCACACTTAAAACACGTTCTCTTTGAAACATCTTTGACCTGTGGTTGTTGCATTTTCTTTTGAGCATAGAACTCTTCATTAGACTGTCGTCTAAATTGGAGTTCTTCTCTTCTTCTGAAATTGTTCCATGAACAAAATTCATCTTTGTCTGATAATTTGAAGTTTCATTTTTATTCCAACTTTGTTTCTTCTTATAACACAACCCAGCCTTCATGTTTTTCTTCTTGAAACCAGGTTTGTTATAAAAAGTTTTGTGACCTTTTCCAACAAACTTTGAAATTTCAGACTTTTCAATCTCAACCATTTTGAACACTTTATCAATCTTTTCTGAAATCACATCCTGAATCGGGAATACAACATCTAAGAATAATTTGTCTGATCCAATCATGGAATAAACCAATCCTCTTGAATCATCATTCAAATTTTTCTCGGATTTTCAGTTTTTCAGATATTCTTCATGAAAACTACCTTCATTTTCATCATGTGATTCAGATTTACCTATTTCAACCGACTCTTCTTTCAACACACTTTCAATGACCTTACCTACCACCTCTGAATCACTAGAATCATCAGATTTGGAATTGGTTACGTCAATGTTATCTGGCAATTGATCTACCATGTTGAAAGCTTTTTCGACCTTTTCATCATCATAAAATGCAAACTTTTCCGGTGGTGGAACTTGATGAAATTCTGAACCAATGCCCTTTTTGTTTTTCTCAGAATCACCATCTCCCGGTTTTATATTGAAAATACGTTCAAGCACATATGATGACGCGTGATAACTTTTTAACTTGTTATTATCCTGTTCTAAATCAGCAATCTGACGCTTAAGCTTAGCAACATCCTCAATGTAAGAATTTACAACTTGTTGCTTTATTTCTTACTGTCGCTTAAACATATTAGTTGTTTCAGAACAGTATCTCAATCTCGATTGAACAAGTTTCATTTGACTCTTCACATCTTCATATGACTTTTTAGTAATGTGATAAGCCAATTTTATTGAATCATATTCTTTTTTCATTTCTTGACACTAATATTCTTTTTGAAAACATTCTTCTGTCATTTTCAAAACTTTTTCTTTCAAACTTTCATTTTCTTTTTCTAAATTTTTACATTTTTCTTAAATCTTTTCATCATTTTCTTTTAAAACCTTTTCATTTTCAAACATTTCTTTGTATTTATTTTTAAAAACCTCTTCGATTTTTGTAAATTCAAGATCTCTTGTTCTGAACTTTTCGTCTTTTTCAGTACAAGCACTGCACATTTCCATGCATTTCTTGCACTGTTCAACAGTTTCATTTAAAACTTCAGAATCAGAATTTACCTCAGTGATTGGCACCTCGGTGTTTGCTTCTGTCTACTTCTGATCAGCATCTTCTTTCTTTTCTTCTACACCAACACCAGTATCACCAGCTTCCAAATTCTCATCCTTCACTGCTTCTTCTTCTACAACCTGCTGCTCTTCAATAACAGCTTCTACCATAGTTTCTTCATTCACTACACTGTTCTCTTCCTTTTCTTTCACTTCTTCTACTTCTACAGCTTCAACTTTAACTTCCTCAGCGATTTTCTTCAAATTGTTCACCATCTCATCAACATTCTTCTTCATTCTCTCTTCATCTCTCTTCTTCAGACTTGAAGTCATAACATCTCTAAGGAGTTTTTCAAACCTCTTCACATATGTTTTATCTTTTCCAACATTTGTATAGTATTCGACGGATCGAGGGATTACTAATAGAACATCATCAAAGATTATGTCTTTCTTGGGAACAACAGGTTCACCATTTCTGTTGACGTAGCATTCTCGCTTCTTGTCCCATCTCTTGTTGCTTACTACACTTTCATACTCTTCTTGCATTTCATCCATTCTATTCCAAGCAATGTTTCTTTCTCTGTACATTTTCTCACTCAGAATCTCTTCTCTGGTTTTCTCTTTGACTTCAGCAACAAAAACATAATGTTTGCTTTTTGATATTGTTCTGCCATGAGCTGTGACTTTTTCATCAACACAATCACTCAGAATGTCTTCTTGACTTCCCTTTTTAATTTCAGCAGCCAAACCTGAATCAGATGGAATGTATTTGTCCCAACTGAAACCCTCTGCCACTTTTTCATCATCTTGATGTATAAGTAAATCTTTCTTCTTGGGATTATTTTCGATCATTTTTTGCTCTTCTTTGCTACGGTGGTAAATCGCCTTTTGGTAATAATCATCATTGAATGGATTTTCATTTCCATCAACTGCAGAATTATGACATTCTCTCTTGAAATGACCTCTTTGCTTGCATTTGAAACAAGTCACTTTGGATTTATCAAATCCCAGCTTAGTTGATGGACCACCGATAGACTGCTTTCCAGTAATCTCCATATATCTCTGAGCTCTGCGGATGCAACTAGCCAAACACCAGCGGATATCAATAAGTTCCATCTCTTCCGGATCAATCTGGTCATAGTCTTCTTTGGTCAATTCGGAATTTCCAATTTTGCTAGCTACTAGACCTTCATATGATTCCAGAACAGATGCAAGGAAACTCATTTGTTGGTTGGCTTCAGTGATGCTCATAGACGGAGAATTCTTCAATTTGAGAGCAATGTTGCAGAGAACTTCTTCAGATTCTTCAACACTTGCTTTTGTTGAAGACGAATGATATCCCGGATTGTAGCTTGATGAGCTTGTCGGAGGTTCTTTTGTTTTCACACCACTGAATGCTGTTTTTGGTGATTCACTAACTTTCACCGAAGGTATTACACCTTTGTAATAAAAACCCACATTCTGTTGATATGAAAACTGCTCATCTTGTTTTGCTTTTGTAGCTCAAGCTCATGACTTTCAATTTTTTCTATCAAGACGTCAAGAGAAATTGTATCATATAAAGCATCATTTTTTAGTATGAATACAAACGTTTGCCACTGATCAGCTCATGGTAACGCTTCTATTATCTTATCAATTATTTCTTCTCGAGTTTTCACAATTCCAAAACGATCAAGTTTAATTTTTAAATGACCAAATCTCTCTATCATTTGTCGAACTGATTCACCTTTCAAGCTATCAAACAAATCAAATTCTTTCTTTAATAATGCAATTTTATTTTTCTTGATTTGTTTACCCCCCTCAGCTTTTACCCGTAAAGCTTCCCAGATAGATTTCGATGACCCATCATGTTGTAGTAAAGCAAACAAATCATGTCTAATTGATGATTGGATTAAAGCAATCATTCTTTGTTCAGCTGCGAATTCAGATTTGTCTTCTTTGGGTAAGCTTTTGAGTGGGAGATCTTCTCCTTTATCATTGACTGGCCTACTATGACCACACTCCAAACAGAACCAGCTTTCATGCGCGTAGGCTTTTGCCCAATTGATAAAACGTTCATTCCACCAAGTGTAATCTTCAATACTTTCAAGAGTTGGTGGTTTTGAATTTGTTCCGTAGAAATTCTCATGTTCAATATTTTCACTGATCTCTTTAGTTATGGCTTTTGGTGTAACAATTGAGGTTTCGGAAGTTTCGGATGTAAACGCGTTGTAGAACGTGTTGTAAAACTCTTCAGCCATGATGTGAACTTCTTGAATTACCTGAATCAAACAAGCAAACAAACACAATCAGTTTAAACAATATCAAACAACTTGAATCAAACTGATACTCGGACTGGTGAATATTTTGTGCGGACTGAGTTTGATGCGAACTGAGTTTGATGCGAACTGAGATTTAAGTTGTCAAACCGTATGAACTGCTATGACCCGGATCAAATTCAAACGACCTGAAGACGTTCAATGACTTTTTCAAATGACCTTTTCAAATGACCTGATCTGGTACGATCCTTCAATTGAACTTTTGATGCGAACTAACCACTTGATTGTAATCACTATACGACAAAAACAACTTGATTACCTTCAACAACAACACATGGGCCGACAACAACAGTTTATAATATGATTCTATTTGGCCGCACTTGTATCAAGACTCAATTTTAATTGGACCAAAAATTAGAAGTGGCCGACAACTGTAATTGCACACTAAATCTAATTGAAGTTATCAATCAACTTTTAATGTGCATCACGTGAATCTGGTTTTATCATATAATGCATGCAAATCAATTGGGCCGATTGTAATGATGTTCCATGAATGTTCACACTAAACCCATTATTCAATTAAATGGCTGACAAGATTTATTATCCTTCTAATTTGATTGAACCGATTACTTTTATTCAGTCAAAGCACATAGATTATGTCAAACTTTCATTCACGCGCATATATTGACAAGCTCTTTCAAACGATAATGACGATCTTGTTCAAGCAAAATAATGATTTTCACGCGAAATATCTTCAAACGAAATACGCACTTTCAAACGAAATACACACTTCACACGAAATAGGCAGCTTCAAACGAAATATTCACACGAAATAGGCAGTTTCAAACGAAATATGGTATTTCGCATGAAATATGTGATCTTTTCAAACGAAATAGGGTATTTCGCACGAAATATGTGATCTTTTCAAACGAAATAGGGTATTTCGCACGAAATATGTGTTTTTTTCAAGCGAAATATGGTGTTTTCAAACGAAATAAGGTACTTTCAAACGAAATAAGGCGTTTTCAAGCGAAATAAGATGTCAAATTGGTGCGAAATTAAGCTGTTGACACGAAATTGGACAGAAAAAGTTAGATTTCTCCTAAACGAATTTGAATTAGGATCTGAAACATTGTAGGGTTGTAAATCAGGTGTTTTCGCACAACATATCAAAAAATCATGTAATTTGGACCGTAAAAACCCTTTCAATTTTGAAAAATTCAGAAAAAAAACGTGAGAGAAGTGTAGAAGATGATAAAATCGATGAAATCTGATGCAATTCGGATCTGAATCTGTGCTTTTGATCAGTGCAATCGAGCTCCTGCTCTGATACCACTTGTAGGACCGGTTTTGACTCCGAAACGATTTCGAAACAAACGTGTGACGTGCAGAAACCGTACACGAACGTGACCTAACACACAAGACGTAATATAAACGTGACTCTATTAGAAATATGACAAGTACAAGCACCTTGAATCACTTTCTCTCTCTAGAATCTCTTTCTAGATCTTGAGCTCTCCAAATGTTCTAAAAATGGCAAAAGTTCCTAAACTATGACATAACATCCCTGTTTATAGGCCAAGGCTTTTAATGAGATTTCTCATTAATTACAAGATTGCCACCTTGCCTTTTGACTAGTTATTACAATATATGCTTGTTATCTTCAGTTTCTCGCTACGGCTCGGATTGACGAAGACGATAGACATAAATGCACTAACACAGGGATAATCAAAGCTAGACAATAAACAGAATATTAATTCGCCGTTTGACTTGACACGGGGCGACCGGTCACGACGGGGTTGTCAACCCGATAGATCTACCAACAAATCATCGAGTGCAATACTTAAGTGATTAAACGACATCATGGGCGTAGGGTTCTCTCTTTGAGAACAATATGATGTCTGCCTCACGGACAATATATATATCCTACTAATATGACAATTTAATACACGACGTTATACGAATTCCCCTTACTCTCCATCATATGAGACCCAGTCAAGAATTCGTCCCTAACTGTACGGTCTTGTTTCACTTAAGAAATACCATACATATAATATTCATTCATCAAAACGTTTTACTTCGAAACGTATAACTTATCAAATTTCATATATTTTCAGCGAAAATATATATTTTATATTAAAAGGTATGTTTTATTTCGAAAACATTATTAAACCCTTTTAACGACGTGTTCTACCCCCAAAATATATACAAAACAGTAAAAATAGGGGTTTAGTGACACTCACCTTTGGGTGCGTATTTTAATATCGCAATCCCAGAGATTGATTTTCTACACGTCCTAATATAGGAACGATTCTAAATCAATATACATAACACAAAAATCATAAGTTTCTCCGTTTCTTAGAATTATCACATAACTTTGAGATTTTCTCAAAAAGTTGTTATTTTTTATTATGTTGGCACGTTATATATATATATGAGTCCATATACATACATATATATATATATATTTTTATGATTTTTGCGACTTGAACGATTTTATTGGTGACCATTATTGTGTAAATCCGTTAACTCTCCCGTTTATACGCAATTTATCTACGATTTGAGCGTCGTAATATATATACATAAACGTTCACATAATTTAACACCGAAACACGTGAAATATTGCT
The DNA here is from genome assembly GCA_030545235.1 of Helianthus tuberosus. NCBI lineage: Eukaryota > Viridiplantae > Streptophyta > Magnoliopsida > Asterales > Asteraceae > Helianthus > Helianthus tuberosus. The sequence continues at coordinate 172,818,558 of CM060448.1, read as the reverse complement.
AACTTATCTATTTTGTCATTTTTAAAGCAATTATACATAAAAGATCTCATATGTAGCAAATTTCATGCTCGACAAACAAGTTACACTTTTAACGCGATTTCTACCGTTTCTACCGCACAAAACGTACGTGCATAGTCTAAATTTCCCACTATCAAATTAACACTTAACATATTATCACATTTACATGTTTAAATCACTTAACACATTTTATCACATAAGGTTCACTCAAAATTTACCCATACTAGTGTTCATCGAAAAATGCGTATTTTAGCGATTCGGTAACGTTTTCGGGCGTCGAAAGTCACGTATGACCAACCAAACACCAACTAAACTTAAAATTAGTTAAAATACTTGTTTTTAAACTAAAAACATCAGTTTATTCACTGATCTAAATCAGTTTTACAAAAATCACTTGAAAAGCCGATTTTTGACCGTTTTAACGCATAGTTTTGCGTTAAACGTTACCATAACCATCCCAACTTGAAACGACTTGATATTTTAACACAATACATGTTATTTACTGATTAAGATAATGGTTATAATCAGATTAGTGCAGTTTTTGTACAAGTCTCATAAATCATGCGATTTCACGTATTTTACAACTTTTAATGCACCATGTACAACATACAAAGCTAGTAAACATTATGACAAAGTTATAAGTCACTAAACACTTTAAAATAACTTCATTTTAGTGTTTATATTCTGATTAGATCTGTTTTTATGAAATCATAAACATATGATCATTTCATGCCTTCACATCATCATGTAAATTCACATATGTGCATCTAATGCACTCACACATTATCATCATCATCACTCATGTTCTAATCATGCTCAAAACTTCACTAACATAATATTATTACAAATATTACACATGACACAATAATCTTTCAAATCATTCATGTTCATTCATGCTTAGATCTTTCACTTTTAAGATTGCATGGCAATTTTCACATGCATGCATACATATATATACACACATATACACGAAATTTATACACACATATACTTCCAAAATTTCACTTTTCAACACATCACTTTCAAATCTTAGATCTTTTAGAACCTTCTTGCATGATATCTAAAAATTCCTTTAATCATCATATTTTTCAAGAAAGCAAATAATCAAGAACTTTTTCATCAAAAATCAAAATACAACTTATACATATGTATACACACACAATCGGCCATATACACATACATGCACACACCCATTTTTATTTTATTCAAAACTCATTTGTTTGAAATTTTCAAGTTTATGTTTAGATTCAAGAATCAAGAGAAACTTTCATTATCTTCTTTATCGTTATGAATCAAGAATCAATATTTAAAGAAAATATTGTATACCTTCTAAATTTTTAGTGGGTTTTTGATAAAGATGATGTTTTAGGGTCTTGTTCTTGCTTGAATACACTTGAGATCACCTCCAAACCTTCTTATGAGCTTGAAATCACCATGTAAGGCTGCCCTTGATTCTTCATGATTTGATTTTGAAAATGAAATGTGGGTGTGTTATGGGGTGTTCGGCCGAGATGTTCAAAGAGAGAGAGAGAGAGAGTGAATGAAATTTGAATGTGGTCTTGGAATTGGGTATGTATGAGTGCATGCAACAAGCATAATCATCACTCTCAATTCTCAAGAAAGGACAATTGTCAATTTGCAAGAAACAATGGCATTTTGGCAGCCCAAATTGCCGCCACATATGCCCCCTCCCACGAAATATATACATACATACATACATACATATATTATATGCATACTAGTTCAAAAACAGGTATTTTACTGATTACCGGGTATTTTATCTAGCGTTTTAATCCCGTTTTAGTGCGTTTTAAATTATTTTTATTGTTCTATAAAAATAATCACTCAAAATTATTACTGAAATAATTACCAGTTGCCCTGATTGGCTGCGTTGATAGTATTTTGTTTAATTCGCGCAGTATCGCGCGGTACGCGCTCAAACTCGAAAAATAGAGTTTCTTAGCGTTTTAAATTATTTTTCCACACAGATATGATTAAAATTATTATTCTAACCATAACAGACTATTTTTAGGATTTTAACACTGAGCGGGTGGTCACCGACGTTCGTTTCGCATTTTAAACGTTACGCGATAAGCGTTAGTTTTATCGTTGCCAGCGTAATTTTCATACACATCTAATTTACCAACACATCAAATATCATATATTAACATCACAGTCAGTCACAAATAGTCACGTTACATGTTCACTATACAGATTACTATTGTTCGGTACGGCCTGAGAGATCGGGTGTCACATACCAGCCTTAGTCATATCAAGGGGGGATATTCTTGCAGTGGAATTAGGCCTGTCAATGGATGGATATGGATGGGATCATGATCCGATCCATTAATGATCCAACTTAAATGGATCATGATCCGATCCATGATCCAACATAATGGATCGTGATCCGATCCATATCCAAAAAAATTTAAATGGATGGATCACTATCCGGATCGATCCATATTAAAAAAAAATATACTAAAAAAACTCTAATAAAGAAAAAGAAATCACAAAAAATTCAAAAAAATAAAAAAACAAAATAAAAATAACTCAAAAAATACAAACATTCTATAAAATATAAAAAAAATCTTAAAAATTCTAGAATGGTATGGAAGCGAGGACGTTCGACGGTGAAGAGTTTCCAGAAGAGGAATGAGCGTAAGCCACTGCACGTAGAATTTGGGCTGACCCGACACCGAAGACTATGTATCGTCCTTCAGTGACTGCATCCCGGCTATGGAATGTAGCTTAGGAATGCAATTTTTGAGCTCTGTTAACATCTTAGTGCCGTCAGCGTAGTTGTAACCCATACGATGCCATCCCGATATGACGACTGCAGTATTAGCTGCATTTTGAATCCAAAATGGCTTAGCAAATGTAAAATCCCCACAGCAACATACATAAATGTCACAACTATATAAATAAAAAAAAAGGTTGCATGTATAAATCAGTTTAACCATTCCTTTTGTTTACATGTTTAGTATGAAAAGTTAACAGCATGGGATCAATTTTGATCTGGAATACAAAAAAGTTAACCAATATTAATTAGGAAGTTACCTTGTGGCAACTGCATCACATTCACGAGAATATAGAGAGCAATCAGACCCGTTATAACAATTAAAGCACTCACAAACTGGTTGACCGTCAGAAGTCAAATGATCAACAAAAGCTCTACCATGGCCGGAGCATGAGGCTGCTGCAACCGCCTCCGCCGCTGCCTTCTTGCTCCATGTCAGCGCCAACAACGACTGGCAACTATAGTAATTATAGATACATGTAAGTATATGGTGAAGAAAACTCATATTCCTCTATCGATATGTACCTTGTATGCCAATGAATTGGTTCTTGTTGACTTTTCCCATCAAGCTTGTGAGAAGCTGGAATACCTGTTTGATTCTTTGAGCTTTTATCTCCCAAATCTGCCCCTGCGTCTCATCAAGGAAAAAAAAAGTCCATTTTTGTGAGTTACTAATATTCTTCAAGGTATAGGGCAAAGGTGGGTGTGTAGAAGTTTAGGCGTTTAGTAGGTAATATGTTGTGTAAGTATGAGGCGGTGTGTAGAGCTTCGACCCAAAACACAGGGGGTAGGTTTGCATGGATAAGGAGGGCGCGTATGATGTCATTTAGACGACAAATCATGCGTTCGGCCCGTCCATTCTGTGAGGAGGTTTGAGGGCACGAGAAACGAAATAGCAAGCCATGGTGATTGGCAAAGCTTTTGAAGGCATGATTATCAAATTCGCCCCCAAGATCGCATTGAAAAGTTTCTGCACCAGTTTAACACTACAGTAATCAAAATTACCAGCTATGTTCAACCAACAACAACCCACACCATAAAATAGCTTAAATGCTTAAACCATTTATAAACCCAACCAAAAAAGCTTCAATGTATGTCTCCTCAACAACTACTCAAGTTCCCTTATAAATCCAGCTAACTTTCACAAGCAAAAACAATCATTATACAACTAAATTCAGTAAACCTAATTAGAACTTATACAACTACAAAATAAAAATACCGAAATTTCAACAAACTCGCTGAGAATTACAGATGAAGCATCCAAATAAGACACGGATATCTAGTATAGATAAACAGAATTAGCAGTTACTTGCACACATGTCTCGGCTGGTCTTCGAGTCTAAATTACGGAAGATCTCCAAGATCAACTCGTCTGGTAGCATCGAATTGATCCAATCGTGACCTCTCATTTCAATCCAGATTGATTCAATTGATCGAATTGATGAAGATTTTGAGAAATTTAGTGTGTGTTCTTGCGGATTATGATGAGTTGTTTGGTGACTCGGTGGATTGGTAGTTGAGGAAGGGGCTCTGGATTTAAGAATGATCTCAAGATTTGAGAGAGAGATGGATTGAATTTTGAAAGTGGAGCCAGAGAAATGCATGTTATATATGTATATAGTTTGAATTTTTAGTTTGAATTTTGAATCTGGAGCAAGGATTTTGAATTTTGAATATGGGCGGAGGTTTTGATGGCAGAGGTTTGAAGTGTGTATAAAGCTTTGCCCTTTTGTAAGTGGGCAGAGGTTTGAAATTTGAATGTTAGCCAGACCTATGAAATTTGAATGTGGGCCAAACCTTTGAAAATTAAAGTGTTTTTATATATTAAGGTTATAAGAAAAGCCTTGTTATACAGCCTCTATGGTTGCCACCTCAGCTTTTCTTATGTCACTTGGTTTTCTTCTTTTTTATTGATAGTATAGATACTAGAAATTGGTGCCATGAATGTTAGGGTTTGATGTTAATGACATATCTGAAGATGCAAGACAAGATGCAAAGGAGTCCTTGAATCATATTCATCGATCAATTGTAAGTGCTAATCTTAACCCTTTTCCTTTTCATATTGTTATTCTATATTGGATCCTTGATTTACTCCGAAAATTAATACGGATCCATATATAACGTCTCACCTTCTTTCCTCAAACCCTAGAATTCACAATCTTCTCATTCACGCCTTCTTTCTTCAATCCTCTGCTCCATTCAACCTTCGGTGATATGGATTTTGGTTTGGCCTTTCTTTGGTTGTGTCTTTCATTTTATACGTATCCATTACCCACCCTGCCTGCTTATCTTTTTCACCAACACATCGTAGAGAATGAGAGCCAGAGAAAGAAAGAGAGGATTTGGGAGAAACAGACCGCTAATTTCCATTTTGGTTTCCGGAATTGGTGAATCGGGAGATGCTGATGAGGTTCACTCGTGGTGGTGTTGTCTTACAAGTTTGCTGGTAAGTGTTAAGTTAAACCGACCTTTAGATATTAGAATTATGAACAAATGCAAAGACTGTCACATTCTAAGCCATGATATTGATGTTTTTTCGGGGTTTTGTTTTCCTTTGTTTTTGATTGGAAGTGTGTAAGTCAAGAATTATAAGATTATTAATTAATTAGTTGACTTGGGGCTTTTTTATCTTGATTTTTTTTTGTTTTTTTTTTTTTTTTGTCCTTCTATAAGATTATAAGTTTTTTTTTTTTTTTGTCCTTCTATAGCGGGTTCCTTCAACATTCGGCACCACCAAGGCTGTCAAGGTAAAGACCCAGAGTAAGTGCATTTAGAAATTACATCCTTGTACATATCTTAAGATAAACTCGAATAACATCTGAGCAAGAGCGAATCATTTCTTTTATTTCTTCTGTTTTGGTTTCAAGGATGGAACTAGAGATGTACCCAAAAGGGTAAGCTAGAGGGAAGCATTGGATACATCTCAAGTAGATAATACAACCTAAAAATTACCCCTAGATGAAGCGAATTGTGATTCCACATGGTTGATAATTTTTCCTATTAAGAAATTGATTTTATGGTTTTTATGCTTAACTATTTTGTAACGTTCCTAAGTTGGTTTCTTTGTTTTTAGGGTTTTTTATTTGTTAATCAATAACATTGGTTCCTTATGAATGTTTGTTTTTCAGATAGAACATTACAACCGAGAGGATGTCTTTTTATAAGTTTGTTTGATCACTCACATCGGAATTCTGGGTACACTTATTATGTTAATGATTTCATTGCTGTTAAATGCAATTTGTTTGCGGTTTTTGATGTTTTGATCGCTGAAAAAACCTGCGGAGTTGTGGGGGTTTTTTTTGCATAAGTTTATAAATTTGTCTACAACTTTACTACCTTTGATTAAGTTTACGAAAACTTTATAACTTTTCTTATGGCGAATACATTAATTGCCATACTTTTTCTATGATTATAATTATGTATTAGTCATACATAGTTTTTAATATAAGTAACTTTCTTTAACTCGGGAAGCAATCCCGGGTGATAACCTAGTAGTTATATATCTAACATATAATCCATTTACTATTTATTCATTTTAATTTATTTGTTAAATATCAAACCCGTTTAATTAAAATCAATTAATTAACGATTTATTAATTATCAAATCTTTAAACATTAATCATTCTTTCATTTTTTGTAATAACTAAAATTATTACATATACATGTATATAAACTATTTCATTGTTTGATAATAACTATAATTATTACATATACATGTATATAAACTATTTTATTGTTTGATAGAGTTTTCAAGGGTTTCTTAAACTTGAGTGCGTTTTTTATATATATTTCTCTATAAAAGTAACTCTTTCACACACGCATATGTATATAGGGGATCATGAGAAAACTCTATTGAATCATTACTAAGAGCATTTGCAACTGTTCCACAATTTTTACCATATATTACACTAAAAAACACTATATTTTCTCTCTTGTTTTAATTAATAATATATTTTTATACCTTTATCATTAATTTTTTTCTTTCCTCCACTTACAACCACTTTCAAAATATATTAAAATACTATAGAGGGTGAACAATGTCCAGTCAGATATATAGATGGTTAATAACATTTTCTCTCTCCTCTACTCACAACCACTTTTTTATATTTTTTATAATATAAAACCCACTCACACAATTTGGTAGAAGGGATATGAAAGCTCTAAACCCTAATCCCTAAACGCTATGAAATAAATAAAAAGACTAAACCCTAAAAGCTAATGTATAAAAGCTAAAAACTAAATGTTAAACCTAAACCTAAACCTAAAAGCTAAAAGCTAATCTCTAACCTCTAAAATTTAAATCATAAACTCTAAAAACTAAACCCTAAAAAAAGTTCAACGCAAATCTCAATCGTTTGATAGAGTTTTCTCACGATCCGCTCCCTATAGATACATACATACGTACATACGTATGTACATAAATCCATACATCGTACGTACGTACGTACATATATAATCATATTAGATATCTCTAAGAGTTTACATTATATATTTATTTTATGAAGTATCCCATTCCACTTCGTACTACCTAATAAATCGAAATAATTTTTACCACTTGTCAAGTTCCTATGCCACTCTGTCATGTATCATATTGTTATAATCTCATCCAATTAAATATCTCTCTCATATTAAATGTCTCTCTCTTATATTAAATGTTATTAGTAATGAAAATAACTTTTAAAAAATAAATTTACAATTTTACCACTTATCAAGTTCCTAAGCCACTCTGCCATGTATCATATTGTTATAATCTCACCCAATTAAATATCTCTCTCATATTAAATGTTATTAGTATGTCTCTCTCTTATATTAAATGTTATTAGTAATGAAAATAACTTTTAAAAATTAAATTTACAATTTTACCACTTATCAAGTTCCTAAGCCACTCTGCCATGTATCATATTGTTATAATCTCACCCAATTAAATATCTCTCTCATATTAAATGTTATTAGTAATGATAATAACTTTTAAAATTAAATTTAACAATTAAATGTCTTATTTTAATACTTTATTAAAACTCACTATATATGTCACACCCCCAAAATACCACATGTGGAAACCTCGCTAGGCGTGTGACGAACCAGGATCCAGCCACCAATCACATTGAACTAATAACAAGATATTATATAAAAGGTCCCATTTATTTCGTGAAGGTATTCTCAAAACATAACTTAAAGATTGACATGTTCAGCGGAAGCATAAAGGAAATCATTCTTCCATTGTTTAAAACCAAATGTACGAAAACCATTGAGCTTGTCACGTGTTTCCAAGCGGCTCGACCCATGACCACTCCAGCAATCGCAGACAACAAGTTCTTTAACCAAAGAATCTAACGACCTGCGAGCATGCAACAAGTGTATCAGCACAGCACAGAACTGGCGAGTTCACAGTTTTACAAAAACGTTTAGTTTACCAAATGTTTAGTTTAGTTTAATAACAATGTTGATAATAACTCGAGTACCGCAAGATGGAATCAGATTGTTTGCCCGTCCCCAATGCCCCTATCAAAACATTGGTCGTGATTTAAGGTTATTAGTTCACACCCGTCCTCTTAGGTACGGTGTGAGGTTGCCAAGCCTAATAGCGCTATTAACTAATACCCCGTCACCTCTCAGATAACTAATTCGGTATAAGATGGGACTTAAGGTGATAGGAATGAGTGTATTATCCAACATCCCAGTTTTAACCCAGAAAAGACGTATTCCTCTCAGGAATACCCGTTTAATTGTCCCACCGACCGGGATGCATGCTCAAGAGAAGTGAACTCACCTTGATTTGCTCGGTAGATTAAGTAACTTGAACTAATGTGGTCAACCACGTCCTATTATGATTACCATACAAGTCAGGTTCGGTTCAAGTAACACACTTTTTGTAGTACTCGTATTACACAAGTTGTAGGCAAGTACCGATCATGGCATAGCACGTATAACATACCGCATACAGTTTACTTAAACATATAGCATATCGGTTCACATTGTTCATCCCAATAACATAAACACAAGTCCAAATAATGTGTGGCCTGTTTCAAGTGTGTGGCCCACTATTCCTCTGTGGCCCAATTTTGTTTCAACAATGACCATTAGTTGAGACCATGAGGTCTCGACTCGCAACCTCTGAAGTCTGGTGTCACAACCGGCGATCTCGAGTGATGAATTCATTTGTCGAGACCACAAGGTCTCGAGTCAGGACTCGAGTCGCAACCGGACTCGCAACCACTGGTCTCGGGTTCTCTCATTTGGTGATGCTTAGTCTCGAGTCGTAACCATAAGGTCTCGACTCGCAACCTCAGTCGAGACCATGAAAAATGTAACCGATTTCTTTTATAAGAAAAATTCCATGATTTCAGCAAACACTTTGCCACATTCCAAAACAAATCAAACATTAGGATTTAACAGTTATTATTCATGTTCATACAAATCTCTGAATTGTAACTGTTTCCTTAATTCACATAAACACCAACCATAAACAATCATTGACCCTAACCATCATACTCATCATAACACATCCTAGATTATCCAATGACCATACACAATCAGATTTGTTAGTTTATCATAATATAAGTTCATCAATCAGAATTATCAAACCACATAGTGAACATAAACAAATACAAGTCATCGAACCCTCATCATGCATGTTCTAATTCCTATGATTCAGTATCGAAACATCAAAACCCCTTTTAACAATTAATCCTACTCAAACACTCGCAGCTACCCGTAAGCACAATATGAGAGCATGTTTTCTAGCAAAACCCTATATCCACAGTAGATCTCAAACATCACATAATAATCATCAAACAAAGTGAACTGTGGTGAGATACTAACCGAATGATGAGATGATCACGGAGGTGCTTGGAACAAGAGAGGCTTCGAGAGAAAGGAAGGGTGCTGCCGTCGATCAAGAGGGAGGAGCTTTAGGGTTTGATATAATCTTTGTGTTTTGTTAATTATGAACATCACACACAAGTCATGTGTGTGTATACGATGTGGAGAGGGCCGGGCCCATATCTGGGTTTCATTTGGGCCGAGAATGGATTGAACAAAGGTGTGCGGCCCACGTGTTTTGGTGCGATGAGGTTTATACATACTTACAATATTCACATAACACATAACATGTAAACTCGCAACCATTTACTTATAACCAAATATATAACATTCATGTAACATACAACGCGAGACAAAAGATCAGGACACTAAAAGGATTCTGGAAATTACGGGTTTTCACATCATCCCCAATTTAAAAGAAATTTCATCCCGAAATTTGATAAGCAGTCAGTCATGGAGAAGAAGTGGTAGTTCAGGATGACTGTGGATTTTCCTCGGTTGCCACATCATCCCCAACTTGAAAGTAAATTTCGTCCCGAAATTCGCCAGTTACATCAGGATTTGATTTAGTAGATTTGAATAGTTGAGGATACTTGAGCTTCATCCGATCCTCGCGTTCCCACGTGAACTCCGGTCCACATCTTGAGTTCCAACGAACTCTCACGATTGGAATTCGACTGTGTTTACGAACCTTGACTTCCCGATCTATGATTTCGATAGGTTCCTCGACAAACCGCAAATTGTCGTCAATTTTCAGTTCTTGAAATGGCACCACAAGTGTTTCATCAGACAAACACTTCTTTAACTTTGAGATATGGAAGACATCGTGAACGTTACCTAACTCATCAGGTAACTCGAGCTTGTAGGCCACTTTACCGATTCGTTCTAGAATTTTGGATGGCCCGACGTAACGAGGGTTAAGCTTGCCGCGCTTCCCAAAGCGCACCACACCCTTCCAGGGTGAGACTTTCAACATAACGCGATCGCCTACAGCGAACTCCAAGGGTTTCCTACGCTTATCAGTGTAGCTTTTCAGACGGTCACAGGCTGCCGCCATACGGTTTCTGATCTGAACGATCTTCTCAGAGGTTTCAAGTACAAGTTCCGGACCGGTAATCTGGCTATCACCCACCTCAGCCCAACAATGAGGAGATCGGCATTTCCGTCCATATAATGCCTCGAACGGAGCTTCCTAGATGCTGGAATGGTAACTGTTGTTATAAGAGAACTCTACCAAAGGTAAGTGTTTTTCCCAACCTTTACCAAAATTGATCACACATGCTCGCAGCATGTCTTCAAGTGTCTGGATGGTTCGTTCGCTTTGGCCATCCGTTTGGGGGTGATAAGCAGTGCTCATGTCGAGACGTGAGCCGAATGATTTGTGCATCGCCTGCAACAAATTGGATATAAAACGTGGATCATGATCAGAGATGATAGAGGTTGGCACCCCGTGCCTAGAAACCACCTCCTTTAGATAAACACCAGCAAGTTGTGAGAACTCATCAGTTTCCTTGATCGCAAGGAAGTACGCAGATTTTGTGAGACGATCAACGATCACCCAAATGGTATCGTTTCCGTTTTGAGTTCTGGGTAACCCAGTGACAAAATCCATGGCAATTTGTTCCCATTTCCACATGGGTATTTCTAGTTGCTGAAGCAATCCAGACGGTTTCTGGTATTCCACCTTAACCATCGAACAAGTCAAGCATTTACTCACATACGTCGCTATGTGGGCTTTCATCTTTGGCCACCAGTACAAGACTCGTAGATCCTGATACATTTTATCAGAACCCGGATGAACAGAATATCAAGACTTGGGTGGTTCATCCATCACAAGCTCTCTAAGGTTACCATATAAAGGGATCCATATTCGCTCCATGAAATAACAAATACCATCAGATCTTTCTACAATTCGTTTCTCCAGACCCCGCATGGCTTCAGCTTTAAGGTTCTCATCTTTCAACGCTTCAGTTTGAGCAGCACGAATCTGCTCAGGTAGGTTAGAGTGGATGGTGAGCTGCAAAGCTCGAACTCGTTTAAGCTTCGTTTCCTTGCGACTAAGAGCATCCGCTACAACATTAGCCTTGCCTGGATGATATTTGATTGCACAATCGTAATCATTTAAGAGTTCCACCCAGCGACGCTGTCGCATGTTCAACTCTTTCTGGTCAAAGATGTGCTGAAGGCTCCTGTGGTCGGTACAAATTGTACATTTAGTACCGTACAAGTAATGCCTCCATATTTTTAGCGCAAAAACCACGGCTCCCAACTCCAAGTCGTGAGTCGTGTAATTCTTCTCATGGATCTTCAGCTGTCGGGAAGCATAAGCTATTACTTTCTCGCGTTGCATCAAATCACAACCGAGGCCTTGAATGGAAGCATCACAGTACACCATGAAATCTTCGATACCCTCGGGTAAGGACAGGATCGGTGCACTGCAGAGTTTTTGTTTCAAAATCTGAAAAGCGTCTTCCTGTTTCGTCCCCCAGGAGTATACAACCCCTTTCTGTGTCAACGCGGTAAGAGGTTGAGCAATCCTCGAGAAATCTTTAATAAATCTACGGTAGTATCCAGCGAGACCAAGAAATTGTCGCACCTCCGAAGGATTCTTCGGTGCCGCCCAATTCCTGATAGCATCGATCTTAGCGGGATCCACGTGTATTCCAAATTCGTTAACAATGCGGCCAAGGAAGTGTACTTCTCGAATCCAGAAGTCGCACTTAGAAAACTTCGCGTAGAGTTGCTCCTTCCTCAGGAGCTCCAAGATAAGACGCAAGTGCCGCTCGTGGTTCTCCTTGCTCTTAGAATAGATCAAGATGTCTTCGATAAACACGATAACGAAATCCTCGAGATACGGTTTGCACACACGGTTCATGAGTTCCATAAAAACGTTGGTGTATTAGTTAATCCGAATGGCATAACCGGAAACTCATAGTGGCCATACCGCGTACGAAAAGCTGTTTTAGGAACCTCCTCCCCTTGGACTCTCATCTGATGATAGCCCGATCTTAAGTCGATTTTCGAGTAGAAACTTGACCCTTGCAGCTGGTCAAACAGATCATCGATGCGAGGTAAGGGATAACGGTTCTTCACTATCACCTTATCATGTTCTTGGTAGTCCATACACATACGAAAGGACCCGTCTTTCTTCTTCACAAATAGCACCGGGGCTCCGCACGACGAAGAACTAGGTCGGACAAAGCCTCTATCCAACAGTTCTTGGAGTTGATTAGACAGTTCTTGCAACTCTCTGGGTGCAAGACGATAACGAGCACGAGCAATCGGGGCTGCTCCTGGCGTAAGGTCGATCTGGAACTCCACCTGACGGAGAGGAGGTAAACCTGGAATGTCACACCCCGATTTCTGGTGGGCCCGGATGGGTACACACATGAGGGCTGGATAACAGTTATCACAATATAATAATGTGCAGCAGAAGTATTAAATTAAGATTAGTAAAATAAAGCTTGAATGTATATAAAGTATTACAAGCGTTCGATACAAGCCCACATGCAAGATCCAAATAAACAGAGCTTTAGATATCATAGGCCTTAAGCTTCAGGAGTGCAAATTCCTTAGCCTTCATTCTAGCTGACCCGTAATCCTAGCTTAAAATAAGTTTCGGTACCTGCTGTTCAATCTTTTGAAAATACGTCAGCCAAAGCTGGTAAATACACTTAACTGACTCATTTGGCAAAATAGTTTTTCTGAAAGAGTTTTATACATATAGAAAACCCATAGGTGTTCTTTTAAATATATCTTGGGATTTTTCTTGTTGCGAGATTATATACTTGATTAACCCATTGGGTTGTCCGGACATGGTATCATTAACCCCCAAATTATGAAAATTATCAAGTAAACGGATTATACCGTATTCCTACATTTTTGCGCAATCATAGGCGACTTACTTATGTAATAACCGTCCCCAGAAGCATAATTGCCATCCCAAGTTTACACTAAAATAAGTCAAGAGTATTTACCTTTGCTAGCTTCCAATCAGTAAGACTATATTTGGCAAAGAGCCGCAAGTCTAAGTATTATTGACCCAAGTCCGATTATCTGGGGGGGGGGGTACTATAGTCTGGAATGAACAGATTTATTATCTGTTAGAATGTATACGGGTCAAAGGTAGTTCCTTTAGAGATGACCCGACACTTAAGAATAGGTTCGCTAGATTAAGCGTATACCGAATAGAATGCGGTTTAAACCCAACAAGTACTAGGACTTGTATAATATGGGTAAACGAAGTACATTCCGGATTTTGAGATCAAAATGATAAGGTTAAACCCTTTTTCGGAAAACTCATGTAAACTAGTTACGTAAGTCTAACCGTACGCGTATAAGCGATAACGGGTAACTGGAAGAGTCATGAACAAGTTCCATATGCCAATACACTTTAACCAAGTTATAATATCAGTAGGATATCAACTTGTATGCCCGTTAAGGTTTTAAAATCAAACTATGCCTCATAAGGGCATTTTGGTAATTTAACAATTTATAAAAGGAGCTTGTAAGTAAACTGATGTCATGGTCGTAAACGTTCTGTAAAAATGGTTAATTTGTGATATCATATCAGTAGGATATCAAATATATGTGTGGTTTATGACCAAGCTATGCACCGTAAGGACATTTTGGTCATTTCGCACATAGTTTGAGAATTTATTTGGGATTCTGAGTTTATGACTTATACCTATTGTAAAAACATTTAAAATGGTTTTATAAAATAAGTAGGTAACAAGTCTTGGTTCATACATATGGTTTAAAACCATACTACGTGCCCTAACGACGTTAATGTCGTTAAATAATGATTTATGCGAGGATTTATGAAATCTGATGTTATGAGCAGGTTTGAATAATTAAAATATTTTATTTGTCATAACATATCAGTAAGTAAAAGGTTTGGTTTGAATATTATGCTTAAAACGCATTTTGTGTGCCATAAGGGCATTATCGTCATTTATAGGCATTATTTACGAAACTGAAGTTAAACTTAGTTTACAACCTGACTTAGCATCCCAAATAATTCTAGTTATCATATGATATTAGTAGGTAATGAGTTTTATAATAAATTTATGTTTAAAACTCATTTTAGACTTAAAAGGGTATTTTAGTCCTTTTAAAAGCGTAGTTTACACTTATACGCGTAAACTCAGTTTATGACCAGATAATAATCATCAAAATTTTCTAAACATGTTTACTTATCTGTAGTACAGAACTCATTTGCATGCTTATTTATATTTAAAACCTTTTTTTTAAACAAAGGGCATTATAATCAAACTATGGCATAATAACAGAACATGCGCATAAACTCAGATTTCTAAACCGATAGTGTAGTAGAACCTTATGGGGTTATACTACATTATATTACGATCATAACGGAACCTAAAATCAGTAGCATACTAGTCTAATTCGGTTTATAATCAAAAGTCAACGTAGTAGTCAAACTACACGACTTTCGGTTGCGAACCGACCCTAAAACCGGAATTGACGAGCCGAACATGTTTACACATGTTCTAATAATTATTACCAAGTTGTTTAAGTGACAAAACAAATTTTAGAATACTCTTAAACTCATATCGTAATTATTTTAAAATGTGACCCGTTGACTTTTAAATTAATATAATGTTGACTCGTCAATTGACCAAACAAACGTGATTCTTAGGAGGTGCCCTTTTGAGGGATTAACACCTACCTAATTACGATCACCTAACCATGTTCGTTGCGAACCATGGCTTGAACTTTTAAGGACTAACTAAAAGTCTAAGCGTTTATCGTAAACGCTTGACTTTTCAGCTTTAAACGCAAAATAAAATAACTAAACATGAAAGGAACACTTACAAGTGGTCATGGACAGAAGAATACTCAAAGGAGGTTCCAAAATGTTCAGGATCCTCCAGAATTGAGAAGATAGCAAGAAATGAATGAAGGTGCAAGTGATAAAGGACACCAAAGACCTCTATTTATAGTGTTTGAGGGATTCATGGATGATCAACAAGTGTTAGGGGCCTTCTTAGGATGATTACAAGTGTCTAACAGGTGTCCAATACAAGCAACAAGCCCCTATATTCAGTTTATGTCAGAGAAGGCAGGAAACAAGGGTTGCACACAATTTTATGGTATTTGGTATGTGTATACTGACCGTATGGTCCTGTATATGGTCCGTAAGGACCTGGCCAGCTCACTAGAACTTACATTTGTTGACAAGTTTGGCCCCTATACTTCCAAACTCTCACGTATCGTTGTTTTTAGTACACGAGGCCTTGTATTTCTAATATAAGGCACATCCAAGAGTATAACCAAGCATCATAAACTTCTTGGTTTGTTAAAAGGGTCAGTCAGAGGTATAGTTTGACATATTGACGCTTTTAACCCTTTAATTTGCGAACTTGCACGTATTATCGCGAAATGGCATAGAAGCCTTCTATGATCAATAACAAGCAATCCCAAGAGTATGACGGAACATTAAAACACTCCAGTTTACTTCAGTTCACTCAAATGGTCGCTCAGAGGTGTAGTTTTAGATTTTGACGCTTTTGGCCCCTTTAACGCACAAACTTGCGTGTATTATCGTTTTATCGCGTCAAAGCCCTATGTTATCCATATTGGGCATTCCCGAGAGTATTATCGAACATTACGTTGCTTTGGGTTTGTTAAAAGGTCACTCAGAGGTAAGAATCTACATGTTGACACTTTTAACCCTTCGTCGCGCAAACTTTCAAGTAATCGCGCAACTTTCGGACAATTATCTAAATGGATCCTCACGTCCACAAGTGGTTCAAACGAGGATACAAACACCGTATATGGTCACTCAGAGGCTTAGTTTCAAAATGTTGACACTTTTAGTCCTTCCATAAACATAGTTTTTGTTTTTGACAGAAATAGTCCCTCTTAACCAACTTTTGACATAATTAGGATTAGGGACACGTGTCGATACGTTATTGGACATGATTTTACGAGGTGTTACATCCTCACCCCCTTAAAAGAAATCTCGACCTCGAGAATTGTTTAGAGTAATACGGTCAAATTCCGTATCATAGTTGGCTTCAACCTTTCAAGAGTATCCTGAGCCACAATGGGAATCCCATTTCACATTTTCGAGAGAAATTTGGAAGTTTCAAATTCCATGGTCCATAATAGACAAGGTTTTTCAATAAACCTATGATCACGTTTAGACGTCATGATGAACCACGACAAGTGTTTATCAGCTAAGCACTTGCTGGAATTTTCCAAAGATAAGAGTATATTAAGTATCATAATTCGATACTTCAGAAAACGGTGCTCTATAAGGAGACTCGATGTTATCTTTATATATAGCTTAACTCGTCGGAATTATAAATTTTTTCCTTATTTGACAAGAAGCGTTAACTTAGCAAGTCTGTAGACTATATTTCACATTGAGTTGGTGTCGCGATTTATTTTTGGTAACTTGGAGATTAGATCCGTTGTTATTATTTCCCAATTCTATGTGGGATTTTCCAGTTCATTTTGCATACCACAAAAGATCTACGATGTTCGACTCACTTGCGAACATTCTAAGCATTAAGCTTCCTAGGTGGCTATGGACTTCACATGTCCATCCACACAAAGGTCTTCAGCTTTTGATTTAATTCGTCAAAATTTACTTGTGTCATGTGGATGACACACTCTCCATCCAATTACTTGGATACCTGAAGCATAAAATCTTCTTCGGGCAATTCATAATGTTTGTTTTTCCACGAATGGTGAATATATTATCAGATGGGGATTTTTAAATTTTTATAAGTTTCTTATTGCGGACAAAGTGGATTTGGTTTTCGTCTAACCAATCCATGTCTAAGAACACATCGAATCCCGCAGGATTTATAAATAAAAAGTTACTAAAGATAATTTGATTTGTGAAGGATATATCTTTTGTGAAACCATATAGTTTAGCACTTTGATTTTTTATAAATGACATTTAGGCCTTGAAAAGGCAGAATTAAAATTAATTTACAATCGATGAAGCTTTAACTAGCTCCAGAGTTTGAAACAAGTTTCTAACAAATAAAACATTTACGAGAAACAGATGCGTAAAGATATGTCCTGAACTGCTTCTGCTATAGCAGATTGGAAGGCTCAAGCATTGCCTTTCTTGCCATCAGTGGCCTTATTCTTCTCGTTAGTCGCCCTTTTTGGGCAGCGGGTCATTATATGCCCTTTCTCACCACATCCATAGCACGTGGCGTCTTTCAAGTTTTTGCATTCATGAGACTTGTGATCCATCTTCTTATAGATGCCACATCCCTTGGTCTGCTCATGGAAACATTTTCCGAAGTGTTGCTTCCCCCAGGTTTTACATTTGGGTTTTGCCTCATTTGGTTTTGATTGGTTACAATTCGAACCGGCCTTACCTTTTTTGAAATCCTTACTTGGGGTATCATCACGCTTTCGCTTGTGCTCCTCCTCGATCTTAATCGCCCTTGCTCTTATTTCATCTTCAGTAAGAGAAAGAGCCAGATCCACAGCGGGTCTAAATGTTGTAGGATTGGAGGATTTAACCATCCCTTTGATTTCTGGAGCAAGCCCTCCAAGAAAACGCGCAATGCGCTTAGACTCGGGGTTAATTAGATATGGCACGAGTCTTGATAAGGAGTTGTATTCAGATAAATAGGCCCGACACTCGAGGCCTTTTATAGTTAGCTTTAGAAAGTCAGATTCAACTTTCTCCACCTCGTGAGGTGGGCAGTAAGTCTCGTGGATCAATTCCACAAACGTATTTAACAATGTCCTTGGCGGCACAACCGCTTATATCAACAACGGTTTCCATTTCATCCAGCCACTTCAGAGCATCGATCGCTCCAATCTCACCCGTAAAGTTACGGGGTTTACAAGAAATAAAGTATTTATAGGTACACCCCTTCTTAGAGCCATGAGACTCAGCTTTCTTGATACTCTTGATATTCTGTTTACTTTTGTTTGAGGAGAATTGAGACCCTTCAGTCTTATGAGTATTAGAACGGGGTTTAGTAACGGAGTTCTCTTTCTGTACTAATGGCTCTGGCCCCTTAAATGTGGCCATAAATCCAGCCAGGGCTTTACCGACTTCATCAGCAAATATTGATCGAAGACGATTCTCTTCGCCATTACAGTTCTGGTGCTCTAAATCGTCACCACCGTTTTTCTTACTTGTTTTGCCAATATTCAGGCTCGCCATAAGTTTATCTGAAAGATAATAAAGCCATCAGTAATACTTCGAGAACTAAATATCAAATCAATTTATTAGCAGTAGATCTTACAGATCTCTATGTTTATATATATCAATTTCACTAACCCTGCTTACTGTAATTGGTAATGGACTTAGCCGTATAACTCATCGGCTTGTCACAAGGGATATTTAAACATAGTGCCTTAGCTTGTCATGAAGGACATTTAAATATAGCACATTGGCTTGTCACGAAGGACATTTAAATATAACACATTGCCTTGTCACGAAGGACATTTAAATATAGCACATAGGCTTGTCACGAAGGACATGAAAGACATGGCATAAAGGCCTGTCATAGGATTGTGAAGGATATGGCACAAGGCCTCGTCACGAAGGACATTTAGAAGATATGGAACTAAGCCTTGTCACAAAAGACATTTAGAAGATATGGCACTTAAGCCTTGTCACGAAGGACAATTAAGATATATATAAGTCGCGATCTCATTTGATCAAAGGGCTTTAAGATTTGAACATAGTTCATTACCTTTGGATAAGGGGTCTGATGTGCTGAATGTGGTCAATAAAAACTAAACCTACTCTAGACACCCTAGTTTTAAATTTATAAACTAAGACTCTCTAAATGCTAGACCACTAACAGGCAAGTGTACCTATCGTACGTAGTAAAGCCTAATGAAGTCCGAGTATCGAACCCACGAGACACTAGCGACGCTAAACTAGACTCTGACTAAACTAAATACTTAATTGGATTAATTTGTGATTTTGGGATTTTTTTTCCTAACTCTACTAAAGCGAGTAAATAAGAGAACAAAGCAAGCAAGCAAGATGGAAAAGTGACGGGAAGCAAACAATGATGAGAAAGAACTACCCAGGCTTCGAATCCCTATGACCAACCCATGACCTCTAGTCCTGACCAATGGCTAAAGCTCCGAATCTACCCAGAAAACCTCCCGCTAAGGATGATTAACCAAAATAGAAGATGTAACAGAGTGATGAAGTGCTAAATTGGAAACGACTCGAGCTATCGATACCGAATCCCACGACTGTCAGATGAAAAACAACTATGGTGCTAAAATCCTCCGGTCATGAAGCTAAACCTGTAAATAATTGAAAACCTAGGAAACCCTAAACGAGAATAAGTAGCCGGATCCGAGCTATCGGTCACCCAAACTACCAAACAACGCCTAGCTAATAACCTACCAATCCTGACTCGTCCCTAGAGTTGCCAGAAAAGGATGCACACTATACTCGGTTGATTTTAATTAATTTAGTTAAACTTGAATTATTTCTAATCTCAAGCTCTAGACCGAAACCCTAATAGATTAACGAACCTAAAATGATCTAAATAGTTCCAGACCAGACTAACAAGATCACCCAACCAAACAACCAATCACAACCAAGACAAGCACACAAATTCATCAACAATCACAAAACAGGAATATGTAAATCATCTCAATTTAGACATTAGTCAAAACCGAATAGTCAAAATATTAAATCATAGTTCATCTAGACCTAGGTAGTTAAAGAAAATTAGCCAAGTATCATAGCCAATAAAAAGAAACAAGTCTGAATTAATAAACAAGGGTGGAGATACAATAGGATAGCCACTAAAAAGAAACAAGTCTGAATTAATAAACAAGGGTGGAGATACAATAGGAAGTTTATTTGGCTAAGAAGGCTAGGAAGTGATCTTGACCATCCATTTAGTTAATCAAGGGCTAAGATTAAATGATGGAAATTGAAGGGGAAAAAAGAGGCGCGTGAGTTTGTTTAGGGGCATTCTAGTCAATCCAAGGCAATATTTTCTCTCTCCTCCAATTCCCCCCCATTTTTTAAACGTTAATAACTATTTCATACGACATTATTTTTTTATAAAAATTACACCAAAAAAACGAGCATTTTTTTTATCTTTAAAACTAGTATACTATTGCTATATTTCCGAAAAAAAATTTTAAAAACCCAGTTGCGTAAAACGCAATGGAAAAAACCCAGTTGCGTAAAACGCAATAAAAAAAAACCTAAAAAATGACATTTTTCTAAAACGCAATGCACAAAAAACACAAAGAAATGTCTTATTTGTAAAACGCAATGGCCAGAAAACACAAAGAAATATGTTATTTCTAAAACGCAATAGCCTAAAAACTCAAAAGAAAGTGTAGTTTGTAAAACGCAATAGACTGAAAACACATAAAAATGTGTTTTACCTAAAACGCAATGCACAAAAAACACAAACACATGTCTTATTTCTAAAACGCAATGGCCAGAAAACACTTAAAAATGTCTGTTTTCTAAAATGCAATAGACAGAAAACACATAAAAATGTGTTTTACCTAAAACGCAATGCACAAAAAACACAAAAAAATGTCTTATTTATAAAATGCAATGGCCAGAAAACACTTAAAAATGTCTCATTTCTAAAACGCGATGGCCTAAAAAAACAAAAGAAAGTGTTCTCTGTAAAACGCAATGGACTGAAGACACCTAAAAATGTGTTTTACCTAAAACGCAATGACTAAAAACACTTCAAAAATGTGTTTTCTAAAACGCAATGACCAGAAAACGCATAAAAATGTATTAGTTTTAAAAAGCAATGGCATAAAAACACAAAAGAATGTGTTCTCTCTAAAACGCATTGAACCAGGACAATAGTTGTCTGTGAATTGTCTAAACCAGGAATGCAGTTCTAAAACGCAATGGCATAAAACTGTCTACGAATGCAGCTCAACCCCAGCCAGGGGCTCTGCCCCTTGGAGCCCGCCAGGGGCTGCCGCCCCCGGACCCCCGCCAAGATCGTAAAACACAATAACTAAATCAAAAACCCAGATCGTGAAAATAAAATTAAATAATTTCTTACATGGATCGAAGCCGATTTCTTCATCGATTGACGAAATTTGAATGATAGAAACACTTGAATCGAACGGATCGAGTGATTATCTTCAAAATCACGGGAAAAACGAGATTTTGAATGAAATTAAACTGGGTTTTCTTCAAAAAAAAAAAAAAAAAAAAAAGCTGAAGAACACGTTGATCGGGTGTTTGAATCATTGATTGATGACGAAAATCGCACTATAATGTAGTGATTAATGAGATAGTAAGTGAAGAAAAGGTTGGAGATGGTGGGTTTTGAAGTAACTGGGGAGAAGAAGGAAGAAGAAGAAGAAGAAGAAAGGATGAGATTGACTAAAATACCCTTTCTCTTTATTTTAAAATTTGCCACATGTTATAATCCTATTGATTCATATCCTTCTTAGCCAAAATAAACTTTCTATTTGATCTTTTCCCTAATAAACAATCCATAGTATCAAGTTAAAAAAAAACAAAAAGTTATTAAAACTGAGCACTAAAAAATTGCAAAGCCGGACAAAAATCTTGATCGCAGCTTGAACCCTCGAACCAATCAATTTTTTTTTTCTTTCTTTCTTTTTGTTCCTTCGAACTCCCCCTTCTGTCGTTGTTGACAATATTAAAATAATGGCAATCCTCAACTGTTTTCGTCCCTTCTGCCGTCTAGCCGCTTTTCAATTGCCGTCAATCTCCAAAAAAATATTCCCTCCGTCTGTGCATGTTGATTTTAATAGTGAAGTAATTGGGCCCTTCCAACCTCACGTCCACTTATGTGTATATGTTGAATTCCTTTAGAGTTTTTAGTTTTTAGTTTTTTTTTTTCTTTTTTTATATCCACTAAATTGTTTTACAAGCCCAAAGAACAAACCAATTCCCAAACTCATCATGGACTTCATGATTGGTCATATTTGATGCTTTTGGCGGCCCATTCTTCTTTTGTTCTTTTCTATGTAATATATATGTCTGCCACTATAATAAATCATAGAGATAATAGCAGTAATTTTTCTTTAGTCATTGGCGCCCCACTCTGCCTAACTGGTTGGTTATTTCCATATTACTCGTTTTTTGCTCCATTTGCACTAGAACCTGACCCAACACAAAATAATATAATATAACACTAAAAACTTAACAAAAACAAATAAAACTTTTACAAAAACTATACAATTTACACGGGACAAATATGTATATTTTACCACACATCAGGGTCGTAGACCACTTACTGTCGTCACAACTGACAATATAATATGGCCCGCAGGCGATTCAATTGACATCACAAAGGATGTTAAACCAATGGTCATCGTGCTGATGATATCAGTCATGATCGCACTTGATCATATAGACGGTGAGGTTCAGGCATAGCCCTCTATCTTGGACAAGGGACCATGATGGTCACAACTGTCATTGTCTCAATTGGATAATATAATATAGTCTGTAGGCGAAACATCACTTGGAAGGTTAAGTATGATTATCATGATGATGATATTAGTCATGATCATATAGACTATTAGGCTTGGGTATAACCCATTACCTTGAAAAGGGAACCATAGAGGTCACCATTATCATTGTCTTATTGAAAATAGAGTAAAGTATAGCCCGTAGGCACTTCATCACTAAGAATGTTAATAATATGATCATCATACTGATGATATTAGTCAGGATCACACAGATCATATAGACTAAGAGGATTGAGCATGGCTCACCCCCCTTGGGCAAGGGATCGTAAAAGATTACAATTTATCTTGTCACAATTGGACAACATAATATAACCATAAGGCAAAACATCATCAAGGATGTTAAACACATTCATCATATTTGATGATTTTAGTCATGTTCACATTGATCATATAGACTACTAAGTTGAAGCATAGCTCATTACGTTGGACAGGGGATCATAAAGATCACAATGTCAATGTCTCAAATGGACAATGTTATAGCCCGAAGGCAAAACATCACTAGGAAGGTTAAGTAATATGATCATCATATTAGATCATTTTAGTCATGATCGCATTTATCATATAGACTATTAGGCTTGAGCATAGCTCACCACCTTGGACAAGGATTCATAAAGATCACAATGTCAATGTCTCAAATGGACAATATAATATAGCCCGTAGGCAACTCATCGTATTAGATGATATTAGTCATGATCGTTTTGATCATATAGACTATTAGGCTTGGGTATAACCCATCACCTTAGACAGGGAACCATAAAGATCACAACTGTCTTTTTTTTAATCGACAATGCAATATTATGATTTCTCACCTTCCACATAGTTGGGAATTATTGGAGATTTGGTACAGATATCGTCATAAAGTTGACGAAGATTTTCTCCTTTCCACAAAATGGGGAATTAGTTGGAGTTGTGAAATAAGTCTTCGTCACAAAGTTGACGAAGATTTTCTCCTTTCACACAATTGGGAATTTAGTTGGAGATTCAAATGATACGTTTCAGTCAACGTATTGAATATAAATTCTTCTCCTCATTTGGAGATGCGACTCAATTGACGTTTTAAAATATAAGTCCCTTTCCGTATTGGGAAATTTGGGAATACGTCGCAGTTGATGTTTTAAGTATAAATCCCTCTCCAGATTGGGAGATTTGGGGATACGCCTCAATACAGTCAGCGTATACGATACGGCTCAATACAGTCACCGTTTTAAGTATATGCCCTTCTCCTTATTGGGAGATTAGAATACGCTTCAATATATTACAGCGTATATAACACAGCTCAATAAAGTACACTGTATATGATACGGCTCAATAAAGTACACCGTTTATAAACATACCCTTTCTCCTTTTGGGGAGATTCAGGAATGATTAGCATCATAGATGGATGAACTTTCTTTCTCCTTTCCACACATTCGGGAATTAATTGGAGATCTTAGATAAGTGCCGTCCTATAGTTGGACGAGAATCACTTAAAGATTTTTAAGATTATGGGGGTGTGAGGGAATCAATTTTCCACTTCTATCACCTTTTCATCCACTACCATTGGTGGAAAAATTTAAGATAGAGTCTTTTATCATGGTCTTATTTACTAGTCTTAAACACCTAATAACTAGTAGACCGAGTAAATTCAAAAGAGATTTATTTGCTTGATTGCTAGCGGTTTTTCGACTAATTCGTCTTCACCCGATAGAATTGGCACCTTTAGTCCTTCTCCTCAGTTGGAGTTTCTAGGACACATCTCTTTTGACGTTTAAATTATATGCACTTCTCCTATGTTGGAGATTTGGTATACGTCTCAATATAGTACAGTGTATACAACACGGCTCAATATAGTACACCGTTTAAAATATACCCCTCTCCTTATCGGGAGAATTGGGGATATGCCTTAATATACTACAGCGTATATGATATAGCTCAATAAAGTACACTGTATACGGTACGACTCAATAAAGTACAGCGTTTAAATATATACCCTTTCTCCACATGGGATATTCGGGAATACGCCTCAATATAGTACAACGTATATAATACAGTTCAATAAAGTACACTGTGTAGGATTGTTGTGCGACCTGATTGAGTCGTTCAGAAGAGTTTGGATCCAAATCAAAGGCGAAATCAATGAAACGGACGGTCGATTCAATTTAAATGTCTCTTGTATTGATATAATAGTCTTACAGCACCTGGAGACAATTCGGCAGAGCTTCGCTACTCAGATCCAAAAGTTACAAATGACAAACCATGCTCACCTATATATAGTGTTGCTGATTTCGTTTGAAATGGCCCTTGGCTGTTTCAAGCGAAATTAGCTTAACAAACACATAAACCTTAGTTTCTAGTATCCTGAGCACTGGTTTATCCTATCCTATGTTACATGACTCGATACAAGACGAAGTCGATAGACATAGTGCACTAACACACTGTATATGGTACGGCTCAATAAAGTACAACATTTAAATATATACCCCTCTCCTTATCGGGAGAATCGGGGATACGCCTCAATAGAGTACAGCGTATATGATACAGCTCAATAAAGTACATTGTATACAGTACGACTCAATAAAGTACACCGTTTATAATTAAGCCCCTCTCCTTATCAGGAGATTTGGGGATATGTCGTCTCATATTGGATGAATTTTTTTTTTGCACTTTTTCAACCACTCATTGGTGGGAACATGTGCTTTTGGCCTTTGTCTATCACGCAATCAAGAGATCTGTTTGATAAGGTAGGAGCAATAAATGTGACCTTCATATTATTTGAAGGAAAAATCATAAAATGGACTCCATAAAATCAATGATTTTTCTTATGGCAGTAATATCGCCAAATTATATTAGATGGTTACTATTAGCCGATTTCAGTACAATATGACCGTTGGGAGATCTTAGTGGTTCCATGCATTAAACCGTCATACTAGCCAGGCATGAAAGCAATCTATGGGACACACTAAGATACTGCTAATTATCATATGGTGCTTCCATCAAACTAAGTTTGGCATTCGTAGTTGCTAAAAATCAATGAAATAAAAAATCATTGTCGTATTCCAGTCGGAGAAATTTGATGGCAAGATTTGCCGAATTTATACATAATATAATATATATACCCAGATGGGTTTTGAATTACTCGAGCTCGAAGACTCGAAATTATATGCTTTAAGCGTAAATCAGAAAAAGTGATTCATTTTTCTGCTTATTCTCTAGAATGAGAGATTTTTTTTTGAATCTAGAATAGAATTTGGTGCCAAAATGCACGGATATCCTTGCCGTGATACGGCTTTTCATAGTTGTTGCTGTTTCAATCAGCTGGTGAAATATCACCGGAATGTCTATCGAATATGATAGACTTTGGATAAATGATATTAGGATATCCCAGGAATATCAAAAGATATATTATCAGGTGACGAGGTTTATCATCCTCGTATCAGAGTCATCGTCTCCAAAAACATAGGTAGTTCACCATATGAAACTTCAACCTACTCAACGGTAGAGATCCTCGAGTCCGTGACCCATCATAGTTTCTTCATCCGGTCTGCGACATCTTGGCGGTATAAAATCAATAACTACTATATAGATTAAGAGTAGTCTTATATTCAGGTCTAGACTCGGAGTTTTTAAAGGAATCTGCATTTGTGATATTTGAGATTAGACACTAAGGGCTAGTGTCTAATTCACTCAAACTGTGGCTCTGACACCAACCTGTCACACCCCGATTTCTGGTGGGCCCGGATGGGTACACACATGACGGCTGGATAACAGTTATCATAATATAATAATATGCAGCGGAAGTATTAAATTAAGATTAATAAAATAAAACTTGAATGTATATAAAAGTATCACAAGCGTTCGATACAAGCCCATAGGCAGGATCCAAATAAACAGAGCTTTAGATATCATAGGCCTTAAGCTTCAGGAGTGCAAATTCCTTAGCCTTCATTCTAGCCGACCCGTAATCCCATCTTAAAATAAGTTTCGGTACCTGCTGTTCAATCTTTTGAAAATACGTCAGCCAAAGCTGGTAAATACACTTAAATGACTCATTTGGAAAAATAGTTTTTCTGAAAGAGTTTTATACATATAGAAAACTCGTAGGTGTTCTTTTAAATATATCTTGGGATTTTTCTTGTTATGAGATTATATACTTGATTAACCCATTGGGTTGTCCGGACATGGTATCATTAACCCCCAAATTATGAAAATTATCAAGTAAACGGATTATACCGTATTCCTACATTTTTGCGCAATCATAAAACTGGAATTAACGAGCCGAACATGTTTACACATGTTCTAATAATTATTACCAAGTTGTTTAAGTGACAAAACATATTTTAGAATACTCTTAAACTCAGATCGTAATTATTTTAAAATTTGACCCGTTGACTTTTAAATTAATATTACGTTGACTCGTCAATTGACCAAACAAACGTGATTCTTAGGAGGTGCCCTTTTGAGGGATTGACACCAACCTAATTACGATCACCTAGCCATGTTCGTTGCAAACCATGGCTTGACCTTTTAAGGTCTAACTAAAAGTCAAAGCGTTTATCGTAAACGCTTGACTTTTAGGCTTTAAACGCCAAATAAAATAACTAAACATGAAAGGAACACTTACAAGTGCTCCTATGGACTGAAGAATACTCAAAGGAGGTTCCAAAATGTTCAGGATCCTCCAGAATTGAGAAGATAACAAGAAAGGAATGAAGGTGCAAGTGATAAAGGCCACCAAAGACCTCTATTTATAGTGTTTGAGGGATTCATGGATGATCAACAAGTGTTAGGGGCCTTCTTAGGATGATTACAAGTGTCTAACAGGTGTCCAATACAAGCAACAAGCCCCTAGATTCGGTTTATGTGAGATAAGGCAGGAAACAAGGGTTGCACATAATTTTTTGGTATCTGGTATGTGTATACGAACCGTATTGTCCTGTATACGGTCTCTAAGGACCTGGCCAGCTCACTAGAACTTTCATTTGTTGACAAGTTTGGCCCTGTACTTCCAAACTCTCACGTATCGTTGTTTTTAGTACACGAGGCCTTGTATTTCCAATATAAGGCACATCCAAGAGTATAACCAAGTATCATAAACTTCTCGGTTTGTTAAAAGGGCCAGTCAGAGGTATAGTTTGACATATTGACGCCTTTAACCCTTTAATTTGCGAACTTGCACGTATTATCGCGAAATGGCATAGAAGACTTCCAAGATCAATAACAAGCATTCCCAAGAGTATGATGGAACATTACAACACTCCAGTTTACTTCAGTTCACTCAAATGGTCGCTCAGAGGTGTAGTTTTAGATTTTGATGCTTTTGGCCCCTTTAATGCATAAACTTACACGTATTATCGTTTTATCGCGTCAAAGCCCTATGTTATCCATATTGGGCATTCCTGATGTTAGTGCCTTACGTCTATTGACTTCATCTTGTATCATGTAACGTAATAGGATAGGTTAGGATAACCAGTGCACGAGGTTCGAGAGTCGAAGTTTAGTGATTAAGCAAGAGGTTTCGCTCATATGGACATTGTCCATAAAAGCTAAACCATAAGCAACAGGTTTCGCTTATATGGACATGTCCATATAAGCTAAACCTCCCCATCTATAAATAGTGCGCTTGTTCATTCATTTGGCCCGGATCCAGAACTTGTAACGAAGTGCTGCCAAAGTCAGTCCAGGTTGTAATCATTGTTAAATGCAATATAAGTGACAGATATTAAAGTATCAAGCTGTTTTCACGTCTAGTTCTCTGATTCCACCTTTGAACTGGACATAAAGCTCTTCTGATCGACTCAGTCGGGTCAAACAACGATCCTACAAGTGGTATCAGAGCACAGGAAGAAGAGTTTAGCTTGATATCATCCTCATTCTGACTTCTACACCTTCTTTTATCATTCCAGGAAGTTTTATCGGACAAAACCGGATCAAAATTTCAAAGATTGTAGATATTTGGTCATAGATAAACCCTAGAAAGTTTCATACTGAAATTCGAATTAAAAATGGACTAAAAGTGGTTCGGACTAGGTTTCGCTTTTACGGACAAGGTGTAATTTCGCTCTTGTGAACATAAAGGTTTCGCTCATACGAACACCAAAGATCCTAGTTTCGCTTATTTGTCACCTAGTTTCGCTTATTTGTCACCTAATTTCGCTCGTATGACAACATGGTTTCGCTTATGTGACAATTCATTGAGGTTTCGCTCCAAAGTCACTTAATTTCGCTCATATGTCAATATAGTTTCGCTCTTGTGGCATAATACATAGAGGTTTCGCTTCTGAGGCAAAGTATTTGAGGTTTCGCTCAAAGAACTATCAGATTTCGCTTTTAAGGACATCTGGGTTTCGCTTTTAAGTACATTGTAACCCTAGTTTCGCTCTTGTGTCATATCAATTGGTTGTCAGGTAGTTTGAATCTGGGAACAAGTAATCACGTGAACTCCCAATCGGTCCAATTAGAATTAAAGAATTGTCGGCCATTTCGATCAAGTGTGCATGTGATTTGATTCAAGGATTGCATATGTAGTTGATAAGGTTGTCGGCCACTTTACTTGATTAAAAATCAGATTCTCATGTGAAGGGTTATTGCAAGGTTGCAAGTGAGATTGGCTTTCATTAATTGTGGTCAAAAGGTCAACGTGTAATCCGGTTATACAACTCACTTGAAGTCAAAGAGTCAAAGTGCCAACCGATCAACTCAAGTTTTGTCGTTTTGTAGAGTGGTTTGTGTCAAAGAGTCGGATACTATCTCACCCGAACGGATAGCAATCTCATCCGAACGGACAGCATTGTCACGAGATTATTTTCACTATTGACTTGTGTTGACTTACTCGTTCAGATACCCGTCCGATTCATTTGTTTGATATTGTTTAAACTGACTGTGCTTGTTTGTTTGTGATTCAGGTGATTCAAGATAGCTAAAATTTTTGATGAACAGGAAAACGAGAATCTTAAAGATTTAAACCTTTGGATTTCTAATTCTTGGATTGATAAGAAGAACAAGGACGTTTGGATTAAAAGATCTGAAAATTTCTTGTGCATGAAACATGAATCTTTGGAACAGTTGAATAGACGTTTTGATGAATTGATTGATAAGATAGATAAATATGAGATAAAGTTTTCAAATGCTAAAAAAATTTCAAATTTTGCTGATGCATTACCTCTAGAATGGGATGAATTTTTGAGTAAACTAAAAAGGAATGCAAATTTCTCAAATTTTTCATTTAGAGAATTCATCAATGAGCTTAGATTACATAAGTTTGATAAAGAAAAAAAAAGAAGAGTTGATGTATGAGATGAAGAAGGATTTAGAAAAGATAAATTTGGAAGTGAATATCTGAAATGCTGAGTTTCAAAATCTATGTAACCTGATTGTGTTTCTGAAAATAAAACAAGTTCATTAATTTGAAACTTGATTTAAAATAAAAAATTTCAAAAACAGTTTGTGACATCTCCAAGGTCATTAACTTGAACTTGGATGATTAACTGTGAGGGAGTTGGATTCTTTAACACTGCCAAATCCATGAAGTTTGTTGATAGGGGAAGTGGATTAGAGAAGATTGATTGATAATATGAAAACATTGTATTTATGAATGTTTGAGTGATTGCAGATAGTCCAGATTACGATCCCGAGAGCAGAGTCTAAGGGGGAGTCCGAAGACAAGTTTGAAGCAAAAAGAAGCTTGTAGATGGAAAGCTAGGTGTCGATCCCAAAGCACGGAAGCTTGACGAAAGGGGGAGCCTGAAGCTGATAGGAGAAGAGAAAGATTGTTGGATGCTTACATTGTTACAACTTGAAAAAATAGGCAGAATGATCAAGACTGAAGATGTGTCATATTGAAGATTAGTCACTGAAGACTTCGTCAATATCCGAGGGGGAGTCTGTTAGTGCATTACGTCTATTGACTTCGTCTTGTATCATGTAACGTAATAGGATAGGTTAGGATAACCAGTGCACGAGGTTCGAGAGTCGAAGTTTAGTGATTAAGCAAGAGGTTTCGCTCATATGGACATTGTCCATAAAAGCTAAACCATAAGCAACAGGTTTCGCTTATATGGACATGTCCATATAAGCTAAACCTCCCCATCTATAAATAGTGCGCTTGTTCATTCATTTGGCATGGATCCAGAAATTGTAATGAAGTGTTGCCGAACTCTGTCAAGGTTGTAATCATTGTTAAATGCAATATAAGTGACATATTATATAGTATCAAGTTGTTTACGCGTCTAGTTCTCTGATTCCGCCTTTGAAGTGGACTTAAAGCTCTTCTGTTCGACTCAGTCGGGTCAAACAACGATCCTACACCTGAGAGTATTATCGAACATTACGATGCTTTGGGTTTGTTAAAAGGGCACTCAGAGGTAAGAATATACATGTTGACACTTTTAACCCTTCGTCGCGCAAACTTTCAAGTAATCGCGCAGCTTTCAGACAATTATGTAAATGGCTCCTCACATCCACAAGTGGTTCA
Organism: Helianthus tuberosus; assembly: GCA_030545235.1. Classification (NCBI taxonomy): domain Eukaryota; kingdom Viridiplantae; phylum Streptophyta; class Magnoliopsida; order Asterales; family Asteraceae; genus Helianthus; species Helianthus tuberosus. Next base: position 172,786,996 of record CM060448.1, on the reverse strand, counting down.
AACGAGGATACAGACACCGTATATGGTCACTCAGAGGCTTAGTTTCAGGATGTTGACACTTTTAGTCCTTCCATAAACATAGTTTTTGTTTTTGACGGAAATAGTCCCTCTTAACCAACTATTGACATAATTAGGATTATGGACACGTGTAGATATGTTATTGGACATGATTTTACGAGGTATTACAAGGAAGTTCTTCGGGAAAAACATCAGAAAACTCACGAATAACAAGTAGATCTTCGATTCTCTTTTCCTCGGGCTGAGCGTCAGTAACCGGTGCTAAAATAGCAGGATAGCCCTTCCGTAGACACTTCTGGGGTTTCATAGCCGAGATGATGCCAACCATTGCACCACTTCGATGACCTTGGACCGACAATGATTCTCCAATGGGGAGAGGAATACGTACGATTTTCTCCTTACAGAGAATTTCCGCTTGGTGCTTAAACAACCAATCCATACCAATGACTACATCAAAACTTCCAAGAGTAATGGGGAGTAGGTCAATGTCGAACACTTGACCCAAAAGATCGAGTTTACACCCAAAATCAACGTGTGAGGCTTTAATTGACTTGCCATCAGCCAATTCTACAACATGTTCGTTTACAAGAGGTGTTGGAGTCAACGCTAATTGACGACTGAACCCCAAGGACACATAACTCCAATCGGCACTAGAGTCGAATAAAACAGAAGCAAATAGGTTGTTCACAGAAAATGTATCGGTCACGACATTGCCATCATTCCTGGCTTCACCAGGGCCAATAGTAAACACCCTTCCACGTGCACCGTTCCCACCATTATTGCCGTTGTTATTGTTCCCAGTGTTGTTGTTGTTATTCCCAGCATTCTGATTCAGTTGAGGGCAATCTCTTCTGAAGTGACCCTCGTCTCAACACTGGAAACATCCTTTTCGATTTCCTTGGTTTTGCTATGGCTGCTGTTGCTGTGGAGGTTGCTGTTGCTGCTTTTTTGGGAGCGGGGCCCTGTAATCCCTTGCCATATGACCCACTTTATTGCACCTATGACAGATTCAGGTACACGGTCCACGATAATGAAAGTTGCACTTACTACACTTTGGTTGTTTCCCCGCATAAGAACCCTGGTTCGAGTTGCTGCTCTGGTTCTGATTGATAAAGGATGATTGGTTAAAACTGCGATTGTTGTTGTTGTCGGGCTTCTTCTGTGACTGGTTTGAATTGGACACCTTGTCCGTATCATTCCACTTGTGTTTGTTATAAGTAGCAGGAGTGGTTTCCGTAGCAGTAGCAGTAGTAGTAGAAACACGTGGTGGTAGCGAGCCACGCTCCACTTCCTGGTCGGTGATCTTGTGAGCCAACCGAATTATTTGGGGTAGGTTGTTGAGGTTTGCTACAGTAACCAAGCCCTTGACCTGCGGTGCTAATCCTTTGATGTACAGTTCGATTCTCCGGTGTGGTGGGCGTGACAAGTTTGGGCACATATTAGCTAGTTCATGAGACCGTTTCGTGTATGCCTCAATCTCAGACCCCACCATTTTTAGATCATAGTACTCGTTTTCCAGTTTCTGTACTTCGTCACGTGGACAGTACTCCTCTCTCATCAGCTCCTTAAAATCATCCCATGTAGTTGCATTTACCATCTCGATGCCTAACATCTGTACTTTGGCATTCCACCAGGTCAAGGCACCATCCTCTAGTGTGCCCGAAGCATACTTCACCCTGTCCCCAGCAGGACAGTTACAAATAGCAAAAACCGACTCAACTTTCTCGAACCAACGGAGTAGTCCGACTGCTCCCTCATTCCCACCAAATGTCTGTGGTTTGCAGTCCATGAATGTATTAAACGTACAAGCAGGCAGATTGTTCTGGTTCTGATTCACATGTTGACCTAAAGACGAATGAAAATACAACGCACGAGTAAGAGTCGAGCACACGACACAGGGATAAAGAGTGTTTGGTACATATCATACCAGCCTGCTGAGCCGCTAGGGCTTCAGCCACACGAGTATTGATCAAGTCTGTTAGTTCAGCTTGGGACATAACAATGTTGCCACATCCTCCGCCGTGGCCACCACCACGTCCACCATTGCGTCCGCCACGTCCGTTCATGATTCTATATCAGAAGAGTGGAAAAAGATTAAGGATCAGAATTTGGTAGGAATCAAACATCGCTATGACTTCTACAGATTACTGAGTCCTACCATTATGTTAGATAATGGAACAGAACCCCTTTCACACTCGTTAAGCCTCACTGGGACTCACATGCACCCCGCATTATTATTATGTGTGCACCCTAATGATATTGCGATTTGCATGTTTATCTCAGCTCCCCTTAACTCGCGTTAAAAGGTTCCTCAGATTCGAGTGATAAATCGAAAGACACCACAAGTCATGGACCACGAAATTCTAGAGGAGTTGTCACACCATCAATCACATAATGTAAGCAAATAACTCATGAATTCAAACTGTAGTGCTAAGTGTGCAATCATATGCAATGTAATATGTGGATATACACTAGTTATGTTGTGCAATAAATAAATGAGAGACGAACCTTGCAATCTGGAGCTGTGTGTCATGGTCGATTTCAGAACTGTTAGGTTATAGTCTGGTTTTATACAAACGTTTTAAAACCTAGATCACTATAACCAGTGGCTCTGATACCAAAGTGTCACACCCCCAAAATACCACATGCGGAAACCTCGCTAGACCTGTGACGAACCAGGATCCAGCCACCAATCACACTGAACTAATAACAAGATATTATATAAAAGTTCCCATTTATTTCGTGAAGGTATTCTCAAAACATAACTTAAAGATTGACATGTTCAGCGGAAGCATAAAGTAAATCATTGTTCCATTGTTTAAAACCAAATGTACGAAAACCATTGAGCTTGTCACGTGAGTCCAAGAGGCTCGACCTATGACCACTCCAGTAATCCCAGACAGCAAGTTCTTTAACCAAAGAATCTAACGACCTGCGAGCATGCAACAAGTGTATCAGCACAGAGCTGACGAGTTCACATTTTTACAATAATGTTTAGTTTAACAAATGTTTAGTTTAGTTTAATAACAATGTTGATAATAACTCGAGTACCTCAAGATGGCGTCAGATTGTTTGCCCGTCCCCAATGCCCCTATCAAAACATTGGTCGTGATTTAAGGTCATTAGTTCACGCCCGTCCTCTCAGGTACGGTGTGAGGTTGCCAAGCCTAATAGCGCTATCAACTAATACCCCGTCACCTCTCAGGTAACTAATTCGGTATAAGATCGGACGTAAGGTGATAGGAATGAGTGTATTATCCAACATCCCAGTTTTAACCCAGAAAAGATGTATTCCTCTCCGGAATACCTGTTTGATTGTCCCACCCACCGGGACGCATGCTCAAGAGAAGTGAACTCACCTTGATTTGCTCGGTAGATTAAGTAACTTGAACTAATGTGGTCAACCACATCCTATTATGATTACCATACACGTTAGGTTCGGTTCAAGTAACACACCTTTTGTAGTACTCATATTACACAAGTTGTACGCAAGAATTGATCATGGGATAGCACGTATAACATACCGCATACAATTTACTTAAACACATAGCACATCGGTTCACATTGTTCATCCCAATAACATAAACACAAGTCCAAATAATGTGTGGCCTGTTTAAAGTGTGTGGCCCACTATTCCTCTATGGCCCAATTTTGTTTCAACAATGACCATTAGTCAAGACCATGAGGTCTCGACTCGCAACCGCTGAAGTCTCGAGTCACAACCGGCAATCTCGAGTGATGAATTCATTTGTCGAGACCACAAGGTCTCGAGTCAGGTCTCGAGTCGCAACCGGACTCGCAACCACTGGTCTCGGGTTCTCTCACTTGGTGATGCTTCGTCTCGAGTCGGAACCATGAGGTCTCGACTCGCAACCTCAGTCGAGACCATGAAAAATGTAATCAGTTTCTTTTATAACAACCATCCCATGATTTCAGCAAACACTTTGCCACATTCCAAAACAAATCAAACATTATGATTTAACAGTATTATTCATGTTCATACAGATCTCCGAATTGTAACTGTTTCCTTAATTCACATAAACACCAACCATAAACAATCATTGACCCTAATCATCATACTCATCATAACACATCCTAGATTATCCAATGACCATACACAATCAGATTTGTTAGTTTATCATAATATAAGTTCATCAATAAGAATTATCAAACCACATAGTGAACCTGAACAAATACAAGTCATCGAACCCTCATCATGCTTGTTCTATTTCCTTTGATTCAGTATCGAAACATCAAAACCCTTTTTAACAATTAATCCCACTCAAACACTCGCAGCTACCCGTAAGGACAATATGAGAGCATGTTTTCTAGCAAAACCCTATATCCACAGTAGATCTCAAACATCACATAATAATCATCAAACAAAGTGAACTGTGGTGAGATACTAACCGAATGATGAGATGATCACGGAGGTGCTTGGAACAAGAGAGGCTTCGAGAGAAAGGAAGGGTGCTGCCGTCGATCAAGAGGGAGGAGCTTTAGGGTTTGATATAATGTTTGTGTTTTGTTAATTATGAACATCACACACAAGTCATGTGTGTGTATACGATGCGGAGAGGGCCGGGCCCATATCTGGGTTTCATTTGGGCCGAGAATGGATTGAACAAAGGTGTGCGGCCCACGTGTGTTAGACCCTTAGTGCATTTTTATACAATTATCAAATAATTTTCAATTATCATAGTGTATTTAAGATTAAACATCCACTTAAAAATGCGAGTTTGTTAAAACATTTTACTAAATAAAACATTTCAACATTTTGTAGTTTAATTCGTCGTTTAAAACGTGACTACGAAACTATTCGTGGAAGCTTTGTTCTTTATTTGTTCGATTCATCGCTGAGCTTGATCGTCCTCCGGTACAAGAATTTTACCTACAACTCATAAAAACATGAGTTAGATTATTCATACGTAACTTAAAACGCATTTCAATGGGTTCGCAATGCATAAACAGTAAAAAAACGAATTTTCGCGTATCTGGCACCCCGTGGCGTTGCGCGACGGCCTAAGGCCTCCCCCGTCGCACGGTGCGACACCCTTATTTGTCCAGAATATTTGCAGCTGTTGCTGCATATTCCCAGCATAACCCAATTTTACGGAAACAAGCATAACTCTCTCGTTTTTTATCCATTTTACACGATTCTTTTTCCTACGTGACCGTAATTTAATTCTCCATCTTATGGAGTTAAAATCCAACATTTGGATTAACAAAATTTCAGACTTTTAAGTCTTCGGCTTATTACCCTTTTTACCAAATCTTAATCCGTTTGTGATTTTATCAAACAAATATGTTTGTTTGATCCTAATTTCACATGAACCTTATATTTGCAATATTGTATATCATATTAGGTTCAAAATTCCGGGTTTATATACGTTCTTAAACCCGTTTTAAATTAAATGCTTATTTTGACCCGTTAAGGGTATTTTAAGCCTTTTTCCGCATAACTTATGCTCCTTACTTCTTAGTATACTATGTCCACATTATTTATCAAGTAATCTTCCACCACAACTATAATTGGGGTGGATTAAATGTGGCGGATCATTATATTCTGAGATTTTACCCCTCAGATCGTTATTTTACGGCAAAGACTCCTATAGAGTCATTTGACCAAAAATTTACATCTTTCACTTTCTATACTTATTCTAAGTATTTATTTAATCATAAAACTTGTTCCCAAACAACCTTTAAAGGTTGTTTGTTCAAATTAGCTTATAAGGGCATTTTGGTCAATTTTAGTCCTTCTTTTACGATGGACTTTTAAATACTTGTTTGACCCAAAAATCGACCCTTCAACTATAATCTTGTTTAGAAACCATTTTGTTTCTAAAACACCATGATTATAACTTAAATTATTCGGTTTACCTAAAAGATAACCGAATATCCTTTTTTTGACCTTGTCTAACTCTTATAGAACCTCAAGTTCTACATGATGAGTTGAATGATTATACATACCTGATTCGGATCAATGTATTGACCCGTTTAATACCTACCTTTATAGCCGCTAATTCTTAGCGATGTAAATATCCTTTGGATATTCATTCCTATAGTCATACAACTCGACAAAGTCATTAGTCGATATCGTCAAAGGGTGATATTCTCACCTTTTGACCCGTTTAGTCTAAGTGACCGAATTTATTGGCGAGATGATGTTTATTACTATCTCGTCTACATGACTCGTTCCAGTTTACACCGTACGGTCATTTTCTTTATAAATCATTTATTGACGCTTTTGACCCATTATAACTTACGCTATAAAGTGTCTTTCACAAACTAACGGTAATCGTCAACGGGTGACTGAATTACCGTTTTACCTTTATTATTTGTATTAGTTACCTTATAAGGTAATTATTCAAAACTCATTATTTCTTAGTCCTTTCATGACTAAATAACCGTATTAGATCTTTTTAATCACTAAACATGGTTTATCTTTATTGTCTTTTGTTCCGAACCGCATATGTCGTGTCGGAACATCCGAATTCAAACAAGACTTTATATTATTAGTAACCTATAAAACAATAGGTATTTAATACAAAGACTATAAGATGTAATTACCTAGCATCCAAATTATGCTTTTCCGTCATTCTTAATTTATTTGACCCGCTTCCTTCCCAAGCTTTCGCCTAGCTTGTCAAGCGTCAAACTATCATTGTAAGTTGTAAGATGGTTAGATTAGTCATAATCATTCACGACTATTCCATCCTACGATTCTTATGTCGAATTTATCATTCGATCATATCGTTGGTCAGTTTGACTTTTAAAAGTCAACTGCCTACTAACATAATTTATTATACAAAGTAGCTTAACTACTTGGTCAATTATCCGGTAAACATCATTCCTATGCTACCGTTTTATTCACTTAATTACTAAGTTCTTGTAACTATAAGTTACCGAATTAATGCTTGATGATATTAAACATCATTAACATGAACATATCATCAATTCTTATCATATCATACTAAACCCATATCCTAGTAAGTATGAGTACATACTTAAACACACAATTTGTTCAAGTATTTCCTGATTTCTATCATGAATGATGATTCTAATCATAATTATATCATCATTTTCATCATATGATTAATACCCACTTATCCTAGTGTAGTAATTCATCAAGTCATTCAAATTATAACATCATCATATGTATAATTTTCACTTAGGGTTTGATTCCTAAGCATCTATACATCATAATTTAGCCATATCTTCAATAATTTATCCATAATTCACAGATTATGAGATTTATCAAATTTCACAACTTCAAGAATCATCAAAATTTTACATACCTTATGATCCCCTAACTTAGGTGATCATGAATTCACGTTCAATTGTGAATTTGAGCTTCGTTTGAGCCTTCTATTTGATGATTTTGTTGTGATTAGGGTTTTAGGCTCCCTGGGAGCTTCTGGTCGATCGCAGAACACACTTAGTTTTGTTTTGATTTCTTATTTATAATTTAAGTTCATAATTATCCAGATTTGGCCCCTCTTGTTTGGTTAGTTATTAAGTAGGGCACAACCTACTTATTTCTAACAATATTCCCACGTATTAACTAGGTTAAACATTCCTAGTTAAATTAGTGGGTTTAGGGAATTCATGACTAAGTTTATTTTAAGTCCCGTTAACTCCGGCTTCTATAAACTTTATTCCTTCAAAAGCTTTCGTTCAGCTTTTATTTAATATTAGGCTTATTTATTAAAATCCTACTATTCACCGGGTTACTTTTATTACTAACGGTACTTTACCCGTCTTTTAGTATTAACGTGGTTTGATTACCAAACCCGTTTTTGGGGTGTTACAACGTGTTTTGGTGCGATGAGGTTTATACATACTTACAATTTTCACATAACACATAACACGTAAACTCGCAACCATTTACTTATAACCAAATATATAACATTCAGGTAACATACAACGCGAGAGAAGAGATCAGTACACTAAAAGGATTCTGGAAATTACGGGTTGTCGCAATATATATATATATATATATATATATATATATATAAGATTTCAATCATATTTAATTTTAAGATTCTCAAATTTTCTTTTTATATACTATTGATAAATCTTAAATCTTTATTATATTTTATTTATAAATGTCTGATAACACTAAAATACTGATTTTTCATTGGAAAACAATGATTATAATATGTTGTATTTGATCAACCCATGTATTACATGTCACACCCCGAAATTATTAGAGCTGGCGTGACTGGACTGGTATCTTCATTGCACAGCGGAAGCAAAATAAGCTAAGTCTTTTAGTAAATTGAACGCCCACTAAGTACTCGAATCCCCAATGGTTCTCCTATTCCAACCGTGCCTTGTCTTAGAACTGTAACCTGAGAAAGAAACATGCGAAAAATCAACATAAAGTTGAGCAAGTTTATAGTTTGTTTGCAAAAGATTTGAAATAAATCTTTTGAATAACCGGTTTGTGAAATAATATTGAGAAAACGAATTTAGAAATCATTTGCTTGCCAAGTTATATCGAAATGTTGTATTTGTAACCATGTATTTGTAAAGTCTCGTATTTGTAATGTTCGTATACCCGTCAATGCCCACCCTGACTTTGACTTCATGCCCGCATAATCCTATGCTTTTTGAATTTGTATAAAAACATGACATTTAATTTGTATAAATCAAGTATTTCTGTGAGTATGTATAAACCTTTCATGTATGAATGAAAAGTCCCTGGTATGCAGCAATTAAGGAAAAACCTGATCACCATTGGGTTGCAAAACCAATAGTATGTGTGAAATGATGCAGGAAGACTCAAACCTAGCAAATTTGTCTCCGGTATGAAGACATAGTCACCACTATGGGCCGCCCCGGCCTCATGGGTGTGGGCTCGCTACACCCAAATAGATCTATCACTCATGTCTCGTGGTCCTACAATGAGGATTAATGGCCTTAAGCGTTGTACCCACAACTCACATGATCGCGTAGTAAAAACCCTCCTTAAGCTAACCATACCATATAATAAAAGTCTGTAAATGTCTGTAAATGCCGGTAACTATCTTTAAATGTCTGTAATAATCGTAACATGTATTTTACCCCGCCTCTAAGGCTGAACCTCCCCAGCCTCTAAGGCTAACTTCCCCTAGTCATAAAAATCAATCATTTTTCGATAATACGCATTTCTTTTGTAAAAACCGGTATATTTAGTATAAAGTTCATTCGTAAACCGTTTGAGTTCCTTGAAATCCGTTCGTAACCTGATTTAGAAATGTGAGTTTTCATTCATTCGAAAAGTTTGTATGTTCTTGCAAAACGTGTTTTGTCTAAAATATGCAATCTTTGTTTATCGATAACCTTGTATGTTTCTGAAAAACGTGCATGTCTTTCCACCCCGAAAACATTTACAAAAATGTAAAACCGTAAAAAGTGGGGTTATAAACTCACCTGAATATTCATGTGCAAAGCTAGCTATATACGACTTCGTGATGTCGTTTCCAAGACGAGGCTCGCTAGCGTGCATTCTACAATATTCCTAATACGGAATATCTTATAAGTTTCTAAATAAATGCAGTAATTAAACTACGTGTCACCGAGCTCTACCGAATCGTTGACCGAACGATTCGACGGTAAGTTAATAAATTCATAGTAACGATTAAGTTATACTTGTTTAGTTTGCCTATTCATTTGTAGTAATTTAATAAGTCTTGAAAGGCCTCGATTCTCGAGATATGTAACAATGAATAAATATTTATCAAAAAAAACATATATATGTAAATATTTATCGTTAAGATCGCTTGTCGTCCCGAGAAGTTGTTTGCGTACATAAGAACATTCGTATGAAAATAATGTAAGAAACTCGTATCATATATTTTACGTCCTGTATATATTTGCTATCATATACGTATATGTCGTTTCGGCATTTGAAATAAATGAAAAAAGTTTTATTTATTTTGTAAAGGAATGGTCGAGTTGTTATCTTGAAAATAAATATATAAACCATATTTATTTTTACAAAGAGTCCAAGTTTAATATTCGAAATAAATATATAGATTATATTTATTTATAAAAGGATTTGTTTGAAATTAATATATAAACTATATTTATTTAGAAAAGAATCCGAATTGTTCGTTGTTTGGAAATAAATATAACTAAATATATTTATTTTATAAAACCATCAAGTTTTGTTATTTCGTAAAGCGGTTTGCCGAAAGGTTAAACACATGCTTTGTAAGTTATGTAATGTCGTCGAAAGTGAGTATACATATTTGTATTGGTTTTCATAGAAGGTTGTTTGGATCCGATAGTTTCGTTTTATAGTAAAACGCGTCTTAGTTTTACGTATTTTCTCGAAAAACGGGTAGAGTTTCCTCTATTTTTGGACGGCCCCGACAACTAAAGTGTCGTTATTTTTCAAAATCAATCAAGATTCAATCAATATAATAAGTTTATAAGGTTTCGTCTAATATGTATAGATGTAAAGTATCTTTTATCGATTGGTTCGAGCTCGTGTCTCACGTATTTAATATAAAGACAATATAAACTAATGTGTTCGCCGTTAAAACTTTACCACTCTTCGCGTCGATCTGTTGACTGAGTTTACCGAGTCAACTAGGTTTGACCGAGTTAACACACTGTTGACCGAACTTGACCGAACCGGCTGACCGAGCCGCCTGACCGAACCACCTGACCGAAACCGAACCACAACAGATCTGACTTTGACCCGAGCCGAATCTGTTGACTTGCTGACCCGAACTATCCGCTGACCCACAGTTGACCGAACTCGGAACCCGTTGAATCTGACCCGGTCCGAAAATGACTGAACTACGACCACCCCCACTTCCACCGCCGTGGCTCTGACGTGGCTCAGCCGGTACCGCCGTCGGACCACCACCACATCGTCATCATCACCATCTTTTCGACAACACCCTCCTTATCATCAAAATCATCGGAGAATAAGAAACAACAGACCCGAGTTAATATTTGTATAGAGGAAAGAAACGAGTTTGCCTGAAAGATAACTTACCGGATAATCACGTCGTTATCAATATCATCGGAAACCTGTCGGAGACGAAGAGGCGCCGGAAATCGGAGTCAAAACTCACCGGAATTTCGCCGGAGCTCCGATTTCGATGAAACTTCACCAGTAGGTCCCTAAAGCCCCGATCTAGACATGCACGGAGTTAGAACTCCGAAAATAGTTCGCCGGAATTTTTGACCGGACTTCACCGGAGTCGCGCGTGAGCCCAAACGGCTCAGAACCTTCAAAAACAGACACCGACATTGCACATGGAAGGTTTAGTTTAGTGGGGGTAGGGGTATTTTTTTTTGTCGAAAACTTCGCCGGAGCCACCGCCGCCGCAGGTGGCGGCGCCGCCGTGCCACTGCCGGCTGCCGCCTGGTTCCGGCCATCGGCCTTTCGCGAGAGAGAGAGAGAGAAACCGAGGTGTGTGTGTGTGTGTCTGAATGTTGAGATGAAGGAAAATGGGTGAAGGACCCCTTTTATAGTTAGAGTTCTCAACATTTAAGTGGGCTTGGGCCCAGGGCCCACAAGCCCAGTCCCCGCGTTTAAGAGCCTGAAATTCTCTACGAGACCCGCCATTAAAACCCGAAACTCCTCGTAACGCCATAATTTATAATTTTTGGTTCACAGATAATTAAAATTATGTATGTCGTCGTTGTTGTCACGTCTTGATCGTCGGTTGCGTTACCATTTCCGCGTTTTTGTTTCCGTCTGCGTTTTGTGTCGTTCGGAAGCCCAATAAATCCACAAAATTAATTTCATAAACATAAATTTTTCGTGTACATTCGTATTTGTCGGCGTTGTCAGTATTTTGTACGGAAATCAGTTCGTTGTCGCTTAATATTTACCGGATCTTCCCGTAAACCACCGTTCCCGCCCTGTAAAGCTGGTTAGCCGTTTCTAGGCACTCCAAAGGCCTAATTAAGTTAATTTAAGCTGTAAACACTAATTATTGTCGCGTTAATCACCTGTTAATCACGTAATTTAAGAGCCGTAAATCACGGGTTGTCACATTCTCCCATTGTTACAGAAATTTCGTCCTCGAAATTTAGACTATGTTATCTCCTCAGAATTGTGTGGTTCGCAGGTAAGTCCGAATAATAACAAGGTGAATGGCCGCGTAATCGAAACAAGACTTATTCGAATCATGTGATTTCAAGGGCATTCCTTCACAATAGGAATCCCATCGGTTTAACAGAAATGTGTCTCAGTAATTGGTGTCAAAGGAAACGAGTCGTATAGATACAGTCACTAGTGTGACTAAGTTAACAGGGACCCAACAATGAACAGGAACTTCGACCAATCGAATTCCATACGAACGTTTATAACATGTAAATGAGTTCTAGAGGCACTAACATCCACTGGATGAACTTAGAATCAACAATCTCAAAAGTAATAGTTTGCATTAAACGCTTGGTTGTGATCAGCACAAGCTGCAAGTTATACCGATGCCACAAGGTGTTGTAATGAATGAAACAATTCAATAATAGGGGTGATCGAATAAGTATCACCTGTGTTTTGCATGAAACGCTCAATCATGATTAGCCCAAGCTACAAGTTTGTACCGACACCACAAGGTGTCGTAGTGACTTAAATAATTCAATGATGGCGGTGATCAAGCAACCTCACCGTGTTTGGAATCAAATGAAAGCGTAATAAAGTGAATCTGAAAGTTTGTTTCAAATGACATCATAGGATTTTCAATTGAAAATGGAACATTAAGGAAATAATGTTTTCGATTGAAGATGAAGAAGCAATGAATTTTGCAAAACATTCGATCGATGTTGAAAGAACAGTTATGAGGTACACCGGAATATGAAATGAATTTGTGTACCTTTGTCTTAACACACAATTGTGTTAAGACTGTTGTAATGTGATAAATCAAAGCGGATTTAATCTAAATCAATAAATAAATAATTAAATCCAGGCATAAGATATGTAAACGAGTTTAGCGCAAGGTTCAAATAAGTGAAAATACCACCACAAGGTGTCGAAGTCAATAATTTAATGGAGTCGAATACCAAACAAGTTTACCACGACTCGGAACAAATGAAGTGCTCGTAAAAATTGATTTGAATATGATGCTCCCAATACATCATATGGTGTCTCGAACCGAATCTGTGTAATGAACAAGTTCAAACAAACGAACTTGGTTTCGACGCAATTCGACAATAAATACGCGTATCGACAAGAAAACTTTCGGCATGGTCACAACGAAAAACCATGTATGTAACTTGAAAACGAATGATCGTGATACAATGACCCTTGAGAGGAGTAGAGATGTGAAAATCTACTCAGTAAATGTGAATTTCGAATTTTCAATAAAAGAAATTTGAGGACTTTACCTGAGGTTGCATGTGATGACCGGTTGTTAGTTGACATTACCATGGAATGTCGAACATAGCGTATTCGTCGTTAATAAGATAGGGGGATTATGAAGGCATGCGTCTTCACCTTAGCATGACTCGTGTCGTTGCAGGATCGCGTTCCAAGCCGCCGCTTCCTGATCGATAGTTCTCCTGCTGGCAGGAATCTAGCGTCGTCGTTAAATTGCGTCATCGTTCCTTCTCAAAGGCCTCGCCTCGATAGTCGTATGTGACGTGCTTCAACTCCCGTAGACGTACATATTGAGTTTCGCGTATACCTGTGCACTAGCGTTTCGTTCCGCGTAGAATCTGATGTACCCCGACATCCGTTGATGTAGAATTTAAGTTCCATGTATTCTCGTGCACTAGCGTTTTGTTAGGCGTAGGCTGCCTGCTCGGGAAGTTAAAATAGCATAGACAATATGGATAATAGTGTGTGCCCGAGTTAATATTCACGGTTCCTACGTGATGACCTTTAATGAACTTCAACATAAGTTTCCGAATGTCTTAAATGCATGTTTCCTAAACTCTCAGAGTTTCATGTACTGTATGTAACTGTTTTGTGTACAGTATGTAAACACCACAATAACGTATGTTTGAAAACAAAATTTTGATTGTTTGTTTTTCGGCAACGGTTGGAGACCATATTCGAGTACTAGGTGTTCTGTATGTATTCAAAGTCATAATAGTCTAAGTCCCAGAGAAAAGTGAGGTTAGAGCCTAGGTATCACAACAGAAACCTAATTCGCTGTAACCTATAGCTCTGATACCAAGTTGTCACACCCCGAAATTATCAGAGCTGGCGTGACTGGACTGGTATCTTCATTGCACAGCGGAAGCAAAATAAGCTAAGTCTTTTAGTAAATTGAACGCCCACTAAGTACTCGAATCCCCAATGGTTCTCCTATTCCAACCGTGCCCTGTCTTAGAACTGTAACCTGAGAAAGAAACATGCGAAAAATCAACATAAAGTTGAGCGAGTTCATAGTTTGTTTGCAGAAGATTTGAAATAAATCTTTTGAATAACCGGTTTGTGAAATAATATTGAGAAAACGAATTTAGAAATCATTTGCTTGCCAAGGTATATGGAAATGTTGTATTTGTAACCATGTATTTGTAAAGTCTCGTATTTGTAATGTTCGTATACCCGTCAATGCCCACCCTGACTTTGACTTCATGCCCGCATAATCCTATGCTTTTTGAATTTGTATAAAAACATGACATTTAATTTGTATAAATCAAGTATTTCTGTGAGTATGTATAAACCTTTCATGTATGAATAAAAAGTCCCTGGTATGCAGCAATTAAGGAAAAACCTAATCACCATTGGGTTGCAAAACCAATAGTATGTGTGAAATGATGCAGGAAGACTCAAACCTAGCAAATTTATCTCCGGTATGAAGACATAGTCACCACTATGGGCCGCCCCGGCCTCATGGGTGTGGGCTCGCTACACCCAAATAGATCTATCACTCATGTCCCGTGGTCCTACAATGAGGATTAATGGCCTTAAGCGTTGTACCCACCACTCACATGATCGCGTAGTAAAAACCCTCCTTAAGCTAACCATACCATATAATAAAAGTCTGTAAATGTCTGTAAATGTCTGTAAATGCCGGTAACTGTCTTTAAATGTCTGTAATAATCGTAACATGTATTTTACCCCCGCCTCTAAGGCTGAACCTCCCAGCCTCTAAGGCTAACTTCCCCTAGTCATAAAAATCAATCACTTTTCGATAATACGCATTTGTTTTGTAAAAACCGGTATATTTAGTATAAAGTTCATTCGTAAACCGTTTGAGTTCCTTGAAATCCGTTCGTAACCTGATTTAGAAATGTGAGTTTTCATTCATTCGAAAACTTTGTATGTTCTTGCAAAACGTGTTTTGTCTAAAATATGCAATCTTTGTTTATGGATAACCTTGTATGTTTCTGAAAAACGTGCATGTCTTTCCACCCCGAAAACATTTACAAAAATGTAAAACCGTAAAAAGTGGGGTTATGAACTCACCTGAATATTCATGTGCAAAGCTAGCTATATACGACTTCGTGATGTCGTTTCCAAGACGAGGCTCGCTAGCGTGCATTCTACAATATTCCTAATACGGAATATCTTATAAGTTTATAAATAAATGCAGTAATTAAACTACGTGTCACCGAGCTCTACCGAATCGTTGACCGAACGATTCGACGGTAAGTTAATAACTTAATAGTAACGATTAAGTTATACTTGTTTAGTTTGCCTATTCATTTGTAGTAATTTAATAAGTCTTGAAAGGCCTCGATTCTCGAGATATGTAACAATGAATAAATATTTATCAAAAATATATATATATATGTAAATATTTATCGTTAAGATCGCTTGTCGTCCCGAGAAGTTGTTTGCATATATAAGAACATTCGTATGAAAATAATGTAAGAAACTCGTATCATATATTTTACGTCCTGTATATATTTGCTATCATATACGTATATGTCGTTTCGGCATTTGAAATAAATGTAAAAAGTTTTATTTATTTTGTAAAGGAATCGTCGAGTTGTTATGTTGAAAATAAATATATAAACCATATTTATTTTTATAAAGAGTCCAAGTTTAATATCCGAAATAAATATATAGATTATATTTATTTATAAAAGGATTTGTTTGAAATTAATATATAAACTATATTTATTTAGAAAAGAATCTGAATTGTTCGTTGTTTGGAAATAAATATAACTAAATATATTTATTTTATAAAACCATCAAGTTTTGTTATTTCGTAAAGCGGTTTGCCGAAAGGTTAAACACATGCTTTGTAAGTTATGTAATGTCGTCGAAAGTGAGTATACATATTTGTATTGGTTTTCATAGAAGGTTGTTTGGATCCGATAGTTTCTTTTTATAGTAAAACGCGTCTTAGTTTTACGTATTTTCTCGAAAAACGGGCAGAGTTTCCTCTATTTTTGGACGGCCCCGACAACTAAAGTGTCGTTATATTTCAAAATCAATCAAGATTCAATCAATATAATAAGTTTATAAGGTTTCGTCTAATATGTAAAGATGTAAAGTATGCTTTTATCGATTGGTTAGAGCTCGTGTCTCACGTATTTAATATAAAGACAATATAAACTAATGTGTTCGCCGTTAAAACTTTACCACTCTTCGCGTCGATCTGTTGACTGAGTTGACCGAGTCAACTAGGTTTGACCGAGTTAACACACTGTTGACCGAACTTGACCGAACCTACTGACCGAGCCGCCTGACCGAGCCGCCTGACCGAACCACCTGACCGAAACCGAACCACAACAGATCTGACTTTGACCCGAGCCGAATCTGTTGACTTGCTGACCCGAACTATCCGCTGACCACAGTTGACCGAACTCGGAACCCGTTGAATCTGACCCGGTCCGAAAATGACTGAACTACGACCACCCCCACTTCCACCGCCGTGGCTCCGACGTGGCTCAGCCGGTACCGCCGTCGGACCACCACCACATCATCATCATCACCATCTTTTCGACAACACCCTCCTTATCATCAAAATCATCGGAGAATAAGAAACAACGGACCCGAGTTAATATTTGTATAGAGGAAAGAAACGAGTTTGCCTGAAAGATAACTTACCGGATAATCACGTCGTTATCAATATCATCGGAAACCTGTCGGAGACGAAGAGGCGCCGGAAAATCGGAGTCAAAACTCACCGGAATTTCGCCGGAGCTCCGATTTCGATGAAACTTCACCAGTAGGTCCCTAAAGCCCCGATCTAGACATGCACGGAGTTAGAACTCCGAAAATAGTTCGCTAGAATTTTTGACCGGACTTCACCGGAGTCGCGCGTGAGCCCAAACGGCACAGAACCTTCAAAAACAGACACCGCCATTGCACTTAGAAGGTTTAGTTTAGTGGGGGTAGGGGTATTTTTTTTTTGTCGGAAACTTCACCAGAGCCACCGCCACCGCCGCCGTGCCACCGCCGGCTGTCGCCTGGTTCCGGCCATCGGCCTTTCGCGAGAGAGAGAGAGAGAGAGAGAAACCGAGGTGTGTGTGTGTGTGTCTGAATGTTGAGATGAAGGAAAATGGGTGAAGGACCCCTTTTATAGTTAGAGTCCTCAACATTTAAGTGGGCTTGGGCCCAGGGCCCACAAGCCCAGTCCCCGCGTTTAAGAGCCTGAAATTCTCTACGAGACCCGCCATTAAAACCCGAAACTCCTCGTAACGCCATAATTTATAATTTTTGGTTCAAAGATAATTAAAATTATGTATGTCGTCGTTGTTGTCGCGTCTTGATCGTCGGTTGCGTTACCGTTTCCGCGTTTTTGTTTGCGTCTGCGTTTTGTGTCGTTCGGAAGCCCAATAAATCCACAAAATTAATTTCATAAACATAAATTTTTCGTGTACATTCGTATTTGTCGGCGTTGTCAGTATTTTGTACGGAAATCAGTTCGTTGTCGCTTAATATTCACCGGATCTTCCCGTAAACCACCGTTCCCGCCCTGTAAAGCTGGTTAGCCGTTTCTAGGCACTCCAAAGGCCTAATTAAGTTAATTTACGCTGTAAACACTAATTATTGTCACGTTAATCACCTGTTAATCACGGAATTTAAGAGCCGTAAATCACGGGTTGTCACATTACATTGGTTTCCAACCTAGTTACATACATCCAATTTCTTAATATTAAATGAAGCGGTTTTCATTTTAACATCCACGTGTATATAGTCTCCGGTAAACTTTCTATATGTCTCTATATTATATAATAAAGTAAACTACTTCAGGAAACACGTCGTTGTATAAGATTATCTCAATTGCTTTTTCCCGCAAACTACTTGAGGAAACATGTCGTTGTATAATATTATCTCAATTGTTTTTTCCCGCATAAATAAATAGTTACTAAGAAAAATGGATTATTGATAAAGTTAAATTTTAAATTTAGGATACTATTGGTTTTTTATAATAATCATTAATCTATTTCTAAATTTTAAATTACAAATCCTAGGGATAACTATGATCTCAAATCATCAAGGATTTTAGTTATGATATTGGTTGAAAAAAAAATATCATACAAAATTAAGTTTTTGAGCCCAAATCTTAATTTTTGTGTGAAACGTGCTTCTTTATTTTTAATATATATTATGGAACCTAAAAATTTATGTATTAAAGATACAAATATTATTTTGTAGTTGTTTTGTCCCTCGAGCCTAGAGGGTCCGTTTTATTGAAGTGTTGCCTTAAAAAAAAATACAAATATAACACTAACTTATGCATCAAAAAATGTGAGAGATCTGGATACCGATAAGTCATTAAACTAATCTCAACGTGGATCATTCAAATCAAAGTTACACACATTTTAGAGATATGCAGAACAAAAAATCTGTCTAAAAAATAAAAATAATGGAAGTCGCGTGTCAGTTTTGGAAGTCACCTAAAAAGTGATTTTCCCGTCTCTTTCTCATATTAATTATTTGATATTACGTGTCGACTTATTTAAAATTAATATTTATTCAACATGTGTAATAAACAAGTCCATAATCTAGTATATATACACACACCCTTTATCTCTATTTCTCTCTAGTTAACATTATATTTGAAAATAATAAATTGAAAACCTGTAAGGTCGTCTACCTTCAACGAACACACGAACCGGACCGATCGAACACACACGCGATTTGCGGAAACCACCGAGTGCCTCGTACCGCAACGTAGAGCTCGCACAGAAGGTGTAGAAGAAGAGAACCGTGAATACACCGAGTATTCACAATCAACAATCACACAGATTGAATAAGAACACAAAGTTAGGGTTTGTTTGCACAAGAAGTTTTCTCGAAAAATATTCACTGTTTCATTGAATGTCTTAGATTGCATACAACACCAAGCTTAAATATAATCATATGTTCACACAACCTTACAATGAAACCCTCAATACTTAACAAATAAGTACTCACCACTATTTGGATATACAAGTTCGCACACTAAGTTCTCACCATATATAACCACAAGTTCTCACCATATAAAAGAACTACAAGTACTCACCACTAAGTTCGCACCATTTATAAAACCACAAGTACTCACCACTAAGTTCTGATGAGAGAGAAATCAACAAGTTCTCACCACAAGTTCTCACCATATAAACCACAAGTTCTGATGAGAGAGAAATCCACAAGTTCTCATGAGAATAAATCCACAAGTTCTCATGAGAGAGAAATCCACAAGTTCTCATGAATAAGAGCCCTTGTTCAAACTTGTGACACTTTCACATAATTACCCAATTAGTCCCTCATTGTTGAAACTTCAGCAGTATCCAACATTTATCAAACTTTGGTGCACTTACAAAACCCATATGAGTTGAGTAAATCTGTGAAAACCTATCAAACAATCATATCTATATATTTATGTAATATATATTAAAATTAATATTTATTCAACATGTGTAATAAACAAGTCCATAATCTAGTATATATATACACACACCCTTTATCTCTATTTCTCTCTAGTTAACATTATATTTGAAAATAATAAATTGAAAACCTGTAAGGTCGTCTACCTTCAACGAACACACGAACCGGACCGATCGAACACACACGCGATGTGCGGAAACCACCGAGTGCCTCGTACCGCAACGTAGAGCTCGCACAGAAGGTGTAGAAGAAGAGAACCGTGAATACACCGAGTATTCACAATCAACAATCACACAGATTGAATAAGAACACAAAGTTAGGGTTTTGTTTGCACAAGAAGTTTTCTCGAAAAATATTCACTGTTTCATTGAATGTCTTAGATTGCATACAACACCAAGCTTAAATATAATCATATGTTCGCACAACCTTACAATGAAACCCTCAGTACTTAACAAATAAGTACTCACCACTATTTGGATATACAAGTTCGCACACTAAGTTCTCACCAAATATAACCACAAGTTCTCACCATATCAAAGAACTACAAGTACTCACCACTAAGTTCGCACCATTTAGAGAACCACAAGTACTCACCACTAAGTTCTGATGAGAGAGAAATCCACAAGTTCTCACCACAAGTTCTCACCATATAAACCACAAGTTCTGATGAGAGAGAAATCCACAAGTTCTCATGAGAGAGAAATCCACAAGTTCTCATGAATAAGAGCCCTTGTTCAAACTTGTGACACTTTCACATAATTACCCGATTATTCCTCATTGTTGAAACTTCAGCAGTATCCAGCATTTATCACACTTTGGTGCACTTACCAAACCCATATGAGTTGAGTAAATCTGTGAAAACCTATCAAACAATCATATCTATATATTTATGTAATATATATTAAAATTAATATTTATTCAACATGTGTAATAAACAAGTCCATAATCTAGTATATATACACACACCCTTTATCTCTATCTCTCTAGTTAACATTATATTTGAAAATAATAAATTGCAAACCTGTAAGGTCGTCTACCTTCAACGAACACATGAACCGGACCGATCGAACACACACACGATGTGCGGAAACCACCGAGTGCCTCGTACCGCAATGTAGAGCTCGCACAGAAGGTATAGAAGAAGAGAACCGTGAATACACCGAGTATTCACAATCAACAATCACACAGATTGAATAAGAACACAAAGTTAGGGTTTTGTTTGCACAAGAAGTTTTCTCAAAAAATATTCACTGTTTCATTGAATGTCTTAGATTGCATACAACACCAAGCTTAAATATAATCATATGTTCGCACAACCTTACAATGAAACCCTCAGTACTTAACAAATAAGTACTCACCACTATTTGGATATACAAGTTCGCACACTAAGTTCTCACCATATATAACCACAAGTTCTCACCATATAAAAGAACTACAAGTACTCACCACTAAGTTCGCACCATTTAGTGAACCACAAGTACTCACCACTAAGTTCTGATGAGAGAGAAATCCACAAGTTCTCACCACAAGTTCTCACCATATAAACCACAAGTTCTGATGAGAGAGAAATCCACAAGTTCTCATGAGAATAAATCCACAAGTTCTCATGAGAGAGAAATCCACAGGTTCTCATGAATAAGAGCCCTTGTTCAAACTTGTGACACTTTCACATAATTACCCGATTATTCCTCATTGTTGAAACTTCAGCAGTATCCAGCATTTATCACACTTTGGTGCACTTACCAAACCCATATGAGTTGAGTAAATCTGTGAAAACCTATCAAACAATCATATCTATATATTTATGTAATATATATTAAAATTAATATTTATTCAACATGTGTAATAAACAAGTCCATAATCTAGTATATATACACACACCCTTTATCTCTATTTCTCTCTAGTTAACATTATATTTGAAAATAATAAATTGCAAACCTGTAAGGTCGTCTACCTTCAACGAACACATGAACCGGACCGATCGAACACACACACGATGTGCGGAAACCACCGAGTGCCTCGTACCGCAATGTAGAGCTCGCACAGAAGGTGTAGAAGAAGAGAACCGTGAATACACCGAGTATTCACAATCAACAATCACACAGATTGAATAAGAACACAAAGTTAGGGTTTTGTTTGCACAAGAAGTTTTCTCGAAAAATATTCACTGTTTCATTGAATGTCTTAGATTGCATACAACACCAAGCTTAAATATAATCATATGTTCGCACAACCTTACAATGAAACCCTCAGTACTTAACAAATAAGTACTCACCACTATTTGGATATACAAGTTCGCACACTAAGTTCTCACCATATATAACCACAAGTTCTCACCATATAAAAGAACTACAAGTACTCACCACTAAGTTCGCACCATTTAGTGAACCACAAGTACTCACCACTAAGTTCTGATGAGAGAGAAATCCACAAGTTCTCACCACAAGTTCTCACCATATAAACCACAAGTTCTGATGAGAGAGAAATCCACAGGTTCTCATGAGAATAAATCCACAAGTTCTCATGAGAGAGAAATCCACAGGTTCTCATGAATAAGAGCCCTTGTTCAAACTTGTGACACTTTCACATAATTACCCGATTAGTCACTCATTGTTGAAACTTCAGCAGTATCCAGGATTTATCAAACTTTGGTGCACTTACAAAACCCATATGAGTTGAGTAAATCTGTGAAAACCTATCAAACAATCATATCTATATATTTATGTAATATATATTAAAATTAATATTTATTCAACATGTGTAATAAACAAGTCCATAATCTAGTATATATACACACACCCTTTATCTCTATTTCTCTCTAGTTAACATTATATTTGAAAATAATAAATTGCAAACCTGTAAGGTCGTCTACCTTCAACGAACACACGAACCGGACCGATCGAACACACACGCGATGTGCGGAAACCACCGAGTGCCTCGTACCGCAACGTAGAGCTCGCACAAAAGGTGTAGAAGAAGAGAACCGTGAATACACCGAGTATTCACAATCAACAATCACACAGATTGAATAAGAACACAAAGTAAGGGTTTGTTTACACAAGAAGTTTTCTCGAAAAATATTCACTGTTTCATTGAATGTCTTAGATTGCATACAACACCAAGCTTAAATATAATCATATGTTCGCACAACCTTACAATGAAACCCTCCGTACTTAACAAATAAGTACTCACCACTATTTGGATATACAAGTTCGCACACTAAGTTCTCACCATATATAACCACAAGTTCTCACCATATAAAAGAACTACAAGTACTCACCACTAAGTTCGCACCATTTAGAGAACCACAAGTACTCACCACTAAGTTCTGATGAGAGAGAAATCCACAAGTTCTCATGAGAATAAATCAACAAGTTCTCATGAGAGAGAAATCCACAAGTTCTCATGAATAAGAGCCCTTGTTCAAACTTGTGACACTTTCACATAATTACCCGATTAGTCCCTCATTGTTGAAACTTCAGCAGTATCCAGCATTTATCAAACTTTGATGCACTTACAAAACCCATATGAGTTGAGTAAATCTGTGAAAACCTATCAAACAATCATATCAATATATTTATGTAATATATATTATTATAGGTATTAAAAAATGAAAGTAAAAACTTTTTCCACGTAACTGTTACCCTTGGTGTAAAGATGTGGTTGTGTAATGTTTTATACACGGTTTTGCCCATGTTGGTGCAAGTTTGTGATTGTGGTTATGCAAATCTATAACATGTTTATCTCAAAGAGCATTTTTTTTTGTTATGCAAATCTGTAACATGTTTACCTCAAGTGCTTTTTTTTTCAACAATTATTAAATAGTAAATAATTCTAGTTTCAATTTTAATTATCTAACAATTAGACAAAGAAACAAATTAACTTTTTATTATTAACCAAATAAGTAGTTATATATCCAATACATAATCCAATTATAGTTAAATATTAAACTCGTTTATTTAAATATCAATTAAATAAGTCTTTATATATTATCAAACTAGTTTATAAACCCATGTATTACACAAATTAAATATAAAAAAACTTAGATTGAATAATATTTTAATTTATAAATGTTACAAATCCGTGTATTACAGAGGTAAAAATAAAAAATAAAAATTGTAAATCATACTTCTATATAATCCTGATCACGTAATTAAAAAAATGTAATAGTAGTATAATCTAATTATTGCGTGTTTTCGATTGGTATTAATATAAGGATAGTTTAGTAAAAAAGATCAAATTATTGTATTTTTATTGTACTATAATATTTAATAAAATACATTGTAATTATCTATAAAATTAATTAAATAGTGCATCCTAATATGGTTATTAATATATTTAAATTAAATTTATCATATTAGTAAGGACAAGCATTAAAAAATACTTTTAAATAAAATGTAAGTCTAAATTGTAAAGTCGAAGGAGAGAGGGACTCATGACAATAATTAGAATCTTATAATAAATGTTAAATAAGATTTGATGTTTATTAAAAGTTAAATTAGAGTGACATGTAGCAATAATGTGACTTTTTTATTAGTAGATTTAGAGTTAATTACATAGTTAGTCCCTGTGATTTGCATAAAATAACATACTTAGGTACTAATAGTTTAAAATCACCTTCTAGGGTATTAACTTTTCATTTTAACGTATGGAGGTATTAACTTCTAGGGTATTAACATACTTAGTCCCTGTGGTTTGCGCAAAATAACATACTTAGGTACTAATAGAATGTGATTTTAAACCTACAAATAACGTTAATACCTCAAAACGTTACAAAATGAAAAGTCAATACCCTAGAATGTTAATACCTCCAGGGACTAACTATGTAATTAACTCGTAGATTTATTACTTCATCATCTTTATCAATAATTAGTATTTTAAATTATTTGGTTTTAGAAATATACGTGGTTAATCTTAATGAGGTGTTATATTATCAAATAAAGTAAATATAATAATGCATAAATAATTAAATCGGGGATATTAATAATAATAAAAAAATAATAATAGTTTTGTTATAGATAATAATAAACCTACGATTAAAAGTCTTTTGCATTTAATGGATATTCATATTAAATATAGACATACTAGAAAAAATATGATGACCCTTTATCGTATGTCATAGAGGTGAAGATAATCTTAATCTTTAATATGTAAAATAGGTATATTCAATAGATAAAGTAATTCTTATATCTTTATCTATATATCATATAATATAATTTAGTAACTCAAGCATCATGGTATATCAATTTCTTTTGAGTGAGACAATGCATAAAAAAATATTTATTAAGGTGGAGAATGATCTTTATATTAATTTAGTTATTATTATTATTTATTATGGTTGATGTAGTATAATAAATTGTCAAATGACATTTTGATAAAATCCTTTATTATGAGAGAATGTCGTGCGACATTAAGAGGACTTTTTATTAGTATTAGAAATTTAAACATTAATCATTACTATTTCTTAAATAATAAAAACTAAATTTCCAAACTTGATTATTCTTTGGTTATCGTCACCATACGCCGATTCGTGTCAGGGTAGTTTACAACTAAACTACTTTTCACATAGTTTTTTTTGAACGACAAGGAATGACGTGCCAACCATCGTGACACAGGGCGCTGTGGCTAAGGTCGACTACTCGACCGCCGCCTCCCAAATGCTTGGAAACCCGACCTTCACCCACCCGAAGGCACGGCAATGGAATAATCGGTAAAACATCGCCTCCTATCCAAGACGAACCGGCACCACCCGTATTCGCCTTTCACCTTGATGCCGCAGGAAATAATGGGGGAGAGTGGAAGTCGAATCTGGGTCACAAGCAACACTAAGTTTTTCCCCAACCACTCTACCACTACCTAATTAACAAAAGCAATATTATCATATGTTGTTACACATGCATATTTACTCCAACATACCCTACCATGAAGTCTCACATCCTATATCGTAGTTGATTTTCATAATTAGTGTTTGCCTCTGCTATTATGTATATGTAAATGTAAATATTTGATTTATCAACATTTAGTTTGCATTAATAAATATTTAAGTCTTGGAATTAGGTAACATACATGTAATTGGATATGTATATTTAATATACAATCACAATCACCATAACAAGAAGTAACTCAAACCATCATGGTGATTAATACCATCAGATCAAAAGGGTTCCTACTCATTTTAATCTTCTTCATCATCTCTAATGCTAATCAAGAATTGCAAAATGCTTATTCAAGCAAACTTTTGTTGCGTAAGCTAGGGTTCAAAGCGCCTGATCTTGAATACTATAAGAAAAGGTCGCTTGGTGTGAACTCAACAGGGCTGTACCTGGAGGCCCTAATCACCCTCCTCATTTTCCAGGTGAAACAACAATGATGTCACTTGGTGTCAACCCTAACAAGGCTGTACCTGGAGGACCTATCCTCTTTCCCCCTTTGGCATGTGAAACAACGGTGCCGCTTGGTGTAAACCCTGAAAGGGCTGTAACCGGAGGCCCTAGCCGCCCTCCCCCTTTGGTATAGGTGAAACAACAACGGTGTCGCTTGGTGTAAACCCTGACAGGGTTGTACCTAGAGGCCCTAGCCGCCCTCCCCCTTTGATAGGTGTAACAACAGCGATTCACTAGTTTTGTGATGATCGATTAGACATTCTTGGTTTAACGTTGATAAATTTTAATAATAAAATATTATTTCTAGCAAGAGTTCTTTACTATATCGTTTTTTAACATCTCGACTGTTTATAACAATAATAACTAGTCTAAGTACCCGTGTGTTACACGGTGGCTAATAAGAAAAATAACTACTTTAACATTGTTGAGGTAAATATTTTAATTATATATACGTTGAAATATTAATAGAAATTATAGAGAGTACAAATAATTGAAATACATGAACACAATAAAAAATAACAACTCATTGAAGATCTCTTTATAAACAACATTAGTTGTTTTATTCGTAGGTTTGCCGTCGTTGCCAAGTATTAGTATAGGTGTTGATACTTCCACATGCCATATACAGTTCATTCGATAATTATCCAACACATTACATATTTTTACATGGTGTTATACAATTTTTATAGTTTTAGAATGTTATCAATAATATACTAATAATAAATACGGATATTTTCTATAGATGACAAAAAAAATAACAAATTAATATATTATATTGATAAGTGGTTTAATTAATATTAGATCAATACTTAATGAGACATTACGTATTTTAAATCAAGTTTCTTGATAAGGAAATGATTAGTTATGGATTTTGAATGTGAATTAGAGTTGAAACCATTTATGTGACAACCCTCATAATTACATGTATCCGTACGATTCATTAATGTTAATTAAAGTGTTTGATGTCTGTGCTGAATTACTTAACTGCTCTCTGATTACTGTGTCATACTTACATGTGTTTTTTTTAACATACTAGTCTTATGTAGAAAATTGACTAAATGGTCCTGTATGTTTTCCTAAGTGTTGGGAATTAAAAATGTTACAAAAAGATATATATAGGACACTATATGGAATAACTTAGCACTTTAACGGAACGGTGCCTAACCGAACAACCGGACATTACCCGGAACACTAAAATATTGAAAGAAACATTGTTTTTATTTTTCTGAGCTAATTATGGTTCCCGAGCACACTAACACGCTACATAATACATGGTACACACTAAACACTAGACTTTTACCACTTGACCCCTAACTAAATACTTCTACCACAACAAAATACATCTTACACCCCCCCCCCCCCCCCCCGTGTGACCATCCCCATGGGACCCCCCCACTCCAAGATTTTTACAAGTCTTCTTAAAATCCAATTAGATCTCTCATTGGGATTTGGTTCATTATGTTTGTACTTTAGTGGACACTTAAACCAATGGATAAAAGGCTTAGTGGAATTATAAGAAACCCATCAACTTCATCAATTCACCAACAATTCCTTTCTTCCTTCCTCACATAAAAGCTCAGCCGAACAACCTCCCACACACCACCACATTTTCAATTTCCATTCATTCCATCCAAGAATAATACAAGGTGTATCAATGTGTTTTAGGAGGTGTGGAACTCTTGGATCCTGAAGGACCTCTACCACAAGCTTTTACCCACTCATTTTTCTCCATTGATCTTCCCTAGCTTAAAAGCTAGTAGTAAGCTTCTTTTATACTTGTTTACTCCATGTTTTTAGTGGTTAATAGTTGTATTTTGATGAAAGCATATGAACACTAAAAGATCATAACCATAAGTCTTGAACATAAAGCTAACATGATGATGAAATAAGATGAAATCTTGATGAAATAATGCTAGTATAATGTTGTTGGTATATGTTGATGCTTGCTTGTTGATTATTAGAAATATGTTGTTGATTATTATAAGGAACTTGTTAAAGCATGATTAAAAACATGGTTTAACAAGTTAGAGGTGATTATGTGCTTGTATGAAATAATCATCTTCTAGTCTACACATGAACTTGAAAGAAAAATGACTGTTCTTAAAAAAAATAATAAACCAAGTGAACTAGTGATCTTGTAGATCTAAAACTTGTGGATGATTTTCCTAAATAAACCAAGTCTAAAAGACGGGTTTTGAAGGATCATAACTTTTCTTGCATATACATTATTTTTGGAAATTAAAAGGGATATAAGGATGCAAGTGAAACATGAAAATGTGGTAAATAAATATTTTTGTAAAATATGTTCACAAGTTGTGAACATCTAAAAATCACGAGAATGAGATTTTAAATAAAGTAAACACACTTTGGAGGGTAACTAAGACCACTAAATACCTTACCAAGTTACTACACGTTTTTACGAAAACACAAGTTCATGTTACTACGTAGAGTGCATTGTTTTTACACTTGGTGAATGTAATATTGTTTAGTGAATGGTTGATGATTGTTGAATGAAAATTTTGAAAAGAAAATGATATGCTTATAAGCATGGACACCTCCATTTACAAAGGAAACTCTGGCGAAATTTTCTAAAAATTCCAACACTTAGAAATTATGTTTCTAACAAGTGTTCACATATACGTTTTAACTTTGCTTTTCAAAATAAACTTCGCCATGAGTTTGTTACAAAAATACAAAGTATCGGAGGTTGATTTTTACAGGTAAAATGGTTAAATATATATTTAGAATATATATTTTATGCTAGAACACTTGTGTGGATACTTGTTATTTTGTAAGATAGTTATATTATATTAGGGTAAAATAATATAACTTAACAAAGTACTTTGACATTAGAATTGTGTGGTACATGATAGAAGTAATGAGTAGATAAACCGTACGTAGGATACGTGCTATGCATGAGAAACTGATTGTTATCCGTACCTTATTAGGACGTGCTTGATTTCTGATTATTAGAGTAACTAATCTAACCGAGCAAACCAAGGTGAGTTCACACACTTTCTAAGGTATGGGATTCCCGGTGGTTTGGGAATGGGTTAAAGAATTAAAACGGAACCTACATATCCTCCTTGGGTAGGATATGTACCAAGGAGGATATGTACCGCCATCCTCCATAGGTAGGATGCCAATATTAATCCTGGGTATTCTCCTTGGGTAGAATACGTACGTTCGTCCTCATTGGGTAGGACAACAACCTTAAAACTTATTAGACAAAACTCTATCATTAAGTCTCTCATTTTATATCGACTTAATCGCCGAGGCCAATGGCGAGCGGGTCATTAGTTAATAGCGCTATTAGGTTTAACAAACCTCACACCGTGCTAGTCGGACGGGCGTGTACAAATGGACTATGGCAAACTGTTAATGATGATAGACATTGACGTAGGGCACAACTTACTTTCGTTAGTAGTCGATATGGTACAGTCTAGTAGTTCACATTGGGAAGCCCCCACTGATTTTGGATATGGTTTGGGTAATAAAGAAGGAACTGGTTAATCATACTTTCATCTATGGGGTAACCCCCACGGAAAATAAGCCAGCGAAAGACAAACCATGTTTTCGGAAACAACTTAAAACTAAACAACCATCTGTGAACTCACTCAACTTTGTTGTTGACTCGTTGTTACATGCCTTACAGGTCGTTAGATGCTTATGGAGCTTGCACGAGAAGGAAGTCGTTGTGGGATATGGGCTGTTATGTCCCGTGCTAAACATTTAATCCTTATGAACTTATTAAACTTATGTATTAGACTTTAAACTTTTGAACTATGAACTTATGTTTTGGACTTACGTTTTATTCTTTCGCTGTTAACTTAAAGTCGGTTACCTTCTTTAGGTCACCAATTATATTGTGGTTGGTTTTATTTACTTAATTACGTTGTTCAATATGTTTGGTGGCTCGATCCTGGTCATATCACGCCTCCAAGCGGTGATACTCCACAACGTGGATTTTGGGGGTGTGACAGATTGGTATCAGAGCCATTGGTTATAGTGAACTTGGTTTTAAAAAAGAGAAAAGCTTTTTGACAAAACCAGACTATAACCTGTACAGTGCTCAATGATCCACAAAGACACTTCGTTTCACGTGCAAGACTCGACACAATAGGTGGTATGATTTATGTTATATTGTCGGTTAGATAGTTCACACTGTGCATTAGTTAACGTGATAACTGCCATTTGAACCTTGTGTGCTTACTCTCTCCTGTTATCCCACGCTTACGCACTTTCGCGACACTTTTCTCACTTATGTTGCTTCATTGTGAAGATCATGAACGAACGCGGAGGACGTATCAACCTAACTCAAGCCCAGTTGACGGCTTTGATCAATGAACGAGTTGCTGAGGCACTCGCAGCTGTCCCTGCAGGAGGTATAACCTGCCATATCAACCCATCTTAGGACTTTTAGATCCTACCTACGCGAACCAACTCTTGTGCTTAACCTTGTCTTTTATTCTCGCACCACAGGTCAACATGCTCAGCCTCCCGTATGTATGTTCAAAACATTCATGGATTGCCGACCTAGTACTTTCAGCGGCACAGAAGGAGCTGTAGGTCTTCTTCACTGGTTCGAGAAGCTTGAGTCTGTTTTTGAGATGTGTGAATGCCCTGAAGATTGTAGGGTGAAATTTGCTACTGGAACGCTTGAAGGTGCTGTGTTAACCTGGTGGAAAGCACAGGTTCAACTGCTAGGGCTGGCGGTTGCTAATGCCACCCCATGGAATGACTTCAAAGAATTGATCAAGGAAGAGTACTGAAGTCGTGACGACATCCACAAGCTAGAGGTGGAATTTTTCAATCTGAAGATGACGGGGTCTGAGATTGAGGCGTATACGAAGAGGTCAAACGAGCTGGCCATCTTGTGTCCTACTATGGTGGACCCTCCCATCAAACGTATTAAGCTGTACCTCAAGGGTCTTGTGCCAGAGATTCAGAGTCACGTGACTTCAGCTAACCTGGGTACCATTCAGCAAATCATCCGGTTGGCTCATCGTCTCACTGATCAGGAAGTTGAACAGAACAAGCTGCCCAAGCGTATCAGCGCTACTACTACCGATGCTCCCAGTGATAACAAGCGCAAGAGGGATGGAAATTCGGGCAAGGGTTCTACTTCAGTTCAGTCCCAGTCCCATCAGCGAAAGACAGATGAGTACAGGAGCCCCGGTCAGCAGTCTTCTGGGAATCAAGGTCAGGGTGGGTACAAGGGAAATCACCCTAAGTGTAATCAATGTAAATTGCACCACAGCGGGCAGTGCCACAAGGGTCGTTGCCTGAGGTGTAACAAGTTTGGTCATGAAGCAAAGGATTGCAGGAGCACGCGACCAGCAAATCAGAATCGCCAACAACAACAAAAACAAGCTCCACAGAACCACCAGCAGCAGCAACAACAGGGCAATAAAGGATGCTTTCAGTGTGGTGCTGAAGGCCACTTTAAGAGGAACTGTCCTCAGCTGAACCAGAATCAGAACAACAACAACCAAAGAAACGGGAACAACAATGGAGGCAACAATGGAGGCAACAACGGGGGTAACAATAATGGCAATGGTGCCAGGGGACGTGTGTTCGTGCTGGGTCAGGGTGATGAAAGGAACAATCCCAATGTGGCGATGTGTAAGTTTCTTCTGGATGACTTCTTTGTTACTATTTTATTTGATTCGGGTGCCGATACTAGTTATGTGTCCTTAAAAGTTAGCCAAATGCTTAAGCTCACTCCAACACTTCTGAACACCAAACACACGGTAGAACTAGCAAACGGTAAAAGTCTTGAAGCCACACACATAGTTAAGGGCTGTAACCTCGTTCTAGCTGGTTAGACCTTCTCCATCGATCTTATTCCTATCGTTCTGGGCAGTTTCGATGTTGTTATTGGGATGGAATGGTTATCTCATCAGCAAGCGGATATTCTTTGCAAGGAGAAAATTGTCCGCATCCCTCGTTCTGATGAAGAACCCCTCATGATCTGTGGTGACAAGAGTGGTGAAGTTGTAGGCATTATCTCTTTCCTTAAGGCCCATAAGTGTTTGCGAAAAGGCCACACTGCCATTCTGGCTCTCGTTACTGACGCATCAATGGAAGAGAAAAGAATTGAAGACATTCCTATTGTACGCGATTTTCCTGAGGTATTCCCCGAGGAATTACTTGGTCTTCCGCCTCATCGACAAGTCGAGTTTCAACTCGAGCTAGCTCCTGGAACAGCGCCCATAGCTCGAGCACCTTATCATCTAGCTCCATCAGAACTTGAAGAACTGTCCACGCAACTACAAGAACTCTTGGAAAAGGGTTTCATACGTTCTAGCTCTTCTCCTTGGGGAGCTCCAGTGTTATTCGTTAAGAAGAAAGACGGTACCTTTAGGATGTGTATTGACTACCGCGAACTCAACAAGGTGACCGTGAAGAATCGTTAACCTCTTCCACGCATTGATGGCTTATTCGACCAGTTGCAGGGGTCGAGCTTTTACTCTAAGATTGATTTGAGATCGGGATACCATCAGCTGAGAGTCTAAGATGAGGACGTTTCCAAAGCAGCATTCAGAACTCGTTACGGCCATTACGAGTTTCTGGTCATGCCTTTCGGGTTGACAAACGCACCTGCGGTCTTCATGGATCTCATGAACCGAGTATGCAAACCCTACCTGGATAAGTTCGTTATTGTTTTCATCGATGACATCCTGATCTATTCTAAGAGTCAGGAGGAACATGAGCAACATCTATGACTTATGCTGGAACTTCTTCGAGTAGAGCA
This sequence comes from Helianthus tuberosus, assembly GCA_030545235.1. Taxonomy (NCBI): domain Eukaryota; kingdom Viridiplantae; phylum Streptophyta; class Magnoliopsida; order Asterales; family Asteraceae; genus Helianthus; species Helianthus tuberosus. Next base: position 172,754,106 of record CM060448.1, on the reverse strand, counting down.
ACTGTATGCCAAGTTTTCGAAATGCGACTTTTGGCTTCGTGAAGTACATTTACTAGGCCACGTGGAAAACAAGGATGGGATTCATGTTGATCCATCCAAGGCTGACTCGATCAAGAACTGGCCTGCACCCCGTACACCAACAGAACTCCGCCAATTCTTGGGCTTGGCAGGATACTACAGAAGATTCATCAAGGATTTCTCCAAGATTGCGCAACCTCTCACTTCACTGACTCAGAAGGGTGTCACCTATCGTTCGGGTGATGCACAGGAATCTGCATTTCAGCACTTGAAAGATAGACTTTGTAGCGCACATATCCTCTCATTGCCTGAAGGCACAGATGATTTTGTGGTTTACTGCGATGCTTCCATCCAAGGACTTGGTTGCGTGTTGATGCAACGCGACAAGGTCATTGCCTACGCATCGCGCGAACTTAAGGTTCACGAAAGGAACTACACTACGCACGACTTGGAATTGGGAGCAGTTGTTTTCGCACTTAAGATATGTAGACAATACCTGTACGGTACCAAGTGCACCATTTACATCGATCAAAGGAGTCTCGAGCATATCTTCAAGAAAAAGGAGCTAAACATGCGACAACGTCGATGGGTCGAACTCTTGAATGATTACGAATATGCGATCAAGTATCATCCGAGCAAAGCCAATGTTGTAGCCGACGCCCTCAGTCGAAAGGATACTATACCTAAGCGTGTACGTGCGTTACAGCTTACCATTCACTCTAGCCTTCCCGCTCAAATTCGTGACGCTCAGGTCGAAGCGTTGAAAGCAGAGAACATCAGGGCTGAGTCCTTACGAGGATCGAGGTAGCTGCTAGAACAAAAGGAAGACGGCGCCTACTATGTAACAGGGCGCATCTGGGTCCCACTTTATGGAAACTTACGCGAGCTTGTGATGGATGAAGCGCACAAGTCTCGTTATTCGGTACATCGTGGTTCGGATAAGATGTACTACGATCTCAAGACTACGTATTGGTGGCCTAGCATGAAAGCCAACATAGCAACCTACGTCAGTAAATGTTTGACTTGTGCGAGATTCAAGATTGAATATCAGAAACCATCAGGCCTACTCCAACAACCAGAGGTCCCTAAATGGAAATGGGAGCAAATTTCCATGGATTTCGTTACTGGCCTGCCCAGATCTCAACGTGGAAACGATACCATTTGGATGATCGTGGATCGACTGACTAAGTCTGCACACTTCTTGGCTATCAAGGAAACCGATAAGTTTTCTACTCTAGCAGACATCTACCTAAAGGAAGTAGTATCAAGGCACGGAGTGCCAACCTCCATCATTTCTGATCGTGACTCACGTTTTACATCTGAGTTGTGGCAAGCTATGCACAAGTCCTTTGGTTCTCGATTAGACATGAGCACGGCATATCATCCACAAACGGATGGGCAATCTGAACACACCATCCAAACCCTTGAAGACATGCTTAGGGCATGTGTAATCGACTTCGGTAATGGTTGGGAAAAACATCTCCCGTTAGTAGAGTTTTCGTATAACAACAGTTACCACACCAGCATCCAGGCTGCTCTGTTCAAGGCATTGTACGGACGGAAGTGCCGATCACCTCTTTGTTGGGCAAAGGTTGGCGACAGTCAAATCACTGGCCCAGAACTTGTAGTGGATACAACTGATAGGATTGCTCAGATACGACAACGAATGGCGGTAGCTCGTGACCGTCAGAAAAGCTATGCAGATAAGTGAAGGAAACAATTCGAGTTCCAGGTTGGGGATCGAGTGCTACTCAAAGTCTCACCTTGGAAAGGTGTAGTTTGTTTTGGCAAACGAGGCAAGCTCAACCCGCGATATGTTGGACCCTTCGAAATCATTGAGAAAATTGGCAAGGTGGCCTACAAGCTGAACCTACCGGCAGAACTCAGCGGAGTTCACAATGTTTTCCATGTGTCGAATCTGAAGAAGTGTCTGTCGGATGAGACCCTCATAGTTCCTCTCAAGGAGCTGACTATCGACGACCAACTGTGATTCTTTGAGGAACCAATTGAGATTACTGATCGAGATGTTAAGATTCTCAAGCGTACCATAATACCTTTCGTCCGAGTTCGTTGGAATTCCCGTCGTGGCCCAGAGTATACCTGGGAACGAGAAGACCAAATGAAACTCAAGTATCCCCAGTTGTTTAGTAAAAGTGCAACCACTACTGAGACTGAAGCTACTACAGAATTTCGGGACGAAATTCCAAACCAACGGGGGGATGATGTGACACCCCAGGAAAACCGGGAAACCACGCAACTTAACTAGCTTCCTCAGTAACCACGCGCTATATTTTGAGACGAAATTCTCTTAACAAGGGGAGAATGTGACAACCCTCATAATTACATGTATCCGTACGATTCATTAATGTTAATTAAAGTGCTTGATGTATGTGCTGAATTACTTAACTGCTCTCTGATTACTGTGTCATAGTTACATGTGTTTTTTTTACCATACTAGTCTTGTGTAGAAAATTGACTAAATGGTCCTGTATGTTTTCCTAAGTGTTGGGAATTAAAAATGTTACAAAAAGATATATATAGGACACTATATGGAATAACTTAGCACTTTAACGGAACGGTGCCTAACCGAACAACCGGACATTACCCGGAACACTAAAATATTGCAAGAAACATTGTTTTTATTTTTCTGAGCTAATTATGGTTCCCGAGCACACTAACACGCTACATAATACATGGTACACAATAAACACAAGACTTTTACCACTTAACCCCTAACTAATTACTTCTACCACAACAAAATACATCTTACACACCCCCCCCCCCCCCCTTGTGTGACTGTCCCCATGGGACCCCCCCCCCCCCCACTCCAAGATTTTTACAAATCTTCTTAAAATCCAATTAGATCTCTCATTGGGATTTGGTTGATTATGTTTGTACTTTAGTGGACACTTAAACCAATGGATAAAAGGCTTAGTGGAATTATAAGAAACCCATCAACTTCATCAATTCACCAACAATTCCTTTCTTCCTTCCTCACATAAAAGATCGGGCGAACAACCTCCCACACACCACTACATTTTCAATTTCCATTCATTCCATCCAAGAATACTACAAGGTGTATCAAGGTGTTTTAGGAGGTGTGGAACTCTTGGATCTTGAAGGACCTCTACCACAAGCTTTTACCCACTCATTTTTCCTCATTGATCTTCCCTAGCTTAAAAGCTAGTAGTAAGCTTCTTTGATCCTTGTTTACTCCATGTTTTTAGTGGTTAATAGTTATATTTTGATGAAAGCATATGAACACTAAAAGATCATAACCATAAGTCTTGAACATAAAGCTAACGTGATGATGAAATAAGATGAAATCTTGATGAAATAATGCTAGTATAATGTTGTTGGTATATGTTGATGCTTGCTTGTTGATTATTAGAAATATGTTGTTGATTATTATAAGGAACTTGTTAAAGCATAATTAAAAACATGGCTTAACAAGTTAGAGGTGATTATGTGCTTGTATGAAATAATCATCTTCTAGTCTACATATGAACTTGAAAGAAAAATGATTGTTCTTAAAAAAAAAATAAACCAAGTGAACTAGTGATCTTGTAGGTCTAAAACTTGTGGATGATTTTCCTAAATAAACCAAGTCTAAAAGACGGGTTTTGAAGGATCATAACTTTTCTTGCATATACATTATTTTTGGAAATTAAAAGGGATATAAGGATGCAAGTGAAACTTGAAAATGTGGTAAATAAATATTTTTGTAAAATATGTTCACAAGTTGTGAACATCTAAAAATCACGAGAATGAGATTTTAAATAAAGTAAACACACTTTGGAGGGTAACTAAGACCACTAAATACCTTACCAAGTTACTACGCGTTTTTACGAAAACACAAGTTCATGTTACTACGTAGAGTGCATCGTTTTTACACTTGGTGAATGTAATATTGTTTAGTGAATGGTTGATGATTGTTGAATGAAAATTTTAAAAAGAAAATGATATGCTTATAAGCATGGACACCTCCATTTACAAAGGAAACTCTGGCGAAATTTTCTAAAAATTCCAACACTTAGAAATTATGTTTCTAACAAGTGTTCACATATAGGTTTTAACTTTGCTTTTCAAAATAAACTTCGCCATGAGTTTGTTACAAAAATACAAAGTATCGGAGGTTGATTTTTACAAGTAAAATGATTAAATATATATTTAGAATATATATTTTATGCTAGAACACTTGTGTGGATACTTGTTATTTTGTAAGATAGTTATATTATATTAGGGTAAAATAATATAACTTAACAAAGTACTTTGACATTAGAATTGTGTGGTACATGATAGAAGTAATGAGTAGATAAACCGTACGTAGGATACGTGTTATGCATGAGAAACTGATTGTTATCCGTACCTTATTAGGACGTGCTTGATTTTTTATTATTAGAGTAACTAATCTAACCGAGCAAACCAAGGTGAGTTCACACACTTTCTAAGGTATGGGATTCCCGGTGGTTTGGGAATGGGTTAAAGAATTAAAACGGAACCTACATATCCTCCTTGGGTAGGATATGTACCGCCATCCTCCATAGGTAGGATGCCAATATTAATCCTGCGTATTCTCCTTGGGTAGAATACGTACGTTCGTCCTCCTTGGGTAGGACAACAACCTTAAAACTTACTAGATAAAACTCTATCACTAAGTCCCTCATTTTATATCGACTTAATCGCCAAGGCCAATGGCGAGCGGGTCATTAGTTAATAGCGCTATTAGGTTTAACAACCCTCACACCGTGCCAGTCAGACGGGCGTGTACTAATGGACTATGGCAAACTGTCAATGATGATAGACATTGACGTAGGGCACAACTTACTTTCGTTAGTAGTCGATATGGTACGGTCTAGTAGTTCACATGGGGAAGCCCCCACTGATTTTGGATATGGTTTGGTTAATAAAGAAGGAACTGGTTAATCATACTTTCATCTATGGGGTAACCCCCACGGCAAATAAGCCAGCGAAAGACAAACCATGTTTTCGGAAACAACTTAAAACTAAACAACCATCTGTGAAGTCACTCAACTTTGTTGTTGACTCGTTGTTACATGCCTTACAGGTCGTTAGATGCTTATAGAGCTTGCACGAGAAGGAAGTTATGTCCCGTGCTAAACATTTAATCCTTATGAACTTATTAAAGTTACGTATTGGACTTTAAACTTATGAACTATGGAACTTATGTTTTGGACTTACGTTTTATGCTTCCGCTGTTAACTTAAAGTCGGTTACCTTCTTTAGGTCACCAATTATATTGTGGTTGGTTTTATTTACTTAATTACGTTGTTCAATATGATTGGTGGCTCGATCCTGGTCATGTCACGCCTCTAAGCGGTGATACTCCGCAAGGTGGATTTTGGGGGTGTGACAATTTACTATTTCAAAATATTTAGATTCAATCTAATTGATAATTAAGGAGAAAAAAGAGTTATTATATTTGCTTTTAAAGGTAATGAGATTATTACGTTTTTAACATCAAATTTGGTTATCAATCTTATTATTAATTTCAAGATTCAATGGACAAACTTTAAACCATGAATTGGTCGTAGGGTGTGAATTTCTGACACACGAGAATTGTGGGCAGGGTTTTAGTCTAAATAGATTGGGGTAGTTTCAGGTTGAACCCGCGAACTAACTTTTAATAATAAAACCAAAAGAAACTTTTACTAATTTCAATTTTATTAACCCTCTAAACAACGTATGATTCAGTTTATGGTCTTCTAGCAACTTGATAGTATGGTCGTTTTAAATAAAAATCATCCACCTTTAAGAAATTGGTTAAGCAAAACAAAGTCAAACATGCCTCTCTACATGACCAGGTCAAAACCGCAAGTCTTATAGTCAACAAACATAAATCTCGTTAACCCACCTTCAGTACTAATGCAAACATTTTTTTTAACGGACAACAAAATATTTTGTTCAAATTAACCGGTCAACAAAATTGTTAACCCGGAGATATTACATATTTTACCAAATAAAAACATTACATCACACCCCCATAGAGTGTAACTCGAAATTACATCAATCTTCTCACGATAACGCATTGCATTTGCCCTGTTTTTAACCCATAGGAAGCCATACGTTTTAATTTCGTAGGGCTGTCTACATGACCGATAATACTGTACATCTCCATTTCCTTGACTGGTGGCATTTATTTTGTACATCAACCAAATATTTAAGCTCAAGAATATAAAATGGGCTTAGCTTGCACTAGGTTTCTATGAAAAATTGAAAACACATATTTGTTGTGCAACAGTACACCTAACAAACAATTGACCTGCACTTTCATACATTATAAGAATGAGAAAAAAGAATGAGAAAGGAAAAGAGACACATACATTATTCGAATAGGCTTCAAAACACCGTAAATCGATTCAGTGAATCCAACTGAACCTCCATGAACCTAAACACCAAATTAAACGAATCAACAAAACAATCAGTTGAATTATGATTAAAAGAAAACTGCTTCTAAACCTGCACATTTATAGAATTGTTGACGGTTATATGGATTCCATGGTGAGAAATGGAAGAAAGTAATCTAGTGATGAAGTTTCCCCGAAGTGGCTATTGACAAAGGAGTTAATTAAGTTGCTGAAATCTATAAGGTGTAGGTTGTGCATTCGCATGTTACATTGGGGCGATAGGTTCGATTGGATCGAGAGAGTTTGATCTTAACAGACATCGTAAGCTTCTCAACCCTCGCTACTTTCTAATTTGTTCTATTAGTTTAAACCAAAACGAAGCCAAGCACCATCGGATAGTTAAAACGAAAACTTTAGTCGAGGCAAATATGCTTATGACCAGGGGCGGTTCTTAGAATAGCCGTGGCAGGGCCACGGCCTGGGCAAGTTTTTCGGGCGTAGTGTTAATTTTCCGCATTTCGATCGAAATTTTTTATATATACTATGTTTGGCCCGGGCTTGTCCGGGCTTTTTTTAGTGCCAGTGTCTTTCGGCCCTGGCATGTTCAACGGGCAAGATCCGCCACTGCTTATGACAGGCTCAGAGTCAAGAAAACAACAATACCACCATGGTTGCAGGGAAGGTTGCAAGTAATGAACTGCCATCCTTGAACCCTACCATGCCAAGGCAATATCATCAACTTTATAATCAAATGTATTGACTCCTTATAGCCTCATCAGAAAATACGACCTCTAGAAACCTTGTTCTATGTCTTGAAAATCAGACATTAGTAGGTCCGGAAATGGTAGTTTGTCGGCAAAAAGAGTCATGCGACCATAAGAAGATAAAGCAAGAAGAGCACATACATGTGGCTTGCTCTAGAAACCTTACAAACAGGTCAGAATGGCATTCGACAAATAAATGTCCAAAACTTACTTAAAGTCAAGCGTACAAATCGGTAAAACTTTAAGAAGTTTTCAATTGATAATATAAAATATACGTTTTCACAAATATTTTCCCTTAGCAACCAACCTACACGTTCAAGAAGCATTCAGCCAAGCCTTGGCTTGGCTCGTCATCATTGAGCTTACAACATTAGGGCTTATAATAAACGAAACCATATTACAACTTCATAAAACCTCTCAGATAAGCCCATGCTCAACATCGTAGACCAAAACTGTAAAAATAAAGCAATAACCACAAATAAAAAATTAAGGACTTACACTACTGAGGTGCACATACAGATCCAAACAACCAAATTCCCACCCCAGCTTCCAAATTCCCCCAGGTTATAGATTTCTAAAGAATCTATAAGAATATAAGACACTCAAATATAAATTGTAAGGAAACTATTAATATTAATTAAAAGATAGATTTGCTTACAACTTGATATCAGTGAGGTTTTGTAAAAGTCAGTTGCATGTTAAAATCGCATATTTTGAGAGACCTATTTTTCCTGTAGTCCTTCACATTCATTGATCTGATGAAACATAAAACTTAAGAAAATCAAAAGCATGATAAAAATCATAATGTTATATGGGAAAACATTAGCGGCAGGCGCTTACCTTCTCGTTTAGCTGCTCTTTAAGTACTCTACTATCTCCTGTTTTGACATGTCAAAGAGAGTAGCATATGTCTCATATTAGAACTATATCTTTCAATAAATCACCAAAATACCCCCAGGGTGTTAAAATTATTAGATCTTACAATCTCGAAAACTTAGATCAGCCGTTATCAGTTTCCTGGGATTCCATTTGGTTAGTGACTATCAAGAACACTACAACATCGTCCGCATAAAAATGCACAATTAAATAAAATATTTAAAAAAACTTGCTACAAATGCAGTGCAAATAAAGTTGCCACTTTAGCTACAAATACATAACTAAATAAAGTTGCCACTTTAGCTACAAATGCATAACTACATAAAGTTGCCACTTCATCAATGACTGGACATAAGTCTGTTGTCTGAAGATTAAGTATTTAAGTTTCCCCCAAGTTATAATATTGGTTAATTCGGGTCATGTTCGATCTCTTATTTGATCATAAAAATTAAGTAAAAATTATAATAAAAAATATGTATATATTAAAGTTACATTTACAACGTACAAATGTATAACTATAAATATGTAACACCCGAAAAAGATTTATTAGACATATAAGTTAAATTAATTAAAAATTTAACTTAGTTAATGGGAAATGTTACAACTACTAGTAATAAAATGAGAAGTGTTTAAATTAAGTAAGTGAACTAACTAGAAGGGCCAAGGTGTAAAATGTCAAAACTCAAAATAATAAAAGAAGGAAAAATTAAAAACACACACTGTGTGAGTGGCTGGGGATCGATCAAGGCAGGGGAGAAAAAGGGTTCAACCCTAGTTGCTAATTCAGCCAAATTAAAGGAAAATTTCAAAGATTTTTTATTGCATGAACTCAAGTTTCTATCATCTAAGCTCATATAGTGAAGTGGTAAGTCGAATTTCTTGTTTTGGAGAATTGTAGGAAATGGGTTTTAACCCAATTATGAAATTTATGTTATGATATGATATGTGTAATTATAATGTAGGATTTGCACTATAGAACAAGGTTTATGATTGATTTTGATCAATTAAAAGACTTGATGTATTAACCCATTTTGTATGAATCTTCAAGAATGTAGGATGATCAAAATCATAGAAATAATCATGTTTAACCTTGAAATCTGGATGTTTGATCTTGTTTGTGATACTTGGACACTAGATGAATTGATGTGGAATAAAAAGGGTCACATGAACTTGTTTGAATTATTGATGAATTACTAGATGAACTAGTAGAATCATGTGTTAAAATACTTGTATTAAGTGTCCTATTAATGCGAAACCCGCCAAGTGTTCGATGCAATGCCTAAAAGAACAAATATGTGAAATTTGGAAAATTATGATGATGTTGTCACATGATAAATTATGTAAATGATGGAATGATACTTGGTTGGGCTAAATAAACGAATGTGATGATGTAGGCGTAAAAGAAGAAAGCTCAAACGCTAGGAAATCGGAAAGCTCACAAGATCGAGGTATGTTATCTTTTGATTACAAGCTTTATTTTGTAATTTGTCATTCTTGTACTAAAATCATAGTTATGGTAATTTGTAGTAGTTATGTAGTAGATGGTATAACCCGTCACGAACGGGTCATGTGAAATGAAAGTTTATGAAGGAAATTGTATTATAATCGGTTTGTCTCGAATGAACTGTATATTGGAAAGTTATGTACGAAAGGAATGAGATCACTCGATCCGTTATAAACGGGTTGAAGTTGATGCAAGTGCAAAAGATGAAAGGAATGTATTCGTTCGTTGTAAACGGACCAAATGGAAGTTTATGTTTCGAATGTAATTAGCCATTTTTAACGAGTTAATAAATGGTATGTTTTATCTTAATAATGAGATAGTATGTTTTGACCCGTTCAACGGGTAAGTAATGAATGGTGATGCAAGTGCAAAAGATGAAAGGAATGTATTCGTTCGTTGTAAACGGACCAAATGGAAGTTTATGTTTCGAATGTAATTAGCCATTTTTAACGAGTTAATAAATGGTATGTTTTATCTTAATAATGAGATAGTATGTTTTGACCCGTTCAACGGGTAAGTAATGAATGGTATGTTGTCTCTCAATTTTGAGATAAGTGTGTTTTGACCCATTTCGACGGGTGGTAAATGCAAGAATGATATGAAGTTGTGGAATGGATGAGATTGCTTTATTAGATTAAAAGTAACATAGTTGACGGAATTAATTCTTAAAGCTTGTTGTTTGATGTAGGTAAATCCTCAACATAATGGCTTGGCGACTTAGAACGAACACACATGAACCACGCCCACTTTGCGCTTCCGAAGATGTCTATTTTGTATGGTCCTAGTTTTTGGTCGTATGTATTCCCAACATATGTAAACTTTTGGTCGTCATTGTGTTTTGGCAAAAACTTAGTTTGTTAGTAGACTTTGTATCTAGAAAAATTAAACTTGTCCGCTCTTTGGTTTTAAAAGGGTTGTGTATGAAAAAGTTGGAATGTTTATAAAATTTCATGTTTATTAAGTTTTTGTTACTTAACATGCATGGTCGAATGAATTTTTAGTTGGGCGTTTTAAGTTGGTATCAGAGCCAAGGTTTGTGGGGTTCAATCACAAGTTAGAGTGCTCGAACTCAAACTGACGGCTCGCTCGAAGGTGTGTTCGCTCCAAGACCGCACATGAGTAAAAATTTAAGTTTTTGGTAGATGCAATTATGAATGATGTGTTTTCGATATGAATTTTTAAGCTATACATGTGGGGAAGTATTAATGGAGTGAAACGGGAAGTTCCAGGACCCGTATGGTTGGAAACGGACCCGGAAATTGGTCGAAACAGCCAAGACAAGACCTGCAGTGAAACAACAGCAGACAAGCCGTCGCTGACGCCGGTTTTGTGCGTCGCCGACACCATCATTTGGGCCGATGCGCTAATCTCCTACCTACGTAGGTTTTCAGCCGACACAGCTTTTTAGGCACCATCGCCGACGGTAAAGCCGGGCGTCGCTGACAGCCCATGCGACCCCAGATCGCTGAACTCTTTAGTTTTTCATAATTTTTTATTTCCGTACTTTCCGAAAGCCCGTTTTATGGTTTTGTCGAGTTCCTAGAAGATATAACAAGTTATGTAGAGTCATAATAAGTTTGATAGAGATGAGATAAGATTTGTAAAAATCGAACGGAATGTATGGAATGTCATGAAACGAATGATGAATGTATAAAGTGGAGTTTGAAATGTACGATTATGAATAATGAAAGAAGCGAATATAAACTAAAGTACTTGATATGTGAAAGAATATGATTTGTTAATAAATGAAAGTGATAATTTTGTAGATGACGGACACAAGGGATGTGGATGATGACGAAGTGGCCCGTCAAGAAGCATTAAATGATAAGGTTACGGAAGTGGCGGAAAGGGTTATACAAGCCAACCTTCCTCAATTAGCTCAAGAAGTCGAAAGTCATTTATTGGGGGTGATTGATGCTATGATGACAAGTAAAATTGAAGAGTTGAAGGAAATAATTGAAGGATCTGAGAGTAAAAACAAGACACGTAGGTGTACATACAAAGATTTCATGGCGTGCAACCCTACAACTTATGATGGCAAGATTGATCCGATAGAGTGCCAAAGATGGATTTCAAATATAGAAGCGATGTTCATATGAAGTCATTGTGATGAGGAAGGCCAAGTGATGTTCGCTACGGGTCAACTCCTTTTACAAGCGAAGGATTGGTAGGATGCTTATTGTAAGGTGATAGGTGAAAACAAGCTTCAGACATTGACTTGGCAGGAGTTCAAGGAACCCTTTCTGAAATATCATTGTCCTCAATCAGCCGTTGATAGGATTCAGGAGGACTTCTTAAGCCTCCGGTAGAAAAATGAAACGATCAATGAAATAACGAATACCTTCTTGGATAAGATGAAGTTCTGCGGGGATTTTGTGAAGACGGAAAGGATGAAAATCAACCGCTACCATGGCATGTTAAAGGCTGAATTTAGGAAGATTATCACTCCCTCAAAATGTGAAACCCTTAATGAGCTTATTAATTGGGCTCGGGATAGAGAAATCGAGCTTAAAAGACAGGAGGAACTTGACGAAAAGAGGTCATCGGAAAAAGGGACCAACTCAAGTCCGTCTAAGAAAGGAAAATCTCAAGATCATGGTAGGAAGGATAAATCAAAAGGCGGTATTACCCCTTGCAAGACTTGTGGGAAACTTCATACCGGAGAATGTCTTCTAGGCAAGAAGGGGTGTTATAACTGTGGCGATGAGGACATCCGTATTACAAATGCCTTAACAACCCAAAGACTTGTTATAACTGTTTTTAAAAGGGGCGTGTTAAAGCGGAGTGTCCTAAACTTCAACAAGGAGCAAAGAAGGAAGGTAAGAAGGAGGAGAGCTCTAAGGCACGAGGGAGGATGTTCCAAATTACATCCGAAGAAGCCAAAGCTCATCCGAATGTTGTTTTAGGTATCTTCTTGTTAAATTCTTTGCCTATGTATGTTTTGTTCGATACCGGAGCTACTATGTCATTTATTTCAAGTGAAGTAGTACATCACCCCTCGTTTAAGATTGAAAGAATACCGATATCCTTAGAGGTAGAAATAGCCGATATTAAGAACTATTTATTGCACGAAGTTTGTAGATGTTAGGATCTTAGTTTCTTATGATTGTGCTTGTTTGATAATAAGGAAGATGAAATAGAGTTAAGTGTAGCGGAATTTAAATGGAACAAACTTTCAACACACAATCAATGAGAGAATTGTTTTCAGCAAACATGTTTAACAAGAAATCGAATGATTATATTTATTACAATCTTCAATTACAATGCATGCATGCATACAATCTCCCCCTCAACCTGAGCTCACAGTGATTGTTCGTACATAATGACTTTGTGATGAAGAGAGCTAATAGAACAGTACAGGGTACTGTTCTATTTATAGTACTGAACAAACCACTGAGCATCTTTTGGCTGACGTCACCATGAAAGTGACATCTAAACTCCTAACAACCCACAACCACTGACTATTACAAACACTGCTGTCTAAACTACTGATTACAAATAATACAAAGGATAAACTAAACTACTGCCTCTTCATTCCACTGTTATAGCTCCAGCAGTGCTTTGTGTCTTCACCAGTACTTGAACAATATCAGTAGATTGAGCATCAGTGCTTTATCTTCAACAGTCTTTAGTGATCAGCAGTTGTTTGTGACAAGTAGTACTTGAGGTCATCAGATGTTAGAATCCCTTCCAAGGGGAAAGATCTGATGCAAACAACTGCTTATTGTGAATCCACTCTGATCCAGTTTTGGCTTTATCAACTGTTCCTTTGTAGGGTTCAATCCCAACAATCTCCCCCTGGAATAGATGATGCCAAAACTCTTCATTATTCTGGATTTTTATTGTCTCATCAGCATTTCCCTGATTTGCCCTTTGAATTATAATTCAAAGTTCAGGGAATCTTCATCATCCTCATCCCTGCACAGTGTAAGCTCAAGGAGATCTTGTAGATCTTCAACACCTAGGCCAAGTGTTTCTTCCCTTGATATATGCTTCACTTCACCATTGGATTTGAGCAGAGTCAATACGTGGGTCTTTTGATCAGACTTCCACTTTAGTATTTTTGAATCCTTTGGGTTTCTTGGGAGAGACTTTATTGTTGATGAGTTTGGTGATGGAGGCATGGTTATAACACCTTGGGCAGTATTTGCAGATTTTGCTAGTTAAGGAGTTTCTGCCATCATCTGCTGAAGGACCATCCTTATAATATATTCCTCTTGAGCCTTTTCTTCCTTTGTTTCTGCATCCATCTGCTTTTGTTTCCTTCTTTGATAAAGAATGGCAGCAGGTGGAGCAGTAGATCTTCTAATTGGCAATTTCTGTTTGACTGGAACCACTATTTCTGTATAATTAGGCTTTTTGGGAACAGTGGGATCTCTCTTCCTTAACTCTTCCAACTTTTTGTAGGTATCTAGCACTTTTATCGCGGACCACCTTGTTACCTAATTCCTTGACCCATAATCAGCAGTTATAAGCTCTTCTTTCATTCTTTTCAGCCTCAAAGCCCTTTCTGGTACATTCTTTTTGTAATTAGACCAGACTGGAGGAGTTTGCTTTACTTTGTCTTCAAGCATCTTTTGAATTCTGGCTAACTCCTCTTTAAGTTCACTGATGGTCCATTCCTTGTACTGACTCTTTTCTGCCCTATATTTCTTGTATGCCATGATGTGTTCAATGTAGTCCTGTCTCATACTTTCATCATCCCTTTCTGACAATTTCTGACAAAGGTCTTTTGAGAACTGTTCTAAAGTTCTGACCTTGGTGAGTTGGTATTGCAAATTTCTTTGAATTTCTTTGTCAGACTTTCCCTCTGTGTCTCTTTGAGCTATATCCTCTACTTGTTTAGCCTTTATTTTGAGATACTCTTCTATGTTTCTTGGCAAAGGATAACCTTGGACAGATGGGAGTTTCCTCTTTTCAAGGTCATCTTCAGAGTAGAAGGATTTGATTTACTCCCTAACTGCTGGAAGATCTAGTGGATATTGTACTCCTGCAGGGACAATGGCAATGTTTGGATTAAGGGCTTGAACTGAAGAGATTGGAAAAGGGTTTGGAATGGTGTCTAGGGTCAGAGTTTGTGTAGATGTTGGAGGTGAGGAAGTGTCATCTTCTAGTACAATGTTTGTTACTCTTCTCCTTTTGTGCTTTGGAGAGGTTGGTGGTGTTTTTGTGGGTTGAGTGGTGATGATTGGAATGATGGGTGATTGACTACAGCTGTTGAAACAACTGGGGTTTCAACCACTGTTGTCACTACAACAGTTGATGTGTCAACTGTTGTCTTCTGCTTTTTGGCAGGTGGTTCTTATGATGGTGGTTTTGTTTGTGGTATGGCAGTGGATTGAGTATTTGTTGATGAAGTGGTGGTGACAGTGGTTGGGATAACATTTGTTAAAACCACTGAAGTACCAACAACTGTTGATACAACAGGTGTCTCAACATCTGTTGGTTTGGAGGTTTGATGAGAGGAACTTTTGGGGATTTGAGGAGTATGTTTGGTGGTTTTGGAAGGTATGGTTTTGGGTTGGCTAACCTTTCTGGTAGGCTTTCTTCTTTTAGGTTTAGAAGTACCCTGTTCTTCCATTTCCATCAAAACTTTCTTCTCTTGCTCAAATCTTTTTGCCCCTTTTATTTCCATGGACTCTTTCATGTTTGCCTTTAGATTAGCAAATGTATTTTGAGTCTCATCAACCTTTTTGGGACCATCTGGGCTTGGGATTTCTACCACCAGTTTAGACTTTGGATCTGGTTTAATGTATAGGCCTTATTTTCCCTTTTTACCTTTCTCCCCCTTTTTGGCATCATTAAGGTTTTCAACATAAATGATTGAAGGAGGAGAAGTGCCAGTGGTTTGAAGCAAATGAGCCTTTATTGCCTTAATATCAGCTTGTGTATCCTTGTACCTAGCTTCCATCACATTTCTGATCATTTGAATTTGAACTTCATGTTATTGATCAGCATATTGTCTTTGTTGATGAAGCATAGGTTGAAATATCGTCCATAGCTCAGTGGGGGTAGGAGCAGATGATGATGCAGATGTTGTAGCAGTTGGTGCAGCCTTTTGAGATTGTAACAACTGTTGCAGCATATTTTTGATATCTGCAACAGATGTTTCTATTTTATCAACCCTCTCCGTCAATTCCTTGTATTTTAAACCAACACCCAAGTTAATGGGGTCATCTGATTTCCCACTAGCAGTGGTTGTATCAGTAGTTGACTTAGGGAAAGTTTCCCAAAAGTCATCCACTGATGCCCCTTGTTCTCGGTACTAGGGACTTCTCTCCTCAGCAGAGGTTACCTTAGTAAACAAACCAGTGGGTAATGGAAACACACTAGTGGTCACCTTGGTTCCCAAAGAGGAAATTGCCTTTAAGGGAGTCTGAGTAATGAAACAACTGGCCAGGTGTAAATAAGTGGATTTAACACCTAAAGTTGCTGCTCCACTTGAACTACCGACAGGAATTACTTGTAATTCCTGCAGTGTAGCCTCCTCAACTATTGGTGGGTTAGCAAAGATAGAGGAACCAGACACAGTCACTTGTTGAGGTATATTCTCATTGATAGGTGGCTGAGAAGAACTGATTTGTGTCTGGTCCATATCAAGTGCATCCAACAGGGGTATTATTTGTGGTGGAATTTGTGCAGTGAGGATAGGGGTTGAAAGAGAATTTGCCCCGGGAGGAGGGCTGTGGAAGATGGAATCAAGTGATTCCAGAGCTTCATAATGTGGTGTCCCTGTGGATACAACCTGATCCTTTTGAGAGGATGCAGGAGGAGTTTGAGGCTCGGGTTGAGATCTTTCTACCAACTACTGTGAGGAAGTAGCAGCAGTGGTTTCAGGTGACTTTTGTGTTGTTATAGGTATTATCTCTGGGATCTCATCTTCCAGAGTTACCTTTTTAGAGGGTTTGGGGGGCTTTTGGGATTTTTTCTTGATTTTATTTTTGGTGGGTTTTGGTGTGGGTTTCACAGCAGTGGTGGTGCTACTGTGATCACCAGGAGCAGTGGGCTCAACAGCAGGGACCTGAGGAGCAGTTGTTGCTGCTAAATTCTGCTCAGGTGCCTCTGTTTGTGTTTTTGAAGGTTTTGACAGCCTTGTGAATGTTTCAGAAGTTAGGCTGTTTATTTGAAAAGGATTTCCTTGGATAAGCACATGTGCATTATCTTTTGAAAATTTCTTTTCTAGATAAAATCTTAAAAATCTTGGAAATAAGAAAAATGATTTTTTATTGACATTTTTTACCATATCATTGAAAATCTCATGTGAATAGTTAAAATCAACTCCAGCCATGATAGCATAGCCCAGGTATTGGATTTTCAATGGGATCTCATTAAAAGCTGTGGTTTTATTTGACACACAGATGAGGAGGGTATGAAATAAAAATCTCATGGCAGGTGGAAAACTGCCTTTTTATAAAGTATCCTTTTTCATTTCGTCCTCATACCCTCTCTCAATGAAATCAGTTTGATAATCATCCTTTGGGAAAGAGTCTTTACCTGTAAGATTGTTGATTTCAAAAACCTCTGAAATGGTTTGAGGTGTGATAGTAACTGGAATTCCCCTTATTGATGAAGTGATAGCTAAGGGCTTTTCGTCCTTAGTTTCAAGCTTTGCATTTTTCCAGAACTCTCGTTGGGTATCCAGGTAAATAGGTGCATTACAGGTCAACAAAGTTTTATACTTTGAAGTTGTGAGTGCATCAATCACGGAGTGAAAGGTTGTGTTTTGACTTGGTTTTTCAAGTATACACAGGTAGTTATGTGGAGTTTTGAATGGGAGAGTCATGGTGAATCAAAGATGATTTAGAACGAATGAAGAAGATGAGTGATTTGAGAGAATTTGATGGAAACTGCTTTTGAAAGTAATTTTGAATTCGATTCGACAGTTAAAACCCTGTTTTGATCAAGGTTTTATAGGGTGAAAAAGTGTATGCTGACGTGGCAGCGGTTACAAAAGATCTGACGGCTAAGTACTGTCCACGTGATAACCTCTGATGAATAATGGATGACAGTTGTTAGGAAACCACTGATAGATCAATATCAATGGTTTACAGTGGTGAATATTAAAACAGTGGCTGACTTTCAACGATCAGTGGATAGCGTATCAGTGGATTAAAACACTGACATTTAACAACAGTGATTAACAAAGAAAATGAGAGAACAGAGGTTGACTTTCAGCAGTGGATAACATTTAGCAGAACAGATGTTTGAAACAGACAGTGGTTATGGCAGACTTTTAAGGATTTAATGAAAATTTTCATTTTTAGCTATTTTTAAGGATGAGTTTTTTATTTTTTGAAAACATCTTAATACTTTTATTCATAGAAAAATAGGATTTTGCCTGTTATTCCATGTTCAGCATGCCAATCCTAGAGATCAAGCTTTCAAAGGTGGATGTGTCTAAAGCCTTTGTTAGCACATCTGCCAGCTGATCTTTAGTTGGAACATGGTGCAGAGAAATCAAACCTTTTTCATAGCAATCCCTCATAAAGTGATGTCTGATATCAATGTGCTTGGTGGTTGAATGTGAGACTGGATTTTTGATGATATTTTATGTTGCCTTACTGTCCAACATGAGAGGTGTCTTTAAGGTAGTGATACCAAAATCTAGCAGTTGATTTTGAAGCCATAACAGTTGGGTTGTACAGCTTGCAACAACTATATACTCTGCTTCAGCAGTGGATGTTGAAACAACTGCTTGCTTTTTGCTTTGCCAAGACACTAAGCAATTGCCTAGGAATTGGCACCCTCCTGAAGTGGACTTCCTTGTTGTATTGCATCCAGCAAAGTCACTATATGAGAAACCTGAAAGCTTGATATTTCCATCTGCTGGATACCAGATACCAAGTGTGGGAGCACCTTTGAGGTATCTGAATATCCTTTTTAAAGCAATAAGGTTTGACTTTCTAGGGGCTGATTGGGATCTTGCACAAACACATGTTGCAAACATAATGTCTGGCCTAGATGCAGTTAGGTACAATAAGGACCCAATCATGCTTCTATAAAGAGTTTGATCAACCAAATCATCCTTCTTATCAGACATGACTAACTTGGTGGTTGCAATGGGTGTACTACATGGTTTGCAGTCATTCATATCAAATTTTGTTAAAAGTTCTTTGGCATATTTGCCTTGATGAATGAAAGTACCATTTTGAAGTTGCTTTACTTGGAGACCAAGAAAGCACTGTAGTTCACCCATTGCACTCATCTCAAACTCAGCTGTCATGAGTTGTCTGAACTCTTCACACATTTTAGAACATGTGCTTCCAAAAATGATGTCATCCACATAAATCTGGACAATCATCAAGTCTTTCCCTCTCCATTTTAAGAACAGTGTTTTGTCAATTTTACCTCTAGTGAAACCAATAGAGAGAAGAAAGGTGGAAAGAGTCTCATACCAGGCTCTAGGTGCTTATTTCAAGCCATAAAAAGCTTTATTTAGAGGAATGCACATTTGATATCCTCTTCTTGAATCTTACCATAGAGGAATGCACATTTGATATCCATTTGAAACACCTTTATGTTGTGGTTGACAGCAAAGGCCAAGAACAGTCTGATAGCTTCCAATCTAGCTACAGAGGCAAAGGTTTCATCATACTCAATGCCCTCTTCCTGTCTGAAACCTTGAACCACTAGCCTTGCTTTATTTTTGACAACAATGCCCCTTTCATCAGTTTTATTTTTGAAAACCCACTTTGTACCAATAGGACTCACACCCTCTGGCAGTGGTACAAGCTCCCATACTTGTTATCTTTTAAACTGTTGGAGCTCTTCCTGCATGGCCTCTACCCAACTGTTGTCTTTCAGTGCCTCTTGGTACTTGATAGGTTGATGGAGTGATAGAAAACCAGCAAAAAGACAGATGTTTTGGGATTGACTTCTTCTGAGCACCCCTTCACTAATGTTGCCAATGATTTGGTCTAGTGGATGAGACTTCAAGAAGATGAGATCACCTTTGTATGGAACAATGGCATTTAATGGTGAGGTCTGCAGATGTGTATCATCTGAGCTAACAACTGTTGGTGACTTTGATGATCCAATAGTGTCTTGAAATGGAGGTGGAGGAATAGGAGGTAGTGGTGTGGACACATGTTGACTTTTATCAACTGTTTGAAGATTTGTATCAACAGTGTTTGATGATGTGGAAGCAGGGGTTTTAGGGCTACTTTGGTCAACAACTGTTGATGTAGCAGTGGTTGAGCTTTGACAGTTGTTTTGAACATCTGCTGCTCTGGCAATGGATTTGAAGTTTTGTTGTGGAATGATCATCTACTGCTCTGTTTGATGGAGGTGATTGAGATGGACCTGCACTGTTAGTTTTGACAGAAACATTTTCAAAAGTGAATTTATCAAGATCAAATAACTCAGCAGGATTTACAGGGATTTTCATTGAAGAAAGTTCATTGAACTTCACATTCAAGGTCTCTTCCACTGTTTTGGTCCTGGTTTTAAACACTTTGTAGGCCTTAGTAGTGGTTGAGTATCTCAAATGATAACCACAATCTACTTTGGCTACAAATTTTGAAATTGAGTCTTTTAAATTCAAAATAAAGCATGGGCAACCAAATACTTTAAAGTATGAGATCAGTGCTTTGATTTTATACAGAATTTCATAGGTAGTCTTTTGATGCCTAGAGTTGATCAAAACTCTGTTCTGGACATAGCAAGCAGTGTTTAGTGCCTTTGCCCAGAAAGTTAATGGCAAACCTGAATCAACAAGCATGGTTCTGGCAGCCTTTATTAATGTTCTGTTCTGTCTCTCAACAACTCCATTTTGTTATGGTGTCCTTGGAATGTTGTACTGCCTTACAATTCATTTTAACACACAAAACTCATCCAACTCCCTATTTCTGAATTATGTGCCATTGTCACTCCTAAAGACTTTTACTGGCAAGTCAAACTGCTTTTCAACTTGTTTGACAAAGTCTTACAGAATTCCTGCAGTCTCATCTTTAGAATGTAAGAAATAAGTCCATGTAAACCTAGAAAAGTCATCTACAATAACCAAACAATATCTTTTCTTTTTGAGACTCATGACTTTTACTAGGCCAAACAAATCCATGTGCAACATTTGCAAGCACTTGGTTGTTTTGGACTCTTCAATTGACTTAAATGAGCTTTTATGTTGGTTTCCTTTTAAACAGGAAACACAATGCTCAGGACAGGTGAACAGTTTTTGAGGAAGACCTCTTACTAGTCCCTGTTTTGACAAAGCAGTGATTGTCTTGAGATTTGTGTACCCTAATCTCATGTGCCATAGTTCTGTCTCTTTATTAGAGGCAGCTGAGAACAGACATGCATCAGTCCTAGGGCTCTCTTTTGACAAATCAACTACATAAACATTGCCACTCCTTTGAGCAACAAGTTGGGTTTTTCCCTTTTTTATTATTTCTTCAATCTTTTTAACCATTTCTGGTCCAATAATCCTACAACACTCCTTAGTGAAGAATGACCCATACCCTTTGTCACTCATTTGTGAGACACTAAGAAGGTTGAATTTTAGATTATCTATCAGATTGACATTTTCAAACTTAACATTTCCAGACTGAACTGTATCAGAACCCATCATCTTTCCTTTACTATTATTACTAAAAGATATATCACCCCCTCCATGAGTTTTGAATTCCTTGAGTAGGGCTCCTGGAGCCTCCACTATCTACATACCAAAGACTATCTAAGCATGTAGAAGCTCCCTGCACATCAAGTAAATAATTAGTTCAAGAGGGTCTCCAAAGCCAATAAGGATTTGGATGGGGTCTCACCAGTGTCTATGTTAAGTTCAGGTGGATGGACAGTGGTTAGCTCAGGGGTTTGAACAGTTTTTGAAACATTTTTCTCTAACCACTGCTGGGGGTCCTGTTCCATTAACTATTGATACCCAAAGGGATGCCTGTTCACTCTTGGTTTAGAAGGCTTTTTGTAAACCTCATAAACATGTGGGACCCTGGGTATGGTGGTTGACCTTTACCTCTTTGGTATTGGTTAGCAGGGGGTGCATCAGTCACCTGAACTTCTCTTTTGACAGTGGATTGGTTAAGCTATTTTGTTCCAGCTGTTTGAACTGGCACAAACAGTGGTTGTTTCTTGACTTGTGGTTTTCATGAACTCATGAGTGTTTTTTATATGTACTCTTCCTTTTTGACCTCAAAGGATTTCAGGTACACACACTTCTGAGTAGGATGATTTGATTTACCACAGATGGTGCAACTGCTTGAAGGCACAATGGTACTTGTTTTGTTAAGGTCATAAGCTTTTAAATGAAAACAATCTTTGGTCAAATGATTTTTCTTTTCACAAAAGTCACAAAACAAGTTTTTAATCTTTTATCTTCTTTTCAGACTCCTTAGCAACAGAGTTTTGAACCACTATTGGGATGTCCTTAAGAGGAATTACCTTGGCCTTAGGAGCTTTGACACCATCCACAGTTGTGAAGTCCATTGGTTTGAAATTTTCAAGGATGTCACACTCATTAGACCATGTGGGTTTGAATTGGTATTTCTCAATCTCCTCAAAAGTTCAGGACCCCACAGATCTTTCCAGAGTTATTTTGTTGCCAAGTTTATCAGTTATTTTAACTTCTTGACCATCCTTGTTGGTGGGTATGATTTCAACAGAACCAGATTGATTTGCAGGAGTGTTTTCAACTTGGTCATTTTTCCTAAACCCTATGCCAAATTTTACATTGCTTTCAAGCTGTTTTTCAAGCATAATCTCATAACCTTTGCAGGGTTCCACCCATTTTTCACAAGTGATTTGGGTGGATTCCAACTCCTTTTTCAGACTTGATATTTTTCTATCATGGTCTGGAGTTGGTCCTTGGTTATGCTATGCTCTTGTTTGAGGCTGCAAATCTCATTATCTTTTTTTGACAATTTGTTTTTCAAATCTTTTAAAGATTTTTCATATTGTACTTCATTATTTAACAATCTATCTCTAAGGTTTTCATTCACCTCCTTAATGTTTGCAAATGCTATGATGCATTTGTCTGAACAAAGGTTTTTAAGAACCTGGGGTGATACCTTAGTTGCAGCCATCATGGCACAATCACATATATGTTCACTTTCATCTGGCATCTTCTCTTCTTTTTCATCTTGCTTCTTCTCTTCTTCTTCAGACCAGGGGTCAGACAGTGGTTCCAACAGGGGTTTTGAATTTTCTTCCAACAGTATTTCACCAACAATAGGAGTAACCACTGCTTCATCAATTGTATCCACTGTTTCTTCATTTGACTGTCCTTCTTCAGTTCCCATCCCTTCAGGAATTGACTCTAATGCTACAAAACAAAATTCATCACTAGAAATAGCATCATCGGCATATAGAGCAAAGTTTTCATCTCCTAGTTCCTTAGGCAAGCTACTCCAGTCAACAAAGCCTTGTGTGAAAAAGCTTTGCTGATCTGTTTGAACAGTTGTTTGTGCAGCTTGTTGAGGTGCAGCTTGTTGCACCTGAACCTAAGGAACTGGGGCTTGGACATACTGTATCTGAGGAACAGTGGTTTGGACATAGTGCACAGGAACATGGGTTGCAGTGTGTGCATAGTGAGCAGTGTTTACATGAGCAGCAGGGGCATATTGGGAATAATGCACAGTGGTTTGGTTATTTTGTGATCTTGGGCTAGGACTAGGGTATGTTATGATTGGTCCACTAGTTTGACTCCTGCATTTTCTAGCAAAATAATCTAACCTATTACACTTGTAGCATTTTATCTTTGATTTATCCAACCCTACTTTCAGATTCCTATGTAACCCTGGAAATTTTCTCCCTGTCCTTTTATAAAACTTGCTGGTTCTAACACTCAGCAGTGCAAGTTGGTGTAAAATGTCCATTTCCTCTAAATCAGTTGGATCAAAATGTTGGAGATCATTTAGTTCAAAGCACAGATTATCAGAATTCTGGTTTTCTCCATTAGCTGTAAAAGCATAATTGGATGAGTAAGGATCAGAGTTGTTAAAAGCTCCACCAGCTGTTATGTCAATGTAATGATCATAACCCTGATCCTTACTACTACCAGATTCTTCCTGACCTAAAAGAGTTGTGCTGCCAAATGAATAGTCATCTGCAACCTTTCCAGACTCTTGTAACTTCTTTTTCTGGTTCAACTCCCTTTCATAGGTCAGGAGTCTACCATGAAGCTGGGTTAGGGTCAGATCTTTGAACCCATTGAATTCCTGGTTACAAAAGCAATTGTATCCCATTTATCAGGAAGTGACCTAAGAAACCTGCTATTTTGTGTTGCATTAGGAAATTCAACCTTAACAAGTTTTAGTTCACTTATGAGACAGCTAAATCGCTCAAACTGTTGTGTTAATGATTCACCCTTAATGTGACAAAAGGTTTCATACTGTTGGTTTAAAATTTCCCTGTTATTTTCAATTACTTCTTCAGTCCCCCCCAAACTGTTCCTTAAGTGCATCCCATAATTCCTTGGCACTGTTACAGTGTAACAGCCCAGCATAGATTTCATTTGGTAATGCAGATGCAACGATGCTAAATGCCTTGGCATCCAGTTCAATTTTCTGAAAATCCTGTTCAGTATAGTTCTCAATTTTCTTAGGAACCATGACTTTGAGATCCTCAGCACTCAGCACCATTGGAAGATGTGGTCCAAAGTTAACCAACTTCTAACATCCGGTATTCTGTTGAGCTAGGATGTGACCCATCCTTCGCTCCCAGATGTTGTATTCAGATCTGACCAACATAGGTGGTTTGAAGAGTGAACCAATGTTATTATTATTATTGTTATCATGTGATTGTGACGTCATTCTGGTTGTTTTTCAGGAACTGAATAATCAACTTTGTACGTGATTATACCTTACTCTATTTTACAACTAAAAACGAACAATCGAAAGTATCAATGAAATTGAGCTAAACTTTTACGTCAAAATGATTGTTAGATCAAGTTTGACTGTCCTCACTCTGATACCAATTGTTAGGATCTAAGTTTCTTATAATTGTGCTTGTTTGATAATAAGGAAGATGAAACAGAGTTAAGTGTAGCGGAATTTAAATGGAACAAACTTTCAACACACAATCAATGAGAGAATTGTTTTCAGCAAACATGTTTAACATGAAATCAAATGATTATATTTATTACAATCTTCAATTATAATGCATGCATGCATACAATCTCCCCCTCAGCCTGAGCTCACAGTGATTGTTCGTACGGAATGACTTTGTGATGAAGAGAGCTAATAGAACAGTACAGGGTACTGTTTATAGTACTGAACAAACCGCTGAGCATCTTTTGGCTGACGTCACCATGAAAGTGACATATAATTTGACAACCAGTAATTTACGCTCTTAATTACGTGATTAACAGGCGATTTACGCGACATTAAATAATGTTTACGACTCTAATTAACTTAACCAGTCCCTTGGAGTGCCCAGGAATGTTTGTTCGGCTATACAGTGCGCGTGTGGTGATTTACAGGAAACCTGCTGAATATTACGCGACAACGGACTGAAACCGTACGAAAAACTAACGACACCAACAAATATGGATGTTACATGAATATTTTTATGTTTATGGAGTTTGGGTTGCGATATCGAGTCTCGTAGGAATTACGGGCCACTTACACATGAGATGGGCTTGTGGGCCCTAGGCCCAAGCCCAAAACCCACAAGCCTAAAACTGCACACAATATATTAGAATCTATAGCAGATTTAGAAAATCTATAGAAGATTTACACAATCATACTAAATCTCTACAAAATCGTACCCAAAATCTATACAAAAGATTCTTGTCTCTAAAGTGGTATACACAAGATCTCTATATAAACCATTAACCCCTCCTTTATACTTCAATTATGCAATTATGCAGACAAATATATACACACACTAAGAACATCACTCTTCACACACACATGAAATCAACCCTCACCTCCCTTCCGTGTTTCTCACCGGCCGACGACAACACCCACCCCTTTCTCTCGATCCATTCATCAGGCACCCTCACCTCCTCTCTCAAGCCAGCCGACAGTTCAGGACCCCCCTGCTCCTTTTGGCTCCGACAAGTAATACCGCCCCCCTCTCCTCTCGATGACATAACGGACCACCACCACCAACCGGTGGTGGTGAGAGGCGACTGCAAGTCAAAGAAACGGAGAGAGAAGCTGAGAAAGAGAGAGAGTAGAGAGAGAAAGAGGCTGAGGAGAGAGAGAGCCGCCGCTCACGGCGGCGGCACGTGGTGGCGTGACGGTGTCATCGGACTGGGTAGATAGAGAGATCGAGAAGATAAAAGGAGATCGGAGACGCGGACCGGCAGTCGGAGACTCGGTCCGGCGGTCCATATCTCGGACCGGCGGTCCTTGTCTCAGACCGGCGGTTTCTGCTTCCTTCCGACAAACTCTCCGGTAAACACATCCTAATCTTTCATTTGCTTTTGAAATTTTTAGCGTCAGTTGTAATCGACAACAGATGGTTTGTTTCGTCGATGATAATGATGAATCATAGCAGTAATGGTGATGTTATGTTCAGTTCAGATCGGGTGTTCGGTTTGTATACATATTCAGATGTGGGTTCAAGTCTTGGTTCAGCCACCTAGCATTGTTCGGGTCAACACCGGGTTCAAAGTCAGATTAGTGCGGTTTTGGGATCGGTCCAATCTAGGCAAAGGCAGTCAACAAAGTCACGGGTCTCGTTTCAAGTGTTCAGTCGATTTCAGATTAAGCGGGTCAGATTTAAAGTCTGGGTCGACTCGGTCAACCTGAGTCAACTCAGTTGACTCGGTCAACTGGTCAACTCAGATCGGTTCGGTCAACACAGTCAATAACTCGACGAAATGATTGGTAAAGGTTTTACGACGCGATTTATTTCGTTGTTTTTATAATTTATGTCACGTGAAAACGAGCTCGAATCGAACAAAAACGATGAGTTATTAGTTAATATTAACTTGGTTTTAGTTATTACTTCGTTTATATAAATTGGCTGTGCATAAAGATTGTTGAATTATTGATTGAATTTTGAAAATATAACGACACTTTAGTTGTCGGGGCCGTCCAAAAACAGAGGAAACTCTGCCCGTTTTTCGAGAAAATCCATAAAAATAACATGTTTTTACTATAAAACAAACATTCGATTTCAAATAAACTTTTAGAATAAGTACAAGTACATACTTACTTTCCACAACACGTTACAACTTAGGAAAACGGCGATTCGGAAATTATTTTGAAACACATAAATATAGTTATTATATTACTTATATTGTTTTAGACGACGATAACTTGAAATCGCTATTACAAATAAATATAGTTTATATATTTTATTTCGGATATCAAACAACACCAACCGCTTTATAACATAAATATAGTTGATATGTTTCTTTCAAACAATCAAACGACACGACGATTGTTTTAACAAAAATAAAATAAATATAGTTTATATATTTATTTGATATATTAAACGACACAAATTCTTTTATAAAATAGGTGTAGTTTAACTATTTATTTCAAATGTTCAACAACTTGATGATACCTTGGTAAAATAAATATAACTTTTATATTTATTACAAAATGCCTAAATGGCACATTATATAACATATATTTCAACGTACTAGATTGTTATATGCTATTTTCATATAAACAACCTTTTCATACGCGTACGACTTCTCGGGGCGACTAACATTAGTTTGTCGATATATTGATATTTTTGTATAAATATTTATATATGTCGAATTTCTCAAAAACTAAGTACTTTCTAGACTTAGTAAATTATTAACGGTATCAAACGAGCTAACAAGTATAACTTCTTCATTTCATTTAAGCTAACAACTTACCGTCGAATCGTTCGGTCAACGATTCGGTAAAGCTCGATGACACGTAGTCTAGCTACCGAGTTTATTTAGAAACTTATAAGATATTCCGTGTTAGGAATATTGTAGAATGCACGCTAGCGAGTCTCATCTTGGAAACGACATCACGAAGTCGTATTTAGCTAGCTTTGCTCAGGAATATTCAGGTGAGTTCATAACCCCACCTTTTATGGTTTTACATTTTTATAAATGTTTTCGGGGTGGAAAGACATGCACTTTTTGCAAAGCATACAAGAATTACATATTTTTAAACCATTTTATAAGCAAGTTTTAACAGACACAAATGGTTTACAAAAAGCTTATGTTTTATACCGGTATTTCAAACAAGCGTATTTTTCGAAATATGCATACACACGAATTCTAGTTTTCTAAACTACGGGAAGATACAAATACAAGAGTTTACAAGATACAAATGTTACAATGTTTATAAATACAAAAACAAGAAGCACTCTTGGTAAGAACGAGTACCAAGTATGATGCGTTTTGAGAAATGATACGAGAAATGATACAAGAATTGATACGAGAAATGATACAAGAATTGATACGAAAAATGATACGAGAAATGATACGAGAAATGATACGAGAAATCATGTCACGAATAGGGTACCATAAGCACCATTAATCAACAATATACCTAGACCGCAGAATAAAAGGTTAGATCTAATGGGTGTCCGGGCAGCCCCACTCTTGGTGACCACTAGTACCGAGTAGTGTTTTTGTCTCTCAGTCGTGAATCGAGTACTAGAAAAATGCCTATGGTTTGGTGACTTCCTATGTCGTGTCACATGTTAATGGCCTTGCAACCCATTAACAACATGATACATACAAGAATACAAGATACATACAGAATACTTGATTTATACAAGATACATTCAGAAAGACTTGAATTATACAAGATACATACCATGTTTTCATACAAAGTTTCTGTATAACATGACAAGAAAATGATTTTAAATTCATTTTCTCAACAATACTTCAAAAACCGGTTATTCAAAAAGATTTATTTCAAATCTTTTACAAACAAACTATGAACTCGCTCAACTTTATGTTGACTTTTTTGCATGTTTCTTTCTCAGGTTACTTTTCAAAGTTATGGCACGGTTGGAATAGGAGAACCATGTGGAGTCGAGTACTTAGTGGGCGTTCATTTTCTAGAAGTCTTAGCTTATTTGCTTACGCTGTGCAATGAAGATACCAGTCCAGTCACGCCAATGCTCTGATATTCGGGGTGTGAGAGATTGGTATCAGAGCTATAGGTTACAGCGAATTAGGTTTCTATAGAGATACATAGGCTCTAACCTCGCCCTTCCTATGGGAACTAGAATATTAAAACCTGAATACATACAGAACGCATAGTACTTGAATATGGTCTCCAACCGTTGCCGAAAAACAAACAGTCAAAATTTTGTTTTCAAACATACGCTATTGTGGTGTTTTACACACGGTACACAAAACAGTCGCATACAGTACACAAAACACTGAGAGTTTAGGAAACATGCATTTAAGACCTTCGGGAACTCATGTTGAAGTTCATAAAAGGTCATCAGGTAGGAACCAAGTTTATTAACTCGGACAAACGCCATTATTATGTCGTCCATGCTATTTTAAGTAACCAAGCAGGTAACCTATGCAAAACGAAGCACAGGCGTGCAAGATTTCACAAAACTCAATCTATACATCAACAGAGGTTGAAGTATGTCACATACGACTTTCGAGGAAGCGGCAGTTGGCACGCGGTCCTGCAAACGACACGAGTCATGCTAAGAGGAAGACGCATGTCTCCGCATTCCCCCTATCTTGTTAACGACGAATACGCTATGTTCGACATTCCACGATAATGTCACTTAACAACCGAACGTCACATGCAACCCCAGGTAAAGTCCTCAAATTTCTTTTATTGAAATTTCGACTTTCACTTTTACTAAGTAGATTTTCGTATCTCTACTCCTCTTAATGGTCATTGTGTCACGATCATTTCTTTCAGTATAGCGAATATTCATTTGCTTTATTTCTTGAAAATTCATATGTTACGCATGCATCGTTTGTACGCATGTGGTTTCGTTTCAAATAAAGCGCTTCATTTAAAATTCAAATATTATTTCGCTTGTGATTCGAATGACCCGCATTATTGTAATTGTTGACTCCTTTGTAATCAAGTCGACACATTTTCTTGAAATCCCTTTCTTTTCAAGTTACATACAAGGTTTTCGTTGTGACCATGCCGAAAGTTTTCTTGTCGATACATGTAATTATTGTCGGCTTGCGCCGAAGTCAAATTCAATTGTTTGAACTTGTTCATTACACATATTCAATTCAAGACACCATATGATGTATTGAAAGCATCATATTCGAATTCGTTTTAACAAGCGTTTCATTGTTCCGAGTCTTGGTAGATTTGTTTGGTCTACGACTCCATTAAGTCGTTTGTTAACTACGACACCTTTTGGTGTCAGTACAAACTTGTAGCTTGGGCTAATCATGATTGAGCGTTTTATGCAAAACACAGGTGATACTTGTTCGATCACTGTTATATTTGAATTGTTTCATTCACTACGACACCTTGTGGCGTCAGTAGAACTTGCAGCTTGGGCTGATCGAGCGTTTCATGCAAACTATTACATTTGAGCTTGTTGAAATCTAAATTCATTTATTGGATGCAATCATTTCTAGAATTCATTTGTATCTTGTGATACGTCCTTGAATTCACATCATTCGAATAAGTCTTGATTCGATCTCATGATCGTTCACTTTGGTACTATTCTTATTTTCTACGCATAACGTAACTCTAAGGAGTTAACGTAGTCTAAATTTCGAGGGCGAAATTTTATTAACAGGGGGAGAATGTGACAACCAGTAATTTACGCTCTTAATTACGTGATTAACAAGCGATTTACGCGACATTAAATAATGTTTACGACGCTAATTAACTTAACCAGGCCCTTGTAGTGCCCAGGAATGTTTGTTCGGCTATACAGTGCGCGTGTGGTGATTTACAGGAAACCTGCTGAATATTACGCGACAACGGACTGAAACCGTACGAAAAACTGACGACACCGACAAATATGGATGTTCCATGAATATTTTTATGTTTATGGAGTTTGGGTTGCGATATCGGGTCTCATAGGAATTACGGGCCACTTACAAATGAGATGGGCTTGTGGGCCCTAGGCCCAAGCCCAAAACCCACAAGCCTAAAATTGCACACAATATATTAGAATCTATAGCAGATTTACAAAATCTATAGAAGATTTACCCAATCATACTAAATCTCTAAAAAATCGTACCCAAAATCTATACAAAAGATTCTTGTCTCTAAAGTGGTATACACAAGATCTCTATATAAACCATTAACCCCTCCTTTATACTTCAATTATGCAATTATGCAGAAAAATATATACACACACTAAGAACATCACTCTTCACACACACATGAAATCAACCCTCAACTCCCTTCCGTGTTTCTCACCGGCCGATGACAACACCCACCCCTTTCTCTCGATCCATTCATCAGGCACCCTCACCTCCTCTCTCAAGCCAGCCGATAGTTCAGGACCCCCCCTGCTCCTTTCGGCTCTGACAAGTAATACCCCCCCCCCTCTCCTCTCGATGACATAACGGACCACCACCACCAACCGGTGGTGGTGAGAGGCGACTGCAAGTCAAAGAAACGGAGAGAGAAGATGAGAAAGAGAGAGAGTAGAGAGAGAAAGAGGCTGAGGAGAGAGAGAGCCGCCGCTCACGGCGGCGGCGGCGGCGCGTGGTGGCGTGGTGTTGTCATGGGACAGGGTAGATAGAGAGATCGAGAAGATAAAAGGTGATCGGAGACGCGGACCGGCAGTCGAAGACTCGGTCCGGCGGTCCATGTCTCGGACCGGCGGTCCTTGTCTCGGTCCGGCGGTTTCTGCTTCCTTCCGACAAACTCTCCGGTAAACACCTCCTAATCTTTCATTTGCTTTTGAAATTTTTAGCGTCAGTTGTAATCGACAACAGATGGTTTGTTTCGTCTATGATAATGATGAATCATAGCAGTAATGGTGATGTTATGTTTAGTTCAGATCGGGTGTTCGGTTCGTATACATATTCAGATGTGGGTTCAAGTCTTGGTTCAGCCACCTAGCATTGTTCGGGTCAACACCGGGTCAAAGTCAGATTAGTGCGGTTTTGGGATCGGTCCAATCTAGGCAAAGGCAGTCAACAAAGTCTCGGGTCTCGTTTCAAGTGTTCAGTCGACTTCAGATTAAGCGGGTCAGATTTAAAGTCTGGGTCGACTCGGTCAACCTGAGTCAACTCAGTTGACTCGGTCAACTAGTCAACTCAGCTCGGTTCGGTCAACACAGTCAACAACTCGACGAAATGATTGGTAAAGGTTTTACGGCGCGATTTATTTGGTTGTTTTTATAATTTATGTCACGTGAAAACGAGCTCGAACCGAAAAAAAACGATGAGTTATTAGTTAATATTAACTTGGTTTTAGTTATTACTTTGTTTATATAAATTGGCTGTGCATAAAGATTATTGAATTATTGATTGAATTTTGAAAATATAATGACACTTTAGTTGTCGGGGTCGTCCAAAAACAGAGGAAACTCTGCCCGTTTTCGAGAAAATCCGTAAAAATAACACGTTTTTACTATAAAACAAACATTCGATTTCAAATAAACTTTTAGAACAACAAGTACAAGTACATACTTACTTTCCACAACACGTTACAACTTACGAAAATGGCAATTCGGAAATTATTTTGAAACACATAAATATAGTTATTGTATTACTTATATTGTTTTAGACGACGATAACTTGAAATCGCTATTACAAATAAATATAATTTATATATTTTATTTCGGATATCAAACAACACCAACCGCTTTATAACATAAATATAGTTCATGTGTTTCTTTCAAACAAACAAACGACACGACGATTGTTTTAACCAAAATAAAATAAATATAGTTTATATATTTATTTGATATATTAAACGACACAAATTCTTTTATAAAATAGGTGTAGTTTACCTATTTATTTCAAATGTTCAACAACTTGATGATACCTTGGTAAAATAAATATAACTTTTATATTTATTACAAAACGCCTAAATGGCACATTATATAACATATATTTCAACGTACGAGATTGTTATATGCTATTTTCATATAAACAACCTTTTCATACGCGTACGACTTCTCGGGGCGACTAACATTAGTTTGTCAATATATTGATATTTTTGTATAAATATTTATATATGTCGAATTTCTCAAAAACTAAGTACTTTCTAGACTTAGTAAATTATTAACAGTATCAAACGAGCTAACAAGTATAACTTCTTCATTTCATTTAAGCTAACAACTTACCGTCGAATCGTTCGGTCAACGATTCGGTAAAGCTCGATGACACGTAGTCTAGCTACTGCGTTTATTTAGAAACTTATAAGATATTCCATGTTAGGAATATTGTAGAATGCACGCTAGCGAGTCTCATCTTGGAAACGACATCACGAAGTCGTATTTAGCTAGCTTTGCATAGGAATATTCAGGTGAGTTCATAACCCCACCTTTTATGGTTTTACATTTTTATAAATGTTTTCGGAGTGGAAAGACATGCACTTTTTGCAAAGCATACAAGAATTACATATTTCTAAACCATTTTACAAGCAAGTTTTAACTGACACAAATGGTTTACGAAAAGCTTAAGTTTTAAACCGGTTTTTCAAACAAGCGTATTTTTCGAAATATGCATACACACGAATTCTAGTTTTCTAAACTACGGGAAGATACAAATACAAGAGTTTACAAGATACAAATGTTACAATGTTTATAAATACAAAAACAAGAAGCACTCTTGGTAAGAACGAGTACCAAGTATGATGCGTTTTGAGAAATGATACGAGAAATGATACAAGAATTGATACGAGAAATGATACAAGAATTGATACGAAAAATGATACGAGAAATGATACGAGAAATCATGTCACGAATAGGGTACCATAAGCACCATTAATCAACAATATACCTAGACCGCAGAACAAAAGGTTAGATCTAACGGGTGTCAGGGCAGCCCCACTCTTGGTGACCACTAGTACCGAGTAGTGTTTTTGTGTCTCAGTCGTGAATCGACTACTAGAAAAATGCCTATGGTTTGGTGACTTCCTATGTCGTGTCACATGTTAATGGCCTTGCAACCCATTAACAACATGATACATACAAGATACATACAGAATACTTGATTTATACAAGATACATACAGAAAGACTTGAATTATACAAGATACATACCATGTTTTCATACAAAGTTTCTGTATAACATGACAACAAAATGATTTTAAATTCGTTTTCTCAACAATACTTCAAAAACCGGTTATTCAAAAAGATTTATTTCAAATCTTTTACAAACAAACTATGAACTCGCTCAACTTTATGTTGACTTTTTCGCATGTTTCTTTCTCAGGTTACTTTTCAAAGTTATGGCACGGTTGGAATAGGAGAACCATGTGGAGTCGAGTACTTAGTGGGCGTTCATTTTCTAGAAGTCTTAGCTTATTTGCTTACGCTGTGCAATGAAGATACCAGTCCAGTCACGCCAATGCTCTGATATTCGGGGTGTGACATATAACCTCCTAACAACCTACAATCACTGACTATTACAAACACTGATGTCTAAACTTCTGATTACAAATAATACAAAGGATAAACTAAACTACTGCCACTTCATTCCACTATTAAAGCTCCAGCAGTGCTTTGTGTCTTCAGCAGTACTTGAACAATATCAGCAGATTGAGCATCAGTGCTTTATCTTCAACAGTCTTTAGTGATCAACAGTTGTTTGTGACGAGCAGTATGTGACAACCCTCACTAAACCAGGTATCCGTACGACTTAATTAATAACTAATTACTGCTTAATTACTGTGCTTACTTGAACTTGCTGATAAACTGCTACTTGATTACTGATACATATACTTACCTGCATCATACTTTAATTACCGTCACTACATTATTTACATGCTGAACCTTAGTGACAAACATGATGCACAAAAAGCACAGTAGCACAATACACGGATAACCTATTAAACATGCTGATAAAGCCAGCATCAGGCAGACACTGCCTCTAAGGCCTGTATGAGCCAGAAATATTTTGCTACACTAGTGGTGAGTGTAGGGATATAAGGGTTGTAGAACTGCGTCTCTAGGAATAAGTCACAATGACTGGATGTGCCTAAAACGTACTCTAAGTACAAAACTCAGCACTTTACATAATAATTCAGCTTTTAGCTAACTAATAAAGTGCCAAAACTTGAGAAAAATATTACTAGACACTTTCCAAAGTGTCAGAAATGAGTTGTGTCACTAAAAAGGGTATTAACGACACTTTAAGCTTTGTTAAGCACTTTAACGGATTACTATCCAACCGAACAACCGGACTATACCCGGAACATGAAAATATTGTTATTTTCATTATTTATCTTTTTCTGAGCCAGTTAGGGTCCCTGAATACCCTAACACCCGTCATAACATACTACACACTAGTAACCGGGTTAAGTACCTAACTAACTAACTTAACCTAACTAGTAACTAACTAATACTTGGAAATGGACCAAGACCCCCCCCCCCCCTTGCTAACCGTCCCCATTAGAGGGGGACACCCTTGTCCTTTATTGATTAGTTTAATATTGGGTGCTTAATATCTAGAATACATATAATCCATTGGGTAATTTGCATATGAATTGCCTATAAGATCATGGTTTAACCTATCATTCATTTCACAACACTCATAACACAACAACACTCTCTCTCCCTCTCTTCTAAGCTTTCGGCTGAACACACCCCACCCCCATCCATCATTTTCGAGTTTGATTTTGCAAGTTCCAAGCATCTACAAGTGTTAAGGGTCGCATATAAGGAGTCTTGGTGCAAACGGAAGGCGAATGACCTCTCTACTTTGCTTTTATCCACGCGTTTTTCGCATAGATTCTTCCCTAGCCTCGAGCTAGTGGTATGTTGCTTAAATCACCTTCTTGAACTATTCTAATGTGGTTAAAACAATATATGACGGTTAAAACTCGATAACTTACAAGATGAAGCATAAAAGTCTACTTAAAACGCTAAAAATGGTGGTTAATAGCTCATGTGTTGTGTAAATCATGTAGTATTTGATTTATGTGATCATTTGGACCCGATCTATATTGTGGTAGCTTGGATCATCATTTAACCCGGTTTAGTCATGATCTTGGATTATGACATAAAGCTTGTTTAAGTATAACAAGGGTTAGAAGATGAAACTCTACCACACAAGAATCATGAACTTGTGTAAAAATGTTTTACTTGTGGAATAGTGTTTAAAACTAGCAGATCTACGTATCTGCAAGTGGTATTTTCAAAGAACCAAGTGTCAAGAGAAAACATATTTTTAAAGACGGATCTTACACTAACAAGAATGGTTTTTAGAACACACAAGTGTGTAAACACTTGTGTAACACACAGTTTCGACAAAATAACTATTTTTGAAAAAGATGACGAGAAGTTGTAAAGACAGAACTTCCATAAAAACGAGGTTTTCACAGAATCGGATTATTTTATATAAAGATCCACTAAAAGTAATGAGATTTACTTCACAGTTTGGATAAATCACAAGTTCATGAAATTTATGCGATTTATATACATATTTTGACTAGTTTGTAATTTGAACATTGTTTTGATTGAATGATAAAAATGGTTGGTTTGATTTATAAAAGAAAATGATACGCTTGAAAGCGTGGCCACCTCCAGTTACAGAGGAAACTCTGGCGAAATTTTCCCAAAAGCCTAACACTTAGAAATATTTTCACTATAAGTGTTAGAAATACTTTTCGACATGTTTTCAAAATACAAGTTTCGCCACGCCTATATTTACAAAACATCAGAGGTGGGATTTCACAAAATAAAACATGATACATATATATATTTAGTATATATTTTTCACAACGTCACTTGATATGTGTTTATGATTGTTTTGTGAAAATACTAGTATTATTTTTAGGGTAAAAATAATACTATCGAATGTTAACGAATCCAAAATAATACGAACGCCTCTACGATAAATACATAAGTTACACCGGTAATTATTATTACCACTTGATCATTAAAACGTAACTTACGCATTTTGGGAAAATATGACTTAACGCGTATTTTTGTCAAGGTATTATTTTGGAAAATTATGTAATAGCAAATATAATATTTTTGAGAAGAATATTTATATTTTGGGAGTTAGAAATAAAATATATTTTAAGTGAGACTTAATAATATATCTCGGAATTATACGAACACACATGTATTAAATCCCCCATCCTTGGGAAGGAAAAATGACTACCAAGTATATACAGAATGTAAACACGAAATAGTTGCCTAACTATTTCCCAAAAACTTAAACCATAAAAGCTAAGGCACGGCCGTCCGTCTAATAGAATTAGTACGTGTAGGTCGTCACACAGCTGTTTGATTTGGAGGCATACTTGGTAGAGACGCACCACGGTGAGTTCATGTCCCCCCTTTCTCTTAACTGTTTTCAGTTTTCTAAACTACGGGGGTGAAATACATGTTACTTTGATTACAAGTACTTTATACATGGTATGGTTAGCGTAAGGAGGTTTACTACTTAGATCATGTGAGTGGGTAGGCGTGAACTGGAGACCATTAATCCTCATTGTAGGAACCGAGGGACGTAAGCGGTAGATCTATCTGGGTGTAGCGAGCCCAACCCCTGAGCCCGCATAATGGACCAGGTGGTGACTTTGTACCCATCGCCAAATACGCTAGGTTTGAGTCTTCCTACTTGCACTTCACACATATCATTGGCTTTGCAACCCAATGGTGATCTCTTTTTCCTTATTTGCTACATACCAGGAATTTTCATACGAACAGACATCTTTACAAAGGTTTTACTTACTCACTTACACATGAACTCGCTCAACATTATTGTTGATTTTTCAACTTACATGTATTTCAGGAAATTAACAGATCTGGCGCGGTATGGCACATTTTCCCGCTGCACTAGTTACGAGGTCATCCGGGTTTAGGGAATGTGGCTCTTTCCTGAACAAGTCACAGCCCTTAAACTATGCTTATGTTATGTTGTTAAACAATGTTTATGTCGTTAGGATGTGTTTCCGTCAAGACAATGTTATTGTATTTGGTTTTTAAAACTTAATCGAATGGATGATCTTGCATGGTTTTTATTTCATATAACTTTGTTATGGTTAAGCTATGGTATTAAGAAGTCACACCAAATTAACCACGCTTCCGCAAAGCCAGGGTGTGACAGCTTGGTATCAGAGCTCTGATCATAGCGAACTAGGATTCTTTGTTGAGTCTAGACTATGATCACTAGGGCTCTCACGAAAACTTTTTTAATGCATACCACTTAAGTCCAGATCCAAAACGTTTTTACAAACAAATGTTGAGCACATTTTATTCATTATTTTTAGGCTCAGTCCGGAAAGGCTGAGGCTCGGTCTTGGAGGCCGAGGCTCGGTCTGAGAGATCGAGGTAGTTGGCTAGTTGGACTAGGAAGAGTAGGCTCAGTCTTGGAGGCTGAGGCTCGGTCTTAGAGACCGAGGCTCGATCTAAGAAATCGAGGTAAATGGCAAGTAAGACTAGGGAGAGTAGGCTCAGTCTTGGAGGCTGAGGCTCGGTCTTAGAGGCCGAGGCTCGATCTAAGAGGTCGAGGTAGATGATAGAGCAGTCTTAGAGACTGGGAAGAATTTGGCTAGTGGGACTAGGAGAATTAGTTGATTGACTAACATGTTTATATGATTATATGATTGATTATTATACGTATATGAGTTTGTGTTACAAACATGCTTTCATCATGTACTAGAAAGATGGACACTACGAATCCCATGGCCATAGTATCAGACGACATAGTTTCATCGAAGCACGAGGTGTACATTTCCGATACTACCGGCACAGACAATGACGACTTTCAGCCCTTTTTGCGCTGCCTGAAGTCGTAGCAGAGCCTACTGATGGCCATCTTGTTGGGAGTTTGCCACTCGCGGTGATCCCTGCTCCTGTGCCCCCTTGCCGCTTACCCTGTTGATGATATGCCCCCCGACGTGGCCTCTGACGATGATAACGATCTACTAGAGGAGGACCCATTCGAGGGCAGGGCCCTATTGCTGCTGGTATTAGCCTACTGCATGCGGACGCTCCTGCAGGGGAAACTCATGCCATTCCCCTGTCCCAGACTCATTTGAGTTTGTGACATCCGCATTTTCGCATATACAGGGAGTGCAGCACCATTCACACGACGCCGACCCTGATACGGCATCATCAGCTGCACCGGTTCCCGCACCCAGCTTTGAGTTTGATCACAGTATTGAGGGTGATCTTGTTCTTCCACCTGGTTTTGATCCAGACCATGACCTTGAGTTCATACACTTAGACCAGCCCTTGGAGGATCCTGTAACCCCCTGTGTTTGTTGATCAAGCTGATCTTGAGATGGAGTTTTCGATCCGGAGCCAGCCGTGGCCCCTGAGCCAGGCATTGCTCCTGACCCCGCATTGGAGCATGACCCTGTTCATGCCGATGCACCTGCTGTTGCTCCTGGATTGATCATCTGCTTGGACGAGAGAAAAGTTGGGGTAACTGTGCAAGATAATTTATTATTACGGGGGCCCACGTAATAACGACTTGTAGTGCACAGAAATCCTGGTGGACTCTGCGGGTCAAGCTAATGAAAACCAATGTAGCAGGAAATATCTAAAACACGAATGACCAAGGCGAGGCGATGTAGCCTCGAGTTCATTCTATTACAAGCAACAAGCCAAATTGGCAAGCCTATGTGAAGGCTCAGAAATTTACTTCCCCACTCATACATTGAGTATATTTGCGTGTGAAATTGGGTGATTACATGATGGCTTATGTTGCTATATATACCTCATGGACAATTGAAACGTTGTCTAACCCGCTTCACACCACTTTGACAAAAGGGAATGTCACCCAGACGTGACACAAACACCAGTACGTTGCCAAGGACAGAAGCCGAGTTGCAAGAACGCATCTCACAGATAAATGCACGACATGAAGCCCTCCGCTCTAAGTACAACGATGGCATTACTGGAAATAACCCTCCAACTGGCTGCACCTATAAACAGTTCCTGAACTGCAAGCCTTTGAACTTTGACGAAACAGGAGGCACTGTTGCATTTGTTCGTTGGTCCAAAAAGATTGACTCCATTCCAAGAATGAGTGACTGTTCGTCCCAACAGAGTGTTACCTACATCCCGGGGTTATTTCTAGATAACTCACTCTCATGGTGAAACCTTCAGTCTCAGACCCTTGGCATAGACGCTGCTTATGCACTGAGCTGGGACGAGCTTAAGGAAACGATTGAGAAGAAATGTTGTTTTAGGACTGGAATTTAGAAGCTTGAGGTGGAGATTTGGAATTGAAAATGGACGGACCAAAGATTCCTGAATACGTCCAGCAATCTCACGACTTGTCTAGGGTCGCCCCCTACTTAGTCAAACCGGAGTTCAAAAGGATTGAACGATTCATTTGGACACTTGCACCCCAGATCAGGGGTATGGTTACTACCTCGAAGCCCTCAACCATTGCAGAGGCTATCAATATGGGTGATTTATTTATAACATGAGATGTTATGTGATTGATAACATGAGATATTATGTGTTGATATTGTTGTATACTTACGTACACTCTACTTACTATGACCTAACCTACGTGAAACATCTTTTAGAAGATGCCACCAAGACGCGAAATGCGCATGCCCACCTCAGAGGCAGAACTTCAAGAGATAATTGCTGCAGCTATAGCACAGCACGAGGCCCTACGCTCCGAACCTAGCAGAGGCACCTCAGAAAATAACGGTTGTTCCTACTGGCACTTCCTCAACCACAAGCCTCCGAAGTTCGACGGCACTGGAGGTGCCATAGCTTTTGGAAAATGGATCGAAAGTATGGATTCCATCTTTCAAGTGATCAGTTGTACGCCGGAACAACTAGTCCTATACGTTTCTGAGCTGTTTCTAGATGAAGCCCGATTATGGTGGAATCTTCAGACCCATATAAAGGGTGCTACTGCAGCATATGCATTAACCTGGGGTGAACTGAAAGGAATGATGCATAAGAAGTATTGCCCCCAAACGGAAACCCAGAAGTGGGAAGATGAACTTCGGAGCCTGATGATGGAAGGTCCGAAGGTGTTGGAGTACGTGCAAAGACTTCATGATTTGTCACGAGTTGTTCCGTACCTGGTGAAACCAGAATTAAAGAAATTGGAACAATTCATCTGGGAACTGGCGCTTCAAGTCTTGAGCTTGATGACCACATCAACGCCACCAACAACTGATGTTGCAAGTAAGATGGGTCTGGCACTCGTTACGGAAGCAA
Organism: Helianthus tuberosus; assembly: GCA_030545235.1. NCBI lineage: Eukaryota > Viridiplantae > Streptophyta > Magnoliopsida > Asterales > Asteraceae > Helianthus > Helianthus tuberosus. The sequence goes on along the minus strand of CM060448.1, from coordinate 172,713,395 downwards.
TTAGACTAGAAGAACTTGCAAACCCTGATAAGGAGACTCAGGTAGAGTTGTCTGGAAAGAACAAACGGAAGCTTACCGAAGATACCAAAACGAATAAGGATGAACAAAGATCTATTCGAGGTTGTTTTGACTGCGGGGACAAAGGGCATTTCAAGAAAGACTGCCCTAACAACAAACAGGCCAATGATAAGATTTACTTAGAAACTAAGCCAAGACGTGCCGGGTGCAAATATCACCACTAGTGTGGATGTCGAAGGTCTAGGTGCGGGAGGAAAGGACACAACAAGGATGGTTGTGGGATGAAGAGTCCCAGACAAGGAGAAAAAAGTAACAACGTTCAAGGTGGAAATGGGAAAGGAAATGGCCGAGTGTCAGGATGCTTCCATTGTGGGGATGTTGGACATCTTAAGAGGGAATGCCCGAAGTTGAAACAAGACCGTGAAAGGACATCCAACATCGGAGCTGGTGTAGCATGCCAGGATCCAGGCATGACTACTGGTACGTTCCCTATCAACCAAAAACTTTTGCATCTATTTTGTTTGATACTGGCACCGATTATAGCTTCGTATCGTTAGAATTTAAGAATATGCTTGGTTAGCCGCTAGTAAGTTAGATATTCCGTACTCAATCGAATTGGCTAATGGAAAGTTAGTAGAAGCCAATGAAGTGATCCGAGGTTGTGTGATCGAATTGGGAGAGCGTGAGTTACTTTGGATCTACTACCAGTCCAGTTGGGAAGCTTCGACGTGGTGGTAGGAATGGATTGGTTATCAGGCAACAAGGCTGAGATAGTATGTCACGAAAAGGTTGTTCGTATCACAACCGAAGATGGCGAAACAATTGTGGTTCACGGTGAGAAGCGTGATACGCCGTTAAGAATTATCAGCTGCCTGAAAGCGCGAAAGTGTTTGCAGAAGGGATGTGCTGCCTTCCTGGCACACATTGTAGACAAGAAAGCTGTAGAACCGAAGATCGAAGACAGCCCTGTCGTGAGGGAATATCCAGAAGTCTTCCCAGAAGACTTACCTGGACTGCCACCTCAGAGGCAAGTAGAGTTTCACATTGACTTAGTTCCAGGCGCCGCGCCTGTGGCTAAGGCACCTTACAGACCTGCTCCGTCTGAGATGCAGGAACTGTCAACACAACTTCAAGAGTTGTTAGACAAGGGATTTATCCGACCAAGCTTCTCGCCTTGGGGAGCTCCGGTCCTGTTTGTCAAGAAGAAGGACGGTAGTTTTCGTATGTGCATCGACTACCGGGAGTTGAACAAGCTGACAATCAAGAATAGGTATCCTCTGCCAAGAATTGACGACCTGTTTGACCAACTGCAAGGGTCAAGCTTTTACTCAAAGATCGACTTGCGATCTGGATGCCATCAGTTAAGGATACAGGTGGAGAGTATCCCGAAGACAGCCTTCAGAACTCGTTATGGACACTACGAGTTCCTTGTTATGCCGTTTGGTTTGACAAACGCACCTGCAGTTTTTATGGACTTGATGAATAGAGTTTGCAAGCCGTACTTGGACAAGTTCGTGATTGTGTTATCGACGACATCTTGATTTATTCAAGAACAAAGGCTGAGCACGAACAACATTTAAGAGCTATTTTGGAGCTGCTGAAGAAGGAACAGTTGTATGACAAGTTCTCTAAGTGCGAGTTTTGGCTACGTGAAGTCCAGTATCTTGGACATGTGGTTAATGGAAATGGAATCCATGTTGATCCCACAAAGATCGAAGCGATCAAGAGTTGGGAAACGCCAAAGACGCCAACCGAGATTCGACAATTCTTGGGTTTGGCTGGCTACTATCGAAGGTTCATTGAGGATTTTTCAAAGATCGCTCAACCATTGACGCTCCTCACGCAGAAACATAAGAAGTTTGATTGGGGAATCAAACAGGAAGAAGCGTTCCAGATATTGAAGGATAAGCTCTGCAATGCGCCAATCTTAGCACTACCAGAAGGTACAGATGATTTTATGGTATACTGTGACGCCTCGCATCAAGGATTGGGTTGTGTGCAGATGCAACGCCAAAAGATTATTGCTTACGCATCGCGTCAATTGAAAGTGCACGAAAAGAACTATACCACACATGACTTGGAACTTGGCGCAGTGGTATCTGCATTAAAGATCTGGAGACACTACCTTTATGGTACAAAGTGTACAATCTTTACAGATCACAAGAGCCTACAACACATATTCAATCAGAAGGAGCTGAATATGAGGCAAAGACGATGGGTTGAGTTGCTGAATGATTACGACTGCGAGATAAAGTATCATCCAGGGAAGGCGAATGTGGTCGCCGATGCCCTAAGTCGAAAGGAGAGGATCAAGCCCATAAGGGTTAGGGCTTTAGAAATGATTATCTGAACCGATCTTTCCTTGCGCATTCGTGCCGCGCAGAAAGAAGCTTTCAAGGAAGGAAACCTTGAAGAAGAATATCTCCGTGGGATGGAGAAGCTTTTGGTACCAAATGAGGAAGGAACGTTATGTTTTGAGAAAAGGATTTGGGTTCCTTTGTTTGGAGGTTTAAGGAAGGTTATTTTCGATGAAGCTCACAAGTCGCGGTACTCTATCCACCCTGGAGCGGATAAGATGTACCAGGATCTCAAGGATTATTATTGGTGGCCTAGGATGAAAGGCGATGTTGCTGTTTATGTGAGCAAATGTTTAACATGTGCTAAGGTTAAAGCCGAATATCAGAAGCCTTCAGGACTTCTGCAACAACCCGAGATTCCCAAGTGGAAATGGGAACAAATCTCAATGGATTTCATTACAAAGATGCCAAGAACGCCAAGAGGCCATGACACTATTTGGGTAATAGTGGATCGATTAACGAAGTCAGCACACTTCTTACCTATCAGAGAGAAGGATAATGCGAGCAAGTTGGCTGAAATTTATATGAGAGAGATCGTCACGCGCCATGGAGTACCTCTCTCGATCATCTCTGATAGAGACGGAAGGTTTGTGTCAAGGATATGGCAATCCTTCCAAGAAGCCTTTGGCTCACAATTGAATCTGAGCACTGCGTTTCATCCTCAAACTGACGGTCAAAGCGAGCGAACGATACAGACTTTGGAAGACATGCTGAGAGCGTGTGTTATGGATTTGGGCGGTAGCTGGGACAAGCATTTGCCTTTGGTCGAATTTTCATACAACAACAGCTACCACACCAGTATTGGCGTCGCGCCATTTGAAGCCCTTTACGGACGCAAGTGCCGATCACCCTTATGTTGGGCTGACGCAGGTGATAGGCAGCTTGCTGGTCCCGAAATCGTCCAAGAGACGACATACAAGATTGCGCAGATTCTAAAACGCATCGAAGCAGCTCGCCACAGACAGAAGGCCTATGCGGATCCAAACCGGAAACATGTGGAATTCCAAGTTGGGGAAATGGTGTTATTGAAAGTTTCACCCTGGAAGGGTGTGGCACGCTTCGGAAAGCGTGGGAAGTTAAATCCGCGCTACATTGGTCCTTCCAGAGTTTTGGAAAGAATAGGACTAGTAGCATACAAGCTGGACTTACCTGCTGAACTCCGTTCAGTTCACGATACATTTCATGTATCCAACCTGAAGAAAAGTCCAACTCAAGATACCATTGCCATTCCCATCGACGAGATCCATGTTGACGACACGCTCCATTTCGTTGAAGAACCGGTTGAGGTTACGGATTGGAAAGTAAACAAGACCCGTCGGAGCAGTGTCAAGCTCGTCAAAGTTCGTTGGAATGCCAGACATGGTCCTGATTACACCTGGGAGCGCGAGGACCGGATGAAAGAGAAATACCCCCACTTATTTCCTAAGAACCCTGCATCAAGTAGCAGAACCTAAAATTTCGGGACGAAATTTATTTAACGGGGGGAGAATGTGACAACCCTCACTAAACCAGGTATCCGTACGACTTAATTAATAACTAATTACTGCTTAATTACTGTGCTTACTTGAACTTGCTGATAAACAGCTACTTGATTACTGATACATGTACTTACCTGCATCATACTTTACTTACCGTCACTACATTATTTACATGCTGAACCTTAGTGACAAACATGATGCACAAAAAGCACAGTAGCACAATACACGGATAACCTATTGAACATGCTGATAAAGCCAGCATCAGGCAGACACTGCCTCTAAGGCCTGTATGAGCCAGAAATATTTTGCTACACTAGTGGTGAGTGTAGGGATATAAGGGTTGTAGAACTGCGTCTCTAGGAATAAGTCACAATGACTGGATGTGCCTAAAATGTACTCTAAGTACAAAACTCAGCACTTTACATAATAATTCAGCTTTTAGCTAACTAATAAAGTGCCAAAACTTGAGAAAAATATTACTAGACACTTTCCAAAGTGTCAGAAATGAGTTGTGTCACTAAAAAGGGTATTAACGACACTTTAAGCTTTGTTAAGCACTTTAACGGATTACTATCCAACCGAACAACCGGACTATACCCGGAACAAGAAAATATTGTTATTTTCATTATTTATCTTTTTCTGAGCCAGTTAGGGTCCCTGAATACCCTAACACCCGTCATAACATACTACACACTAGTAACCGGGTTAAGTACCTAACTAACTAACTTAACCTAACTAGTAACTAACTAATACTTGGAAATGGACCAAGACCCCCCCCCCCTTGCTAACCGTCCCCATTAGAGGGGGATACCCTTGTCCTTTATTGATTAGTTTAATATTGGGTGCTTAATATCTAGAATACATATAATCCATTGGGTAATTTGCATATGAATTGCCTATAAGATCATGGTTTAACCTATCATTCATTTCACAACACTCATAACACAACAACACTCTCTCTCCCTCTCTTCTAAGCTTTCGGCCGAACACACCAGAGGTGGGATTTCACAAAATACAAGTTTCGCCACGCCTATATTTACAAAACATCAGAGGTGGGATTTCACAAAATAAAACGTGATACATATATATATTTAGTATATATTTTTCACAACGTCACTTGATATGTGTTTATGATTGTTTTGTGAAAATACTAGTATTATTTTTAGGGTAAAAATAATACTATCGAATGTTAACGAATCCAAAATAATACGAACGCCTCTACGATAAATACATAAGTTACACCGGTAATTATTATTACCACTCGATCATTAAAACGTAACTTACGCATTTTGGGAAAATATGACTTAACGCGTATTTTTGTCAAGGTATTATTTTGGAAAATTATGTAATAGCAAATATAATATTTTTGAGAAGAATATTTATATTTTGGGAGTTAGAAATAAAATATATTTTAAGTGAGACTTAATAATATATCTCGGAATTATACGAACACACATGTATTAAATCCCCCATCCTTGGGAAGGAAAAATGACTACCAAGTATATACAGAATGTAAACACGAAATAGTTGCCTAACTATTTCCCAAAAACTTAAACCATAAAAGCTAAGGCACGGCCGTCCGTCTAATAGAATTAGTACGTATAGGTCGTCACACAGCTGTTTGATTTGGAGGCATACTTGGTAGAGACGCACCACGGTGAGTTCATGTCCCCCCTTTCTCTTAACTGTTTTCAGTTTTCTAAACTACGGGGGTGAAATACATGTTACTTTGATTACAAGTACTTTATACATGGTATGGTTAGCGTAAGGAGGTTTACTACTTAGATCATGTGAGTGGGTAGGCGTGAACTGGAGACCATTAATCCTCATTGTAGGAACCGAGGGACGTAAGCGGTAGATCTATCTGGGTGTAGCGAGCCCAACCCTTGAGCCCGCATAATGGACCAGGTGGTGACTTTGTACCCATCGCCAAATACGCTAGGTTTGAGTCTTCCTACTTGCACTTCACACATATCATTGGCTTTGCAACCCAATGGTGATCTCTTTTTCCTTATTTGCTACATACCAGGAATTTTCATACGAACAGACATCTTTACAAAGGTTTTACTTACTCACTTACACATGAACTCGCTCAACATTATTGTTGATTTTTCAACTTACATGTATTTCAGGAAATTAACAGATCTGGCGCGGTATGGCACGTTTTCCCGCTGCACTAGTTACGAGGTCATCCGGGTTTAGGGAATGTGGCTCTTTCCTGGACAAGTCACAGCCCTTAAACTATGCTTATGTTATGTTGTTAAACAATGTTTATGTCGTTAGGATGTGTTTCCGTCAAGACAATGTTATTGTATTTGGTTTTTAAAACTTAATCGAATGGATGATCTTGCATGGTTTTTATTTCATATAGCTTTGTTATGGTTAAGCTATGGTATTAAGAAGTCACACCAAATTAACCACGCTTCCGCAAAGACAGGGTGTGACACAGTACTTGAGGTCATCAGATGTTAGAATCACTTCCAAGGGGGACAGATCTGATGCAAACAACTTCTTATTGTGAATCCATTAATCTGATCCAGTTTTGGCTTTATCAACTGTTCCTTTGTAGGGTTCAATCCCAACAGTAGAAATTGTAAGCTCACTATAGAAGATGAGGAATTTGATATCGATCTCGTACCAATGGTTTTGGGGGAATTTAAGGTGATAGTGGGTATGGATTGGATGGCCCGACACCATGCGGAGATTAATTGTGAAAGTAAGACCGTACTTGTCCAATCTCCGAATGGAAAGCAACTAAGAATTCAAGGGGAGAGAAATATAGAAGCAAAACTCCGTACTATTGTTCAAGCCGTTAAGTATGTACGTAATGGGAGTAGAGCATACTTAGCTTATGTAGTAGATGCTCAACAAAGTCTCCGAAGTTCGAAGATGTCACGGTTGTGAACGAATTTCTGGATGTATTTCCAGAGGAATACCGGGGCTCCTTCCCGAACGTGAAATAGAGTTCCGTATCGAGCTGAATCCGCGTGCAAAACCGGTAGCTAAAGCTCCATATAGGCTGGCCCCCACTGAGATGAGGGAGTTAATGACGCAGTTACAAGATCTACTTGACAAGGGCTTCATACGCCCGAGTGTGTCACCTTGGGGAGCACCCGTCCTATTTGTAAAGAAGAAAGATGGGTCGATGCGTAAGTGCATCGATTACAGAGAAGTGAATAAACTAACAGTAAAGAAGCACTACCCTTTACCCAGAATTGACAATCTTTTTGATCAGTTACAAGGGACGAGTTGGTTCTCTACGATAGACTTGCGTTCGGGTTATCATCAAGTCAGGGTGCGAGAAGAAGACATTACAAAGACTGCATTTAGGACCTGATATGGACACTACGAATTTCTAGTTATGTCCTTTGGATTGACAAACGCTCCAGCCGCGTTTATGGATCTTATGAATCGAGTTTGCCAACCCATGTTGGACAAATCTGTGATCGTGTTCATAGATGACATCTTGGTCTATTCGCGAAGTGAGGCCGAACATACGAGACACCTACGGGAAGTACTTGAAACACTCCGTAAGGAAAAACTCTATGCAAAATTCTCAAAGTGTGCCTTTTGGCTCAGAGAGGTACTATCACACCCCGACCGCGTAACACAACAAACCACGGCGGAATCGTCGGGGAGTGTCGTAACAGAATCATTGTTTCATAACACATGGTAATTGAAGTTTTGTTTTATTAATTAGAATGTTTACATTGTCTATAGATTTACGGAAATAATACAAGAATTTAACTGTCTTTCATAGTTTTAAGTCACTAAGGCCCTCGTCCAATCCTATGTTTGCATCATGATCATCTAATAACAGCACCTGAAACACAAGTGAAAATAGGTACGTCAGCATAAAAATGCCTGTGAGATACATAGGTTTTGTTAAAATAGGATTCATGACTTGTAAGTTTAAAGGAAATGTTTAACAAAAGTAGTCATGAACCTTAAAAATATTTTCTTTTAGAAATCATACGAAAATCGATAAGAAATCAGATGATATAAAAGAATAATGCATAGATAAATAAATAACCAAGTAAAAAATGAGTTTGTATAAAATATGTTGTTTGTAAAACAATGTTTTGTAAAGATATGTTATTTGTGTAAAATGTAATATGTCTAAATTGAAATGGTTTAAATAACGCTACGATATGTAATATCATAAAAGCACTTATATATAAGAAGTACCAGCGGCGTATCCACCATGCTTTTATCATATTACACACGCCTCGTTATTTAAATCACTTACCCAAACAAACCACCAAAATGTATTGTTTAAACCAATGTAAAAATTTTCATGTATAATCAAATGTTATGTATGGCAAAATAAATAAAAGTATCTATTCTAACCATATGTAAAATGTACAAAACAATGTATTTGAATAAATCATAGTTTAAATCAAAAGTTATGTTTTGCAAAATTAATGCTTTATTGATACAAACATCTATGCGGTAATGTTAAACGTATACATTCAAGCCATGAGACTGAAGGATAAACCCTAGAACAACTCAAAGATTTATCAAAAATGTTTTCGGATTCGGTAATTCCTTACGTCCAAACAAACCTAGGATTTCAGGAATGGGAGTTGTCAAGTCCTCTGGTACCACTACCTACTACCGAGCGGCATGATCGGCGTTAATGAATGTATTTATAACCCGTTAAACAAACCAAATGTCACACCAAGTGTAAGCATGTTATATGAAAATAATGTACTAAATATGCTAAATGAACATACAAAGTAAAAATGTTTAATGTAAATCAATGTGTCCATATGCTGAGTGAACATATGCAACAAAATGTAATATATGAAATCAATGTGTTAGCATGTTAATGAAACATACATAGAAAAAACATGGAAGAAATCATGTACTATATGTGTACTAAAGAACATAGCAAGTATATATTATAAAAGCATGAAAAGCACGAAAGTAACAAGTAGGCACATGTGTTTCACCCCAAAATGTTTGAAAACAGTAAAAGAGGGGACTATGTACTCACTTGAGAATGCTTAGAAGTCTTGAATAACAACCAAGAAAAGCTAGAGGGATCACGGAATCAAACGGCACCTAATATAGGTAACTATGTTAATAAACCGGACCTAAATCGGAAGATCGGATAAAATGAGGTTTTGTAAACCAAATGAGTATAGGAACTCATGTAATATGGTTTGACAAAGCCTACATTCTAAAACGGAACCTAACCTAAGTGCTTACGACCCATTACGACCCGTTTAGGTAGCTTACGCTACTTTAACGCGTCATTCGTGTAAAACGCGTTCGGACCACCTAACTAGTCCTATGACAAGTATTATATGCCTTAACATGTCTAATAATGTTGCCTAATTAGTTTAGATGTCAAAATTTAGGTTACATATGCTTAAAATGAAATTATGCGTAAAAAGGGCATTTTGGTCATTTTCCTAAGGCATATAAATTAGGGTTATTGGATTTTATCACCCTTAACTATTGGCCATTGGCCGCTGCCACCCCCAACTATCACTTTGACGTCCGTCACCCCCAACTTAACACTTAGTGTGTTCTGTCACCAAATCACTAACTTTTGATCCTATTATTATACTTTCGGGGGTGTCCTAAGATCTCTAAAACCTTCCCAATATCCCTATGACACCCAAAAAAGTGTAGTAACATGATCAAAAGTTAGTGATCAGTTAACGACGTGGTGACAGAACACACTAAGTGTTAAGTTGGGGGTGACGGGCGTCAAAGTGATAGTTAGGGGTGGCAGCGGCCAATAGCCAATAGTTGAGGGTGATAAAATCTAATAACCCTATAAATTACATATCATACAACTAACTTAACGAAGTAACCATAAGGTATAACCTTGGAAGGTTATTCCCTATACAACTATGGTCACAAAATGTGTTTGGTCAGATCCTAACAATCGACCAAACAGGTCGAGTTCTAAAGTCTAAGCGGTTGTTTAGACCGCTTATCTTACGACCCTATATAAGCACTAAACTAAAAGTGACGAGTTAAACGTGTTAAAACATGTTTAACTAAGTTAGAAAACAAGTTTGATATCAAAACAAAGGGTTTTGATACCCAAGAATAGCTTGGTTGCAAAATACGCATAAACGCGTATTTTGACCGAAACTATGACTCGTCACTATGCCTAAATAACGTGGTAATCAGTAGGTATAGTTACAAGGGAATATAACCATCGTGATTAAGCTCACGTTGCGAAGTTCATTCGAACTTCGTGTTGACTAAAGACTAGTCAAAGAAGAAAGTCAAACATTGTTTGACTTTCACGCTTAAAAACGCATAAAAGCATGAAAGAAACTTACAAAAGGTCCAAGCTAGGAAGATTTGAACTCAAAACACTCAGGTATGAAGCCACACAAGGGAGAGCTTCAACTTAGAACAGAAGTGAGTTCAATTGTGAGGAATGAGGGTTGAATTGGTGGGTATTAATAGGAATTCAAGAGCCGTTAAGATCGTTTCTCAAACTTTGAGCTTCAATCTGGACCATACAAGTGTGGCACATTGTTTTGTATACAATGGGAGCCTAAATACAAGTCCATAGAATGAAGAAACCATGTACAATAACCCAGACACCAGCTGCTGATTACAAAAACTGAGTTTTGCTGATCTGGGCTGCTCTCGCACCCCGCATAGGCTGAAACCCGTTCTTACGCGGCCCGCCACCACTGATCAGTTCAGCAACAAGTTTCAAAAGTTACAAGATTAGTCCCTACATTCATATAAGGCCCTTTTTTGACACGGCTAAGGCCCGTTAAGCCATTTTAAGGCTCTACAATGATGCCTAAGCATAGGGAACATGAAATATGCTTGAAAATATCTCGGATGTCGGTTCGTTTGGTCGTACGGTTGCGTTGTTTGGTTAATTACGACGAAACTCGAACGGATGCGAAAACGATCCAAATTGCACGACGAAGGGTATTTTTGCATTCCAATCACTAAAATAAAATATTTTAATGATTACAAAAATTTTTAGATGTCCGGATATGTTCAGAACGTAAGATATGCGTGAAAATGCAAACTTATGCACTTTTTGACGCTTTTAGTCCTGTTTGACCAAATAAGTTTATTTTAGCATACCGAACCCCTCAAAGCCTATCTTTAAGCTATGTAGAGGATATTTAGGGTATTTTTAACTTATGATCATATTCTGGAAGGTTCGATACCATATGAATCGGCAGACTTTCGCAGTTTGACGCAAATGGTCCCTACGATCAAGTAAACTTGATTTCGACACACCAAACCTTCCAAAACTTATTTATAAGTTATGTAAAGGTTATTAAAGGTATGTTAAGCCCATGTCACTGTTTCGGAGTGTTTTCCGCATTAAACTGATTACGTTTACGCATCAGTTCGCGTATAACTTTCCAGAAAGCGATTTAGAGCTCGAAATCAAACGAGAATTGATATGTTCAAAGGTCACAAGTATTTGTATAAATTCCAAGATTGAAAGACAAGGTCTAATTAGATTCCTACTTGTATGATGGTCGTGGAGGCACAGATGTCACAGGTACAGTTCCTCGGCCACGTAATAAACTCGGAAGGTGTCTTGGTAGATCCATCAAAAATTGAAGCTGTAATGAAGTGGGTTTCCCCAAAAAATCCAACTGAAGTAAGGAGCTTTCTAGGCCTTGCTGGCTATTATAGAAGGTTTATACAAGATTTTTCAAAAATAGCGTTACCTTTAACGAAATTAACGAGAAAGAAAGAAAAGTTTGTGTGGGGTAAAGAATAAGAATAAGCCTTTCAAGTGTTAAAAGAAAAATTGTCTAGTTCTCTGGTTTTAACACTGCCAGATGGAACAAAAGATTGGTTGTCTATTCAGATGCCTCACATCAAGGTTTAGGGTGTGTTTTAATGCAAAGAGGAAAAGTTATCACGTATGCTTCAAGACAACTTAAACCACATGAAGGAAACTACCCAACCCATGATTTAGAATTGGCAGCGGTAGTATTTGCCTTAAAAATCTGGAGGCATTATCTATACGGGTCGAAATGTACGATTTACTAGGATCATAAAAGCCTCAAATATTTCTTCGAACATAAAGATTTGAATATGAGGTAGCGGAGATGGCTGGAACTTATTAAAGACTATGACTGCGATATCCTCTATCATCTGGGGAAGGCAAATGTCGTAGCGGATGCGTTAAGCGGAAAGGAGTATCCACCTCCGATTCAAGTAAAATATATGAAGATGATTGTTACACCTCGCCTCTTTGAAATGATACGAGATGCTCAAACAAAGTCATTAGGGGCAGGGGATCCAAAGGAAGAAATAACAAAGGGAGTAGCTGAAAAATTGGAAGAAAACTCGATCGGGCTCAAAACAAGATTCGGTTAAATCTGGATACCACGGTTATGTGAAGTCAAAACCGCATTACTCGAAGAAGCTCATAAAACACGGTATTCAATTCATCCCAGAGCAACAAAAATGTACCGGGACTTGAAGTCAAATTACTGGTGGTCGTGTATGAAACGCGACATTGTTAAGTATGTCGTGAAGTGTTTGACATGCTCCCAAGTAAAGGCAGAACATCAAAAACCCTACGGAGAATTACAACCTTTGTAAATTCCGGTATGGAAATGGGAGGAGATAACAATGGATCTGGTGACCAAGCTCCCTAGAACGAAAAAGGGGCACGATACAATATGGGTAATCGTAGACCGACTCATAAAAAGTGCCCACTTTTTACCTATTCGGGAGGCTTACTCTTTAGAAAGAATGGCGGAAGTTTATATGAACGAAATAATATCTCGACAAGGGGTGCCCGTGTCAGTCATCTCAGATAGGGATACGAGATTCACCTCTTGTTATTGGTAGAAGTTTCATGAAAATATGGGCACGAAGTTACATATAAGCACCGCGTATCACCCTCAGACTGATGGTTAATTAGAAATAACCATCCAAACACTTGCTGATATGTTGAGAGCATGTGCCTTAGACTTTGGGGGAAATTGGGATGACCATTTACCACTAGTGGAATTTTCTTATAATAATAGTTACCATAGTGGTATCCAAATGGCTCCCTATGAATTACTATACGTGAGGAAATGTAGGACTCCTGTATGTTGGGGCGAAGTAGGGCAAAGGGAGCTTGCGCCTAATGATTTGATAGCAATGACAAACGAAAAGATCGATTTAATTAGAGCTCAACTGAAAGCGGCTCAAGATCGGCAAAAGGCCTATGTAGATAAAAGAAGACGTCCTATTGAGTTTCAAGTCGGAGATCACGTTTTACTGAAGGTATCCCCATGGAAGGGCATAATCCGTTTTCGTAAACGGGATAAATTGGGTCCTCGATATATCGGACCATTTAAAAGTGTAGCTCGAGTTGGGACGGTTGCATATCGTTTAGAATTGCCGTCTACACTAGACGGGATTCACAATACTTTCCATGTATCGCAATTGAGAAAGTGCCTTGCAGATGTAACAACGTTCGTGCGTTTTGACGACATTGAATTGGATGAGGGGTTAAATTATGTCAAAAGACCGATAGCCATTAAAGACGTTAAAGTAAAGAACCTTCGCAATAAAGCCGTTAGACAAGTCTTAGTGCAATGGCAACATCGGAAAGGATCGGAACTTACATGGGAAGCGGAAGATGAAATGCGGAAGTACTACCCTTTTCTCTTCGGTACGTAAATAATTAATTTGTTATGTGTCCAGGTTTCGGGGACGAAACCTCTTTTAAGGGGGGGGGGGGGTAGACTTGTAACACCCCAAAAATATTTATTAGACATATAAGTTAAATTAATTGAAATTTTAACTTAGTTAATGGGAAATGTTACAACTACTAGTAATAAAATGAGAAGTGTTTAAATTAAGTAAGTGAACAAACTAGAAGGGCCAAAGGTGTAAAATGTTAAAACTCAAAATAATAAAAAAGGAAAAATTAAAAACACACACTGTGTGAGTGTCTGGGGATCGATCAAGGCAGGGTAGAAAAAGGGTTCAACCCTAGTTGCTAATTCAGCCAAATTAAAGGAAAATTTCAAAGATTTTTCAAGTTTGGATCATCTAAGCTCATATAGTGAAGTGGTAAGTCGAATTTCTTGTTTTGGAGAATTGTAGGAAATGGGTTTTAACCCAATTATGAAATTTATGTTATGATATGTGTAATTAGAATGTAGGATTTGCACTATAGAACAAGGTTTATGATTGATTTTGATCAATTAAAAGACTTCATGTGTTAACCCATTTTGTATGAATCTTCATGAATGTAGGATGATCAAAATCATAGAAATAATCATGTATAACCTTGAAATCTGGATGTTTGATTGTTTGTGATACTTGGACACTAGATGAATTGATGTAGAATAAAAAGGGTCATATGAACTTGTTTGAATTATTGATGAATTACTAGATGAACTAGTATAATCATGTGTTAAAATACTTGTATTAAGTGTCCTATTAATGCGAAACCCCTCAAGTGTTCGATGAAATGCCTAAAAGAACAAATATGTGAAATTTGGAAAATTATGATGATGTTGTCACATGATAAATTATGTAAATGATGGAATCATACTTAGTTGGGCTAAATAAATGAATGTGTTGATGTAGGCGTAAAAGAAGAAAGCTCAAACGCTAGGAAATCGGAAAGATCACAAGATCGAGGTATGTTGTCTTTTGCATACAAGCTTTATTTTGTAATTTGTTATTCTTGTACTAAAATCATAGTTATGGTAATTCGTAGTAGTTATGTAGTAGATGGTATAACCCGTCACGAACGGGTCATATGAAATGAAAGTTTATGAAGGAAATTGTATTATGATCGGTTTGTCTCGAATGAACCGTAGGAAAGTTATGTAAGAAAGGAACGAGATCACTCGATCCGTTATAAACGGGTTGAAGTTGATGCAAGTGCAAAAGATGAAAGGAATGTATTCATTCGTTGTAAAAGGACCGAATGGAAGTTTATGTTACGAATGTAATTACCCATTTTTAACGGGTTAATAAATGGTATGTTTTATCTCAATAATGAGATAGTATGTTTTGACCCGTTCAACGGGTAAGTAAGTAATGAATGGTATGTTTTATCTCAATATTGAGATAAGTATATTTTGACCCGTTTCGACGGGTGGTAGATGCAAGAATGATATGAAGTTGTGGAATGGATGAGATTGCTTTATTAGATTAAAAGTAACATAGTTGACGGAATTAATTCTTAAAGCTTGTTGTTTGATGTAGGTAAATCCTCAACATAATGGCTTGGCGACTTGGAACGAACACACATGAACCACGCCCACTTCGTGCTTCCGAAGATGTCTATTTTGTATGGTCCTAGTTTTTGGTCGTATGTATTCCCAACATGTCTAAACTTTTGGTCGTCATTGTGTTTTGGCAAAAACTTAGTTTGTTAGTAGACTTTGTATCTGACCAACTTAAACTTGTCCGCTCTTTGGTTTTAAAAGGGTTGTGTATGAAAAAGTTGGAATGTTTATAAAATTTCATGTTTATTAAGTTTTTGTTACTTAACATGTATGGTCGGATGTATTTTTAGTTGGGGCGTTTTAAAATACAAATTACAAATCTATGAAAACCTTGTTTATAAGCGCGTTGAAGATAATGACCAATTGAGACGCATATTAGATGGTTGACAACGCGTTAGTTGAGTGGGGTGTACCCGAGTTCCAGTCCCACCTTTCCTTTTTTTTTTTTTCTTATTTTGCCTTTATAATTACATTACAAGGCTTTACGGATAGTATATATATAAAAGATAGTTCGTTATTCTTCCACAACAAGTTGTGTAGCTCAGCGGGTTAGGGTTTGTTTGTTAAACACTAGTCTTAGGTTCGAGTCTCGGGTGTGGTGTTTTTCTCCTATTTATTTCTTTTCATTAAGAGTAAAGTGCTAAAACTGTCCCTGAGGTTTGTCTCAAAATGCTAGATCAGTCCAAAATCAACTTTTTTTGCTAAAACAGTCACTGGCCCTACTTTTCGTTGCTAGATCAGTCCAATTATTTAACACAGTTCAAATTCTTGGTTAGTCAGGAGGGCAAAGTTGTCATTTCCCCTTTTAATTATTTTTCCCATTTATTTAATACATACACCCACACATACAGACATACAACTCCACCACCATCATCAGCCACCACCACCCCACCTCCACCACTACTGCCGCCACCTCAACTCCACTTCCACCACCGCCGCTACCACCTCCACCAGCACCGCCGCCAACTCAACTCCACCACCACCATCAGCAGATTAAAAACCCAATTACAACTCTCTCTTTTTTCAATCTTTTGTCACAAAGACCCAATTTTAAACCCAGTGTTGAGTCTTTTGCATCATTGCTGACGATCTTGATCAAGAGTCTTTTGCATCATTGCTGACGATGTTACCCACATACAAAAGCGCCACATCAACTTTCCCCAATTTACAATCCCCATTCACCAGCGAATTATACGTGTATATATTCGGTACAATTTCATCATCCAACATCTCTAAAAATAAACATTTCATATCATCAATCATCAAAAACCTTGATAAACACATAAGCAATGTATTATAACACCTAACACTAATCTTAAACTTAACCTCTTCATCATCATTACCAACATTCATTCTCCTCAAAAACCCTAAAACAAACCTTGCATCCTCCTCTGTTTCACAAGCTTTCACCATCGAAATCCTGAAAAACCCTAAAACAAACCTTGTATGTGGGTTCAAATTATATCGGAGAGAGAGTTGCGACGTACGGCAAAGCCGTTTTCCGGCAGCTGGAACGCCTTCAGCGGCGGTGACGGGGGCTGTGGAGGTGGCGGCAGTGGGTTGAGGATGATGACGATAGGATGATGATCTGCGATGATGATGAACAGTGTCGATGATGATGATAATGATTTGTTGAGGATGATGATGATCCGATGATGAAGATGATGGTGGTGGCGGTAGTAGAGAGAGAGCAGAGTGAGAGATGAGAGAGAGAGAGAGAGTGTTATGCTGATGTTGGGTCTAGGTTTATATAAATAGGAAAACAAATTAAAAGGGAAATGACAACTTTGCCCTCCTGACTAACCAAGAATTTGAACTGTGTTAAATAATTGGACTGATCTAGCAACGAAAAGTAGGGCCAGTGACTGTTTTAGCAAAAAAAGTTGATTTTGGACTGATCTAGCATTTTGAGACAAACCTCAGGGACGGTTTTAGCACTTTACTCTTTCATTAAACACTTTTAAATAAATGACAGTTCAGTCCCTGTGCCTTTTATATTTATTTCTTTTCAATTAAAACACTTCCAGTAAATGACAGTCCAGTCCCCTTATTTCACAAAACATCATTAACTTGGTTTAACTTATAACTAACCTAGTTAAAGCCTTATTTACTTTAAAGTTTCAGCAATTGACACTAAATCCCCTTGTAGTTAACAGGTAACAAGGTTAACTTTGTTAAAAGGTTCCTTATTTAATTATTTAACTTGATTAACTTATAACACTAACGTAGTTAGGGAATTTACGTTATAAATTTAACTAGCTAACTTACTTAGTTCATTGAGTTGCTTCGATTTATAGTTCCCATTAATTACAATACAACCCCAACACTTATAACATTTATTAACTAACTTAGTTAACCCCGTTAATGCTTCCTTATTATACAACTAACTGAGCTAACTGAAATGGCTTATATAATTAAGGTTTTTATTCCGGTTTCTAGTCGAATGCGTTACGTGAAGAAAATTAAAATAAAAAATTATTAAAATTTTAGTTTTATATAGTTCAAAGAGGGTTCGGTTTTACAATTTGGGTCGGATTTCGGAAACTCGATTTCGACGGATGTTATAAATCTAAACCTATCCAACATAGGGATTTAATGGCGACTTGAAGATGTTCGAAAGATAAAGCAAGATAAACATGTTTGAAATTTAAAAAAAAAACTCAAGAAAAATTCTAACTTTAGACCTCAAAATGGTAAGTTTTAATTATAAAATAAGTTATTTAGAAATGCATAATTAATTTAATATTAAATTCCCTTGTTTTCTTCAATTATACAGTATAAATAAGTTAAAAACACACTTGAGCTGAATAAACCTGTAAAAACCTATAAAATAATGAAATCTTTATATTTATGTAGTATATGTTATTATAGATATTACCAAACAAATGAAAGAAAAAACTTTAGCCACATAACTATCACCGTTGTTGTAAAGATATGTTCGTGTAAAGTTTTACACATGATTTTACATATGTAGGTGCAAGTCTGTGACTGTGATTATGCAAATTTGTAACATGTATCACATGGGTTTTTTTGTTTCGTTTTTATAAAATAATTGTTAAATAAATAAATAATTCTAATTTCATATTTATATATCTAAAAATTAGATAAATAAATAAATTAACTCTTTAATTAATAACCAAATAAATAGTTATATATCTTAACATATAATCCATTTACTATTTATTCATTTTAATTTATTTGCTAAATATCAAATCCGTTTATTTAAAATTAATTAAATAACGATTTATTAATTATCAAATCTTTAAACATTAATCATTCTTTCATTTTTTGTAATAACTATAATTATTACATATACATGTTAGGGGTGCAAATGAGCCGAGCCGAGCCCGAGCTATACCAGGCTTGAGCTCGAGCTCGATTAACTTATGAGAGCTCGGGCTCGAGCTCGGCTCGGTTCGAGCTTTGTTTTCAAAGCTCGAGCTTGGCTCGTTGGTATTTTCCCAAGCTCGAGCTCGGCTCGGGCTAAGCTCGTTTATTATCTATTAATTAATATATTAAATAAAAAATATAAATAATAGAATTTTTAGGCTCGCGAGCTCGATAAGTGAAGTTTAGGCTCGGGCAAGTTTCCTAAATAAGCTTATTTTTTAGGTTCGAAGATGGCTTGTAAACAAATTTAAATAAGCTCGGCTCAACCCGACTCGTTTACATTAAGGCTCGATAAGGCTCAACGAGCCTAACGAGCTTCACATGCGAGGCTCGAGCTTGGGCTCGATAAACAAACGAGTTTTATTTTAGGCTCAAGCTCGGCTTAGGCTAGATAAGGCTCGGCTCGTTTCGAGATTTTTCTCGAGCCGCTCTCGAGTAGCTCGCGAGCCGCTCGGCTTGTTTGCACCCCTATACATGTATATAAACTATTTCGTTGTTTGATAGAGTTTTCAAGGGTTTCTTAAACTTGAGTGGATTTTTGATATATTATTTCTCTATAAAAGTACCTATCTCTCACACACATGTATATAGGGAATCATGAAAAAACTCTATTAAATCATTACTAAGAGCATTCGCATTCGTTCCATAATTTTTATGTCACAACCCGACCCTACCCATGGCGGGAGCCGTGAGCGGATACAACAGTGGTACTTGTGTTTATTAAATTCACAGTGAAAAATTTCATCAGGACCGTAGTTAGGAAAATTTTAGAGTTGTAAAACACTAAAGTTTTTTATATTAAACAACTGGGATAATCCCCATATTACACACAAAGGTTTTTATAGGGATAAACCCTATTTTGACAAAACGCATTTTCTTTTCTTTATTCTGATAACATAGTCACTTTATTTAAGCCTTTAGTGCTTCATAGCATGTTCCTTTACTTTCATAGTAAGCCACCTGAAACGCGTTTAAAAACATTTTATCAACGAAAAATACTAGTGAGTTTGTTCATTTGTATAAAAAGATACATTGTTATAATTATAGCATTAAGGGTTTTTACATTTGTTTATATCTTTCAATTACTTAAATCAGTATTTGTCACGGTGGCAGTTCCTGTGACTGTGGTCATATTACTATTGGCTAACTCTTTGTCCAAATAGCAACGCAGGACTAGTAGTGTATACAAAACCCCACATACCCGCAATAATTTCAGAATAAAAAAACTTAATCACTGTAAATACAACTTGGAAAACAATTAGGGTTTTGCAAAATCATTTGAGAAAAAGAGAATGACTCACTTTGTAGATTTAGGGTTTTGATTATTACAGCCTCTTGGTATTAAGCTGGGGTTCATAATAATCATACAATGCAACACGTATTAGTGTATTAACCCAATTCAAACTTTAACGATAATCACAAGATCAAAACCCCAATGTAGTTAAAAAAAGTATAGCCTTATCCAGGCAGCACTTTGACATCCGTTGATGGGTTTCAGATCAATCGGACAGGGTATCGTACCAGTGATCCAGGTTAACACACTGATTACGGAGCAGAGTTTTAGGTCTTCGGGTATTATAGCAGTGTTACTAGAGGAAAATAAAAGAGATTGAGCGAGTGTGAATGCTGCAATAATCGTCCCTTTTATAGCTGAAACTCAGCCTCGTCGCGTCGCGCGACCGGTTTCTGGTTTCACCTTCGCGTAATGCGAAGGGGGTAGCTAGGGCTTAGGTGTCAAGAGTCACCATGTAGGCATGTCACGTGGCTGACACGTGTCTCCTGTCGATCAAAGAGGTGTCGCGTCACGCGACAATATTCCAATATCACCGTCGCGTAGAGCGATGTGACCCAACTGGGTTTTCTTCGCTTATCGTGCTGGTTCCCGTTGTACATGTTTGGAGTTTCGGTTATGATTCGTTATGGCCTTTTCAAGGGTTGTTACATTTTACCCTATATTACACTAAAGAACACTATATTTTCTCTCTCTTTTTTAATTAATAATATTTTTTTATAGTTTTATCATTACTTTTTCTCTCTCCTCCACTTACAACCATTTTCAAAATATATTAAAATATTATTGAGGGTGAAAAGTGTCTCGTCAAATATAAAGATAGACAATAATATTTTCTTTCTCTTCCACTCACATAAACCCTAAAAACTAAATCCTCAAAAAAATTCAACGCACATCTCAATCATTTGATAGAGATTTCTCACGATCCTCTCTCTATAGATACATACATATATACGTACGTATGTACATACATACAGCGTACGCACGTACATACATATATAATCATATCATATATCTCCAAGAGTTTACATTATATATATTTGTTTTATGAATTATCCCATCACACTACCTAATAAATTGAAATAATTTTTACCACTTGTCAAGTTCCTATGCTACTCTGCCATGTATTATATTGTTATGATCTCACCCAATTAAATATCTCTCTCATATTAAATGTTTCTCTCTCATATTAAATGTTATTAGTATTGATAATAACTTTTAAAATTTAAATTTAACAATTAAATGTTTTATTTTAATAATTTACTAGTAGTAAAACCCGTGTGCAAACACGAGTGGTTTTTAGAAAACCATGCATAACACATTTTAATAGAAAGTAAAAAAAATAATTAGTGCAGACTTACAAAATTGATATAAATTAATGGTCAACAGGTTTAGTCAACAGGAGTTCCATTATGTTGACAACCTAACCGCTGTTGTCTATCGACTGTTAAAAACCTCTATTGCTTTCCAACAGAGGTTTCCTAACAACTGTCATCCATTATCCCCAACAGAGGTTTCCACGTTGACAGATGTTAAGTATGAGATGTTAGTTAACCCATGTTAAAAGGGTTAGTCAACATACATTAAGAGGATAAAGAAACAGACGTTAAAAGGGCAAACAAATGTTGCAGTAGTATTTGTAAATTCATAAATACTCTTTTACAACAATACACATGATACACTAATATAACATTTAATAAAAACATCTCACCTAGTAAATTTATAAAGCATTATAATAAATCTTACATGTTTTTCGATCTAAAAAACATCATCCAAAATTTATAATAAATATTAATAACTAGAAGATACACAATTAAATGTTAAATTTTTCTCATATTAAATGTTTCTCTCATATTAAACCTTATTAATAATTATTAAATGTTATTAATAATGATAATATCTCATATTAAATGTTTCTCTCTCATATTAAATGTTATTAGTAATGATAATAACTTTTAAAAATTAAATTTAACAATTAAATGTTTTATTTTAATAATTTATTAAAACTCACTATATATATATAAGGAGAGGATCATGAGAAAACTACATCTAAATGAGAAAACTAGAAAACTAACTAAAAAAGCTAAAAAACATACCAATTTTTTTTTTACAATTTTGTATAAAAAATCGCTATTTTTTATATATAAAAAAATTTTCAAAAAATTATTTTTTTGTTGTACTGCACATGTGCATTATATGTGTACTACACATGTGCATTATATCCGTAATAGTGCACATGTGCAATACAACAAAACTTTTTTTTTTGTTGAAATTTTTTTTCCATGCATAAAATATAGCGATTTTTTATAAAAAAAAATGTAAAAAAAAAATTGGTATGTTTTTTAGGTTTTTTTAGTTAATTTTTTAGTTTTCTCATTTAAACTAGTTTTCTAATGATCCATATATATATATATATATATATATATAAGGGATGGATCATTAGAAAACTAGTTTAAATGAGAAAACCAAAAAATAACTAAAAGCATAAAAAACATAGCCAAAATTTTTTTTTTTTACATTTTTTATAAAAAATCGCCTGTTTTTATACACGAAAAAAAAATTTCAAAAAAAAAATTAGAAACATTTTTTTTTGTTGTATTACACATGTGCACTATTACGGATATAGTGCACAAATTTTTTTTTCTAAATTTTTTTCCATGCATAAAAACTAGCTATATTTTTATAAAAAATTGTAAAAAAAAATTGGTATGTTTTTTACCTTTTTATTAGGCTTTTTTAGTTAGTTTTCTCATTTACATATAGTATTCTCATGATCGTCTCCCTATATATATATATATATATATATAGGGGAAGTTTCAAATGAAAACCACTTTTATTGTGAAAACTCGAAAACTAAGTAAAAAAATCCTAAAAAACACACCAAATTTTTTTTTTCCAATTTTTTATAAAAACCGCAGGTTTTTTATTTAAAAAAAATTTCAAAAAAAAAAAAAATTTGTAGTACACATACACATGTGCACTACAAATTTTTTTTTTAAACTTTTTTATTGATATAAAATGGCGAAAATTGGTATGCAAAAAGAAATTGGTATGTTTTTTTGGCCTTTTTAATTAGTTTTCGAGTTTTCACAATAACTAGTGATTTTCATTTGAACATTCCCCTATACATATATATATATAGGATTAGGTTCAAGAGTGAACACTAGTGTAGCTTGCGAACTGAGTGAACTAATCCTGGCCATACATGTGTGTAGATCAATGGCCAGGATTTGATGTTGAAATACACTAGTGTATTTTACGATTTGATGATGCGATCCTGGCCATACACGTGTGTAGATCAATGGCCAGGATTTGTTCACTCAGTTCACAAATACACTAATGTTCACTCTAGAACCTCACCCTATATATATATATATATATATATATATATAGGGTAAGGTTCATGCGAGAACCACCCTTATTGCGAGAACCGCGAGAACCAATGTGAACACAACCTAAAATAGCTAAAAAAACCCTAACCCCCCTCCCCCACCCCCCAAAAACCTAATCCCCCCACCCCTCAAGCTAAAATGTTAAAAACTAAACCCCCAAAAAACCTAAAAAAAATCTAAAAATTTTTTTTTTAATATTTTTTAGGTTAAAATCGCTACTTTTAGTAGCCAAAAAAAAAAATTTTTTAATTTTTTTTTGCTTCGAAAATTAGCGATTTTTTTTATAAAAATTATTACAAAAAAAAAAAAAATTTGTGTGATTTTTAGCTATTTTTAGGCATTTTTGGTTGTGTTCACATTAGTTCTCGCGGTTCTCGCAATAAGAGGTGGTTCCTAACGGATCTTTGTCCTATATATATATATATATATATATATATATAGGGTTGAGTTCATTTCAGAATTCTAAATAACTATAGAACTTTCAGAACTCCTAATAAACAATCATTTTATATATAAGTTTTTGTATTTAGGATCTTTTTATCATCTATTATATGTATTTCTTTGATTACATACAATCATTTTTATCATCTATTATATGTTCTCGCGGTTCTCGCAATAAGAGGTGGTTCCAAACGGATCTTTGTCCTATATATATATATAGAGAGAGAGAGAGAGAAGATCATGCGAGAACCACCTCTTATTGTGAGAACCGCGAGAACCAATGTGAACACACCAAAAATGCCTAAAAATAGCTAAAAATCACACAATTTTTTTTTTTTTGAATTTTTTAATATTTTTTATAAAAAAATCGCTACTTTTCGAAGCCAAAAAAAAAATTACTTCTAAAAGTAGCGATTTTAACATAAAAAATATTAAAAAATTCAAAAAAAAAATTTTAGATTTTTTTTTGATTTTTTTAGATTTTTTGGGGGTTTAGTTTTTAGCATTTTAGCTTGGGTGGGGGGGGGGGGGTTAGGTTTTTGGGGGGTGGGGGAGGGGGATTTAGGTTTTGGGGGGGGGGGTGGGGTTAGGTTTTTTTAGGTTTTTTTTAGCATTTAGCTTGGGGGGGGGGGGGGTGGGGGGTTTAGGTTTTTTTTTTGGGGGGGGGGGGGGTGGGGGTTAGGTTTTTTTAGGTTTTTTTAGCTATTTTAGGTTGTGTTCACATTGGTTCTCGCGGTTCTCACAATAAGGGTGGTTCTCGCATGATCTTCTCCCTATATATATATATAGGGTCGAGTTCATTTCAGAATTCTAAATAACTATAGAACTTTCAGAACTCCTAATAAACAATCATTTTATATATAAGTTTTTGTATTTAGGATCTTTTTATCATCTATTATATGTATTTCTTTGATTACATACATCTTAAAAGTAGCTTACATATGTTTAATTGCCAAAATTATATATATGTGTCATAACTAATTACATACATGTAAAAAAACTAGTTTACATATGTGTAATTATAAAATTACATATAAAAATGATAAAATTACTCTTAACATGTATGTAATCGTCAAAATACACATAATAAATGATAAAATTATCCTAAACATAAAAATATATAAATAAAAAGATTGTTTATTAGGAGTTCTGCGAGTTCTGTAAATATTTATGGTTCTGAAATGATCCTGGCCCTATATATATATATAAGATTTCAATCATATTTAATTTTAAGATTCTCAAATTTTCTTTTTATATATTATTGATAATTCTTAAATCTTTATTATTTTTTATTTATAAATGTCTGATAACATTAAAATACTGATTTTTCATTGGAAAACAATAATTTTAATATGTTGTATTTATTCAACCCATTTATTACATGGGTTTTCAACCTAGTTAGAGAGATACAATTTCTAAATATTAAATGGAGTGGTTTTAATTTTTCATCCACATGTATGTAGTCTAGAGTAAACTTTCTAGTCTACAGTAATATTTCTATATATATACACACACATCCTCTATCTCTATCTCTCTTTAGTTAACATTATGTTTGAAAATAACAAATTAAAAATCCACCTGAGTTGAGTAAACTCGTGAAAACCTATCAAACAATCACATCTATACATTTATGTAATATATATTATTATAGGTATTAAAAATTATGAAAGTAAAAACTTTTTTAACGTAACTGTTACCCGTGGTGTAAAGATGTGGTTGTGTAATGTTTTATACACGGTTTTACCCATGTTGGTGCAAGCTTGTGATTGTGGTTATGCAATCTATAACATGTTTATCTCAAGAGCTTTTTTTTGTTTTTTGGTTTTGGTTTTTCGTGTAACAATTATTAAATAATAAATAATTCCAATTTCAATTTTAATTATGTAACAATTAGACAACTAAATAATTTAACTTTTTAATTAATAACCAAATAAGTAGTTATATATCCAATACGTAATCCATTATTCCATATATAAATTAGCAAGTTTTTTGTGCATTAGGAGTTGTACCCTAAGCTTGGGGAGTTTTTCAAAAAAAAAAACTTTGATATTTCAATTTCAACCTAGAAGTTTTACCTTTTACATTTTAACCCATTTGAAATTTTAACTTTTAACTCAAAGTTTTTTATCTTTTGTAATTTAACACAACACCTTATTATTTACAACTTTGGTCCCCCATACTTTAACAAGTTTTTTGTGCATTAGGAGTTGTACCCTAAGCTTGGGGAGTTTAAAAAAAAAAATAAACTTTAATATTTCACTTTCAACCTTGAAGTTTTATCTTTTACATTTTAACCCATTTGAAATTTTTAGTTTTAACTCAAAGTTTTTCATCTTTTGTAATTTAACACAACACTTTATTATTTACAACTTTGGTCCCCCGTACTTTTTATCTTTCGCAAGTTTTTCATTTTACATTTCATTCTAAATTTTGCGAGTTAACATGTCCTAGCGTGCATGTGAGGTCCAACGTTTTTTGCTCTATTTTTTCATATTTAACAGACCCGTCGCAACGCGTCCATTTTTTCCCTTTTGAAAAGTTCGCCGCAACGGGCGCGTCCATTTTTTCCCTGTTGAAAAATTTTGCGCATTAACACACTGTAACGGGTGTGCGTGGTTCAAGGATTTTAGTCTGCTTTTCGTTTAGTGTAGTTTTTACCATGTTATATATTTTATTTTTACGATGTTGAGAGTTGATGTGGTTGTGGCATTGGTGCTACTTGGCACGATTTTACAAACGTTTTTAACCTATTAATTTTTTTACTAATATTTTGTTTTGGTTTACCCCTATACTTCCTTTACTTGAAAACTATTTTTTACTTGCATATTTTATGTACGGGTATGTATAAATATGATTTGTTCTACATCCCGATGTAAACATCTTTATAGATGAGTCAGGTCAAATATAATACATTTCGTTAAAGAAACCATTTTTACGTGCATATTTTTATGTATGTTTTGGTATAAATTCAAGTTGTTCTACGTTTCGACGTAAACTTTTTTGAGAAATGATTCATGTCAAATATAACATGTTTTCGTGTTTATTTTATGTATGTTTCGTAAAGTTTGTTTTGAACCGAGTGAAGTCAAACTATGGTTTCTTTTTCTTCCCTTTTTTCGAAAGCTCTAATTAATCCCTTTCGATTACATGTGCATATTTTCCTTCATACCCGTTACGTTTTCTATGTATGAGTTGGGTCACATATAATACTTTATGATTGATCGATATGAATTTGATTTACTTTACGTTTGATCCAATCACAATGCTTATACAAGTTACATTGAGTTCAACTGGATAAGTCGAAATGTGTGTTTTCATATGGTTAATGCATCATATAACGTTTGGACTAATCCATTCAATGTTTACTATGTACCCACGCCGCAATACAGGCGGGTCTTAACCCTAGTTTATAGTTAAATATTAAACTCGTTTATTTAAATATATATTAATTAAGTCTTTATATATTATCAAATCTTTAAACATTAATCATTACTATTTTTTTTGAACGGTAAGGAATGACGTACCAATCACCGTGACACCGGGCACTATGGCCAAGGTCGACTACCCGACCTCCACCCGCTCGAAGGCATGACATCAGAATAATCGGTACAACCTCGCCTCCCATCCAAGACAAAACGGCGACACCGGTATTTGCCCTTCACCTGGATGCCGCGGAAAATAATGGGGAGAGTGAAAGTCGAACCTGGATCACAAGGAATACTAAGTTTTTCCCCAACCACTCCACCACTACCTTATTGGGCAAAAGTAATATTATCATATGTTACACATGCATATTATTACTCCAACATACCCTACCATGAAGTCTCACATCCTATCGACCGTAGTTGATTTTCATAATTAGTGTTTGCCGCTGCTATTATGTATATGTAAATGTAAATATTTGATTATCAAGATTTAGTTTGCATTAATAAATATCTAATTCTTGGAATTATGTAACATAAATGTAATGGGATATGTATATTTAATATGAACAAATATATATATCGAAAATCTATAAATACCACCTATATGCATGCCATACACAATCACAATCACCATAACAAGAAGTAACTCAAACCATCATGGTGATTAATACCATTAGATCAAAAGGGTTCCTACTAATTTTAATCATCTTCTTCATCACCTCTAATGCTAATCAAGAATTGCAAAATGCCGATTCAAGCCGGCTTTTGTTGCGTAAGCTAGGGTTCAAAGCGTCTGATCTTGAATACTATAAGAAAAGGTCGCTTGGCGTCAACCCTAACAGGGATGTACCTGGAGGCCCTAGCCTCCCTCCCCCTTTGGCAGGTGAAACAACAATGGTGTCGCTTGGTGTAAACCCTGAAAGGGATGTACCTGGAGGCCCTAGCCGCCCTCCCCCTTTGGCAGGTGAAACAACAACGGTGTCGCTTGGTGTAAACCCTGAAACGGATGTACCTGGAGGCCCTAGCCGCCCTCCCCCTTTGGCAGGTGAAACAACAACGGTGTCCCTTGGTGTAAACCCTGAAAGGGATGTACCTGGAGGCCCTAGCCGCCCTCCCCCTTTGGCAGGTGAAACAACAACGGTGTTGCTTGGTGTAAACCCTGAAAGAGATGTACCTGGAGGCCCTAGCCGCCCTCCCCCTTTGGCAGGTGAAACAACAATGGCGTCGCTTGGTGTAAACCCTGAAAGGGATGTACCTGGAGGCCCTAGCCGTCCTCCCCCTTTGGCAGGTGAAACAACAACGCTGTTGCTTGGTGTGAACCCTGATAGGGCTGTACCTGGAGGCCCTAGCCGCCCTCCCCCTTTGGCAGGTGAAACAACAATAGTGTCGCTTGGTGTCAACCCTGACAGGGCTGTACCTGGAGGCCCTAGCCGCCCTCCCCCTTTGACAAGTGTAACAACAACGATTCATTAGTTTTATGATGATCGATTAGACATTCTTGGTTTGACACTGATAAATTTTAATAATATAATATTATTTCTAGTAAGTTCTTTACTATATTTTTTTAACATCTCTGACTTTCTATAGCAATAATAATAAGTGTCATAGATATAATAATAACTACAGAATTTCCCCCTTGCAGGTTGCGACTAGAATTTGTTATATACACAAAACAACAAAATTACATACCAGTTTAAAATGTTAGGACAAAAATACTAAGATAATTTCGAAACTGGCTTATACTGAAACACAAAAAAATCATAATAACGGATACGGGTACTAATGTTGTTTGGCGGATAACAATTTGGTCTAATACGGTATCGGTACTCTGTACAGTAATAAACAATTTATTATTAGATTTAATTACACAGATGGACCATGTGGTTTATAGTTAGTTTCGCCTTTGAGTACCAACTTTTTTTAACAGGTTTGAGGCTTGTGATTATCAATTTGTAACGAGTTTGGGTATTAACACTAAGTTCTGTTAATTTTTCACTTAAATTTGTGTAGAATAACTAAAATACCCTTTTGTAACTATATGGACCATTTATGTAATAAATCATTGATTAATTACAGGGACCATTTGTGTAAATTGTTAATTAAAATAAAAATATAAAACAATTATAAAATTAACCAAATAACTTTTATGATGTGTATTGTACATGAATATAATTTAACTTTTTAACTAAGAGTTTTCACCTAGCAATTTCCGTCTCCTTGAACTTTAGATTCTACTAACTGATACAACTGTAGCTTGAAGAATAACCATTTATTTAACCATTATATCACTAATAATAATAATAATAATAATAATAATAATAATAATAATAATAATAATAATTAGGTGAAACGATAACGAATTATGGTATATCCTAATACCTGTCGAGTGACTTCTAATGATCTAAAGTTGCCTCATCTATAGAAGGTATTTCTCCATTGACTCTCGGGTCATGCTACAAAAATCCAGTAGCAATTTCTTAAATGTCGTATCGTTAAAAACACTAACAGATAACTATGCAACAAAACTATTTTGCACTCAAACAAACAAGGGGTGCTCTCACATGGTGAGTGGTAAACATTTTTTTCTTAAAAAAAAAAGATAAACATGTGATTGGTTGAAAGTTGGGCCTACCATTAACCCTCTCTCTCTCCTTTTTCCCCACATCAATGACTATTCCCCGAAACAAGGGGTGACAGTAGGGGTGTTCAGAATTCGAATTCGATTCAATTTGAGTCAAGTTAATTGAATACGAATCGAATACGAATTTACAATTTCAAATTCGATTCGATTCGAAATTCGAATAAAAATTATACAATTTTATTTATTATTTTTATATACAATACATATATAACTTTTATTAGTCTTTACTACAAATTGTTTTAAAAAATTATTCTAAGTATTAAAATTACCCATTACCAAACCAACTACATGACCCATAAATTAAACCTAAGGAGCAAATCAATCAATAGATTGCTAACCCTAAAAATATTAACTTGTGTGGAGTGGTTATTCCCGACTTCTAGTTTTGAATTTTAGATTTATGATACTTTATTTGGAACTGTTTTAATATCATATCGTGCATTAAGGTTGATTTAAAATTTATGTTTCGTTTTCATAGTTTTTACATGTTTTTTAAAGAATCTAAATCAAATCGAATTTATTCGAATTCAATTCGAATTCGAATTTTTAATCGAATACGAATCGAATACGAATTTGGTAGATTTTAATCGAATTCGAATCGAATACGAATTCAAGGGAAAATAAAAATTATTCAAATAATTAAATTTGAATAATTTGAAAATTCGATATTCGATTCGATGAACACCCCTGGGTGACAGTGATGTGCCCGCCCGGGGACTACACACCCCGCCCCTCTCCCCGCAGGCGCCCCTAGCACCCCTAGATTGGTTGGATAAAACGACCATTATATGTAGGTTGGTTGGATAAAACATATATATGTAATTTGGTGGATAAAACGACCACAAAATTTTCAATATCCGTTGTTTCCGATGTTGTTGGCATGTAAATTCTAGATTTCAGATACAAAAGTCATGAATTTTGCTTCATTAAGTACCTTATACATGAGGTAGGAGGGTTTGATTGGGGCTTCTTTATTATTCTTGATGACAATATCTATGAAATTAAGTTATTACACCATCTTAGTTTTAGTTTTACTTTAAGTAGTTAATTACAAGGTTGGAGAACTCCCTAGTCGCTAGTCGGCCGGTGATGTGGGGACTAGCGACTACTCAGGATTACTCGACATTAATCGGGATATAGAGGTTTTTGGCCGGAATATACAAGTTTTTTTGCCGAAATCTCGCCGGAATCGCTGATTTTCAGTTAT
The DNA here is from genome assembly GCA_030545235.1 of Helianthus tuberosus. NCBI lineage: Eukaryota > Viridiplantae > Streptophyta > Magnoliopsida > Asterales > Asteraceae > Helianthus > Helianthus tuberosus. The sequence goes on along the minus strand of CM060448.1, from coordinate 172,682,542 downwards.
ATAGATACACACACACACATTTTTATGGGTAAATATTTTAAGTAGCTAGGTTTTAACTCTTACTCAACTTATTTTTTAAGTATACAAGGTTAATTGTTGGAATTCACATGGTTTGGTTGAAAACTGGCCGGAATTTAGAGGTTTTGGCCGGAATATACAAGTTTTTTGCCGAAATCTCGCCAGAATCGCTGATTTTTAGCTGACCAATTAGGTCTGACTAGGCCCGATTAGGCCCGACTAGGCCGAACTAGCGATTAATGGACTGATTAACGAAACTTTATGAAAGACCCTAACACGTTTTGATCAAAAAGTCGCAGCAGAAATATGTGCCATAAAATTTCTTTCTTAAAACGTTCCTTTATACTTGAAAATCATTTAAAAACATCTTTATGTAAGGAACTACATTTTTTATCTTTCATTAACGTATCGATAATAACATACTAATACAGACTACATGACCACCCACTCCATACAATCCATGTTTCTATCACTCGATCTTCAATCACTATCCTTCCATCATGTTGATCCATGATTCTGTACCACCTGCACCCACCACATACATTCGTAACATTAGCATACAATATATATATAAACAAGATTCATAGTCATGGAGTCTCGTTACGTGCTATCCTCATATACTTTCCATTCCGTTATCTTTCTAATTTAAGCATTTCATCTGGGTGTTTAATCCTTGGTGAGACTTCAATTATGTACCTGCATTACATTTCATTCTCAAGGCACACTATTAGTAACTTAAATACCCAACGTATTGAAACCATGTATACATACATACATGCACCATTCTATATGGGTGATAATTCCTACTTCGTGCATACGTACATTCACATGTATATACATACATGCCTATATACAAGCTTTTGCATACTATTTCCAATCTCGTATGATTATACTAACATATATCTCAATCAAAAACATTCACATAAATAAGTCTCATACGTATTGACCTACGTGCGTATTCATTTCTAAACATGCTTACCTATGGATTCCATTACTAACATGGAAGTAAATCCATACCCATACTTGTACGTGCCTTTACCTATGACAATTGCAGCTGCCTTGTTCTTCTTATTAGTTCTAATGTCAGGATACAGTGTAGGATATGATGCGGATCAACTAAGTGTTACAATATAGTTCGAATGTGAGTGTATGTGTTGTGAGTAATTGCAACTAATAGAGAGCAGGAAGAGAGCAGAAGTGTGTGTGAAATTTTCGTGTGTTCCTATGATCCGATCATTCCTTTATATAGTAAAAGAAATAACAAACTATCCTAAAAATAGGGGATGCTTAGAATATTCCCCTATGAACGTTGGAGGCCCTTTCTTTGCGGCTTCAATGTTCTTCTCCTAACAACTTAGTCCAAGTCTTCAGGAGAAATAGTCCATGTGAACGTTATAGCCAAGATTCACTAATCTACACGTAAACAATTAGTCATTACTAGGATACTACATCAGGATGTTACCAATATTCTGATCCGGTATCCTGATCACAATCCAAAATAACATAGTCAGAATATAATCCAGGATATATGTTCAAAAAACCACCCATAACAGGTATCACCATTTCAGTTGGAATTACTGCTTCTGCCCCGAATACTAGTGAGAATGGGGTCTGCCCAGTAGCTTTTTTTACAGTTATTCTATCTGCCCATAGGACAAATGGTAGTTCCTCAGCCCATTTTCCTTTTTTGGCTCCTAATCTTTTTTTCAAGTTATTGACAATTATCTTGTTCGAGGATTTTTCCTGCCCATTAGCTTGAGGATGCACCGGTTTTGATGTAATCATCTTTATGCCCCAACTCTTACAAAAGTCTATAGTCCTCTTGCTAATAAATTGAGAGCCATTGTCACAAATTATCTCAGCTGGTATCCCGAATCTTATTAGTATATTCCTTTTTATGAAGGATACCACTTCTTGATCCCTGACTTAGACAAAAGCTTCTGCTTTATCCCATTTAGAGAAGTAATCTGTCATTGCCAACATACTAACTTTTCCTCCTAGAGCCTTAGAAAGCTTTCCCACTATATCCATCCCCCATTTCATAAATGGCCAAGGGGATATTATAGGATATAATGGTTCTGCGTGTTGATCCAGTACGTTGTAATGTCTCTGACATGCATCACATTTCTGGGTATATTCCATAGCATCCTTTCTCATAGTTAGCCAATAATATCTTGTTCTTAGTACTTTTGAAAACAAAGCTCTGCCCCCAGTATAGTTGCCACAGTCTCCTTCATGTGTATCCTGGAGCACTTCTTTGGTTTCGGGATCCTCCAAGCATCTCAAGTATGGTCATGCAAGAGATTTCTTATACAAGATATTATTTATTAAAGTAAAACGAGATACCTTCATTCTGAAAACTCTAGGGTTTTCTTGTAGATAATTTACAATTAGAGTCATCCAGGATTCAAGATACTTCTCAGGATAGCAATCACCAGGATCCTGGATACTCAATACTTGTTTCTCCTGGGATTTAAAATGTTCCATCGCAGGGTGCAAGATATGGACTATTGGTATCTGAGTTCCTTCCGGTATCCTGACAGTAGATCCTAAGTTTGCTAGAGCATCTGCTTCAGTATTCTCTTCCCTTGGTACCTGTTCAAGTGAAAATATTTCGAAATATCTTACTAATTTTTTAACAATTTCAAGATATTCGGCTAACTTTTCGCCTTTTACTGCATAAGATCCATTGAAATGGTTAGTAATTAACAGGGAATCAACATATACTTCTAAACATCTAATATTCATATCCTTAGCTTGTTCTAATCCTGCTATTAAACCTTCATACTCAGCTTCATTATTCGTAGCAGTAAATTCACATTTAATAGCCTGGGGTAATATGTCCCCTGTGGCGATTTTAGTAGAATTCCTAATCCTACGCCTCTTATGTTGGATGCACCATCAGTATGTAGTGTCCAAAATTCTGAACTTTCACCTAATTGTTGTACTTCTTGATCAGACTCTTCTTGTATATCACTACTAAAATCAGCCACAAAGTCTGCTAAGGCCTAAGACTTTATAGCATTCCTAGGTTCATATACTAAATCATAGGCACTTAATTTCACAGACCACTTAGCCATTCTACCAGACATCTCTGGTTTTCTAAGTACATTTTTAATAGGATTCATGGATTTAATATGTATCCTATGTGTTTCAAAGTAATGTCTAAGCTTAGTTGATTCCATAACTAAAGCTAATATTATTTTTTGTAGATGAGATTATCTAGTTTTAGCATCTAATAAACTTTTAGTAACATAATAGACATGATACTGCTGACCTTCATGATCTTTGACCAAGACTGCACTTACTGCATTTCCTGACACTGCAAGATATAGAGATAGGGGTTCACCATCTTCAGGCTTCATTAAAAGAGGTGCACTTGAGAGATACTGCTCCAATGCTCGTAAAGCAACTTCATGTCCTTCTCCCCATTCGAATTTCTTGTTCTTTTTCAGGATATCATAGAATTCTTAACATTTTCAGAGGATCTTGATATGAATCTGTTTAGTGCTGCTACACTTCCAGTCAATCTTTGAACATCTTTCATATTGGATGGGGATTTGAGATCTAGGATAGCTCTGATTTGCTCCGGGCTTGCTTCTATCCCTCTTTTGGTTACCATATATCCTAAAAGCTTTCATGTCCCCACTCCAAAGTGACATTTGGCAGGATTTGGTTTCATGTTATACTAGTCCAGGATATTGAAGGCGCTTTCCAAGTCTTGGAGGCGATCCTCTGCTTTCTTAGATTTCACCACCATATCATCGATGTATACCTCCATAGTGTCCCCCAATTTATCCTTGAACATCATGTTGACTAGCCTCTGATATGTTGCACCTGCATTTTTCAATCCAAACGGCATAGCAGTATAACAATATATACACGTAGGTGTCATAAATGTTGTATCCTCCTGGTCGGATGGTTCCATTTGGATTTGTTGAAATCATGTGGATGCATCCATGAAAGTCAGCATTTCGTGTCCAGCAGTTGCATCTACCATGGAGTCGATATGACGTAGTGGGAATGGATCCTTCGGGCATGCTTTGTTAAGGTCTGTGTAATCAACAAAGACTCTCCATTTCCCATTCTTCTTCTAGACTACTACCACATTTGCCAACCACTTTAGGAACTTGACTTCCCTTAACATCTTGGATTTTAACAATCTTTCCACCTCTTCTGGGATGATAGCATTCCTTTCAGGAGCGATTTTCTTCTTTTTTTTGTTGAACAGGCCTGAAAGATTTATCAATTACAAGTTTATGGGTTATAACATCCTTTGATATACCTGTCATATCCTCGTGCTACCAGGAAAATGTAGACATCCTTCATTTTAAAAAGTTAGTAAGTTGTTTTTCAATATCCTCAGGGATATTGACTCCTATAAGCACTGAGATATCTAGATTATCTTTGTCAAGGATGACTTTCTTGACATCCTGCTCAGAATCTTCTACAATATCCTGTGCTTGTATCTTTAATTGCTATCCTTATCGGGATTTTGGTGATGCCTTCATCGAGGAAGAGTAACACCCTTTTGCTTCCTGTTGGTCACTTTCAACCTTCACCACTCCCCAAGGACTAGGTATCTTGACACATTGGTGATATGTAGAAGGTACGGCTTTCATGTCATGAATCCATAGCCTTCCTAATATTATGTTGTAGAAGGATAATGAATCCATAACACAGAGGCGTTGTAACGAGTTTACCCCTTCAAAATAGACAGGTAGCTTGATTTCCCCGACAGTGTTCTTCGCTTCCCCACTGAATCCTACATGTACAGTGAATTTGAAGTAATCTCAGTCTCTGGGATATTCATCCTCTTCAGAGTCTCCAACTGGATGATATTGACTGAGCTCCCATTATCAACCAGTATCCTGCGGACAAAATGGTTAGCAACATATAAACTAATTACCAACCCATCATGATGGGGATGCTGGATGTTATCCCGATCATCACTATTGAAAGTTATCACTTTATCATCCGTCAGCATTGTCATCCTTGTTGGCTTATCTCCCCTCTCTGCTTTGGCTTCTTTAGCATGTCTTTTGGCCGCAGAGTAAGAAGTTGCACATATGTCGGATCCTCCAGAGATAAAGTTGATTATCTTTGCATCGGGTGGTGGAGATGCAGCTATTTCAGGATTCTTGTCAGTATCATGAGTCTTGTTCTGTTTCCTGCCAAGAAGTTCTTTTAGATAACCTTTTCCTAGCAAGTAAGTTATCTCTTTTCTCAAGGCTATATAATCCTCCGTTATGTGTCCAAAATCCTCATGAAAGGCACACCACTTTGATTTGTCCTTCCAATCAACATTTTTTGGATTTTTTCTTGGCCATCTTGCTTTGTCCCCCAATCCCTGCATGGCATACATTAGTTCAAGAATATTTACGGAAAAACAATATTTTGAAAGTTCGGGATATTCTTCTCCGTTCTCATCCTCGACAACATTCACTCTTCTGTTGTCATTCTTAACATATGGCTTGGATTAGTATGGTTTGTATGAGTATCCTGACTTCCTGTTCATCGATTTATATGTTGAGGATGGGTTCATCCTGTGAATTCAGGATCTGGATGAATTCCTTAACCGTTGAATGCAAACCGACATGTGAGTTGTGAAGAATCCAATCACGTGTGTGGACAGGAAACGAAGAAGTAAATATAACTTGTTTTCTATTAACGATTTGACAATACAGAACCGTGAAAACAAACGAGCAGAGCTTCGCCTCAAAGTTGCTCAAAAGATACAAATGACAAGACCCTACTTTCCTATTTATAGGCATCCTCCATCCGGATGAGACATGCTAGCGGATGGACTCCATCTGGACGGATGGGCCTCCATCCGGATGGATAGACTAGACAGGCAAACACATGATCCGGATGAGTATAACCTCCATCCGTCCGAATGGACCTGATTCCATCCGTTCGGATGGACTTTAACATGTATCCACTTTGTCATTTATTCAGTTCATCATCGGTCTTGTGACATCTAATTCAGTTACGATACGTGATTGAAGCAAGCGATAGACATATGCATTCACAGACTCCCCCTTGGATATTGCTGCAGTCAATCTCGTAGCTTTTTCTCTTTGTCTGAGTCTTCACGAAGCATTGACATTCTCAGCACCACAGACTCTCCCTTTTCTCTATCAGCTCAATCTGCTCCTCCTTTCGTCCAGCTCAGGCTCCCTCTTGCTTTAAGCCTCCATGCTTTCAGTTACTAGGATCGTCACCTGGATCTACAAGCTCCTCCAGAATCGTTATCTAGCTCTTTGAATACAAGCGTTCTCTTACGTCAAGCTCGTCTTTAGACTCCCCCTTAAGCTCAGCTATCGGGATCGTAATCTGGCTCTTTCACTTGAAAAATCTCAACCATCTATAAGATTTTTGACAATTAAAGATTCAAACTTGAAAACCTTGCTCTAAACATAAACTGGAGCATTTCAAATATATGACAGTTAAAGCTTTTAGGTTTTCCCAGGATTAATGACCTAACTTAAAATATCTATGGATCGAGAACCTGGATCAAATTTAAAAATGAAAAATTTCCCAGAAATAACTTGGTTCTCTCCCCCTATCAAACAACTCTATATTTGACAGTTTAAGAATCCAAAAACCTCATGATTTATCATCCAAGTTCAATGACCTTGGAGATTTCAAAACTATTTTTGATATTTTCAATTAAAAACCTCAAGTTTCAAATTAATGAACTTGTTTATTTTTCAGAAACATGGTCAACATACTCAGATTTTGAAACTCAGCTTTCAGACATCGTTTGTCGAAAATAAAGTAGAAACAAAATCTTTTTGTATTTTTTTCTTTAACATAAAGCCCTAAACAAATATTTACAGACAATATTTTTGTTTGAGTTAATGTTAGAGAATCATATCAGTTTATGATAAACCACTAGTACCATTGCGCTTTAAACACTTTAAGTTCTAAACGATTCACTTAGATTTCCAGTATACTGATCCACTTAAATTCTCACACAAAATTCAACTGATTCGAGATACGAAATTTAGTGTTTTAAGAACTTAAACTTATTCGCGTGTCCCACCTCAGAATATTCTCTCGTATCAAGATTCCCTAGATTCAGTCTTACAGGTGAGTATACCATATTGATATCTGTAATCTGGGTTAATGCGAGACCTTGAGAGCTCAGGTACGAACTATCGTTCATGTCACACCCCAAAAACGTCACAGCGGAATATTAAATGTAGTGGTGACGGAAGTTGGTGCCCATTTATACCTTGTTGGATGATGCACTCATTTGTTGGACATTTTGACATATTTTAAAACATAAGCTATTAAACATTACATTTTAAAGACCACGACACAACCACATAAGTTAAGTTGTTTTGATCCTCGCGGATCTTATTACAAACGTCCCAGAAAGTTTAAAAGTTGTCCAACATTTTCAAACAAAACAACATGCATTATCAAACACAAGATACACCATGATTCCCGAAGCCGAACTCAAGTACCTGTAGAACACGTTAAAATCAAGTGTCAACACAAAGGAAGGTGAGTTCAAATAATCACATACAAATAAATTATTTCCAAGGAAAACTTTCTGATTATGTGTTTATTTAAAAACATCCATATAATTTTTAGAAAGTCCAACTTGACTTCCTTAATAAAATCCATGGGTCTTTCCGTTGCGGTTCACCCACCTGACAATAACATTCTGACCCAGGTTTTGTATATTAAATTATTGCGTCAATTTTCAGACTCGTAATATTAGCTAGACAATACGAACTATATATTAACCATGCAGGGATAATCAATGCTAGACAATAAACAGAATATCAATTCATTGTTTGACTTGACACGGGGCGACCGGTCACCGTGCATAACCCCATTTCATCCGGAAACAAATATATTCAATCAAACCGTTTCATCCCCGAAACATATATTCAACAAAAACCGTTTCATCCCCGAAACATATATTTTCACAAATCCATATATTTTCAACGAAAATATATAATTTATATCCAAAAAGGTATGTTTTATTACAAAAACATTATTAAACCCTTTTATTGGCGTGTTCTACCCCCAAAATATATATAAAGCAGTAAAAAGAGGGGTTTAGTGACACTCACCTTTGGTTGCGTATTTTAAATAGCGCAATCCCATAGATTAATTTCTACACGTCCTAATATATATATAGGAACGATTTTTAAATCAATATTCATCACAAAATCCTAAGTTTCTCTGTTTTCTTAGAATTGTCACATAACTATAACTTTGAGATTTTCTCGAAAAGTTATCACTTTTGATTATGTTGGCACGTTAATATATATATGAGTTCGTATATATATATATATATATATATATTTTATGCTTTTGCGACTTGAACGATTTTATTGGTGACCATTATTATGTAAATCCGTTAACTCTCCCGTTTATACGCAATATATCTACGATTTGCGCGTCGTAATATATATACATAAACGTTCATGTAATTTTAGCATCGAAACACACGAAATCTTGTTAACTTATTTATTTTGTCATTTTTAAAGAAACTATACACAAAATATCTTATATGTATAAAATTTCATGCTCGACAAACAAGTTTCACGTTTAACGCAATTTTTTACCCTTTCTACCGCACTAAACGTATATGCATACATGCGTAAGCTAGATTTCTAACATCATGTTAAAAACTTAACATATTTTCACATTCTCATGTTTAAATCACATAACACATTTTATCACATAAGGTTTACCCAAAATTTTACCCACACTAGCGTACATTGAAAAATGCGTATTTTAGCGATTCGGTAACGTTTTCGGGCGTCGGAAGTCACGTATGACCAACCAAACACCAAGTAAACTTAAAATTAGTTAAAATACTTATTTTTAAACTAAAAATATCAGTTTACTTACTGATCTAATTCAGTTTTATAAAAATCACTCGAAAAGCCGATTTTTGACCGTTTTAACGCATAGTTTTACGTTAAACGTTACTATAATCATCCCAACTCAAAACGAATTGATATTTTAACACAATAAATGTTATTTACTGATTAAAATAGTGGTTGTAATCAGATTATGTCACACCCCGACCACGTAAAACAACAAATCATGGCGGAAACGTCGGGGAGTGTCGCAACAGAATCATTGTTTCACAACCATAGATTAAATAGTTTCGTTTTATTGAATTATTGAACTCATTGTTTTATTAAAAATAAGATAAATACAAATATTATCTTTCAAGTTATGAAGTCGCTAAGGCAGGAGTCCGTCCTATGTGACAACCCGAGTTTTCAAGGTCTCTTTCGACTTAACTTGTTTGTTGCGTAATATACGTGTTGTTTGTAAATTCGTGGTGTGTATATTATATGTGTATGGATTATGCATATCTTGTTTTATTAATTTATGTTTTGTATAAATATTAAAATGAAACCTGTTGCCAAAACACATGAAACATCCACACGAAAACACTCCCTGTTCTAACACCCCTATCCCTAGCCGAAAACACCCCCACCCACGAAAACACTATCTAGAGAAAACACTTTGGTGTTTTCATCCAGAAGCTAACCGGTGAAAACAGTGTTTTCATCCAAGATAATTTCCGGCGAAAACAGGTTGGGCTTCGGCCCAGTTATGTTGCGATATAACTTGTCAGATCGTTAAGTCAGAACACTTTTAGAAAAACCCTAAGCTCTCTCTCCCTGATTCTCTGTGCGACGGCAACTGCAAGTCTTCAAGCTTTTCCTTTCGATCAATCTAGTGACCCTTCCATCTCGGTTAGTTCACACTATTGTTAGTCGTTACGTGATTCCTTGTTTGATCGATGTGTTTTGTATATGAAAAACCAATTACAGAAGTTATGTGGATTGTGGTATGCATGTTCATGGTTAGGGTGTGGGATCTTGTGTTATTAATAGGACTATATGTAGTTTAACGTGTTGATGATGATCTGATTTGCTATCATCAGGAGATGATGAATCTGTTAATAATTAGGGTTATCTATAAACTCATGATTGTATTCATTCTTTTGACTATGGTTGATGCTCCTGTGTGATAGAGATGGTGATTTAATCACATAACAGTTAATGATGGTTAGGGTTCTTGATAATCAATAACTTGCTGATGATTGTATAATGATGATATTGATTTAGTGACTTGATCTGGGTAAATGGTAGTGATGACGACTAGGGTTAGACGAAATCACAGGGGGCCAACAAAAACACAAGACCAGAAGAAAACACTTAGTGTTTTCGTCACATCTTAAGCCGACGAAAACCCTTGGGATTTCGTCGCCCAAAGGGTTTTCGCCAGAAAAGGGACTTCGCTACAAAAGTGTTTTCGTCGAGCAAGTGATTTCGGCACATATGATTTCGTGTACAGTAACACTGTTAGTTTATTAAACCTGTAAAGTACTAACTCGGTTAGTTCAGTGAACTCAGTTAGTTATTAACTATGTTAAGATATACATGTAACTCTGTTAATTATATAACTTTACTAGTTTGTTACCTCTGTTAGTTAACTAACACAATTAGTTTATTATTCCTGTATGTATGTTAATCCTGTTAAGTTGTAAACTTTGTTAAGCCTGTTCACCCTGTCAAGTAGGTTAATGAATAACCATGATTAATACAAACTGTGAAGGACATTTATATGAAGCATGAATTGCATGACTTTAATTAACTGCTTATGTGATACATGATAATTGTTTAGGCACACTTTGTGACATAGATTGCATGTGAAACATTACGAACTTGAACTGATTGAGTATACGTGCACACTATAGGACTTGACTGATTTCTTGTGAGCACATAGTTTAGCATACCGAGCAAACCAAGGTGAGTTCACACTTCTAAGGCATGGGATTCCTGGTGGGTTTGGGAATGGGATTGATTAACTACGACAGAACTTGTACATTTACCATTACTAGACTACTTACCACCATCCTCGGATTGGGAAGGACGCCAGCGCTAAACCTACGTACTCGCTACGTACCACTGTCCTCGGATTGGGAAGGGAACTTACGTAAAACCTATGTAAACTCATACTTATTACTGTCCTCAGATTGGGAAGGGCACTTACGTAAAACCTACGTAAACTCATACTGACTACTGTCCTCGGATTGGGAAGGATACCTATAGATACAACTAGTCTAGTAGCATACAACATGAGAAGCCCCCACTAAACATCGTAAAGGGTTGGGAAACAAGGATACTGGTTAAAACATGATTATGAAACAAGCTTACGATATCTGAAACGAACTCTATAACTGAACAAACAACTGTGAACTCGCTCAACTTTGTTGTTGACTCGTTGTTACATGCCTTGCAGGTCGATAGGTACTCATGGAGCTTGCATTGGGAGACGCGGTCGTTGTGGGACATGGACAGTGGGCGCCATGTTAAAAACATTATAACATTTCGAACTTAATACTTATGTTGGGTTTTCACATTTATGCTTCCGCTAAACACTTAACTATGTTTTGTTTTGAACACCTTTCGTATTGTTGGATTGAATTTTATTTGTTACTTACAATGTTCAATATGATTGGTGGCTTGATCCTGGTCAGTCACTCCTCCAGGCGGTGATACTCCGCGTGTGGATTTTGGGGGTGTGACAGATTGGTATCAGAGCCATTGGTTATACTGAACTTGGTTTTAATAAGGGAAAAGTTTTTGTTAAAACCAGACTATAACCTGTACAGTGCTCAACGATCCA